>JAANYP010001043.1:516656-1209156 GCA_020465985.1 Centrapalus pauciflorus | reverse complement strand
CATAGTAAAAATTAGTGGCCAAACTTGGTAGGCTAGAAATTAAAATTATTTTAAATGGGTACAAACTGAAACTGATACAAGTACAAGTATCATTAACAATTGGTATTGATTCAATATATGTGTGCAACAAAATAAAAACTAACACCCTATACAAGTAACATAATCACCGATTGACCATTGACATTTTTTTTATGGATACAAGTATCAATACCGCTACACACATGTGTTAGTATTATTGTGTAGAAGTAACAAAAGAATGATTCAATCATTAGGTACTGTACTAGTATTAATTTATTGACACCATTATAAAACCTTAGTATTATGAAATCCAAAAAACGATACAATCACTGGGTACTGATACTAATATCTGCTGATACAATTGTATCAATTAGATTATAATATTCACTTGTTCGATAAAATTAAAAAAAATAATTAGCAAAGAGAAAATTGCATTAGAGAGGAGAGTGAAAAAAATTAAGTTGAATATTTTGTGACTAATATACACCTTAATTTGTACTTATTTTGACTAATTTTCCTATTGATTTGTCAATTAATTTTTAATTTATTTTTGACAAATAGTGACACATGGTGTCTTTCATTGCTTCTCTTTTTTCTCATCTTAAAATCTTCTCACGTGATCCATATCTTCTGAGTGTGTGTAGATTTAGGTTCAAGTGTGTACCACCTATTATGCAGCGCACTAGAAGGTACCACCCGTAAAAATAATTTTTTAGAATTATAAACATGTTTTAATTAACATTACAAAGATGATATACAAATTTCATGCACATTCATACATTCTAAGTACCCAAAAATCATGTATCGTATAAATGTATGTTCACATATATGAAAAGTTATGTAAGTGTACGTTCACATGATTTTTAAGGAGCTAGAAGATGTGAATGTATGTGAAATTTATATTTATAAGTGTCCGGAATGTTGTATCGTATAAATGTGAATGTATCATACTACGTGGTACTCACTTGAACCTCTATATATATATATATATATATATATATATATATATATATATATATATATATATATATATATATATATATATATATATATATATATATATATATATATAGATTTGGGTTCAAATGAGTACCACTAGTTTTGCGGAGTACCGGAGGTACCTCGCTTAAAATTATTTTTTTTGAAATTCTTTTTCATAATCATGTTTAAATTAATAATATAAGACTACTTGCAAAAAATCACACATAAACACACACTATAACTATGTGAAACGTGCAAGTTCACATGAACTGCACTGTTGTGAACGTATGTTCACAGCTAAGCATGTTCACATGAATTTTTCCACGTTCACATGACTTTTAAGAGGCTACGAAGTGTGAATGCGTGTAATTCTTTTACAAATATGCTTATATTATTTGTATCTAAATGAATATGAAAAAATTTTTAAAAAAAAACTTTTTTTCGGAGCATGTTCACATCTTAAACCCGTGTGTTCACAGGTACTCACGGTACTCTGCATTTTTTAGGTACTCACACGAACCATATTCTATATATATATATATATATATATATATATATATATATATATATATATATATATATATATATATATATATATATATATATATATATATATATATATATATATATATATATATATATATATGTATGTATGTATGTATGTATATGTATGTATATATATATATATATGGAATGAGGTCCAATGTAGAACCAATGTTTATCGGAGAACTTTGGAGAACCACAATGCATTACAAAATGGATTGTGTATCAGACAAATAATACAAGTCATGACTTATAGTAGGTGTTTATTAAAAGTATTTATGCACAATACCAGTTGCAAATAACTCTAAAAATATTATAGGTGGCTCCTAATTCTTCTCAGCTGCTCCCGACCTACCTTGATCTTTATCTCCCGAGATGCATAAAAAATTAATTTAGATCAACGTAAAGCTGTTGAGTGTACAAGTAAAAACACCTTTATATAAGTTCATAATTTCGATAAACTATAAAATAATTATAAATCTAAGAGTAATATGAACCAACAACAAATTACAACACAAAGTCGTTGTTGAGTAACATGGGGTTGGGAGCAAACCAACAATTGCAAATGATGCCAAATGCTTGCACTAATACTATAACAGATATGCAAATATAATAATTTTTTGATTAATAATTAAACTATATGCTACTTATATAAAATGAGTTATTGAACACCCGCGTCGTTGGGTTGTCTAAAATATTAATTACAAAAATAAATATAAAACAAATGAACAAAAATACTTTTCAAACAATTCAAATAACGAAACACAACTGAACCATGATCGAAGAGTAAAACCGGAAAGTTGATATAAATTCAAGAAGCAATACAGATGATACTTTTAGTTGGGTTCAATAATCGGTTTCTGGATTTTGCAACGTTAAAATTACAAACAATGCATTATTAAATTGGATCGGAACCAGAAATTAACTAATTATTCATAACCATAATTTGAAAATTTGACATTGATTAGGATTAATCGTCAATTTAATTTGTTGGTTTTACGATCAAATTCAATAAATTTATAACGGTAATGTCTCTAATACATCGATTAGGGTTTGTCAACATTACAATAGTAAAATGTTCAATATTATACATGATCATATTTAACAAAAAAATCTAAATATTAAATAGTTACATTTTAGTTATAAAACAATTTCATTAGAATTTTATATTGTGCATTTAAATAATAAACTCTTTTTTATACAATTAAACATAACATAATAGTTTAAAAAGTGTAACATCCCGTTTTCAGAATTATTGCGTGTAAAATGGATGTTTAAATAATTATTAGTGTGTTGGTCCAATGAGATCCCGAGTAGTGGATTATACGTGTCGGGTTTATGAGTTATGTGTCACCGGGTAATTAATTTAGTGGATTAATTATATATTTTGGGTTCGTGGAGTTAATCGGGTTGAGTGGATACTAATTGTGTATATGGTGTATCGGGTTCGAGTATTGGGTCGGAACCCGTCTAAAAGTGGAAAAATATATATACGTGCTTCCTTCTTCTCTTTCTTTATTTAGAAAGAAGTGTGTGTGTAAAATCAGTGTGTGTGTGTGTGCGTGAGAAGTTCCAGTAGCAAGAATTCATCAGGAAATTGACTTGAGAGCAGAAATTGATCTTCCTTTCCTCCATTTCTTGTTCTTGAGGTTGCAAAGGTAAAGAGATATGGATTTTTGTAGTTAAATTCGTGTTAATTGTTTTGTGATCTGTGGGTTTGGCTTTAAAAGTTGTAAGGGTTGTTATTGTGTACGTTTTATGAGTTAAGATCCTGTGAAATCAAGTTGGGAGGGATTTGGTACCTCCTGGACAGCCAGGCATCAAAGCACGGAAGAAGACAGCCAACGCGGTCGCGATCGCGATCCGCGGTCGTGGTCGCGACGCGAGCAATCCGAGCGTGGACACGATGGGCCGGGCGTGGACACGCTGGCCGGGCTGGGGGCCGGGTGCTGTTGGGGCCAGGGCCGGGTTGGTCGGGGAGTTTTTGGGTCGGGTTTCGGCTGGGTCTTCGAGGTTTTGTGGGGTGTGCTTTGAGTCCGAGTCGGGTTCGGGTTTGTTATGGGTTTGTGATATGTGTCCATTGGAAATGGGATTTGTGTTAACAGTTTGGGGTTCGTGTGGTTACAGGGACGAGTCGACAGCGAGACGAGCCTGGTCGGAGGTTGTAGATTTCAGTGATCAAGACAGATTGATCAGGTGAGTACTCGAGTCCTTTTCAAACCCGGGATTATTTTTGTGGATCTTAGCTGTGTAGCTAGTGCAGTGTATATGTTGTGTATTGTGTATGAGACAGGGACGCGGGCGTCAGGTATGATTCTATCCTTACATATGTGATATATGTGCATGAGATGAGATCCAGTCCAGGGGTCCGTGATGAGTTCCATATGGACGGTGATTCGCGATGTGTGATCGCGCGGGTTGACTGTCCCTACCAGTCCTTGGGGCATGTATACACGGCAAGTCCTGTAGCCGGTTCGCGCCCGTGCTAGAGGGTTTTCGCTAACCACCGCCGTACACGGTCGTTAGCCGGGGAAGTGTCCCCTCGGTGATACTGTGTGCAGGGCTTCGGATCTCATACTGTGTGTTCATACCTGCGTTATGATGTTGATTGCCAGGGACAGGGATAGAGATTGTGATGTGTGTATGTGCTATGTGTATGCATGCTATGTGCTTACTGTGCAGAGTCTAACCCTCGTACTCCCGAGCTTCCGAGCTTACGTATTCGAGTCTGCCATGTTCAGGAAATCAAAGAAGGGAGCGGTAGTTGTGCTTATTGATCTGGAACTGGGAATTATCTGGGAAGCGTTGTGCTAGTTTCGTGTAATGGTATGATTAGTACTGCTTATGTTAGCATCTTTTGGGCTTATGTAATCAGTGGATTATGTATGTATATGTGTTAATCTTTTGTGTAAAAGTGTCAAATTAGCCGTGTTTTGTAGCATCCTCTAACACGTATATTACAGAGTTATTGAGATATCGCCATCTGCGTATTGTATTGACGTGACATTTCTGGGATCTGGGAGGGTGTTACATGATGGTATCAGAGCTTTTGGTTTCAAGTCTGGGTATCATTAGTGGATGCTTAACTTAAACCTTGTTTCGATCCGCGGGGGATCTTGCTTGCGATTGATATAGTGGAATTAACTGACCTAGCTAAGTGTATAACGCTGGGTGATTTATCTGTGATTCTTAATTGTTTTGGTTTGTGCAGATCTATATGGCAGACCAGGGAGAGGGATCCGGCGCGGGTAAGCCGGTTGAGGACGAGTACATTCGCAGGTCAGAGCTGCTAGAGGTTTTGACAGAGTTTTATAGACAACAGCAGGAGCAAGGTCAGGGTGTGGGATCGGTTGTTCAGCCTACGGGGACAGAGTCTAGGACTGGCGCTTCTTCGTCTATACAGAGGGGTGGGTCCTTTAAGGATTTTCTGACATAAGCCCCAACTGAGTTCAGGGGCGGTGGTGAGCCAGGGATGGCTATGGCATGGGAGCGCGAGATAGAGTCTGCATTTCGAGTTGCACATGTGGATCCGAGAGATATGGTGGGGTATGCGACCTATCAGCTAAGGGGAGGGGCTTCCCAGTGGTGGAAGTCTATAGAGTCGGCAATGACATCTTATACAGCTTATGCGATGACGTGAGATCAGTTTAGGGTCGTGTTCGAGCAGCAGTACATCCCGAGAAACGAGAGGCGAGAGATGGAGCGGTGATTCCTTCATCTACAGCAGGGCGAGATGATGGTGCAGCAGTATCTGGACTGATTCAACGAGTATTCGCAGTTTGCCACTCAACATATCGATACGGAGCAGCGGAAGGCTGGTATGTTCATTGACTGCAAGCTGATATTAGAGAGTTCGTTGGGCTGCACGAGACTCCTACATTTTCCAGAGCAATGGAAATGGCCCGCATAAGGGAGCGGGAGATAGCCAAGCAGAGAGAGGAGTCGTCTTCTCAACACCGACGTGCGAGGACTCTTGAGCGATCCTCGAGAGACCGGAGGCATTCTAGAGATGATTCCAAGGAGCAACGTTCGGGCCAGAGTTCGAGGGACAGACGAGACAGGGACAGAGACAGGGATAAGGAGCGGAGGTCGAGTGGACCGGAATGGACCAGCGGTCAGATAGTCAAAGTCGGAGGCAGAGTTCGCGGTATACAGGGCAGATCCAGAGCAGTGTGGGGCAGAGGCCTCGAGAGGGAGACGATAGAGGAAACAGTTCAGCTGGAGATCGGGAGTGCCCGAGATGCCACCGTCGCCACAGTGGGCCGTGTGTGCCCAGATGTTATCGATGCGGCCAGCAGGGGCATGCCGTCGCCACGTATATAGTCCCAGAGTCATTGTGCTTCCGTTGTGGGAGGCCGGGGCACAGGGTGAGGGATTGTCTGGAGTCAGGACCAGCAGTGCAGGGGGTCAGTTCTAGTGGGGCCAGAGCAGAGCCATCATCATCCAGTCGTCATGATACTAGGGCGCGGGGTCGGGTCTTTCAGGCGACTGCAGAGGAAGCTCGGGATGCTGCCGATATGGTTTCGGGTATGTATATCTGAACTTGCTTTGTGTATGTATCAGTTGTGGGGCGGGTCATTGGTGTGTGTGTCTGTTGCGTGCAACTGCCTCGTGTGTGTTTGTGATTATAGGACTCAGTGATGGAGGGGCGGGATTGTTGTGTATGGGTCATATGGGATTGTCAACAAAAGAAGGGGTCCTGCTCATATTTTCAGCTGGGAAATACAGAAGGAAAAAAAAAACAGAGAGAAGAAAAAGAAGGACAGTCAGCGCCGACCAAAGAAAAAAAAAGCCGGCCGGCCACCGCAGCTCCGGCCAAAATCCAATCACAACACACACACACACACATCACTCTCTTACTCTCTTCTCTCCCTCTCGGTGAAACTGGAAGCAACAGCGACAGACATGGCAGCTCACACACAACAGAAAGAAGAAGGGCGGTGGCCACCGGCAACGTCGCCGGCGCCGCCTACTTCTTCGGTCGAATCCCACGTAATCCACACACACATATCTCCTCCCACTCGGCTGAATCAAAAACAGAGAAAGAAAAAGGGCAGCGCCGCCGCTGCTGCCGCCAGCGGTGACCACGCCGTCGTCCTTAACTCCAGCGAAACATTCACACATTTCATTCAAATTGATTCTAAACTTATTTGCATCATTTTACAAAGATTTTCACATTATTATTAAAAACTCATTAATCCTCCCACTAGGTGAAGTTTTGAAAACTTACACGAAGAACATGATAAATATATATATATATATATATATATATATATATATATATATATATATATATATATATATATATATATATATATATATATATATATATATATATATATATATATATATTAAATGAGAAATTTCAGTTTCTGTATACATTTAAAGTCTCATTTTCATTACTAAATCTTCATATAAACATAAATAACTAGAAATTTAAGATTTGTAAATTACCTCTGAAATTCAAGAATGATAATGAATATGAGAATGATGAAGAGTCAACAATGCATCTGCTACTTTTGCCAAAAAGAAGAACAAAATTTTCAAGTGTGTGTGTCTTGAATTGCAATAAAGATGATAACAATGGTGAGGAATGAGCGTGATGTAGGGTAGTTATAAGAATATGGAAAACTCTCATGCAAGTTTGTTACATTATTATTATTATTATTATTATTATTATTATTATTATTATTATTATTATTATTATTATTATTATATTATTATTATTATTATTATTTTATTATTATTAATTCTATTTTTTTATTTGATCATCTCTTAAAGTTCATGTTTAATAATTGTCTTAGATAATGAAATCATCTCACAAACTTTAATATTTCAGATCTAATCTACATTAAATTGCGACGTTCAAGGTTAAGCGCTAAATTATAAATATTATTTATCTCAAGATTTGTGAGTGTTACAATCTCCTACACGTTGGATTGATCTCGTCCTCGAGATCAGATGAAATTAAGTAAGTCAAATATCTTACTTACACCTTTGTTTTAAATTTCTACATAAATGTCGAATCTCGGTAACACGCCACCTCGATTAAATCATTTAGACATTTCTAAGCCTCGTATCAATCTTATCATCCTGTCGGCATTCTAAAAATTTTTTTTATAAACTAAAATCATATCCATCATGTACATTAACAAACTCCAATGGTAATCCTAATTGATAATCTTGCGCACCTATGCACCTTATAATCCAACATATTACAATGAACTTAGGATTAAGCTTATTAATTTGTATAATCTCCTTCCCAGACGATACTTTTAGTATCACATAACTATCTAATTCAAACTCAACTGATCTATGCCTAAACCGAATATATCTCCGGTCAATCCTGAATAACTCTAAATCATTAACGAATAATTTGAATCTAATCATATGTACAGACTTCAAATGTTTAACTAACAATGATCACTTAATAATGCTTACCTCAACATTTCAATAAGATTATTTTCTATTGTGCATGTCATAGTAAAATTATAACTTCACGTATTAATGACTAGCTAACAACTTCAATGTAAACATCATCGCAGCCAATTCTAAGTCGCGTATCAAATCTTTTCTCTCATGATCTTTCAGCTATCCCAATGAATAAGTGATTACTTTTCCATGTTGTATTATAACACTATAAACACATATATCATTATCCTATTCACTCAAAATGTGAATATTGTGTCCCAAACAGGCAATATGAACATTATAAGCAACCAACTAATCAATATCACAATCACATTCAATCCCCTAGTAATTATAATTACACGCTTTAAAATAAAATCTTAACCACTAAGACTAAGCATATAAATAACTATCTTAAACCTAAAACTACACGCTCGCTCACGGTCTCAACATCTATGGGATCAAACAATATAAAAGAAATACATTCGCATGACATGCAAAAGAGGCGCAGATACAAGAATAAATGATTGCACCCCAATTAAATAATAAATAAGCGAGTAAAATGTTATGTCAGAAATACCCGTAACCACATCAGGAGTCTCGCAAGCCTCATCAGCGGTGATCTGAAAAGCACGGGTCGGAATTCTATCAGTGTCGCCTCTCCTTGACTGAACTGGTCCTGCAGCTGGCTGACTCATTGATACAATGCTAGTACTCATATTCTGTGCCTTCGCTGAGGGCAGTTCCTCGTTACATGACCCTGTACCCCACAATCAAAGCAAATCAACGGAGGTATCAGACAGTTAACTTTGATGTGCCTGGAATCTCCACATGCGTGACACCCTCTAGAAAAACCACTACATAATCCAGTATGTCTCTTCCCACACTCCTGGAAATCGTGCGGCATCTGTGTCGCCGATGTATACTGCTGCTGTTATTGGGAGAAAGAAGAACCAGGTGATTTTGCAGAAGTCTGAAATAACCGATCAGGACCCGCAGTCCTAGCTTTCTTGGGTGATGACATAACAGAAGTAGTAGAACCTAACAGTGCTCGTTCACGCTTTTGCGCACTCATAACTGCCTCCTCAAGGGTCTTATAGCTATGTGTAAATATGTAATCCCGTATATTATCAGCACCTTTAATGTTCTTTATCAAATCCCAAGAAGAATCAAGCTCAATAATTGAGAAATGATGAAGAAAAGACAAATGGAATATTGAGAGTATAATATCAAATGGCGGCTGGAATGTATTCAATATGTCAACCGTGTTTCATTACAAACCCTAGGAGCCTATTTCTAGGCTCCTTTAATTAAGTATTGAACATTGTCAAGTTTGGTCCCTTGACTTTTACAATGAACTAAATTACAGGGAAATAAAATACAAGGAAACTACTAAGTAAATATTGTTACAAAACAACTCCCTATGATCAAAATAAAATGTCTAACAATCTCCCCCTTTTCGATCATTTAGGAGGTCCTGGAACTCTGGCATGATCCGTAGATTCTCGGAGTCCAAGGATGACGTCAAAGCGTCTGGTCACTTGTCTCAAATGTAGCCGTTCGTTCAGGAGTTCAATGCCGCTGAGGGTGTCCTGAATCTCCTTTGGTGAGCATCTTTGTTCAGGATCTGGTTGAGCGTCAAAGTCTTGAACTTTCTGTGTAAGCGCGGCTTGAACCAATCTGAGTGTACCATCGGAGTAACAAGGAAGATCCACAAAGCGCATGAACCTTTTGTAGCCCTTGTGATTGACAAAAATGACACCCGGGCCTCCTCTGAAAATAACTATGTAGGCCGGATGGTGGGCTAGAAGGAAGCTATCCTGTTCCGGTGCTCGAAGACCCACTTTAACCATCGTGCTCTCGATAGCCATCTGGAAGTCTCTTAGGCACATAATGATCGAGCGACGGTTCATGCTTCGAACTAAGGCACCCAAAGCAGTCATGCGAGACATATGTCCTTTAATGCGATTTTTCAATCGCTCGTGTAGGAATTCAACGTCGTCCACATTTATGAAGTCTAGGTCATTCTCGAAGAACTCATCAGTAGTGCCATCTTCTCTTTCTACTTAAAAGGCGGGGTAGTATACTTTTGCCCTTTTGCACATGGTGATAGAAATGAGTTTCTTTATCTTCGATTTGGACACTTTTGACCTTCTCTCCCTGAGCATTAGTTGATAGTACTCGGCCTGTTCAGCTTTGGTTACATTTGTGAGTTCCATAAGTAGGCGTCTACTGAAGGATCCAGACTTCTTTCTGAATGCCATTTTAAATCTTTCTTCTAGGTACGGGTTCTGAAACTGCTCAGGGGGAAACTTCTGTAGGAACTCTTTGAGGCCCTGAACGGGGGGTTCTTCAATTTCAGATCTTTTGGCTTCAAGAAGTTTAATGATTGTCCCCCGCCGTTCTTGTCGAAGTTTGTCTTTTTCTTCTTGAGGCAGTTTTTGTACTTTTCCTTTTGAATAATGGTCCACCCAGAATAAATCATCTATCCTGTATATACCAAGTCCTTCTGGAGTTTCATCAAAGCAGTCGACCCTTTTGGTTTGAGAAGGACCTGGTTGTTCGGTTTGTTGGACTGGAGGAGGGCTTGGAGATCTAGGAGGGCTAAGGACAATATGGGATTCTTTAAGTGACTGGGGAGCTTGAATGGATGAAAGGATTTCTTCTTGATGGGCTGGCGGTGGTGAGTTTAGGAAGTCAAAGGAAGAGGATGAAGATTTTTTCGTTGGAGATTCGGGTTCAGGCTTAGGAATTAGTAAGGGTTCGTTGTCGTCGATATCATAATCTGAATCAGATACCAAAATGATTTCAACTTTCTCATGAGGTTCCTCGAACTCTACCATTGCTGTCATCGGATCCAGTGGAGCTGGACCCTCGATCATTGGCTCGTATTCTATCATTAGGAATTCCTGAGCCTCCTGCCTCTATTCCCCTGACCCCTGAAACTCTGTCCCTTCAGTGGTCTCTGCTCCCCCTATTAACATCACGGGTTCCTCATGCTGAACCTTTTGCCTTTTCTCCCCCTCATGACGATCAGGGTCGTCCCGATCGTCATGCTTTCTTTTTGGGGCCTCTGCTTGAGGGCGACACTGGAGTTCGATCACCGCCGACTCGAGGCGGTCCATTCGGGAATTTAACTGCTCTTGGACTTGAAGAATTAAATGGTTAAGTGCATCGATCTTGTCCGAGAGCTCTGCTATCTGAAGTTGGACTGAATGGGGTCCTGGTGGAGTGGCAGCTCCGGAAGCGACACCCTTACCCTTTATGAGTGAAAGTAGGGCGGTGTGACGTTCCTCGGCAGCTTCCCTTTGGGCGTCCAGGTCAGCCCGGGTAATCACGCCGGCAGCACGTAGAGCTGCCGTTAACATCTCCAAATTGATTGGGAGATGGCCGGAAGTGGATGGCATTGATTGAGCCACTCCCGGTCTTCCTTCCGTCATTTCTGGCTCCTGTATAGGACGCGCAGATCTGGAAGTTTGAGGAGCTGCCACGGAGGCAGCTCTTGGGGATGCCACGGAGGCATCGTGCGGTGTTTGTATATTGGGGGATGGAATCGTGAAAGAAGGAAGTGCGGTCACAAGGGGAGGAGTGTGACCTCTTTCAACACCGCCACTCTCCAAATGAGAGGGCGATGGAGTATGTGCTATGACCCCGTGGAATGAAGTGGTCTCCCTTTGAGAGGGGAGACCAAGTGGGTGGTGGTGGTTATCTCGACCGTTGGACTGACGGTCTTTTGGTGGGGAGTCCGGCTAATTGGGCTTAGTTCACCCTCAGATTTCATATCCCTCGCTCACACGACAGAGACGGTTCTTTCTGAATCCGCCGTCTCTGCTGCCTCACCGCCTGCTTCCTCCCTCACTAACACAAGCTCCCTCTCACCAGTACCCAGAGATTGTTGGACTTCCACCCGAGCTCCCTCATCCTCACTCATGCTCGCCTCACCTTCGGATTGGCTAGTCTCAGACGGTTCTGAATGAGAATCATCCGGATAACACTCTTGAATATATGCCCGAACCCGTTCCAACCCCATTGACCTCATTAGCAAAGATAGATGTATTTTCATAATCGGCACTGTGGGGGCCCCCTTTGGCAGAGTTAACTTTTGAATCGCCACTGTGGGGTAGACGTCAGCCTCAGGACGTTCGTGGATGTCGTCATCATGGTCCATGGCATACTGGATGATTAGCTGCAGAAACCGCTGTAGAGGAATATATTTTCTTCCTTTCTTGGTGCCCCTCTCCACATGGACTCTTTTTAGTTCCTCGAAGAGGAAAGCAGCATAATCCACATGGCGGTCAAAGGCAAAGCCTGTGAACATGGCTAGTACCTGAGCCGATGCAGAGTCGTGGTCGGAATGCTTCGCGGTGAAGCATTTGTTGATTACATCAAAAAGTATCCGCCAGTGGGATTGAAGATTTTTTGTGCGGATATCTGAGGGTTTGGAAAGAGGGCCATCATAACCCAGAGTTTGGATTTCAGCTAGGGTGTCGGTGATGGATGGGTTGTGTAACATCCTCGGATTTAATTTATTGTATTTGAAGATTATTAAGTTTAAATTTGTAAATTAAGTTAAATTATTGATAATGATTATGTATTTGAATTTATGGAAGTTGGTTGCATATTATGGAAATTTAGAATTTTATTTATTAAGTGAAAAGAATTATTTAAAGCATTGAGGATAATAAATAAAAGATAGAAATCTTTTATTTTATAAATCGATAGTAAATGGGATCTGATGAGTTGAGGGACTAAAGATGTTAAAATAAGGAATTTTGAAATAAAAGACCAAAGGTCTTTCATTTCCAATCACCACTCTCTCTCACTAGAACTCTTTCTCTCTCGGCTCTCTCTCTAAAATATTCAAGATCATCAAAACTTGGATTCGAAGTCTGAAAATTTGAAACAAGGTTGCATTCAAGGAACAATCAACACTGCAATCGAAGAATTAAGGTAAACATTCTTTAAATTTCGAAATTAGAAGCAATTTGGTTCGGTTTTGTTCAAATCCGAAAATAAGATTTGGGGTTGCAAATGTTCATGCATGTATGATATTGTTATGGATTAGTTTAAATCGAGTATTTATGATGCTATGTACAAAATTTCAGCCCCTGATTCGAACTGAAAGTATGGATTTGAGCATTTAGTGTGTGTTTTAGTGTGTGTTCGAAAATAAAGAAAAAAAAAAAAACGGTTATAAAGGGTGTGATTTGGTGCATGAAAGAGGTTAATGTTAGTGTTAAAGTGGTTGAAATTAAGTGTATTTTAGTTGGTATAATTTATTTCATGTATTGAATTAGTACCAAAAAGGACTTGGATTAAAATCTGGAAACAATAAAACTGCACAAGTTTGAACATCTGAAGGTCCGAATTCGGATCCTTGATGAACTCGGATCTGGTCCGAATTCGGATGAGGCCCGGATTTCAGGAAAGTTAATATATCAAAAATAGTCTAAGTGTTTGAATTTCGGATGTGGTCCGAATTCGGTTGGGGACCGAATTCGGATATGGTCCGAACTTAGCTTGGGTCCGAAATTAAAAGGGACCGAATTTGGATTTATGTGGGATCCGAATTGGGATCCATGTGGGATCCGAACTGGGGTCCGAATTCGGGTGGGGTCCGAATTCGGACATGGATCCGAAACTGGGATCAAAAATGGTAAAAACTTATAAAATTAAGTTTTATGGAATTAAACAAGATATTAACACAATGTGTTGTTACAAATGACTTACAGGTCCCTTGTGGTGTTGTTTAACCCACAGTGGGGTACTTTGTGGATCCGGTTGAAATTCCGAGGAGAAATAAAATTTGATTAAAGATAAAAACGCACCCACTGTGAGTACCTTTGATTTTTAACATGTCTGCATCTGCTTTATGTTTGCATTGCCTGCTGAGGCCTGTTGTTTCAATGTTCGTTTGGCATTCTACTAACATGCGTTTATGTTGATGCACATTCATATTTGTTGCATGTCCGTTCATTTGTTGTGCATCCTTTCGATGGACCTGCGTGGTCGCATCTGTACTCTGATGTTACTGTGCTATATGACCAAGAGTTTGACACCTCTGTGGTCAGGATAGACAGTAGGTCATCCCCGATGTAATGTCTGCCTCAGATGGTTGGTTGTTCTTATGCCGAGTGTCAGCTCGAAGGAGCTGCGGCTCAGGTTTGCGTATCTGGGATACGTGTGGAGTATACGGTATGGGTTACCGCGGATACTCTGGGGGCATCATAAAGATTTGTAGAATGTGTGAAAATCATCTGGTATTCACTAAGCTTTAGCTTACCCTTTCAGTTGTTATATTTTTACAGGAAAAGGGAAATCCGCTGCGGGACCATCTAGCTAGGAAATCTATTGAAGTGATTGAAGATTTCTACCGTTTTCTTTGGTATTTGGATTATGGAATTATTGTTGTAATAAATTTGGGATAATGTAAATGTTTGAGTATGTAGACTTAGACATGTAACCTTGTAGCACCGTAGGGTGTTAGATTCAGTTGTAATACTTTAAATTTATGTACTTTAATGCTTCCGCGCTATTATTAAGCTATCAGATCATTATGTTATGTGTTTGTTGGTGATTAATCCTGGGTGAATGGTAATTGGTGGTTAATGTGGCAAGGGTGTCACATCGAGAAAAAATGAAAGAAATGCAAGACTTTCACCCCTTTTACTCACACACTGAGGCTTACACTGCCGATATTCACATACATGGGGCTTACACTGCCCATGGTTAAGCATTGTTTGTAAAGAAATATTTGTTGTATGCATAATCTGTTATCTCACTAAGCATTTAGCTTACTGTTGACTCACATTGTTTACAGGCAAAGGCAAGAGTGTAGCTGGACCATCTACTTAAGCATATCAAATCAATATCCCGGAGACCTTAGTAGCTATTGGTACTTGAATGTAATAGCTTTGGGCTGGGATTTCTACTTCTAAAACAATTATGTTGATGTAATAGTTAGACTTTTATCACTGTAGACATGTATTCTATTGCTTTAGTGTGGATTTGCTTAATTCTAATTTAAGTATTCAATTTCAATTATCATAATTATTCATTGGGTTGTTTGTCGATCCTGGTGATTGCTACAATTATATCTTGTTATAGCATACGCTGTGACACCCTTGCCACATTAACCACCAATTACCATTCACCCAGGATTAATCACCAACAAACACATAACATAATGATCTGATAGCTTAATAATAGCGCGGAAGCATTAAAGTACATAAATTTAAAGTATTACAACTGAATCTAACACCCTACGGTGCTACAAGGTTACATGTCTAAGTCTACATACTCAAACATTTTACATTATCCCAAATTTATTACAACAATAATTCCATAATCCAAATACCAAAGAAAACGGTAGAAATCTTCAATCACTTCAATAGATTTCCTAGCTAGATGGTCCCGCAGCGGATTTCCCTTTTCCCGTAAAAATATAACAACTGAAAGGGTAAGCTAAAGCTTAGTGAATACCAGATGATTTTCACACATTCTACAAATCTTTATGATGCCCCCAGAGTATCCGCGGTAACACATACCGTATACTCCACACGTATCCCAGATACGCAAACCTGAGCCGCAGCTCCTTCGAGCTGACACTCGGCATAAGAACAACCAACCATCTGAGGCAGACATTACATCGGGGATGACCTACTGTCTATCCTGACCACAGAGGTGTAAAACTCTTGGTCATATAGCACAGTAACATCAGAGTACAGATGCGACCACGCAGGTCCATCGAAAAGATGCACAACAAATGAACGGACATGCAACAAATATGAATGTGCATCAACATAAACGCATGTTAGTAGAATGCCAATCGAACATGAAACAACAGGCCTCAGCAGGCAATGCAAACATAAAGCAGATGCAGACATGTTAAAAATCAAAGGTACTCACAGTGGGTGCGTTTTTATCTTTAATCAAATTTTATTTCTCCTCGGAATTTCAACCGGATCCACAAAGTACCCCACTGTGGGTTAAACAACACCACAAGGGACCTGTAAGTCATTTGTAACAACACATTGTGTTAATATCTTGTTTAATTCCATAAAACTTAATTTTATAAGTTTTTACCATTTTTGATCCCAGTTTCGGATCCATGTCCGAATTCGGACCCCACCCGAATTCGGACCCCAGTTCGGATCCCACATGGATCCCAATTCGGATCCCACATAAATCCAAATTCGGTCCCTTTTAATTTCGGACCCAAGCTAAGTTCGGACCATATCCGAATTCGGTCCCCAACCGAATTCGGACCACATCCGAAATTCAAACACTTAGACTATTTTTGATATATTAACTTTCCTGAAATCCGGGCCTCATCCGAATTCGGACCAGATCCGAGTTCATCAAGGATCCGAATTCGGACCTTCAGATGTTCAAACTTGTGCAGTTTTATTGTTTCCAGATTTTAATCCAAGTCCTTTTTGGTACTAATTCAATACATGAAATAAATTATACCAACTAAAATACACTTAATTTCAACCACTTTAACACTAACATTAACCTCTTTCATGCACCAAATCACACCCTTTATAACCGTTTTTTTTCTTTATTTTCGAACACACACTAAAACACACACTAAATGCTCAAATCCATACTTTCAGTTCGAATCAGGGGCTGAAATTTTGTACATAGCATCATAAATACTCGATTTAAACTAATCCATAACAATATCATACATGCATGAACATTTGCAACCCCAAATCTTATTTTCGGATTTGAACAAAACCGAACCAAATTGCTTCTAATTTCGAAATTTAAAGAATGTTTACCTTAATTCTTCGATTGCAGTGTTGATTGTTCCTTGAATGCAACCTTGTTTCAAATTTTCAGACTTCGAATCCAAGTTTTGATGATCTTGAATATTTTAGAGAGAGAGCCGAGAGAGAAAGAGTTCTAGTGAGAGAGAGTGGTGATTGGAAATGAAAGACCTTTGGTCTTTTATTTCAAAATTCCTTATTTTAACATCTTTAGTCCCTCAACTCATCAGATCCCATTTACTATCGATTTATAAAATAAAAGATTTCTATCTTTTATTTATTATCCTCAATGCTTTAAATAATTCTTTTCACTTAATAAATAAAATTCTAAATTTCCATAATATGCAACCAACTTCCATAAATTCAAATACATAATCATTATCAATAATTTAACTTAATTTACAAATTTAAACTTAATAATCTTCAAATACAATAAATTAAATCCGAGGATGTTACAGCATGGGCTCCACCACGCTCAACTTCGTCCTCGAAGTTACTCGGATTCGAACAGCTTCGGGTATTTCTTCAACATCTCAGACTTAGGCTCCCACGTATGATTTGCTCCTTTGTGATGCTTCCAACGAACAAGCACCATCTCTATCTCTTTACTTCTCAATTTCTTCACTTTCGTGTCTAACACACACTCCGGCTCTTCAACATACCGGAGCCTTTCGTCAATCTTTAGCTCGGTGTGATCAGCCCAATCCTCGTTTTCGGTTGTAAACGACTTTCTAAGGTTCCCCACATGGAACACCGGGTGTATGCCCGACATCTCTTCAGGCAATTCTAGACGATATGACTGGTTTCCAACTTTTTCTATTATCTTAAATGGCCCAACAAATCTCGGAGCCAGCTTTCCTCTTTTTACAAAACGTGTAACACCCCTCATAGGAGACACCTTCAAATAAACCCAATCATTTATATCGAAACTGATTGGCTTGTGCCTCCTGTCGTAATAACTTTTCTGGCGATCCTGGGCCGCCTTCATATTCTGTCTCACCAACTGAATCTTTTCATTCGTTTCTTGTAGTAATGCCGGCCCAGCAATCGGCGTTTCACCGGTTTCCCTCCAACATGTAGGAGTCCTACATCTTCTCCCATACAATGCCTCAAACGGCGCTTTCTTGATCGTCGCGTGGTAACTGTTGTTATATGAAAACTCGATCAGTGGCAAATGATCGTCCCAATTGCCAACAAGGTCCAACACACACGACCGCATCATATCTTCAAGTGTCAGGATAGTCCTTTCACTTTGACCATCGGTTTGCGGACGGTAAGCCGTACTCATAGCAATCCTCGTTCCTAACCCTTCTTGTAATGCCGACCAGAAGTTGGAAGTAAATCGGCTGTCTCGATCTGATACTATGGACTTCGGTACTCCATGTCTAGCAACTATCTCCGCCACATAGATCTGTGCTAACCTTTCCAGAGAATATCCTTCCCGAATCGGAATAAAGTGTGCGGACTTAGTTAACCTATCGACTATCACCCAAACTGCATCGTGTTGACGCCTAGTCTTCGGCAACTTTGTAACAAAATCCATCGTTATGTGTTCCCACTTCCATTCCGGAACGGGAAGCGGTTGCAACCTACCGTATGGTTGCTGGTGTTCGGCTTTCACTAACCGACAAGTTCGGCATCTCTCCACGTACTGTCCGATATCTTTCTTTAATCCGGGCCACCAGAAGTCTGCTTTCAGCTCGTTGTACATCTTTGTGCTCCCGGGATGTACAGAAAACTTTGACTGATGAGCTTCTTCTATTATCACATTTCTCATGCCTCCATACTTTGGCACCCAGATTCTTCCGTATATACCTTTCAAACCTGATTCACTTGTTTCCATATCCTTAATCTGTGCTCTTATATCTTCAGCACCAACATTCTCGTCTTTCAAGGCTTCCTCTTGAGCGGCCTTGACATCATCAATAATAGTGGATGTTAACATAGTAGATGTCAACGTGTAACAGCAATCCTTGGCATATGCTTTGCGACTCAAAGCATCGGCTACCACATTAGCCTTCCCGGGATGATAAAGGATTTCACAGTCATAATCCTTTATAAGTTCCATCGAACGTCTCTGCCTCATATTGAGCTCCTTCTGACTAAATATGTATTTTAAACTCTTATGGTCAGTGTATAACTGACACTTAGTCCCGTAAAGATAATGCCTCCATAACTTCAAAGCGAATGTTACCGCAGTCAACTCAAGATCATGAGTTGAGTAGTTCTTCTCATGCTGCTTCAACTGCCTTGAAGCATAAGCAATTACCTTCCCACGCTGCATCAGTACAGCGCCAAGTCCCAACTTCGAAGCATCCGTGTATACCACAAAGTCCTCATTACCCTCTGGTAGGGCAAGTATCGGTGCTTCACTTAACGTCTTTTTCAAAATATCAAACGCCTCCTGCTGCACAGTTTCCCATACAAACGGTGCATTCTTCTTTGTTAACATCGATAAAGGGACTGCAATCTTTGAAAAGTCCTTAATGAATCTCCTATAATAGCCTGCCAGCCCAAGGAAACTTCTGACTTCCGTAGCTGAGCGAGGCGGTTCCCAATTTCTTACCGCTTCTACCTTAGCCGGATCTACAGAAATTCCGGCCCCCGATATCACATGCCCTAAAAATTGAATCTGTTGCAGCCAAAACTCACATTTTGAGAACTTGGCATACAACATTTCCTTTCTTAACAATTCCAATAACTCTTTTAGATGACCAGCGTGTTCGGCTTCAGACTTTGAATACACCAAAATGTCATCTATAAAAACAATTACCGACTTGTCCAACATCGGTCTGCAAACTCGGTTCATCAAATCCATAAAGACAGCCGGGGCATTGGTTAACCCGAAAGGCATAACCAAGAACTCGTAATGCCCGTAACGTGTCCTAAAAGCAGTTTTAGGCACATCTTCCTCTCTAACTTTTAACTGATGATATCCCGACCTCAAGTCAATCTTAGAAAACACACAAGCTCCATGTATCTGGTCAAACAAGTCATCTATCCGCGGCAACGGATACTTGTTCTTGATCGTCAATTTATTCAGCTCCCGGTAATCGATGCACATCCTCATGGTGCCATCCTTCTTCTTAACAAATAATACCGGAGCTCCCCACGGCGATGAACTTGGTCGAATAAAACCCTTGTCTAACAACTCCTGGAGTTGTGTCATCATCTCTTTCATCTCGGTTGGGGCAAGGCGATAAGGAGAACGAGCTACCGGTGCAGCTCCCGGGATCAGATCAATCCTAAATTCCACTTGTCTCTCAGGCGGCACACCAGACAAGTCTTCCGGAAACACATCCGGGAATTGTGAAACAACAGGCACATCGGCCAACGTCTTCTTCTCAGCCTTGGCATCTATAGCATATGCCAGGTAGGCGTCACATCCCTTTGCAACAAGCTTTCGAGCTTTTGCAACAGTCAACAAACACAGATCCCCACTTCTCCTATCCCCATAAATACAGATCTCACGCCCCTCCGGAGTAGTTATCTTGATCATACGCTTCTTACACACTATATGGGCTTCATTATCTATCAACCAATCCATCCCGATAATCACATCAAATTCACTAAACTCGATCGGAATCAAGTCCAAATTGAAGACTACATCTTCAATCACTAAGGTGCAGTTTCGGTATACATGATCTACTTTAACTAGAGTATTACTAGCAGTTTCAATATCTAGTACAGCAGATAGCTTAGACAAAGGCATGGCAAGTTGTTGTGCAAACATAGTAGATACAAACGACCTATTGGCACCCGAGTCAAATAATACTCTTGCAGGTAAAGAGTTTACAATAAACATACCCGTGACCACCTCCGGGTTTTCCCTAGCCTCTTCTGCAGTAATCTGGAATGCACGAGCCGGTGCCCTTTGCGACTGACCCCGACCTTGGTTAACTGACCCACCGCTTGAACCTCCTGAAGATCGTGTTGATGTTGGAGCAGCAACTGCTGGAGTATTCTTTCGACAATTCCGACTATAGTGCCCCCATACTCCACACTTATGGCAAGCATCAGATCTCCGTGGGCATTCATTTTGAAAGTGGCCCAACTCTCCGCAGCAAAAACACGCACGCCCGTTGGTGCACTTACCGAAGTGTTCCAGATGACACTTGTTACAATACTGCGGCTCGGTGTTGATAGAGTAGCACGTGCGCGACCGGAAGAACTAGACTGTCGACGGAAGGACTGTTGCGGCGAGTACTGCGATGATCGTGAAGAACCAGAATAACCTCCTTCGCGTTGGCGTTTCGGTGGTGAAGGTTGAGTTGGGTTGACTGAAGCGGCAGCGGACCCCATCACGTATCCCGACATACCCAAGATCTGTTCCACATTCCTGGCGGCTTCCAGTAAACCAGCAAATGTGGGGTAGCGTACGTTGCTCATCACCCTTCGAATCTCCAAATCAAGACCAGCCTCAAACCTGGTCACTTTCCTCTCCTCGGTATCCACTTGATGAGGCGCGAACAAACTCAGCCTCGTAAACTCTACAGCGTACTGGGACACAGATTTAGTCCCCTGAATCAGCGTCATGAACTTAGCTTCAAGTCTTCGGCGCTCATCGGCCGGGCAATACTGCTGAGTGAAGATATCAGTAAACTCAGCCCATGTCATAACAGATACTCTTTCCAAGGTTAACGCATTCACCATCGAGTTCCACCACATTATTGCGTCTTTGGTGAACATGGCAGTAGCGAATCGGACCATATCCTTCTCAGCACAATCGCTGATTCGGAAAGTCCTTTCTGTAGCTGTTATCCACTCCAGTGCAGTAACAGCATCCCCCAACCCAGTAAATTCAACGGCTCCATTTCCCTTAAAGTCCTTGAAACGACAACCCCTGGGCTTATTAGATGACCCAGTGTTGTCACCTTGCTCGTCATCGTTTCCCTCTCTTTCCTTATTCTTCCTTTTGTCTTCCCTTCGCTTAGCTTCGGCCTCATCTCGAGCCCGAAACTGGTCTTGTATCATTCGGTTTTGCTCAGCCATCATGGCTAGCATCATTTCTCTCGTCTCTTCTGGTGTCATTCCTCCTACAGACATGTTCTGAAATATGAAACATATAACTTATTTAGTAACATGTCATTTATTTATAGACACCACCCAATTGTCCCGTATGATAGTCAATATTCTTATGATTACTAGATCATAACCTATCTTAGTTCAGATCATTACTTAGCATCACTACATGTCAACACTTAATGTTTGAGACCAAGACCTCCCGGACACTTGAATCTCAAACTACTGCTCTGATACCATACGCTGTGACACCCTTGCCACATTAACCACCAATTACCATTCACCCAGGATTAATCACCAACAAACACATAACATAATGATCTGATAGCTTAATAATAGTGCGGAAGCAAAATACATAAATAAAGTATTACAACAGAATTTAACACCCTACGGTGCTACAAAGGTTACACATCTAAATCTATAAACTTGAACTGAATTACATCATCCCCAAATTATTACAACATTGATTTCATAAAACAAATACCAAGCTAAACGGTAGAAATCTTCAATCACTTCAATAGATTTCCTAGCTAGATGGTCCCGCAGTGGATTTCCCTTTTCCTGTAAAAATATAACAACTGAAAGGGTAAGCTAAAGCTTAGTGAATACCAGTTGATTTAACACATTCTACAAATCATTATGATGCCACCCAGGGTAACCGCGGTAACACATACCGTATACCCCACACGTACTCCAAGTACGCAAACCTGAGCCGCAGCTACTTCGAGCTGACACTCGGCATAAGAACAACCAACCATCTGAGGCAGACATTACATCGGGGATGACCTACTGTCTATCCTGACCACAGAGGTGTCAAACTCTTGGTCATATAGCACAGTAACATCAGAGTACAGATGCGACCACGCAGGTCCATCGAAAAGATGCACAACAAATGAACGGACATGCAACAATTATGAATGTGCATCAACATAAACGCATGTTAGTAGAATGCCAAACGAACATGAAACAACATGCCTCAGCAGGCAATGCAAACATAATGCAGATGCAGCAATGTTAAAATCAAAGGTACTCACAGTGGGTGCGTTTTTATCTTTAATCAAATTTTATTTCTCCTCGGGATTTCAACCGGATCAACCAAGTACCCCACTGTGGGTTAAACAACACCGGGACCTGTAAGTCATTTGTAACAACACATTGTGTTAATATCTTGTTTAATTCCATAAAACTTAATTTTTATAAGTTTTACCATTTTTGATCCCAAATTCGGATCCATGTCCGAATTCGGACCCCACCCGAATTCGGACCCCCAATTCGGTTCTCAATATATGCCCTATTTCGGACCTATGCCAAATTCGGACCATATCCTAATTCGGTCCATATCCGAATTCGGACCTCAACCGAAATATCACTACTTGGAAATTATTTTGCTAATCTGAAATCTGGGCCCATCCGAATTCGGACCAGATCCGAGTTCATCTCGGATCCGAATTCGGACCCCAACCCCATTCGAATTTGTTCTAAGTTTATAAAATTTCCAGATTTAATTCCTTCATTTTTGGTACTAATTCAATACATGAAATAAATTATACCAACTAAAATACACTTAATTTCAACCACTTTAACACTATCATTAACCTCTTTCATGCACCAAATCACAACCTTTTCAACCTTTTTCATCATTTTTCGAACACACACACTAAAACACACACAAATCTTCGAAAATCATACTTATAGGTTGATTCAGAAGCTGAAATTTTGTACATAACATCATCAATACTCGAATTAAACTAATCCATAACAATATCATACATGCATGAACATTTGCAACCCCAAATCTTATTTTCGGATTTGAACAAAACCGAACCAAATTGCTTCTAATTTCGAAATTTAAAGAATGTTTACCTTAATTCTTCGATTGCAGTGTTGATTGTTCCTTGAATGCAACCTTGTTTCAAATTTTCAGACTTCGAATCCAAGTTTTGATGATCTTGAATATTTTAGAGAGAGAAAGAGTTCTAGTGAGAGAGAGTGGTGATTGGAAATGAAAGACCTTTGGTCTTTTATTTCAAAATTCCTTATTTTAACATCTTTAGTCCCTCAACTCATCAGATCCCATTTACTATCGATTTATAAAATAAAAGATTTCTATCTTTTATTTATTATCCTCAATGCTTTAAATAATTCTTTTCACTTAATAAATAAAATTCTAAATTTCCATAATATGCAACCAACTTCCATAAATTCAAATACATAATCATTATCAATAATTTAACTTAATTTACAAATTTAAACTTAATAATCTTCAAATACAATAAATTAAATCCGAGGATGTTACATGCATGTATGATGTTATTGTGGAATAGTTCAAATCTAGTATGTAAGATGCTATATGTTGAATTTCAGCTTCTGATTCGCATTATAAGTATGATTTTCGAAGATTTGTGTGTGTTAGTGTGTGTGTGCGCGACGGCTTATATGAAAAGGGTCCAAAAGGGGTTTAATTTGGTATGTAAATATGTTAAATTAGTGTTAGAAATGGTTAGAAAGAAGTATATTTATGTTGGCAAGAATTATTTCGAGCATTGAATAAATATGGAAATGACTTAGATTTAAATCTGGAAATAGTTGAATCAAGAACAGATTCGAATGGTCCGAAATTCGAATGTTCGAATTTAAGAGGTTTCGAATCTGGCACCATTCGAATCTAGGCTAGATTCGAATTTAGCATGTAATCCGAAATGATTGTTGAACCGAAATGTGATAATCAAAAATGGCAAAATATTCTAAGTATTTGAATTTCGGATGGGGACCGAATTCGGTTGGGGACCGAATTCGGATATGGTCCGAATTTAGCATGTGGTCCGAATTTATTATGTTTCGAATCTATTGAATGGTTCGAATTTGTATGGGATGCATGGGGGATCCGAACTGGGGGTCCGAATTCGGGTGGGGTCCGAATTCGGACATAGATCCGAAATTGGGACCAAAATTATAAAATTAAGTTTTATGAAATTAAACACGTTATTGACGCAATGTGTTGTTACAACTGATTTAACAGGTCCCTTGGGGTGTTGTTCAACCCACAGTGGGGTACTTTGTGGATCCGGTTGAAATTCCGAGGAGAAATAATATTGCTTAAAGATTAATAACGCACCCACTGTGAGTACCTTTGATTTTAACATTGCTGCATCTGCATTATGTTTGCATTGCCTGCTGAGGCATGTTGTTTCATATTCGTTTGGCACTCTACTAACATGCGTATATGTTGATGCACATTCATACTTGTTGCATGTCCGTTCATTTGTTGTGCATCCTTTCGTTGGACCTGCGTGGTCGCATCTGTACTCTGATGTTACTGTGCTATATGACCAAGAGTTTGACATCTCTGTGGCCAGGATAGACAGTAAGTCATCCCCGATGTAATGTCTGCCTCAGATGGTTGGTTTTTCTTATGCCGAGTGTCAGCTCGAAGGAGCTGCGGCTCGGGTTTGCGTACTTGGAGTACGTGTGGAGTATACGGTATGTGTTACCGCGGTTACTCTGGGTGGCATCATAATGATTTGTAGAATGTGTAAAATCATATGGTATTCACTAAGCTTTAGCTTACCCCTTCAGTTGTTGATTTTTACAGGAAAAGGGAAATCCGCTGCGCGACCGTCTAGCTAGGACGTTTATTGAAGTGATTGAAGATTTCCACTATTTTAACTTGGTATTTGTTCTATGGAATCAATGTTGTAATAAATATGGGGATGATGTAATATATTTGGATTTGTAGACTTAGACGGGTAACCTATGTAGCACCGTAGGGTGTATGGCACATTTGTATTATTTTATTATGTATTTTGCTTCCGCACTTTAATTAAGGTATCGGATCATTATATATCTTTTTGTTGGTGAATAATCCTGGGTGAATTGTAATTGGTGGTTAATGTGGCAAGGGTGTCACATCGAGATGGTATCAGAGCAGTAGTTTGAGATTCAAGTGTCCGTGAGGTCTTGATCTCAAACATTAAAGTGATGATATGTAGAGATTCTAAGTAATGATCTGAACTAAGATAGGTTACGATCTAGTAATCATAAGAATATTGACTATCATACGGGACAATTGGGTGGTGTCTATAAAATAAATGACATGTTACTAAATAAGTTATATGTTTCATATTTCAGAACATGTCTGGAGGAGGAATGACACCTGAAGAGACGAGAGAAATGATGCTAGCCATGATGGATGAGCAAAATCGGATGATACAAGACCAGTTTCGGGCTCGAGATGAGGCCGAAGCTAAGCGAAGGGAAGATAAGAGGAAGAATAAGGAAAGAGAGGGAAACAATGACGAGCAAGATGACAACACTGAGTCATCTAATAAGCCCAGGGGTTGTCGTTTCAAGGATTTTAAGGGAAATGGAGCGGTTGAATTCAATGGACTGGGTGATGCTGTTGCCGCTCTGGAATGGATAACAGCCACTGAACGGACATTCCGAATCAGCGATTGTGCTGAGAAGGATATTGTCCGGTTCGCTACTGCAATGTTCACCAAAGATGCAGTCATGTGGTGGAACTCTATGGTGAATGCATTAACCTTGGAAAAAGTATCTGTTATGTCGTGGGCTGAGTTCACAGAAGTTTTTACTCAGCAATATTGTCCAGCCGATGAGCGCCGAAGACTGGAAGCGAAGTTTATGACGTTGATTCAAGGGACTAAGTCTGTGTCCCAGTATGCTGTAGAATTCACGAGGCTAAGTTTGTTCGCGCCTCATCAAGTGGATACTGAGGAAAGAAAAGTGACCAGGTTTGAGGCTGGTCTGGATTTGGAGATTCGGAGGGTGATGAGCAATGTACGCTACCCCACATTTGCTGGTCTATTGGAAGCCGCCAGAAATGTGGAACAGATTCTAAGTATGTCTGGATATGTGATGGGGTCCGCTGCTGCTTCAGCTAATCCAACTCAACCCTCACCACCGAAACGTCAGCGTGAAGGAGGCTACTCTGGTTCTTCATGATCTTCGCAGTACTCGCCGCAACAGTCCTTCCGTCGACAGTCTAGTTCTTCTGGTCGTGCACGTGCTTACTCTATCAACATCGAACCGCAGTACTGTAACAAGTGTCATCTGGAACACTTCGGCAAGTGCACAAACGGGCGTGCGTGTTTTTGCTGCGGAGAATTGGGCCACTTTCAGAATGAATGTCCACGAAGATCTGATGCTTGCCATAAGTGTGGAGTATGGGGGCACTATAGTCGGAATTGTCGAAAGAATGCTCCAGCAGCTGCTGCTCCATCGACAACACGGTCATCTGGAGGATCTAGTGGTGGTTCAGTCAACCGCCGGAACCAGCCACAAAGGGCACCGGCTCGTGCTTTTCAGATAACGGCAGAAGAGGCCAGGAAAAACCCGGAGGTGGTCACGAGTATGTTTATTGTAAACTCTTTACCTGCAAGAGTGTTATTTGACTCGGGTGCCAATAGATCGTTTGTATCTACTATGTTTGCTCAACAACTTGCCATGCCTTTGTCTAAGCTATCTGCTGTACTAGATATTGAAACTGCTAGTAATACTCTAGTCAAAGTAGATCATGTATACCGTAACTGCACCTTAGTGATTGAAGATGTAGTCTTCAATTTAGACTTGATTCCGATCGAGTTTAGTGAATTTGATGTAATTATCGGGATGGATTGGTTGATAGAGAACGAAGCCCACATTGTATGTAAGAAGCGGATGATAAAGATAATTACTCCGGAGGGGCGTGAGATCTGTATTTATGGGGATAGGAAAAATGGGGATCTGTGTCTGTTGACCATTGCAAAAGCTCGAAAGCTTGTTGCAAAGGGGTGTGACGCCTACCTGGCATATGCTATAGATGCCAAGGCTGAGAAGAAGACGTTGGCCGATGTGCCTGTTGTTTCACAATTCCCGGATGTGTTTCCGGAAGACTTGTCTGGCGTGCCGCCTGAGAGACAAGTGGAGTTCCGAATTGACTTGATCCCTGGAGCTGCACCGGTAGCTCGTTCCCCTTATCGTCTTGCTCCTACTGAAATGAAAGAGATAATGACACAACTCCAAGAGTTGTTGGATAAGGGCTTTATTCGACCAAGTTCATCGCCGTGGGGAGCTCCGGTGTTATTTGTTACAAAGAAAGATGGCTCGTTGAGGATGTGCATCGATTACCGGGAGCTGAATAAATTGACAATCAAGAACAAGTATCCGCTGCCGCGGATAGATGACTTATTTGATCAGTTGCACGGGGCTTGTGTCTTTTCTAAGATCGACTTGAGGTCGGGATATCATCAGCTGAAAGTTCGAGAGGAAGATGTGCCTAAGACAGCTTTTAGGACACGATACGGGCATTACGAGTTCTTGGTTATGCCTTTTGGGTTAACCAATGCCCCAGCTGTCTTTATGGATTTAATGAACCGAGTTTGCAGACCGATGTTGGACAAGTCGGTGATTGTTTTTATAGATGACATTTTGGTATACTCTAAGTCTGAAGCCGAACACGCTGATCATCTAAAAGAGTTATTGGAATTGTTAAGAAAGGAAAGGTTGTATGCCAAGTTCTCAAAATGCGAGTTTTGGCTGCAACAGATTCAATTTTTGGGACATGTGATATCGGGGGCCGGAATTTCTGTAGATCCGGCTAAGGTAGAAGCGGTAAGGAATTGGGAGCCGCCTCGTTCAGCTACAGAAGTCAGAAGTTTTCTAGGGCTGACGGGCTACTATAGGAGATTTATAAAGAACTTTTCAAAGATTGCAGTCCCTTTAACTATGTTAACAAAGAAGAATGCACCTTTTGTCTGGGAAACCGTGCAGCAAGAGGCGTTTGATGTTTTGAAGAAGACGTTAAGTGAAGCACCGATACTTGCTCTACCGGAGGGCAATGAAGATTTTGTGGTTTACACGGATGCTTCGAGGTTGGGACTTGGTGCAGTATTGATGCAACGTGGAAAGGTAATCGCGTATGCCTCGTGACAACTTAAGCAGCATAACAGAACTACTCAACTCATGATCTTGAGTTGACAGCTGTCACTTTTGCTCTGAAGTTATGGAGACACTATCTGTACGGTACTAAGTGTCAGTTATACACGGATCATAAGAGCCTGAAATACATTTTCAGCCAGAAAGAACTTAACATGAGACAGAGACGTTCGATGGAACTAATAAAGGATTATGACTGTGAAATCCTTTACCATCCTGGAAAGGCTAACGTGGTAGCCGATGCTTTAAGTCGCAAAGCATATGCCAAGGATTGTTGTTATATGCTGACGTCTACTATGCTGACCTCCACAATTATTGATGATGTCAAGGCCGCTCAAGAGGAAGCCTTGAAAGATGAAAACGTTGGTAATGAAGATATAAGGGTGCAAATGAAGAATATGGAAACTAGTGAATCGGGTTTGAAAGGAATTTACGGAAGAATCTGGGTGCCAAAGTATGGAGGCATGAGGAATGTGATAATAGAAGAAGCTCACCAATCGAAATTTTCTGTACATCCCGGGAGCACAAAGATGTACAACGAGCTAAAAGCAGACATTTGGTGGCCGGGATTAAAGAAAGACATAGGCCAGTACGTGGAGAGATGCAGAACTTGTCGGTTAGTGAAAGCCGAACATCAGCAACCATACGGTAGTTTGCAACCGCTTCCCATTCCGGAATGGAAGTGGGAGCATATCACTATGGACTTTGTCACAAAGTTGCCAAAAACTAGGCGTCAACACGATGCAGTGTGGGTAATTGTTGATAGATTAACTAAGTCCGCACACTTTATACCAATTCGGGAAAGTTATTCACTGGAAAAGTTAGCTCAGATTTACTTGGACGAGATAGTTGCTAGACATGGAGTACCGAAGTCCATTGTATCTGACCGGGACAGCCGATTTACTTCCAACTTTTGGTCGGCACTGCAAGGAGGATTGGGAACGAGAATAGCTATGAGTACAGCTTACCGTCCGCAAACTGATGGTCAGAGTGAGCGGACCATCCTAGCGCTTGAAGATATGATGCGGTCGTGCGTGTTAGACCTCGGTGGTAATTGGGATGACCATTTACCATTGATAGAGTTTTCGTATAACAACAGTTACCACGCGACGATCAAGAAAGCGCCGTTTGAGGCATTATATGGGAGAAGGTGTAGGACTCCTACATGTTGGAGGGAGACCGGTGAAACGCCGATTGCTGGGCCAGCATTATTGCAGGAAACGATAGAGAAGATTCAATTGGTAAGACAGAATATGAAGGCGGCCCAGGATCGCCAGAAAAGTTATTATGATAGAAGGCATACACCAATCAGCTTTGAGGTAAATGATTGGGTGTATCTGAAAGTATCACCAATGAGGGGTGTTACTCGTTTCGTGAAGAGAGGCAAGCTGGCTCCGAGATTTGTTGGGCCATTTAAAATAATAGAGAAAGTTGGAAACCAATCATATCATTTGGAGTTGCCTGAAGAAATGTAACACCCGCTAATTTCGAGGTAATTCATTAGTTTCGAGTCATTTAATTTAATTATTTAATTCAAGAAATGATAGATTAACTATCAAATTTGGTGGTTAACTTGTAAATATTTAATTTCATAACTTGGAGATAATAGTACATACATATTTATAGGTAATATAAAAAAAAGAAAAAAAGAAAAGAAAAGAAAAGATTATAACAGACCCAAAATGGATCACCATTCACCACCTTCGTCATTTTTCTTCCTTTCATTTCTTCATATGTCAAGAAGACACACATACAATCTTGAATCTGATTTTTTGTAACCTGGAATTCAAGGATTGATCAACATTCTCATCATCATCAATCCAAGTTCTTAACCTTGAGGTAATCATTTTGAAACTCAACCAATATTCTCGTAAGCAATTTCTGTTAATATTGAAACTCATAAGATGAGTATAAGTATGGTTCATTACTCTGAAGATAAATAGCCAACAACATCTAATATCACCATTTTCTTCATTTTCTTGATGTAAAAGCTTGAAGTTCTTCAATGGAGGTTTTAGTGGGTTTTAATGATTGACCCAAAAATTTATATAAAATTGATAGAAAAGTGAATGGAAGTTATATCAAAAGAGTTTTAGAAGCTTAATTTCAGATTTGAGAATTTTTGAGTGAGTTTCCAATATGTTTGGATTTGATTGTGTATTTGTGTTGTTGAGCAAAGCAAATAAATATGAGAATATGGGATCAAGCTAGTAAATAGAAGTTGGGGTGTGAGTATGTGGGATTTGGCCGGAGAAGCAGGCGGCGCCGGCGCCGGCGACGTGGCCGGAGGCCAACGCCCCTTTTTCCTTTTCTGCTGGCCGGCTGCCTCGTCCCTGTTCTCTCCTCTTTTTTTTTTTTTTTTGTGTATGTTCCAGCAGAGAGAGTAAAGGAAATAGGTTTATTTATTTATTATTTATTTAATGGGCTGAAATTATTTAATGGGGCTGTTGGTTTTTCTTTTTCTTTTTGTTAGGAGCCATTTCTTTGTTAACCAAGTTGGGTTATTTGACCTATTTGGGCTTACCTTTTCTATTTTTTTTTTGTTGTCTATCCGAGAGAGAGGGATAGAGGAGAGAATGATTGTTTTATTTAATTCTTTCATATATTTTTTTGGCTTTATATAAATGATATGTTGGGTTAGTTTTATTTTCGAAATTTATTACAAATTTATTTTTGGCGTAATTGTTATCATATGAATATTGCGGGTTATATAATATAGAAAGGGCTTTGGAATTTAATTAATTAAATGGGCTAATCAAGTTTTTTGTGTGTGTCCTGGACTTAAATTTTAATTGAACCGTTAGTATTAGATTTGATTAAATATTTAGAAAATTTCTTGATTAGTTGGTGGGTTATAATATAATTTAAGTTGGGAAATTTATTTGGGTTGTTAACGTCGTTATTATTGGGTTAAAAGAAATCAAATGTAATAATAATTTTTATCATAGTGGGTGTGATAATCAAATTTAAATTATTACTTTAATTAATAGGATTTGATAATGGACTTCGTAAAATATAGAGTTAAGATTATTGACAAATAGGCGATGTACTTTTATATCAGGATTCTAGTGGTTCAGTACGTGTGACTCTCGGTAGTGCTTTCAGCTGATATTGGTTAGTCGCTTGACGAGTACAGATTGCGGGCACTGTGAGTAATTGATTTAATTTCACATATGATCATAAATGATATGTTTGCACTGGATATCTCTTTCGTTTCTATTGCCATGATTATTCTTTAACTCCCATGCTTGCCCTGAATGTTGATATTTAATTCGTTGCAATGAGCCGATATTTGCGAACCCTTTCCCCAGTATGCATACTGTGTATTATGTGGATGAAGCAAGGTTGTTGTGTGCTTCCGAGTTGTATGGCGGGCGAGCCACATGTTTTGTACACGTGTTAACCGAGCGAGTCGTACGCCGTGTACTTGTTATCGGGCGAGCCGGTAACAATACCTAATTCGTGTATGCTAAATCGAGCGAGTCGTAATGCTACACATGTTGAATTTGAGCCGATATTTGTGTTGATCATGTTATATATGCTTGTCTGTGCTTTTAAATCTGTTACTCGCTAGGCGACGGCTTACCCCGGTTGTGGGGGCAAATTTTCAGGTTTAGCTGATAAGGGAAAGACGCCAGTTTCAGGATCTAGAGTTTGAGCATTTATGGTATCAGAATGACTTCCGCATTTACTCTGATTTATATTTTGTACTTGGGATGGGTAGATCCCTAGACTTTCAATTTGGTTGTAATAATTAGGTGTTATATTTTAGCGCACTCTGAATGTGGTGGCTTTAGTTTATTTATGTATTGAAATTGAAGTTTGAGATTAAAATGTTTTATTTTATTACTTCGAGGATTATGTTGCAGATTTTAGTAAAAGCGCCGCGTTATTAGAACGAGGCGTTTCAATATCAGAGACAGGTTTGGTTTAAGTGAATTAAGTACTTGTTTGGTGCTTAGTCTTAAACCGTAAGATCATTAGAAGTGTAAGTTACGATCATTCGAGGTAAACTCTATCCTGATGGACTTAGGAAATTGGGTACGATTTAGATAGTGTTTAACTGTAACCTTCATAAATATATGAATATATACCCTTATGAGTAAAAACCAGAAATTAATCAAGTGTGAATAATATAATGAAAATTTTAATTTAACTCATAAAGTTAATTTTCAGCACCATGGCTGATGATGAGAGCCACAGTCATCCACGCGATGAGCGAGTTGTTGTAGAGTCAGAGGATATAGAGCATTCTGACGGAGAGCGTGAGGATGGGGATGATTTAGATGATATTGGACCCGAGGGAGGACCGTTGACCCCTCGTGAGACCTGGATGATGAGGTATATGACCCGTTATGTACGAGATGTTATGGATGAGAGCCGCGCGGAGGTGCAGCAGGGTTTTCAGGAGATTCGTGATTTGATTGCTTCATCCCGATCTGATGCGGGAAATCCTTTGGTATCTGCTCCTACTGGCGGGGGCAATGTTGTGAGGACTGAGAGTGGCGGACGACGATTTGACCGTGCTTCGTTCAAGGCCTTTAAGGGGTCTGGAGCGAAAGAGTTCGATGGGACTATGGAGCCCGTGAAGGCTCTGGAGTGGCTCGAGTGTTCAGAGAGGGCATTTCGCCTGAGTCACTGTTTAGAGACTGATATGGTAGAGTATGCCGCGGGGATGCTAGTGGGCCCAACATTGACTTGGTGGAAAAACACTTCGAGGGCTATTGGTTCCGATCTGGTGGGGACGATGACTTGGGCTAAGTTTAGGAAGAGATTCCAGGATCAGTACTGTCCAGCTGACTTGACGAGAGAGATTGAGAGACAGTTTTTAGCTCTACGACAGGAGGGTCTGACAGTTCAGGAGTATGAGGCTGCGTTCAGGGAGAAATCTCAGTTTGTGACTAGATATGCGCTAGATGAGGAGACGAGAGTAGACATGTTTGTGACTGGGCTTCGTGCTGAGATTAAAGAGTTTGTTGAGATGCAGAGTTATAGGACCCTTGAGGAGGCAGTCATGAGCGCGCGGAAGCGCGAGCGGGCACTGTTAGGTTCCACTACTTCGTTGATGTCATCACCCAAAAGAGCTAGGACTGCGAGTTCTGATCGGTTATTTCAAGCTTAAGCAAAATCATCTGGTTCTTCTTTCTCCCAATCCCAGCAGCAGTATACATCACAGCCACAAATGCCGCGCGATTGCCAGCAGTGTGGGAAGAGACATACTGGGTTATGTAGTGGCCTTTCTAGAGGGTGTCATGCATGTGGGGATACCGGGCACATCAGAGTTAACTGTCCGATTCATCCATTGATTTGTTTCGATTGTGGGGTTCAGGGCCATGTAGCGAGGAACTGTCCTCAGCGGAGACAGAGTCAGAATATGAGTGCTAGCATTGCATCTATGAGTCAGCCTGCTGCAGGACCAGCTCAGTCGAGGAGAGACGACGCTGATAGATACCCGACCCGTGCTTTTTAGATCACCGCTGATGAGGCCTATGAGACTCCTGATGTGGTTACGGGTATTTTTGACTTAACGCTTTACTCGCTTGTTTATTATTTAACTGCGGTGCCACCAGTCATTCTTATATTTGTGCCTCTTTTCCATGTCATTGGAATGTATGTTATTTTATATTGTTTGATCCCATCGATGTTGAGACCGTAGGCGAGCGTGTGTCATAGGCTTAAGAGATTTACATAAATGCTTAGTCCTGGTGATCAAGATTTCACTTTAGAGTTTGTAGTTATAATTACTAGGGAATTGAATGTGATTGGGGTATGAAATAGTTGGATACTTATAATGCTCATATTATTTGTTCAAGAAGTAAGATTTAAATTTCTAGCGAGTAGATAAAAAAAATATATGTATTTAAAGTGTTTTGATGCAACAAGGAAGAATAATTAATTATGTATTGAAGTAGCAGAAAAGTCATGAGAGGAATTAATCTATACAAGACTTAGAATTGGCAATGATGATGTTTATATTGAAGTTATAGAGATGTTGATTAGATGACAAGGAATGTTTGCTAGTCACTAATATTTGCGGAGGTAAATCTTACAGGACAAAATTTCATTGAATGTGTTACAATAAGCATTATCAAGTGATTAGCATTCGAAGTGTAAGCAAACAATTAGATTCAAATTATTCGCGAGTGATTGGGAGTTATTCAGGATCAACCAGAGATATATTCGGTTTAAGCATAGATCAGTTGAATTTGAAGTTGATCGTTATGTGATGCTAATAGTATCGTCTGGGAAGGAGATTATACAAAATAAGAAACGTAATCCTAAGATCATTATAATGTGTTGGACTATAAAGTGCATAGGTGCGCAAAATTAACAACTAAAATTACCATTGGAGTTTGTTAATGCACATGATGAATACGATATTAGTTTAAAAAAAAAAGAAATTTGAAGAATGCCGAGAGGATGATATCCACTCAGAATGATAAGATTGATACGAGACTTAGAAATATCAAGATGATTTAATCAAGGTGACGTATTACCGAGATTCGAATTATATGTAGAAATTTAAGGCAGAGATGTAAGCGAGATATTGATTTAATTAATTTCATGTGATCTCGAGGACGAGATCAATCCAAATTGTAGGAGATTGTAACACCCGCTAATTTCGAGGTAATTCATTATTTCGAGTCATTTAATTTAATTATTTAATTCAAGAAATGATAGATTAACTATCAAATTTGGTGGTTAACTTGTAAATATTTAATTTCATAACTTGGAGATAATAGTACATACATATTTATAGGTAATATAAAAAAAAAGAAAAAAAGAAAAGAAAAGAAAAGATTATAACAGACCCAAAATGGTTCACCATTCACCACCTTCATCATTTTTCTTCCTTTCATTTCTTCATATGTCAAGAAGACACACATACAATCTTGAATCTGATTTTTTGTAACCTGGAATTCAAGGATTGATCAACATTCTCATCATCATCAATCCAAGTTCTTAACCTTGAGGTAATCATTTTGAAACTCAACCAATATTCTCGTAAGCAATTTCTGTTAATATTGAAACTCATAAGATGAGTATAAGTATGGTTCATTACTCTGAAGATAAATAGCCAACAACATCTAATATCACCATTTTCTTCATTTTCTTGATGTAAAAGCTTGAAGTTCTTTAATGGAGGTTTTAGTGGGTTTTAATGATTGACCCAAAAATTTATATAAAATCGATAGCAAAGTGAATGGAAGTTATATCAAAAGAGTTTTAGAAGCTTAATTTCAGATTTGAGAATTTTTGAGTGAGTTTCCAATATGTTTGGATTTGATTGTGTTGTTGAGCAAAGCAAATAAATATGAGAATATGGGATCAAGCTAGTAAATAGAAGTTGGGGTGTGAGTATGTGGGATTTGGCCGGAGAAGCAGGCGGCGCCGGCGCCGGCGACGTGGCCGGAGGCCAACGCCCCTTTTTCCTTTTCTGCTGGCCGGCTGCCTCGTCCCTGTTCTCTCCTCTTTTTTTTTTTTTTTTGTGTATGTTCCAGCAGAGAGAGTAAAGGAAATAGGTTTATTTATTTATTATTTATTTAATGGGCTGAAATTATTTAATGGGGCTGTTGGTTTTTCTTTTTCTTTTTGTTAGGAGCCATTTCTTTGTTAACCAAGTTGGGTTATTTGACCTATTTGGGCTTACCTTTTCTATTTTTTTTTTGTTGTCTATCCGAGAGAGAGGGATAGAGGAGAGAATGATTGTTTTATTTAATTCTTTCATATATTTTTTTGGCTTTATATAAATGATATGTTGGGTTAGTTTTATTTTCGAAATTTATTACAAATTTATTTTTGGCGTAATTGTTATCATATGAATATTGCGGGTTATATAATATAGAAAGGGCTTTGGAATTTAATTAATTAAATGGGCTAATCAAGTTTTTTGTGTGTGTCCTGGACTTAAATTTTAATTGAACCGTTAGTATTAGATTTGATTAAATATTTAGAAAATTTCTTGATTAGTTGGTGGGTTATAATATAATTTAAGTTGGGAAATTTATTTGGGTTGTTAACGTCGTTATTATTGGGTTAAAAGAAATCAAATGTAATAATAATTTTTATCATAGTGGGTGTGATAATCAAATTTAAATTATTACTTTAATTAATAGGATTTGATAATGGACTTCGTAAAATATAGAGTTAAGATTATTGACAAATAGGCGATGTACTTTTATATCAGGATTCTAGTGGTTCAGTACGTGTGACTCTCGGTAGTGCTTTCAGCTGATATTGGTTAGTCGCTTGACGAGTACAGATTGCGGGCACTGTGAGTAATTGATTTAATTTCACATATGATCATAAATGATATGTTTGCACTGGATATCTCTTTCGTTTCTATTGCCATGATTATTCTTTAACTCCCATGCTTGCCCTGAATGTTGATATTTAATTCGTTGCAATGAGCCGATATTTGCGAACCCTTTCCCCAGTATGCATACTGTGTATTATGTGGATGAAGCAAGGTTGCTGTGTGCTTCCGAGTTGTATGGCGGGCGAGCCGCATGTTTTGTACACGTGTTAACCGAGCGAGTCGTACGCCGTGTACTTGTTATCGGGCGAGCCGGTAACAATACCTAATTCGTGTATGCTAAATCGAGCGAGTCGTAATGCTACACATGTTGAATTTGAGCCGATATTTGTGTTGATCATGTTATATATGCTTGTCTGTGCTTTTAAATCTGTTACTCGCTAGGCGACGGCTTACCCCAGTTGTGGGGGCAAATTTTCAGGTTTAGCTGATAAGGGAAAGACGCCAGTTTCAGGATCTAGAGTTTGAGCATTTATGGTATCAGAATGACTTCCGCATTTACTCTGATTTATATTTTATACTTGGGATGGGTAGATCCCTAGACTTTCAATTTGGTTGTAATAATTAGGTGTTATATTTTAGCGCACTCTGAATGTGGTGGCTTTAGTTTATTTATGTATTGAAATTGAAGTTTGAGATTAAAATGTTTTATTTTATTACTTCGAGGATTATGTTGCAGATTTTAGTAAAAGCGCCGCGTTATTAGAACGAGGCGTTTCAAGAAATGTCGGGCATACACCCGGTGTTCCATGTGGGAAACCTTAGAAAGTCGTTCACAACCGAAAACGAAGATTGGGCAGATCACACGGAGTTGCAGATTGATGAAAGGCTTCGGTATGTTGAAGAGCCGGAGTGTGTGTTAGATACAAAAGTGAAGAAATTAAGAAGCAAAGAGATAGAAATGGTGCTTGTACGTTGGAAGCATCACAAAGGAGCGAATCATACTTGGGAGACTAAGTCTGAGATGTTAAAGAAGTATCCGAAACTGTTCGAATCCGAGTAACTTCGAGGACGAAGTTTAGCGTGGTGGAGCCCATGCTGTAACATCCTCGGATTTAAATTATTATAATTGAAGTTTATTAAGTTTAAATTTGCAATTTAAGTTGAATTATGAAAGTTGGTACGGAATTTGGATTAATTATAAAGTTTGTTGTATTATTTGGAAATTTAGAAATTTCAATTTATTTAAGTGAAAATAATTATTTAAGTATTAAGGATAATAAATAAAAGATAGGATTCTTTATTTTTATAAATCAGTATTAAATGGGATCTGATGAGTTGAGGGATTAAAGGTGTTAAAATGGAATTTTGAAATAAAAGACCAAAGGTCTTTCATTCCCAACTATCACACACTCTCTCTAGAAATCTCTCTCTCATCTCTCGGCTCTCTCTCTCTCTCTCTCTCTAAGAACAAGATCATCAAAAGCTTGGAATTGGAAGCTGAAAATTTGGATTAAGGTTGTTTGGGAGGAACTAAAACATCTGCAAGAATCGATTTAAGGTAAACATTTCACTAATTCTTTGAAATTGATGGTTTTGGTTCGGATTTGTTAAAATCCGAAAATGAGATTTAAGGTTGCAAATGTTTATGCATGTATGATGTTATTGTGGAATAGTTCAAATCTAGTATGTAAGATGCTATATGTTGAATTTCAGCTTCTGATTCGCATTATAAGTATGATTTTCGAAGATTTGTGTGTGTTAGTGTGTGTGTGTGCGCGACGGCTTATATGAAAAGGGTCAAAAAGGGGTTTAATTTGGTATGTAAATATGTTAAATTAGTGTTAGAAATGGTTAGAAAGAAGTATATTTATGTTGGCAAGAATTATTTCGAGCATTGAATAAATATGGAAATGACTTAGATTTAAATCTGGAAATAGTTGAATCAAGAACAGATTCGAATGGTCCGAAATTCGGATGTTCGAATTTAAGAGGTTTCGAATCTAGGCTAGATTCGAATTTAGCATGTAATCCGAAATGATTGTTGAACCGAAATGTGATAATAAAAAATGGCAAAATATTCTAAGTATTTGAATTTCGGATGGGGACCGAATTCGGATATGGTCCGAATTTAGCATGTGGTCCGAATTTATTATGTTTCGAATCTATTGAATGGTTCGAATTTGTATGGGATGCATGGGGGATCCGAACTGGGGGTCCGAATTCGGGTGGGGTCCGAATTCGGACATAGATCCGAAATTGGGACCAAAATTATAAAATTAAGTTTTATGAAATTAAACACGTTATTGACGCAATGTGTTGTTACAACTGATTTAACAGGTCCCTTGTGCTGTTGTTCAACCCACAGTGGGGTACTTTGTGGATCCGGTTGAAATTCCGAGGAGAAATAATATTGCTTAAAGATTAATAACGCACCCACTGTGAGTACCTTTGATTTTAACATTGCTGCATCTGCATTATGTTTGCATTGCCTGCTGAGGCATGTTGTTTCATATTCGTTTGGCACTCTACTAACATGCGTATATATTGATGCACATTCATACTTGTTGCATGTCCGTTCATTTGTTGTGCATCCTTTCGATGGACCTGCGTGGTCGCATTTGTACTCTGATGTTACTGTGCTATATGACCAAGAGTTTGACATCTCTGTGGTCAGGATAGACAGTAAGTCATCCCCGATGTAATATCTGCCTCAGATGGTTGGTTTTTCCTATGCCGAGGGTCAGCTCGAAGGAGCTGCGGCTCGGGTTTGCGTACTTGGAGTACGTGTGGAGTATACGGTATGTGTTACCGCGGTTACTCTGGGTGGCATCATAATGATTTGTAGAATGTGTAAAATCATATGGTATTCACTAAGCTTTAGCTTACCCCTTCAGTTGTTGATTTTTACAGGAAAAGGGAAATCCGCTGCGCGACCGTCTAGCTAGGACGTTTATTGAAGTGATTGAAGATTTCCACTATTTTAACTTGGTATTTGTTCTATGGAATCAATGTTGTAATAAATATGGGGATGATGTAATACATTTGGATTTGTAGACTTAGACGGGTAACCTATGTAGCACCGTAGGGTGTATGGCACATTTGTATTAGAGTAAATTACAAAAATGGTCCTTGTGTTTTATAACAAATTTCAGGTTTCGTCCCTAACTATCAAAAATTATATTGGTAGTCCCTATTATGAAACTTTGTTACATTTTTGGTCCCTGAAATGCATTGACTTGGTCAAATTTTAAAAAATGCCAATTCTACCCTTTAAACTAATTTCATTGTTGGTCCTTGTGTTATTTAATTTAATTTGTTTTGTTAATTGTTTATAATTTGATAATAATTTAGATAAAAAAATATTTATATATTTAATTATTCATATATATTAAAAAGTTTATTATTTTTAAATATATAATTACTTAACAAATTTATTTTTGTTTATAAATATATTTATTACTTTAAAGAGACTTTTTTTGGTTAATTTTACGTGTGTCCAAGATTAGAAATAAATAGAGGAATAAATGATAAGTTTAAGATTTACATTTTGGATGTGAGTTTTATAATTGTATTTTGGATTCAGTAAAATCATAATAATATTCAATACATTTGAATTATAATTATATATATTGGAAATATATTTATATTATTTTCAAATAAATGTATATAAATTTTGTTAATAATATATTTATTTTTTATTAATTTCCATATATTAAATTTCATGACACGGTTAATTTTTTTTATCTATAATAAAGAAATTACGTTTTTAAATATATTGCACAAATAAGTTATCAATATACTAATAGTCATAGAATATTTTTTATTATTATTCAGTCATGTTTTAAATATTTTACTTGATAATTAAATACATTTTTTAATTATGAGTTTTGTATAATCATTTTGTAACAAATCATTTTAACTTCCTCCATGCATAATACATTGTGTGTAAATTTGTGAATTAATTGAATCCAAAATTAAATTACAAACTCAAATTCAAAATGTAAAATTTAATACTTCTCATTTTATTTCCTCTATTTATTTCTAACACACACACATAAACATTAATAAATAAATAAATAATTATATCTTTATAAGAAATTATCCCAATTAATAATTAAAAATTTGTTGTGAAATTTTTATATAGAAATTATTAAAAAAATAAATATGTTGATGATCTAAAAATATATTTTTAAATATATTTCAAAATAATAATAATACTTTTAAGTAAATATATAAATATTTTTTAACTAAAATGTATCAATTTATCAACAATTAACTCAAATTCAAAATGTAAAATTTAATACTTCTCATTTTATTTCCTCTATTTATTTCTAATACACACACATAAACATTAATAAATAAATAAATAAATATATTTTTATAAGAAATTATCCCAATTAATAATTAAAAATTTGTTGTGAAATTTTTATATAGAAATTATTAAAAAAATAAATATGTTGATGATCTAAAAATATATTTTTAAATATATTTCAAAATATTAATAATACTTTTAAGTAAATATATAAATATTTTTTAACTAAAATGTATCAATTTATCAACAATTAACAAAAATACAAATTAATTGGCATAAGGACCATCTATGAAACTTGTTTCTAAGGGCAAAAGTGGCATTTTTTAAAAGATGACCAAGTCAAAGATTTTTAGGGACTAAAAATGTAACAAAGTTTCAAAATAGGGACTACTAATGTAATTTTTAATAGTTAGGGACGAAACCTGAAATTTGCTATAAACCTCAGGGACCATTTTTGTAATTTACTCTTTGTATTATTTTATTATGTATTTTGCTTCCGCACTTTAATTAAGGTATCAGATCATTATATATCTGTTTGTTGGTGAATAATCCTGGGTGAATTGTAATTGGTGGTTAATGTGGCAAGGGTGTCACACAACCCATGTAATACATGGGTTGAATAACCTATATATTATAATAAAACAAAACAATTCATGTTATATGTCAGTTCTACAATACAAGAAAATTTTATTTTTCCACCTCTTTTTCCAAATTTAACAACTTAACTTAATTGCATTAAATTTTGACTTTATTTTTTTCATTAATTAATTAGTAGTAAATTAGATTTTGTAACATTTAAAATTAATGTTTACCTAAAATAACTATCTATCATTATTATCCATAATAATCATAATCATATCCAAATGTAAAAAATTTGAATTAGTTGTGGAAATTATTATTATTATGTATAATAAAGGAAAACATCAAATGTCACGTGTCACCTCTACGTTCACCAAAAACATAATTACAACTTATAAAAAATAAAAGATAAATACAATATAATATTTTGAAAAAAGATAAATATACTCTATTTTTTAATCTGTAAGTAATAAAAAAATAAACGCAATTATTATTTTTGTATGTTATTATTTTCACTCATATACATTTTATATAAATAAATTTAATTAAAAATATCCACGTAATACGTGGGTTATAAACTAGTATGACAACAAAGGACAGAGATATGAGTTTGAAAATTTTGTATTGCAGAATATGCCATTCACATCCTCATTTTGCCAAGAATGAATGGAGAATCAGAACTATTCCATAGGCCAAGCTTTAGAAACATCAATGGAAGAAAGAGAAACGTTTTCCGTATAATAATATCCTTATGTGTCTTAAAACATCAAAACTAACGTAATTTTTAGTAGAATACCTCGATGAAGTGAACTAGACGATACTCTGGTTGAAGCACAACAAATTAGATAACGCCGCTTCCAGTTGAGGGAGCTATTGAGCTATGTTCGCAGTCGGGTTACTGTTTCTTATTTCCGCAAGTAAATGGACTGAACTCATAATGGAATTGCGGCGTTTTTTAAAGAGACAACTATCAAAAGACATTTGAGATGGATTGAAGATTGAACACCGCCTACCGTCTTTAGGGTAATAGATTTAGCATTAGTTAAATTGTATTTGCAATTAAGGTTGTACAAAAATATTTGTTTGAACTAATGAAATTACTTTCATTATAATATTGACAGTTTTTTCTTATTTCATGATTAATATAATATGTATAATATTGAAATAAATAATGCATTAATCAATTTTAGAAAGGGTAGTATAAAATTACACTAAATCAAAAGACATATAGTGACAGATAGAGTATCAGTATTTGGCTTATACTCACTTCACTTTTACCCACATCTTTTAAGTGTGTAGGTGAAAGTGACAGACCTTATAGTGATACTTTTTTAAGTTTTAGTGATAGTTTTTGTCTGTCACTAATCGTCATTTTATTTGTAGTGACAACATGGTTTAAAAAATAACTAATAAAACACAGATGAAACAACATTTGACTAAACCCTTGTTTGTTTGGTGGATGAATGGAATCATTTAGAAGTGGTTTAACCTTTGAACGAACCTCTTAATGATTCCGTTAAAAAGTAAACAAACGACCACTAACTCAACAAGAAAAGGAGCCGTATCATTGGCACATGATCAGTGAGACCCAAATTAGGATACAAACTAACTCTTGATCTTTCTCCCGGAAAAAATAATGATATGATCCTTTGAAACCCATAAATTGCATTCATTATCTTAGTTAATTATAATTATAATTATATCTTCCGTTTTAAGATTAAGAAACGTTTGTTGTATTGACATTCACTTTAATGTGATTTTTCTAACTCTTCATATATTTTTATTAATTAAGACCTTCATATATTTTATTAATTCTTTTAGTGTTGCTTGGAACGTATTGGTCTTGAGCATTTTCAAACTTCGGGTAAAATATAAAAATAATGCATTTTTAAATTTCTACATACTATTTTCTATTAGGTTAAGGTCGCACAATATCAACGTACTTTTTCAAATGTATCGATATATACATGAATTTTTTTCCCTATCCATATGACATATTTACTTTCGTTTTTCATTTCAATATGACACATTTATACGTAAAACATGGTTGAAAAACTTTAATTGGGTTTTATTTGTATAAAAGTCCGGCTCTATATAGAAATGTACAATATTGGAATGGAAAACTAAAAGACACGTACCATACAAGAAAAAAAGTTATTGTATCATATCAATATATTTGAATAAATACGTTGGTATTATACAAACTTAATTCTTTTCTTAAATGTGGTTTGATCTCTTATTATGTTGTGTGATTTAAAAATTAGACAATAATTATCTAATAGAAATGAAAAGAAAAATAATTTGCTCGTTGATTTTTCTAGCACACTTTGGGTCTTTATACTAATAATTTTTTGTAGCTTATTACATTTTATGATTTCATTGTTCTCGTCTATGATATTATAATTTTTGTCATTAGTAACGAATATATGAACATTTAGCAACAAATTTTTATTATTTCATTGTTCTCGTCTATGAACATTAATAATTTGATGCTCTAGGCCGTAGCCTAGACCTGACAATTTGGTACACGACACGTATACGACAGTAGTTTTTCATATATGGGTTTTACAAATTCGTGTTTCGTGTATGTTCGTGTCGATATGAAACTTAAATTCGTGTTTCGTGTTTTATATAGGTAAATCATGGATTTACCTGTATAAGACATGTAAGACACATATACATATCGTGTAATACAATGACACACATAAAACACGTATAAGACACATCTAAACTAGGTATCAAAATTTCTTATAAAATTTGATTCCTACTTAGTTTAAAAATATTTGAAAAAGTTATGGTTTGTCTCTTACATTGATGATGTGATAAATAAAATTGTCGAATTAAAAATCAATAAGGAGTCTAGTCCGGCTTCGGTTACGACCATTGATTAGTGGCTTTAAATACTTTTGATGTGTTGTTGGATGCTTGGAGTATCATGTGTTTGGATTTATAATTACATATTTTTTGGATTAAATTCTTGTTTTCGTGTTGTCGTATGACACATGTTGTATGCGCGTCATGTCACGTGTCACACGAATATTTTACGTGTCGTGTTCGTGTTTCATATCCAAACACGTTTTATAATTCGTGTCGTATAAAGTTCGTGTGTGACAAACACGACACACGACACTACTACCCATATTTCCAGGTCTACCGTAGCCCACCGTGTGGACCCTCTTAAGACCGACCCTGGTTTGGAACTTTAATGGGCTATCATGAAAGGTCGGGTCATTAATTACATAAGTTATTAAGTTGTGTAATTATCCTTATACTATTGTATAATTATGTTGTGTAGTTAGTATTTGTTATGCATTTGAGAGTTGCAAATTATACATTAAACATTGCACCTCTTAAACAAGTGTAATACATGTGCGTTAATATTATTTAATATAAATTATTATATATGCAACATAAAAATTAGTGGTCATAATAATATATTTATATTAAAAATTATATATATATATATATATATATATATATATATATATATATATATATATATATATTAAAAGTTATAAAATGAAAAAAATGAATCAAATCTATAAAGCTAAATGGATATTAAATGTAATTTATAACCACCAAATCAAAAATGATAGTTTCACCACTTTTAGAAAGTGGTATATCTCCAAAACGTATGATTTATTTTTTTTTGAATCGAAACATAGTTTTTTTAGGGTTTAATATGAAAAAAAATCAACATGTTTTTCATGTTTTTGCGGTTTAGTCCCTCCGTGTTATTTTTTTTACAAAAAAAATCCTTAAATAATATACTTGTTTGTGATTTTTTGAAATTTTTTATTTTTTCAAAAAAGTATTCAAGGTCAGATGACTATCAAAAAACCTATGACATTAGAGTTTCAAAGTGAGATGACTACCAACTAAAGTTTTTAGCGTGCAAAACACATATAACCTAATACTGGATTGCTGGACTATATTAACATATTAAATTTTTTTGGACTCCTAGAGTGAATTGGGCTCTGGGCGGTGGCCCAGGTGGACCAGACCTAGGGCCGGCCCTAAGTAAAACAAGGAAGTGGTATGTGTGACACAAGATAAACCATATGGTTCTTTTAAGTCATTTTTAAAAAGACTAAAGTTTTTGTCAATCAATAAAAGAAAGAAAAAATGTGAGCTCTTTAAAATAGACAACAATGATGATGCTTTTTCACTTATTTTTGGCAGCCTAGGAAGCAAGCCTTTTAGAGAGAATACTGAAGAATTTGATGAAGCCTGAAAACAAACTTTATCTTCTTTAAAAAAAACCATGAAGAAAATTTTTCAAGAGTCTTATGATGCCTACCTAAAAAAACCACTAACTGTACTAATGTTGTGTTTAGTAGAAAGAATAAAAAAGAAAGGAAATGAAGACAAATTATTAGGAGACTTGAATTGCATATATATATTCTCTGTGAATTCTCAAGTTATATCAATATATAGATTAAAATTCAATTCTTATATGTCTCTAGCAATAGTGAAGAATCATGTAAAAACTAGAATTTGGGAATAGAATTACAACCACTATATGGTTATTACATTTTCAAATTTCATAGTTTAAAACCATTTATTTTATCTTCATTTCTTTTCTTTTTGATTCTCTACACCAAATGCAGCCTAAAGAACTCTCAGAGAAAATATAGCTACAAATTTCGTACTATGTAGTCTACAATACTACGAATGTATTGTAATATTATTTAATTGTTTTTTATAATTTCATGTATTGTTGATTCCTTTTATGTTTGATAGATTGTTAATTAAGGATTTGTAATCAAAGATTTAAGAGCATGGCAAATAATTCTCCACTTGCTATGAGTTCAGAAGTTGAAAATCAAGATTCAAAATTCAAATTCTACCAAATGGGTTTTTACTCCTTAACAAGTTTTGTAGTTGTCTTTTGAATTGCATCTAGTTGTTTGTTTTATTCAATATTGATATATTTTTTATAATTGATATAATAATTTTGTTTGTGTTATATATTTTTATTGACTTGTATCGTCAAAAATATATTTAAAGGTTCCTCAAGACATAAATTGAAATTGAAACATTAATAAAAGAAAGGAAAATAATGCAAAAAATCCTAAAAGTACAAAAAAAATTTTCGATTAAGTCCTCCTTTTATTTATTTTTCCTGATAAGTCCACCAAGTATCCAAATCTTATTAATTCTATCATTTTAAACTTGTAACCGGTATGTCCACATGACACCGGTCGTTGTTGATGTGTAATTATAAACGAAAAATATAATCCATTTTATGTTAAGGCAACGTTTAATTTCGCCTTCGACTATGCTTCACAAACAACCATCAATTTATTTTAATGCAGAATAAATGTATTTATTTAGTTGTTGTTGAAGCTGAGAACCTTCATAAACAACCTTCAATTTCGTCTTTGACTTTGCTTTCTTTCGTATTACAGATTCGTCAATGACTGTGACAGTCTTCGTCTACGCTTCTTCAGTTTCTCTTCAATTACCGTATTCACCTTCGTCTTAGAGGTTAGAGTAAAATTGGGTTATGATAAAAAAAAGTAAGAATATGTTTATAATTAAACATCAGGAACGATCGGTGTGTCACGTAAACTTGTAACCGGTTTTATTTTGGTTACGGTTAATAATGATAAAATACATAAAATTTGGATACCTAGGAGACTTACTATAAAAAAAATGAAAAAATAACTTACTAAAAAAAAAATTAACTTTTATAGTTTTTTTTTTTTCCATAATTTCCCTGAAAAAAATAGTAACATCTACACGTAGTTATCCAAATTATTCGGTCATGTCATATGGTATCAAATATGAAAGCAATAAATCATTGGATACTGCACCCACAAAATTACAAAACCTTTTAATATTCAGATATGCCACAAGCCAGCCACGCGCCCACTCTGCTCAATCAATCTTGTCCCTCCACGTGTCACCTAATCCTACGGCCCAACACTCACGCTGATTTCCTATATATAGCACCATCATCATCTCCCTTTCCTTATCATCCGCTCACTTGATTTTACTAATAATAACGGTTTCTGCTCATTTCTCCCCAGAAATCATGCTTCTCGGAGCCCCTCCCACTCTCTCTCTCTTCAACCGACTCACCGCCGATCAGAATTTCAGCCGTTCTGTTTTCTCATCTTCTTCTTCTTCTCTTTTGACGCCGTCAGCTGTCGTCTGTGCGGCCGTGAAAGGCGGTGGGTCTTCTAACCATGGTCCACTTGCAGGTGTTTTGTTTCAACCTTTTGAGGAGGTGAAGAAGGAGCTCAGTCTTGTCCCTTCCGCTCCTCACCAGTCTCTTGCTCGCCAAAAATATGCTGATGAATCTGAAGCTGCCATTAATGAACAGATCAAGTGAGTTTTTTGTTTTCCTTGAATCGAACAACTCTCTTCTTTTTAATAATTAGGGTTTTACCTTCAGTTTTAGTATTTGCTTAATTTTTAATGCCATATGTTAGCATTGCATGTCTCTAGATTAAAAAATAAAAATAACAGGCGATTTTTGGATTTTATATCGTGATTGTTTACTGCTATTCTCTGTTTCGTTTGTGGAAACTTTAATTATTCGACCTTTTACTTCCAACTTAGCGTGAAGCCAAACGGCTCACTATGTGTATGATAAATGTTCTAGGCTAGTAGAACCTGAACCGGTGTCAAACTCAAGCATGATAGCGCTTGCGCACCATATGTATGTTAAAAATCCTAGCAGAACCTCAATTGAAACCTGATAACTCAGCAGTGCATGATGAAAACACTAGAAGAAAATCACCATCTAGTTATTCATACATAAATACAAAATATCCGTGGAGATTCTGTGTACGGGATTTGGTTTTATTAGACCACGGCTCTTGGAAATTCATAGTTAAAGGGCTTTTTTTCTAAAGAATGTTTTCTTTTTTGGTTTGTTTTGACTGGGATTGAAACTTTTATTAGATGTATGAATGCCATCATATTTTGTTTCTATTTTTTTTATTGTGAGCGTCTGCTTATATCTGATTGTTTTTTTTTGTCTCCTTTCAGTATTGAGTACAATGTTTCCTATGTGTATCATGCTTTGTATGCCTACTTTGATAGAGACAATGTAGCTCTCAAGGGCTTAGCCAAGTAAGTTGATTCTACTATCTTACATGTTATTGTAAATAAATTCATATTGAAGTGGAAAGTGGTTTGATCTGGTTTATTAATTTGTTATGCATGGAACTTGTATAGGTTCTTTAAGGAGGCTAGTGAAGAGGAAAGGGGTCATGCTGAAGAGTTCATGGAGTACCAGGTGTTTAATTATTAATCAGAAATTTATAGTTTTCATTTGTTATATGTTAGAATAATGTTGGTATTTTCTGGGTCGTATATCATATTGATGAATGCCTTTTGTTTCCAGAACACACGAGGTGGGAAAGTGAAGTTGCAATCTATTTTAATGCCACTGACTGAGTTTGATCATGAAGAGAAAGGAGATGCGTTGCATGGTAAGTTCTGTATCATCCCTTTTGTGTGTTTTGATGGGATTGATTGCCCGATTTTCAGGAATTCCCTTCTAATTTGAAATATATAAACACAGTACTCCCATAACCAAGTATAAGTCTTTCATTTGCCAATCTGAAATATCCAGTGAAAACATTTCCTGGACAACCATTAGTAATCGTTACAAATAAGTTGATGGCATTTTTTTAAAGAAAACCAGGGAGCCCTGAGTAAATTTGTTTAACCAATGGGACCCAGTACACCCACCACATTTGGAGTGTTTATCTCTAGCCTCTAGGTTGCCACCCCCATGGATGCTAAAACTTAAGAACAAAAAAAAAAAAAAAAAAAAAAAAAAGAGGAATCACCAAGTGAAGAAATGATTGTATTGATTTAGGTTTACATGGTTGATGGTTCCTCTATTTCTTGATCCTTTTATAAAAAGAGATTACTCAAATTCTTTAGTAAATGGTATTTCAAAATCAAGCATAGCAATTTTTATGGGACAAAGGATTACATTTAAAATTCAAAGTTCTGTTTTAGTTCTAGCTTAAAAATGTTTCTTTCTTATAAGGCTTAATAGGGTTTATAATCTTTTCATCATAATCTAGTAATTTTCACCAATTTTGAAGTTACCAAGGAACCCTTTGAAGCTCAAAGGTCAAAAGTTAACTCTAACCCTTTGAACTCTTTTAAAATGCTTACACTGTTCTTAATACTTTACTGCTTTTGATCCTAGCCGTGGAGCTTGCATTGTCATTGGAGAAGTTGACAAATGAGAAACTTCTGAACCTTCATGGGGTAATACATACTTATTGCCCTTTGGTGTTCCTTTAGTAGTAAAATGGAGTGTTGATTACACTAGCTTATAAATGAAGCATAATTCAGTAAATCACATCTGAATTCCAAGTTTCTGATATGCAAATCTGGGATGAGAACAGGTAGCCATCAGGAACAGTGATGTGCAATTAGCTGATTTTGTGGAACTTTTTCTCGGTGAACAGGTGGCTTACCAATTTCATTCCATATGTTTTTTTTTTTTTTCATTCGTCTGGACAGTTAGTTATGCTTTAGAGTGTGATGACACTGACATATCCTTTTACTGTGATAAAAGGTCAAAGCCATCAAAAAGATCTCCGAGTATGTCGCTCAACTGAGAAGAGTCGGCAAAGGCCACGGTAAAAGTTTTACTACTTTGTCATTTGAGTTTTATTATGATCGTTTTTTATAAATTAAGATACCTTCTTCTATGATGGTTGCTAAAACTTGTAACTTTATTCAAATTTCAGGTGTATGGCACTTTGATCAGATGCTCCTGAATGAAGGTGCTGCTGCTTGATGGATAGAAGTATTTCGTTTTCCAATGTCGCCATCCTTTCTAGAGGATTTCATCTGGTTTTAGGTTTACAGGTGTAGGTGATGTGCGTTGGAGACTTGTGATGTTAGTGGTTGTTATAAACCTAATATAGAAGATATGGTTGCCCTCATGTTCGTGGTTTAATTTTGTACTGTCATGTGAAACTTTTAGAGCCGGTCGTTGTCTAAAGCCTAGTAATGGAAGGTATGCAAAATTTTGAATTGTGTCAATCTGTTTCGTGTCATTAAGAATTGTTTGTGTGTTATGTGAAACTTTTAAGAGTTGGTGTCGGCAAAGTCTACTAAACCATTATTAAAAACCCGTCTAACTACACCATGATAAAAAGAACATTATCACGATGCACGATCGATCCACACAAATTTACCAGATGAGGTTGCTTGTATGGCATGACACATGACTTTGTACACTTACCATTACTCCAATAGTATGCACATCCTGATTAGTGAACATCCTATAAATTATGATACTACACCTCAATTTTTAAGTAAGTATGCTGTTTGTTTGAATCTTTTCAAGTTATTTATCATTATTTCTGATGCTTATAAATTTGAATGCCGGAACACATTCAAATGAATGTTGGGATTTATTTTTAATTAAATCATTTGCTTTAGTTGTTTAGCTTACTTAATGTTGTTGAGTTCATTATTTGGTTGAATCACTTGAATTGATTGAAAGGTTTCCCAAACCGAAAACCGAGTCTAATAAAAATTTTAAGACTCTTTCTTATTTACATAATAATTTGAGATATAAATAAATAGTCAAGTTATGTGTATATCGGCTAAACAAAACTTGAAAAACAATTATATATTTTTATGACAGGTTAGATATTATGTTAATTGGTGATAAATTGAAAGTATATTATATTAATTAACAAAAAGTGTAAAGTATGTTATATTTTCTTACAATTTACCCTTTTAAAATCAAATACAATAATTTCAAATGTTTGTTAATTCTCTGTTCAAACCCATTTTTTCCGTCCCGGTACCGATTAGCCGAAGATAATACGGTACTCGGGATCCATATGGCTTAAATCGGGAGTCGGGACTAGTTTAATTTGGGAATTCCCCGTACCGAATCAGGTATATAAATAGTCATGTTTTAAAATTTTCTAATTTAGTCCATATAATTTACTAATTCCTAATTATATGCAAAACCCATTTTAAATTTCAATTTCTCATTATCATTATTCCCAAACAATTATTTAACACTTATGAAACTGCCATCAATTAGATAAAACCGTTGAATTTTTTACTATGAGTTTTTTGTGTTTTATTTTTAGTTTTAACATTTATAACACTATAAAATTGTTACTAATTTGTATAAGAACTGTTACCAATTTTTTTAGTATTATACGTCATGTATTATATGTTGTATATCGAACAATGGTACCAAATGGGACTGGTACCGATTTCCGGTACCGAATATGGTACTTGTACCGATCCCAAATATCACAACTTGATACGGTACTCGGTATGGTGTTTACTGTTTAACATTTTGTCAAAAAAAAAAAAAGCAATTTGTTGTCTACGAATAATCTTTTCTTTTCTTTTTTCCTTTTCTTTTTTTTTTTTTTTTTCCAATTTGCCAAACAGCTTTTAGCTTATTGCATTAATAAGCACATAAGAATAAGATAACATAATCAAAATTTTCAAAATAATCACACCAAATAAGCATGGTATGTCTAAACACCGGCTTCACTGAACACTTGAACAGGTGTTCAGTAATCAGTACTTCATAAAAAATAGTGCATTATCAAGTCGGCTTGTATCAATTAACTGAACACCAGTTTGTTTACCTGACAACTATGTATCGATTGTACAAAATCTTCTTCCGAATGTATGGTAACCGTTTGAGCTCAGCAAAACAATCTCGTGAAACAGACATCATTCCAGCTCGAAGCCTCGAAGAAGCTATTAATGAAATCTCAGAAAGTGGTCGGGTATGATCAGATTCCGGATAGCCAAGTGTAATGCACCACATATATAGGTCTCACAACCTCTTTCTGTATAAAGTTGCTGTAAAGATGTACGTCGTAAATGGTTTTTCAAATGCCAAACCCCGGCTCCCTATCAGTTGGTGTCAGCTCACAGTGAGTGGGAAAACATACAAAATACCTTAAACCTTTGCTAAATGTGGATCTGAAAGCGAAGAAACGAGGTCTTCTCTGGACTGTGACCGCCTGCTTTGGAGGCGCATCTTACCTCTGTGAGGGGCAGGGTAGAATGTGCTACTATTGTCGAATTGCATCTGTCCCAAGCTACTTGACGAAATGCTGTGTGTGATGCCCTGAGATGATGGATGTAGTGAAGACTCTGCAAATTGGATTTCAGGACTGAATGGCCTGTTTTGGACACGTGCCACTGGACTAAGTGGCGTCTTGATCCTTCCCTCACCTGAGACACCATAAAAAGCGGTCTTAGAATCATTTATCGGAGATCAGTTAAAAAGATGTATTTTTGAAGAATGTACCTGAAATAATTGGACTCCAGCGCCGATAATTAAAAGGACTCGATATATTGAGAACAGAAGTCCCTGATGTGCTTCTGTGTCTGAAAAGTGGTAGACTTAGCCTACGAAAGAAGCGTGGCACACAATTATCGACACATGATAATGCAAAGGCTAAGAGACACAACGACACCAACAAAATCACTGAAAGGGCAAGAGGGTTGATCTCGATCTGGAATACTTTAGAATTAGAAAGCCCTGCTCTGGTTGAATTTACTTTCCCAGCTTCCAACAGGGCAACCCCAGTTGTCCAAGTAATGCCTCCGGAACCGATATTGAATTGACTGTCTTTTATATGCAAACCATTTCTCAATAATAACACAACATATGGTGCTCTGAAGCAATACTGCTCAATAAAGGGCTGAGGTGGAACACTATTCTTTGCGATATCCCATGATTTTTCACAAAATTGCCGACCCTTCTCTAAAACTTCATCAAGTGTAGCTTGAGCACTCAAGTTGAAAAAACGATAAACCACAAAAAACCCAGACATGCCATAAAACTGTCCATACGGACGTGGCAGGTTGTCTGTAAGAGCACAAGGGTGCATATCACAATCAATTCCTGAACTTTTATCCGACCATTCAGATGAATTAACAGTGATTTTTGCTACTGCACTGCATTTATCCCATTTTGGATCACCAATCAACTGAACTGGAATTCCAGGTTTTCCTCCACTATGTAAAACTTTTCTTCCATTCGGATTTCTATCATCTTGAAATGCTGACTGACACTGGGAGCAGATGTACTGCTCTTTGTACCCAGTCTGCAAACAAGGATGTCTTATTACAGCTTTCCCTTCAACTATATCCGTTCTGGTAGTTTGAGGATTTGTCTTAAGGAGGTGAACTACAGATTTGTCAAAAGCATCATTAAGACCATAACCTGCTAGAGAATATGCACTTAAATGATGGTTAACAGGACCAATTCTCAGGTTTAAGCTAGTCTCGTTGTTAGCATAGTCCTGGCTCTCAAATGTAACCTGCAATGATGAGCCACCCAAGTCAAGTGCACCATATGTTTCTTTCTTTGGTCTAGCCCCAAGCATATGGGTATGATAGTTTAAAGCTATCCACCCATAATACGCTTCCTCTGTGCCACTAATAATCTTAACCCACTCTCTTCGGCATATGAAGGATGAATTCTTCATAATGGTCCAAGCAGTATTCAGAAGCCAGTCTGAGTCAGAGGCAGGCAACCTACGAACACCAGCTGTTGCATAAAGGAACAGAGAGGTGGCCTTATGTGCATGGTTAGGGATCTGTTTTTCTGCCCAGCCAAGAAGTGGGTTTATTGCTTGACTCAAGCCAGATATATTACGGACGAGCTTGTCAAACCCAGGCTCGGTCTCCTTACGGTTGTAGGCTCGGCCACCCTGAGAGCTAGGTCTACCCTGAAGATCCTCTGGTATTGATTTCAACAATATCGGAAAATTTCCATCTTTTTGGTGAATGACAGATGCCTTATATACAAATACCCGTGTTCCAGTGCTACCACAATCAAGTACAACGAAGAACCTGGTGGACTGCTGAGACCAATTAGAATATAGATGTAGCAACCCGTAGATAATGGAAGCAAACAACAGCAAGCAGAGGAGAACAGTGACTGGTCGTACCCACTTTCTTCGTCCAGCTAATCGTGACGGTGATTTTTCCTTTGAGAAACTTGTCCCACCGTTTTCTCTTAACAAATAAAGCTGGTTAGCATCCGTCGAACTCCTCTCGATACCAAGATTTAGATTGCCTTCCTCTGGATCAAGGCGACTATATGCAGAGAAATCTTGAAGAGATGAGGACAGTCTCAAATTATTCTTGTGTCTAGAGCCAGGAAAAATGAAACCACGAACAGGACTGCTATATGTTGGTGGGAATTCAGGGGATGCATATGGACCAGTAGAAGATTTTGGAGCTGAGAAACGACTTGTAATAGAGGAAAAAGCTTCTGCAATTCCACTAAACACCATGTTTGCAGAAATGTAGAAATTTTAAGGCAAGTAATATGCCATGCCAAAATACATACAGAGAGTTACATTTCATCTTCACTCAACATGACATAATTTACATGATGAAAGCTCTTCATGTTTTATGAACTGTATGGCATCGACAATCAGATGTGTCGGTAGACCTGATAAACCACAATGTGAGTGCTAACTAGCTTTATAATTGAACTTTAAAACTGAATAGAGTACAAAACAACATAGGCATGCCGCCTGAAAAATGAGCATAAATTACATCACAGTTGACAAAATGCTTGATTTCTGGTATGGATGGAAGTTTCAGTTTTCAGACACAATCAGTTATCCTGTTTTAAGGAGTTTTCACATATGAATATATGATTGAACCGTCTACACTCTAGTCCAACTTGGGTTCTAATGCGCTTGGCCAAATCCAACTTTCAACTTGTAAGCTCAATTTATATGGTGTGAAGGAAAAAAATGTGACTGAGGGCTTCATTTGCTTAGTAATAAGAAATTGCATTTATTTGAGAACAAAGAAAACCGTGTAACCAAAAAGAACCATATTAAGCAAATTTGCATGATTAATACGTGAGGCGTAACTTATAGTTTATACACAGAAACTTAATGGCAAAACTGGACAACTTAACAGACAAAAATGGAAAGGATTCATACAAAAGATAGTATGATTTGACCAGTTGAAAGTCTTGAACTACACCAACCACAAAGCAAACTAACATCAAACTAAGCCATCCATTACTGATTTATACAAGAACAAAGACCCACCTGGACGACAAAATCTAATCTACTAAACAGAGTCAAGATCAAGCCAATTACATCTCAATCGGTGCACTGCATGCTTAGAACAACCATGTGAACTAAAAAAGATTCCTACCACAGTCACTTGCTAGGCAGTTTCTCATATATATTACACCCTGATAGTATCATGACAGGTCCTGATTCACCTTCATTCTGGCACAAGGTCACATGCCCAGGTCTGTAGTTTGTCATGGGAGCTTCTAGTCAGAATACAGACAGAGGTGTCAACAAACAGTCCAAACCTACAGATCCGAAATGTACTCCAAGATCCCAGCTTAACCATTAACTTCAGTTTTATAAGGACCAATTCAAATTTTTGACGAAAAATAACAACCACATCAAACCATACCAGAAAGCATGTGAAAATTGAACTTAAGATGTAATCGATTTGTCTTTTCAAATTTGGTAGGTTAAGAGGACTTTAGTGTATTAGTTGTGAAGTTTTTTTCCTTTTTCTGTCCAAACACTGCAATTATTACTGTTTCATTCAAAATTTTAGCGGATGGTACGCATAAATATGTAAATGTTGATAAAATTAGACCAACACAATTCTAGTAGCTGCAACCTTCTTCTCCTAAGTTCTAGTTTCCGGAATATCAGGCAACCAATTTGAAGTTCTAAATGCGCCATACCATGTTCCAAACAACCAAATTTCAAAACATCATAGGCTAATTAGTAACATACAAAGAGCAAAGCAACAGTAAATTTGATAAACAAATATGGATTGCCGATACTTACGGAATCCAGAGCATGAGTTTCCTTCGATTGAATTAGTGCAGTAGCAGTTTAGATCTCGAGGGAAGAGTATGAAATCTGAATAAAGTGACAGTCTTGATTCAGCGGATTAAGAAGAAAAATATCAAATGATGATATTTCGAGAAATACAGTTGATATTGTTCTCTCACTCGCCGGAGATTACAATCAACCGTCGTCGGTCACCGGAATTGGATTGGATCCAAAATGGTGGAAGAGGAGAAAATTCTCGCAATTTCCTTATTGATCATCTCAGACGCACAACCAACCTACGCGACACTTTTTTTTTATTTTCCTCCAATAAGAAGTTGATTTTGACCCTATTTATTTATTTACTAGTTTATGACCCATGTGTTACATGGACATGTTTAGTAATTAATTGTTGTTAAAAATCTAATATTATGAATATTATGATTTAATAACAAAACACTAATATTCAATAGATATTAAAAAAAAATTAAATTTATAATATGAAATTAAATTTGTTATATTCAAATTATAGATTAATTGACTTAAATTTATAATGTTTTAAAAAGAGTTTAATTAAGCTTTAAAAATTAAATAACAAAAATTAAATTGAATGATTTTTATTACCAAAAAGAAAAAATTAACTAAATTAATTAAAATTACACATGTCATGTCAATTGACATTCTAATTAAATGACAAGTGACAAACTATTTATTTATTTATTAGAATAGAATTTTATATATATATATATACATATAGAGTCAGGTTCAAAAAAGTACCTCTCGAAATCAAGTGCACCCGAAGGTACCAACCTTAAAAAACTTTTTTTAAATTTTTTTTCTCATAACCATGTTTAAATTAATGTTATACACATGATATATGAATTTCACATACATTCACACTTTCTGTGTCCTTAAAACTTATGTGAATGCTCAACGCATATTTATGTGAATGGTCATCCATGTGAATGGTCATTTCACACAATGTGAATGGTGTGAATGACCATTCACATGATCTTTTTTTATCATTCACAAGATTTATGATGTTGCTACTTTTGAAAAAAAGTCTTATAATGTTGTCTTATACATGTTTATTAAAAAAATATATATGTGAATGATCATTCACATTAGGGTACGCTGGAATCTCATAGGTACGCTGATGAACCTGATTCTATATATATATATATATATATATATATATATATATATATATATATATATATATATATATATATATATATATATATATATAGAGAGAGAGAGAGAGAGAGAGAGAGAGAGAGAGAGAATACTTAAAAAGTAAAGACACATTTATATAGAATTCTTGAGGTCAAGCGATACAAGAACTTTTTTTATTATTGAATTATATATACTGTCAAAAACATTTTGATTCCTGTTTTTATACACGAAACCAACCTTTATTTTCAAAAAAACAAACTTTATCCTTGTTTTGAGGGAATTACTAATAAAACGAACTTGATCTTTGAGTTTTTTTATCGGACCCATATATACTTTACTTGTCTAGGAACTCACATATATTGAAATAATTTTAATAAACAATTGGTTAGATAAAACGTATGTAAACTTAAAACTAAATCATATAATGTTAATTCTTATAAAAAAACGAAAGTATAATTATTTGTCGTATACACTATTTATCTATCTTTTTAAATATTAATGAACAATAGTTATTTTTTAACATTTTTTTTAAAAAAAATTATGCCTGAATTTATATATATTTAATCGATATAATTTGAAATTTTAATTTTACGTAAAATATAATGTTTAAAAGTATTTTATAATAATTACATTTAACTAAGATTTAAAAAAATCATTTCAATATATTTCTTGAAAAACATCTAAGTTACTAATATTATTTTTTTTAAGCATGGTTATAGAAGTTAAATAAATCAATTGCATATTTAAGTAGTAGAGTTAATTAAAGAAAAAGAGGAGGGAAAATTTTGTTTTGGTGTAAGGAGAGAGTGTCATGTGTCACAAATTGTTTTCCTTTATTAATAGATATAGATTTATTTATTTTTATTTAAGTTTATAATTTAAACACAACATTATGCAATGGTAACTTTGTAAAGCTGGAAGTTTGACTTTTATTATCTAACAAAAATTATAGACTTAAAAGTACAATTTAGAGAATATATATAAATTTTCATATAGAAACCTATATATTTAATGAAAAATAATCATATTTGTTACTTTTTCTTCTGTCAATGCACAACATTATATGTGTCAATAAAAATAATAATTTAACTTAAATGATTATAATTTTATTGTTCATCAAATGAATTATAATTAAAATTATATCTTAATAGATATGAAAAACACCATGATTCATTAATTTTGTATATTGATCCGATTCACTTATTTTTAAATTGATGATTCATTATTTTCAATTTAAAAAACTAATGAATCAATATAAAAAGTAATGGATTATTGTTTATTTAATCAAAAATTATATATTCATTATTTATATATTTAAAAAATGATAAATCAACATGTAAAAGACCGAATTACAATATTTCTCACACTTCTCAATATATATTTAACTTCTTATTTAATCCTAAGTTTTTTAATTACTTACAGGGTAATAAACTAATAATTAGAATATATATTTAACAACTTTATGTTTAATTAATTTAAAATTCGATTATATAAATAAAGTAACCAAATTCACGATTAATAATCATAGTTAAATATGTTAGAATGAATTATTGGAATTTTGAATATGCTTTAAATTCAGTAATTTAAATATTTGGTCATATGTATTTTATAGTATAGTATAGTTATATTTAATATATGACAAAATTATATTGGGTTAATATTGAAAAAACCCCACGGACTTTCATGTAATTATCGATTAAGTCACTGGACCTTTTTTCCGAGTGTTCAAGTCCCTAAACAAAATTTGTCTTATTCAAAACTATATATTTTTAACCTGCTACCTGCTTAACAGGTAAAACAGTTAGTTTCTCGAATAGTTTATTATTAAAAAAACCAACTTTCTTTTCCAATTTTCATGATTAAGTCACTGGACTTTCTTTTTTTCCTGTTTAGGTCACTATACCGTTTACCGGTTAATGACCTGCTAAACAGGTCAAATATATAGTTTTGAATAAGACAAAAATTGTCTAGGGAATTAAACACACGTAAAAAAATTATAGTGACTTAATCGATAAATTCATGAAAGTTCATAGGGTTTTTTCAATATTAACCTTTTTTTTAAAAAACTAATTTTTTTGAAAATAGTGATAAGTGAATGATTGCTGATTGCAGTACTGAATGATAAGTGGTGACGTTGAATATTGAATCAATAGTGAGTTTTTTTAGCCCGCTGATTAAAAAAGTTACTTTTTAATATAAATATGTTTATATAAAGAAATCTACAACAAAAAACGAAATACATACAAATCATAAATTATATGTATATGGTCCATGTCCATCCATAAGATCAACAATCAATGGTAGAATCACAATCTCAAACACAAGTTCTGCACCAATACAACATCTAAAATATGAAGTAAAATTTCAAGGACTACAACAACCAAAACAGGAAATAGAAATAGAAAAATCAGACACAAAATGTTTTTATATATTTGACATAACTATACTTGAATGCAGAACATACAAAGTTTTGTCAATACCAAATCAAATATCATATGGATTCCACAATTTATCATGAATCAAGATTGATTCCAAAATATAAAAGAAATCATATATTAACATATGATTCCACACACCAAAATCCAACCAACCATCACAATTTTCTAACAAATGATTTAAAAAAAAAAAATCATATTCTAAAATTTTGTTCAAAATTCAAAACAAATGGTGGTCTAACAATTTGATATGTGCTCTAAAATCAGAAACAATATCAAACCTTTGCTCTCGACATGGATTCGTTCAAAATTCAAAATACGACTGGTGCAAACATGGAGAAAGAGTGATTGAAAAAGGAGGTGATGGTCAGTGGTTGGGATAGGCAGACGATGGTCACCATCGTCTGTGTAAGTGGGGAGAGGTGGTCGTAGGAGTAGGGAGAGGTGGTCAACGTCGGCCACAGTTGCGTGAAGAGAGAAGAGGGAGAAGAGAGATGGGGAAGCGTGGGTTTTGGGGTTTTTCCTCACTGACTTTTTAATCAGTAAAATGTTGAGACTACCAATGGGGTTTAGCCCATTTGGTAAGAGGGTGGAGATGTAGGTGAGAGGTCACGGGTTCAACTCCCGTCAGAGGTAAGTTGAAATTTAGGTGAAGAAAGTAAGTCTTGGGGTAAATGAGTAGTTTAGGAATAGGGGTAAGATAGTTTGCGTTCAAAAAAAAAAGTAAAATGTTGAGACTGACCGAGTAAGTATAAGTGAAATTTGGTACTTATCACTTCTTTCAAAAGCGCACTTATGACCCAAATTTAGTTACCGAATAAATGATACAGGCCTATAAGTACTTATTGACTAAAAAGAACACCACCTAAACATAATTAGTGTTTTGTTAGGAAAAACACAAACCCATGAGAGGTACTTACTATCGCTATTTTCAAAAAGTAATCAAATTCATGATTAATTATCACGTTTCAAACGCATAACCAAACACTCCCTTAAATATATAATTTGATTGACAAAAAGAATACTTCTCAACGGTCACATGCTTTATAATTTGTTCACGTACAAAAATATAATATTTGATTACACATAGGAGTAGTAAGTGTGTACAAAAATTTAATGAAAAAACACATCATAAATATCTTATGAGTTTCAAAATACATTTTAAGGCATCCAAGTCTCATTGAACTAATTATAAATCAACTAATCAAGCCGAGTTGCAAACCACAAGTTTTGAGGTAAAATTATTAACTTATAACTGGATATCTTCTTGTGACAAGAAATTCAGTTATTTCATGGCCTCTATGATGTTGTAGTCCAACATGTAACATAGTTTCGTTTTGGACTTGGAGCTAGCCAGTCGTTTCTTTTGTGGTTAAATAGATGAGTCGTCAGGTTTGATGTTGTATGTCGGGTATTTTACCTCTCTCTTTTTGGCTTGTTTTTTGGCCGGGTTTGGGGTCATATGGGTTCATGTCTTGTTTGTTATGGTATTTTGCTGCTGTTAATGTGTTTTATCGGTTGTATGTGTTGGTCTTATATCTTGCAAAACCTTGAACTTTTTGTATTTGTTCTTGTTTAGAGTAGTAATTATATGGTGCCTTTCAAACGAAACTCATATTAAACTAATGGGGATCAATTGCTGAAAATAGCAACTTTTTGCTTTTTACCAACACTATTTATTTTTTAAATATTAAAAACATTAGTTTTTATGTTTTTTTTATAATTAAGAGTATCAACTTTTATATTTTCTATCATTAATAACATCAAATTTTGTATTTGTATTATATATATCATCAATCTTTCTAACTCTTTGATATAAATGATAACAAATATAAAATTAATAATAATAATAATAAAAAGATAATAATATTATTATTATAAACTATAAAATAAGATTTCGCTGTTTTATCAATTAGCCCAACTAATAAATAACATTATCCGTCAAAATGAGTAAAAGATATAAGCATGGAGTTTTATTTCCGATGTCTTTCTTCTTTTCACGTTTCTCTCTTTTGGAGCAAGATATCATATCTCTTGTTTCATTTGTCTCTTCTGCTACTCTGTCATCGATTCTTTATCATCATCGTCTTCTGTTTCACCAGTTCATCATCATCATCATGTTAATCCAAACAGATTTTAATCTATTAGATTCATCATCATCAAATTTACCCCTCCCTCCGTTTCACTGATGACATTTCATCCTCCTCTAGTTGCTCCATCGATCTGGTCATAATCGATTTGGTTCATGGTTGCTTTGTAGTTGCTTCATCGAGTAGTCAACTTTTATTCTCATAGTTGCTTTTTAATTAAAAAACCCTAACCGAACAAAATATTTATCAAGTTCTTTTACAATTGTGTAAGATTTATTGGGTTTGATCAAAGGGATCGATGTTTTCACCAGTCTATAGTGTTGTTTATGATCCTTTATTTATAAGATCGATGTATTCTCGATTTTGTAAGGTTTTGTTACGATTTTGATTTAGGGAATTAATACATTCATCATTTTGTAGTGTTCATCGATTTTGTTTACAATTATGTTAATTGATAAGAGTTTCATGTAAAGAAACCTTATTGACTAGCGTTTAGATCATTTTGCTTGTTTCTTTAAATCTCACTTGTTGAAATTTATTGATTTGATTTTTGGTTATTTTCCTTGTTCTTGTTTGAGTTTTAAATGTTTCTTGGACGATTTGTTTTTGTTTTTGTAGTGGTCATACCGAAAAAAGTATCATAGTTTGGTTTTTTTATAGGGTTTATTATGAAAAAACAACATGCTATTACGTTTTTTTTTTTGCGTTTTCGTTTCTCCATGTCATTTTTTTCCATAAAAGCCATCAAATTAATTTTTTCTTTTTTGGTTTAGTGAAAATTGGATATTAGAACCCTGGTTTACTAATTATAATCGGGCTCTAATAGTCAAATTTCACAAAGCTAAAAAAATTTAATTTAAGGATTTTTCTGGAAAAAAATAACATTAAGGGATGAAAACGCAAAAACCGTGAAAACATGTTGGTTTTTTAGAACGGCCCTGGTTTGGTGACTATGCATATGAAAATGTTTTTACTTTTTAGGCTGATCTTAGTTGTTTTGGAACTACATTGGTACATGACTCTTCAAGTAAATCAATCCAGATTATGGGTCCGATGGGCGATGACAATCATAAATAATAAAAGGTTTATTTCATCATTTTACATCACATAAAAACTTCAATCCAGATTATGATGTATTTTATGTAAATTGTGAAACCATATAATATGTAATCCAAGATCATTTATTTTTCAATCACTAATAGGAAATAAGATGTAGCGTTTGAGTCTTTAAGATCCTACATGATTTTTTAAAATTTTCATGACTTCATCGAGACATTGTATCAAAACAAATGTAATGCAATTATGCAAACACCATTCATTGAACACCTAGTAACACTAACATATTGCCACTATGCAAGTGACTATGGCGGATCCAGGATTTTTGTTCGCTGGTGGCTTAAATTTGAGTCGTTTTTCGATTTTATAATTTTGTTAATCAGATTCATAGGATTAACAAACGATAAAATTAATTGAGATTTTATAAAATTTGAAATTAAATAAGAATAATAGTATTGCGTTTCGTGAAATGAACTAGAATTATAAATAATAATAGCTCATTGAGTATTTAATTTTGAGTTTTATATTATTAATTCATTATCTTTTATTTGTTACATTAAATTATAAATAATTATACTACATATTTATTTATTTGATTGAAGGTTATAACAATTTTTGATTAAATTGCTTTAATATTCGAAAAACACGGTTGCACGTTCAAAAAACCACCGGTTGCACAAACAAAAAATCGTAAAAAATTACATTACGAAACAAAGTTATTGGCAGAAGGACCAGTGGAATGTGCCACCCCTCAAATCCATTTGGGTCCGCCCATGATGACTCGATTACAACGTAATGGCCATACATATATGAACCAACCATAATTTAACGATTAAAAACATGGTCATTCTAAATTGAAATCTTATTAACCTTCATGAAGAAATAATGCGATTTGGGTTGACAACATTTTGGAGAATGGCAGCAGCAAAATAATAGCTTTTTGATTTACTGCAAATGGAATCTCAGATTGGACACAATTGTTGTGAAAGGTGCAGTAGTGATTAGTGAAGTAGCTAATAGTAGTAGCAACCTTAATTTTGTTCATTAAACTATAACAGAGCAAAGATTTTTTAGGAAAATTGGAATTAGGAAGATACGTGACATTACGCTAATAGCAGTAGCAACCTAATTTTTGTTCATAGGTGCGTTTGGTACGAAGAATTTGAGAGAATCATAGGATGATATTGACGTTTAATGTAAATATCCCTTGTCAAAATAGAGAGCATCAAAACTATGGAAAGAGAATTGAGATTTCATTATATTCTCTTCATTTTAAATATCGATCTTAATTTATGTATTATAATCATTTGTCAATAAAGCTTGAAAACCAAAACAATTTCATTCTCTCCATTCATTCGTACCAAAGGCACCCTAACAGATCAAAGATATGTGATTAATGTCATAGGGGATTATAATCAATTGTGAAAGGGAATTTATGAGGAGAGGATCATGTTTTGGAGGGGAAGTATAGTATGATTTGGGAAAGCATGTTATTGATTCAAAATGCCTCTCATGGGTTTGTGTTTTCTCTAACAAAACAGCATCATATTGGTGTGTTCCAATTCCCTTTCCTTATATATAATATTATATAAAAGTTTTCAAATAAAAAAAAGTACCCAAGCTATTTATGGCTTCATAGATTGGTATGTTGGGGGAACCATCTTCCTTTCTTGGCAACCTGCAAAAGATGTACACTATACTATTTACTACATGTCTAATTAGCTAAACATACAAAAACTTTGTTATTGATAGTTATCTAGGGCCAGGCCATTTGACCCATTTGTTTCATTTGTCATTTTCTATCCTGCGTGTGACGTTTCGAATATTATGGATTGTGGGAAGAAGAATAAGAACAAGGAAACCACAATAATTTTGATTCCATGTTCATGTTTTCCTATAAATTATCATTTGACCACAAATGTAAAGGCGCAAACCAACTGATTTTGGGATTATAGCTACAGAAGCTACTCAAGTATAATTGACAAGCCACCGATCTACATATTGTTTCCTAAATCCCGCCCACGTTTACTATCAGTGTCATTTTAGCTAAACCCAGTGAAAATGTCATAAAGATATTTAAAGTACGCGAAAACCAGTTGAAACTAAAGACTAGGATTAGTTTGCCTATTTAAAATGAAGCAAGTCAGAATGGAAGTACTTGATAAGAACTTAACATGTTTTGATTTTAAATGCTTCAAATTTTAACTTGGAAAATCAACATGTAGTTGTTTTAGCTTATGATACTCATTTCAAGCTATTTAAGTGATTTCCAATGTCACTTTCAACAAAAATGACACCGGTAAAAGCAGCTATTATCCCATTTATATTAATGAAGGTAAAGGTGAAACTACACAAGATGTCAGGTTCAAACCTGAAATATACTCAAAAACCAGATAAAAATTTGAATGCTTAGAAAAATCCAGTTAGATGAGTTCGTACCCTACCTTTAAAGTCTCTTAGCTCAAGTTCTCGCCACTCTTGAACCATTGCACAGCTGCAGCAGATGAGATGAGTTAAGAAGTCATCGCATGATCCTCCCTACAAAAGAAAGCATCTTTAACTAAAATTTATAGATTCGCCACTTTTTGATGATGTTAAGAATATATATGGAAGTGTTAATCATGGATGCATCATACATAGATTTGAAGGGATGACCTTTATATTGAAATGTTGACGGAGTGTCCTTCTCATACAACAAGTGTAAAAGAAACAACCACAGAAGAGGGAGGAAGCGATCAGATTCCAGCATGCACGTCCACGAGCTGTGATCACTAATAAATAAGTTATGGTAACTTCTACATACAGATTTGCAGTCATGAACATAGGTTTATCGCTTAGTCCTTTTTATTTTAATTCTTTGAGTTGACGGATGATTTACTCTCACTTGACAATTTTTGAGCAACCCATTGTGACCAGAAAAGTGAGATTTATCTTAGGAGTGAGGACGGATGAATGGACCAATGGGCCTTATCCGAAGGATCGAATATGCATCGGCCGAACGAGGGTATGAAAAAGGGCAAGGGGAAATTCTGGCATTTATTTTTATTGGTGTTTCTGTGGACTTTGTATACTCACACATGTATAAATGCATCCCCATACCTCAGTTTTCCATCATCTTGGAATCTTGGTGTTCATGCATCACATACCAGTATACTGCAATGTAGATAAAAATGAAGTAACTTACTTAGTTTCCCATTTGATACCAGATTAGCAATTTCAGTAAATACCCCACACGGGTATATGCAGGACTTAAAACCTGTACAAGGTACCAAACTCAGAAGTTGACCAACACAAGAAATGGGTAAGGATAGAGAAGAAGAAGAAGAATCCGTTCAAATGCATCATCAAATGTTTTTAAAACTTTCTACTACAGAAACATTTGATCTACATTTCCACGGATCAGTGTTGTACAAAGAGGCCACAGAAAATTTACACAAACAAGGTTCCTTGCAACATTCAAAAAGATCAGCCTGCCACTCTGATTTCTCATTTTCGTAAGTACGAGAATTTGTGGTCAACACATCACTGCACGTCAAACAGAACAATGGCAATGTTAACATCAATGTAGAATCAACTAAAGAAACAAGAAAAAGTAACTGCCAAAAGTGCTTGCCATGAAGCCACTGTAGTCTTTGGAATGGAGGAGTGATCCTTTTGAGGTTGTAGCACATTAACAACGTTTTGTGTTACATCAAGGAGATGTTCAATGACTTGACTTTGCTTTGAATCATTGTTATATTGTGACCGATGTAGCTCAACCTGCAGCTTCTCTTTCTCCTCTTGGAGAGCATCATGGAATTTTAAACTGGGGTAACGACGAGAGAGGGATTTTTCTAGCACAACAGCATCTTTCTGTGAACGATCACGTTTCACTATGATGCTTTGAGCTTCTATGTCTTCTTGGTCAAAAGTGTATTCCCGGTGGTCATCCTCAATTGCTTGCAAGCTCTCCTTCAAATTCTGATGCCATCATTAGTTTATAAAATAATTAACATAAAAGATCTAAGTTTTCACATTATAGAGAGCACCCTAGTCGAAGCAGGATTTTTATAATGGAGTTGTAGGGCTTGGGAACATTTCCTGATCTATTTGGGTGCAAGTGTGCAACCAAACTGGAAACTCCGTAAACTTCTTTTTGGAATGCCTGATAGAAGTGTTTTACACTGATTTATAGCAAAAAAAAAAAAAAAAAGGTGTGCTAAAATTGAAATGCTGACATGATTGATGATTATGTAAGTCTTTTATTGTTTCTGCTATATGTATGAAAATGAAGCTAATCTTTGGACCTTTGCTCACAGCCTTTAAGTATAACATCATGGGTAGCATGTTTCTCATGAGGTTGCGCCACATATATCATCCACCAAGCAAATGAACTTGACTAAATCAGAATTCTTTAGGGACCTTTACAGTTCTCTTAAATTTACTTGCATAATATGTTGTCAGATGGACCAAAAAAGACTCCTAGGAATAGAGGTAGATGTAGTTTGTAAACTTGGGTGTCGACCAATTAACCAAACCTATCAATTTTGTTGGCTATTTGTATTTAAAAAAAAACAAAAAAACAAAAAACAAAAAAAAACCAGATTGCCCCTATCTAGGATCTATATTCCACAGGCTTCATGTTCTAGGACATTAATGGAGGAGGACAACTTTAACATAGATGGAGACTCTCATTTGCAATGCATCTAAGAAACTTTTAAATGTTGTAACAAAACTTTCTAACAAAAACTCTCTACAAACCTTTTGGTGTTCTTGTATCACTTTCTCAAACATTTAAGAGCCCTTTCTGAGCCCTTTCTACTAACCAATGTGATTCATGTGGTCCGCTAAGGCACCACATAAACGATAAATCTGCAGGGCTGCAATATTATACTTTCCATAACCAAGCAAAGTGAAGATCAATCTGTTCCTAACACTATGGCCCCCGTTTAGCTAGCACAATGGAATTTGAAAGAATTGTAACTTAATTTATACTATATAGTATGTTGATTGATTGAGGAATAAAAAAATGAGGTTAGCTAAGGGTATGGGTTGAGAATTGTCGGTAATCTAAATTCATTTATAGATAGTTGTGATTCTATAGATTTTAGTAGAATTTAAATAATTTTTTATTTACTATTTCAAACATGCAATTTCATGAGGCAAACGGATCCGTGTTGTTGACTATTCTGAAAACGCCAAATCATTTTACTTGAAGTGGATTACCTGAAATGCTTATAGAGTTATAGACTACCATCCTAATCCACATATTCATAACAGTTGAAAAGGATGAAGAAGATGATGAAAACAAAAATAGCATGAATTTCATCAGGTTCCATATATTATCGTTCAAAATACAGTAATATACAAACCATCAAAAGTAAGATGATAGAAAACGCGGGTGATGAACACACGCTCCACTAAAATTGACAAAAGAGTCCGAGAAGTCGAGAACCGACATTTTTTCCCGACATGAGATCATACCTGATTCCGATAATCGTGAACCATCGAAATCAACGGAATCAGCTTTAAGTACCGATCGATCTCGTTCTGTACATACCGGAACTGGTGAACAACGCTCCACCCCATCGCAAGCATGTACAAGTAACTCCTCTCTTTGCAACTCTCCACCAATTCAAATGCATTTACTAACGCCTGCCAGAGTCCTTCCAACGGCTCTCGCGTTGCCGGAAGCTTCATCACCTCCGTCGAGTTCAGCGTCTCCAGTAAATTCCCTATCAGTCTCACGTGTTCGGCGAGCTGGTCGCAGTTGTACCTATGCGCGGTGGCGTTTCGAGCAGCCGACCAGATTAGGTTTGTCAGCCGGAAAGCGTCCGCTCCGGCTAACTGAGCTACGTTCTCCATTTCACGTTTTGGTTAGGGAAAATCAGTCCTACATTTGAAATTTTGGGACGAAATCGATTTTACTTTTTACTTTTTACTTTTGCGACTTTTGACTTTATTTCTTTGACCAAACTAATGCATGTTGAACATTAGAACAAGTGCTTACGTAACAAATTTTTTTCATCCACGACAGTTTCAATATAAAATGTTCATGTTCATGCCGTCTCTAGACCTATAAAAGAGGCCCTATAAACTTCACTGATACGATAAAATGTTTATTTTTTTTTCAAAGATGGGCTTAGTGGCTTACCTTTTTCACACATAATACATACCTAAAATTTTTTTTTTGAGGCCCTCTCCAATTATGGGTCCTGGGCAGAGGCCCACTTTGACCACTCCAATCACCGGGTATGTTCATGTTACCTTTAAAAGTAACTTCTAAGTATTTTCATGATAAAAAGATAGTAAGGATAATATAGTTATTTTAAATGTAATTGTTGTGTATAGCAAAATGTTGTTTTAGTATAAATCACTTCCCTTTCTTAAATTAGATGTGATGTACAGATTACAATTAAAATTGATCAAAATTGAAAACCAAATCATATTGATATCTCTGGTTTTAATTAGAGTTTTTTAAGTTTTATATTTGAATTGAATCCAAACTTCAAATAATAAAACCAAAAAGTATGTTGTTTAATGTCTATTATGTTTCCGAGTTCCGACTATCGGTTTTAAAGTCTAATAAAAGATTTAATACTACCAATGTTGATCCTAGGTATTGTTCAGGACATTAGATATTTTAAGGAATGACAAACTAGCCTACTTCTACTTCTAAATTACCCGTTTGCCCCGAACTTACTTTCACCAACTAATTTCAAACTTGCCTCCGATAGGAGTCGAACCCGTAACCTCTCACTTGCAAATTATTCCTCATACCAGATGGGTTAAACCCAACTGGTTATTGGAATCTTATTTTTGTTGAAGAATGGTGCACTTTTTTTTTTAAAACTGTTTTGAGATTTGTTTTGCTCATATATAGAATTTGATCAAAAATTTAAGATAATTACAAAAAATAAATGGTTAATATTAAAAAAAAAACCCTTATAAACTTTCTTCATTTTCGCGATTAAGTCCTTAAACTATTTTTGTTTTATTCAAAAGTGTATATTTGACCTGTTTGACCGGTTATCAAACAAGTAATCTTAGTTTTTTCAGTTGATTAATGTTGTATAAAACTCACCATTTTTCCATATTTTAGCGATTAAGTCACTACATCTTTTATTTTATCAGTTGTATTTTACCGGTTAATTTGGTAGCCAGTAAAAAATATATACTTTTGACCAATATAATTTAGAGACATAAACAATTGAAAAAAAATTTAGAAACTTAATTGATAAAATAAAAAATATTCGTTGGTTTTTTCAATATTAACCCAAAAATAAAACATGGTTAGATGGCATACAAGCAATGTGTACATCATATGTATTTTTTTTTTTTTTCAAAGAGTAATTTTTATTAAAACCCAATAGGAAGAAACAACTAGACTAACTTAAAGAAGGAGATAAAGGCACAAAACCAGAATCAAGAAAAAAGAACCTTCACAACAAAGAGTTAAAACCGAATTTTCGGATAGTGATTTTTATTATCCGAATCCGGGATTTCGGATATCAAAAAATTATTTTTAAAAAAAAATTAAATCAAATATTTAAACATCTAAATTACAAATCCATATATCTAATACATATTATATTTAAACATATCATAAACTAAATATTGTCGAACTTATTTTTATTAAAAACGATTAAAATACTAAAATACACATGATATTAGTTAATATATTCACAATAGCAAGTTAAAAATCAAAAGCATACTTTATAATAAGTATAAATACTAAAATATTATGCAATTTCGTATATTGAAAATTTGAATTTTCATTATTTGAATCCGAAATTTAAGATATTTTGGGATCGAACTTTTAGATTTTCGTTTCAGATGCTCAGATGCAGATTGTTTTGAATACTCATATATAAAACTAGTTCGTTACAAACAAACTAGACCAATTCACAAAAAGAACAGGCTTTCTATTAGTAACCCAAAAACACAAAAGATGTTGAGAATTTGAAAAAAGGTATTGCAACAATTTTTCCACAACCTCTTGTGTTTGTTTGGGTTAATATCAACCTAGGCTCAAGTACAACAAAAATATGGGCTTTGAGATAATTTTAATAAAGACCCTGAAAGTCCATCTTATCCTTTATAAATAACCAACTTGAAAATAGGGTGAGGGGTCTTTAGGCCGGCCACTATTATCTGACCAGAATGAAGAAAACTCTCATTCTTTCTTTTTACTCATTAATATCTCTATCATCTCCTTCTACTACTCCAGGACCTTCCATATGCTATTGTAGTTTACCTTCTGTATGCTACTACAGTTTACCTCCTATATACTATTTCAGTTTGTCCCTCTGTTTGCCACTGTAGTTTACAATCTGTATACTACAGCAGTTTACCCTCTGTCTGTTACTGTCTTCTTGGCAGCGACCTTCCACATGCGAAACTTTTCTTCCACATACAGTTCTCGCCCTTATTTCTTTTTATTATACATGTCTTTGATTAATTATTAATTTATTATATAAACACTGATTTGAGTGTCGGAGGTGGATTTCGGGTCGCAAGCCTTAGGTCCACTTCTAACATTTATTCTCTGTATGTAATGATATTTCTTGGCTCGGGAATATAAGGAACAAACTATCTCCTACAACAAGATGCTCCGGATGAAAATACGCTCAAACATCTTGATTGGCATGAAGGAACTTGTCCCTTCGTTTCCATATCACCCAAAGCCCTCACAATACCCCTTGAATGAAGTCATCCTTAACTTGGTCATACCCTAATGACAACACCATAGTTTTGAATAAGGAAACAAACCTCAATCTATCGCTCAAAATATCTTTACCAGCTTTAAATCTTACACCGGAGAGACTCCACCTTAGAGGCTAGAGTATTTATGAGGCAATGATTACTATCCTTAAGTTCCAAACGACACAAAACACAGTTAAACGAACTTATGCTAATCCCGCAATGCTACATATTCAAAATTTGTGGGTTATGCATTTACCAACCACCTCCAAATAAAAATATTAACAAGAGAACACTGGTACATATGAAAATTAAAGCCATTTGGATATATATATATATATATATATATATATATATGTGTGTGTGTGTGTGTGTGTGTGTGTGTGTGTGTGTGTAATAAGGAAGTTTGCAATGATATATGCGTAATATTTATAGTTTACAATGATATATATGAAATTCTCCCTATTTTTTAAGTCACTATGAGGCACGAGCAAACAATGATAAACATAAACATATACCATTTTTCTTTGAATAAATGAAAAATATAGGTCATTGAATAAGTTAGTTGTAACCTTAAAAACGAACATACCTAAAAATCAGTTTGTAGCATTTGCATTACAATATAAAATCGTGTTCATATACCTTGTTTTTGTTACTGAACATCTTTTCCATACCAAATAGATTAATATATTTTCAAGATCGGTCTCATCATGTCATTGATTACATTGTTAATCAGTTTTAGTTTCACAATCTAAAATTTCACTTGATATAATATATAAATTCTAAATATATTATGTGTCAAATGAGTAGATAAATACGATTTTAAAAATAATAATCTAAGGATGATAAAAAATATACTGATTTAGATAATAAGAAGAATTTTAGTGACAATAATACATAGAATATAACATACTACTATTCTACAACATAGAATATAACCTTAAAAACGAACATACCTAAAACTCAGTTTTGTAGCCTATAAATAAAATTCATCAATATCTATGATGATAATACAAAATCCAAATTATATTTTGTGAATAAATTTAATAACTAAAGCGTTTACATTTATGCAATACAGTAAAAAGAACAAAAGCCCGTCTAGCTCAGTCGGTAGAGCGCAAGGCTCTTAACCTTGTGGTCGTGGGTTCGAGCCCCACGGTGGGCGAAATTTTTGTGACCCTTTTTTAATTAATTTTTTAGTATACTACGCCTAGGCATGGCAAAAAAACCCAACCCCGACGGGGAACCCGTAACTCGACCCCGATTTGACCGGGGAATCCCCGAGTTGACCGGGGATGGGGAGGGGACGGGGAATCCCCGATTTAGATTAATGGGGATGGGGCGGGGATGGGAGACACTTTAATCCCCGACCCCGAACCCGACCCCGGTTATAAATTATGTTTTAATATAAATTATTATATATATATTTAACTTTACAATGTAAATTATTCATTACATTTTATATAATATATTAAATATCATTGTATATGACTTTTCTATAGTTTAAAATAATATTGTTATTTTTCATTTCATTGGTTTTAAAAATGTTTTGCATCCATTCCTTTGTTTTAGTTTTATTACAAATTATAGGTTATATATGTAAATACCTCAAATATGTTTGAATAAATTTTTTTTAATGTTTATTTACATATATTTTTATACTAAATTACTATTTATAGTTTAAATTTTAAATAATCTTTAGAAGCTTGAAAAACCCGATTCCCCGACGGGGATCCCCGATCCCCGATTGGGACGGGGATGGGAATAGGAACTCATTCCCCGACAGGGATGGGGCCGGGGATGGGGGAGAGGATTATGAAGCGGGGATGGGGACGGGATCTGATATCCCCGCCCCGCCCCGCCCCATTGCCATCCCTAACTACGCCTTAGAAAATGGAACCATGCTTTTGATCAACGAAATAAAACATTCATATTTTATTCACTAAAACTAGTTTATTATCCGCGTATTATGCGGATATTTTTAATATATATAATATGATAAATTAAAATGCAAATGTATAAATATTATTATCTAAACAAAAGTATGAAGAAAAAATAATATTATTATTTATTATGACCTATTAATTTTAAATATTTTTAAATATATATAAATAGTAATTATTTTTCTTATATTTTTTAAACTTTTATTATATTATGTTATAATTAATAAGTTAGTTGGATATTAGATCTTGTCTAGGGACTTAAACACTCGGAAAAAAATACAGTGACTTAATCGATAAATTAATGAAAGTTCGTAGGGTTTTTTCAATATTAACTCTATAAAATACATAGTTATAATGTAAAGACACATAAAATTAACCTTTAAAAATTGATAAGTGTATTCATATTTTCTTTTATAATTTTTTTCTTTGTTGTTATGTTTACATCAACCCATTAAGATAAAAGAAAAAAGATAAGCTTGTCGAAATGATAATTATTTATTATTAATTTTATAAAGTTAGTAAATTATAGATTAACGATTACATAATTTAAATAGCATCAAATTTGTTAAATGATCGTCCATAAATTAAAAGAATTTCACTTTCACATTTAATATATACTTAATTAAAACCTAATATTATAAAACAAAATTAGATTTTAAATTTAATTGATGGTTACCTAAATTATTACATAACTAAAGGTTACGTAGTTTACATAATATAAAATTTATTAAATAATGTATTTGTTTATAGCATTCTAATTAAAATAAACAAATATTTAAAATAAAAGCATGTTTAAAACTTTCATTGTATTATAAAAACTTAATAAATATTTTTAATATTTGTGATGATGTTAATTTTAAAACAATATTTTTTATTTTTTATTTACATATTAGATTATTAAATGTACAATTAAATTAAGATTCATATTCTTGTATTTCATGTATATGCAATCATATATACTTTGAAATCACGCTCCTATAAATATAGAAAATTTTTATTTTATGTTTTTTTATAATTGATAAATAAATGATTTAAAATTTATTATTATTGGTACTAATAAGTAATAAAAATAAAAAAGTTTAAAAATAAAAGTAGATTTTAAGACTGTATACATTTTATATAATATTGAAACGTGTAACGCTTAATTTAAATTTTAGAAAACAATAATTTTGTAGAATTTTTATGAAAGAAAACATATAAAATATAAGAATGAAAAATTGTACCTACTTTATCAACATTTTATACTAAGTATGATTTAACTAAAAAATAAATTTCATTATACTATATTAATAAATAAATATTCATGATAATAACATGTTTTAATATATCAATTATACAATCAACAAAAAATAACAAATTATTAATATACAAGTTATAAATTCGAAGAAATATATATTTTAATAATTAGTAAGCTATTAGTTTAATTGATTTTAATATAATAAATTAAAGTGATTAATTGAAGGAAATAAATTAGGAAAGAAAGTTAAAAAGCTATTTAATTATTCTTTCATTAATTAAATTTATAATTGTGTGGTTATAAATTAGGAAAAAAGAGCGGGAAAACAAAAAAGTGATGCATTAAGAGATTGACAAGTGGCAAGACATGTTCTCTTTTATTATAATACATAGATTATAATAATTGTAGTACATTTAATTTTTTTAACGACAAACTAACACACTCCTAATTCTAAACTACTCATTTGCTCCAAATGGAGATTTCAAAAATTACTTATCACCACCTAAATTCAAACTTGCTTTCGACGGGAGTCGAACCCGTGACCGCTCACTTATAATATATTTATTTGATATGGCCAGTTATGTAAGTGGTGCATCGTTCATTTATTATATACACTAGGTGATTTTTTAGCCACCGATTTCATAGAAATAATTTGTGGACACAAACACTATCGTCAACGTATTTGAAACAAAGATGATAAGTGGATGAGTGGATCACGTTCTTGAAGTGTTACCACTTATCACATAGGATACCACAAGGATAGGAAACACCTCGTGTACTTGTGCGTAGGGATGGCAAAAAATCCTGAACCGACGAAGAAAACCGAAAACCGATTTAATCGGGACGGGTTTCCCCGAACCCGATTAAGTTAAACAGGTGATGGGCCAGTTATGGTATTGACAATACATGCCCCGTATACCCGATTACATAACTCGTTTAAATCCCCGAATGCCCCGATTACTTTTTTAATAGAAATTTGCTATTTATATTGTGTGTGTATTATATAAAAGATGAATATTTTTATCTATTTTATATATTATACATAAAAATTATTATGTATAATTTAAATAACTTATTTATTTATATATAATTTATTGAAATAATGTTTTTTTCGTTATTATTTAATAAGGATACGAATGTAATTTAATATTAGTATTGTAATTTTAACATACATGGACGTTTACCCGGCTCGACATGTGAAGTTCGGGCTCATGTAACTCGAGCTTTTTTCAAGCTTTTAACGAGTCGAGCTCGAGTAGCTCACGAGTTACCCGGCTCCTTTACATCCCTAAAGACGTCTTTTAGTTTAATTTCGTAATACATTATTGATTACATTATTATACATCATGCTATATTCCGTAATAATAGGCTTTGTTGATTATAAAAAATAAAAAATCTACTTACTTTTATAAAATATAAAAGCAATAATTCTTTCATATCTTTGTTGTTTTGTGAAGGGTCGTGTGGTAGGCAAGTGTTGTTACTTTTGTTGGTGTTTGGAAGATACTGTGGGAGAACATGATGAACATGTTATGTGTTCATTTTTCAAAGAAAAAACACAAAACTCATGGCCCCTAAATAGTCCAATTTAACATCCAATTTAAGTACAATTTTTAAAATTTAAAATTACTTTTACATACAAAACTTGCTAGTTTTAGAACGAAATGACATAAACTCGATACGAAAGAAAAGTAGCATGAATAGAAGTTACTCAATATTGGGTCGACAACAAAAGATTAAATTTTGAAGTTCAAAAATATACGTTTGGAGTTAAAGTAGAATTGTTATATATTAGTTTAAACATTACAGACGATGTAAGATCTTAAAAGACAAATGTTCAAAATTCAATTTCTAAATTATTACATTATCTTTTGGAATGGTAGATGTTAGTGGTTAGGTATTAGAACCAATATTAGACACATTGAAGGTGATGACTAAACCTCACACCTCTACCTAAGGAGAACGCTATTGGCAAGACTCGAACTCGAGACCTCAAACCTTTATGTCATACAACAAGAATGGAGTAGTAGATGTCATTTCACTTGATGTTTTTGGAAAATTGAATCCAAAAATAAAAGACAAGATGAATGAAGAGTTTAAGGATGGACCATAAAATGTAAATGTAATTATGTATAATATCATTAAATTTTAATTACTTTTGAATTCAAACTAATATGGAAACCAAAAACCAATTTGTACATCACCTCTTGCTAAAATGATTTAACCTGAAACACAACATAAAAGATAACCTCTTGCTAAAATAATACCTCTTACAATGCCAGTTTCCACAACTTAACATATTTATTTTATAAAAATTGGTTTAGGTTTTATGCACTCCAATACATGTTGAGTGACTTTATCACTTTAAGCACTCGTTTTCATATTAAATATATGTTATAGTCTTATCATTTTTCATGTTAAATATATGTTATAATTTAATCCTTTAACACGTTAAAGATAATACAAACCCAAAATGTCAAATTAACACAATATAAAGTCTCTTTCTCTCCCAAAATACAGGGGCAGACCCAAGAGAAAACTGGGGGTGACACGTGTCCGGTGCCGGTCCTAACATTTTTGAGGTCCGTGACATATATTTAAAAAGGGCACTATATATATAAGCAAAATTCGTATAAAAATTGCAATTAAATAATATTGAGAAAAAAAAACGTTATACTTTTTATTCGTATGATTATAAATTGGGCAAAAATTGCATACAATATTAAATTATATTTTATTAGTAAATTGAGAAAAAAAAAGTTTAAATTTTAAATGATTCATAATATAAATAGTAAACATATGTGTCAAAAATAAATAACATCTCAAAAAATAAATACATGTCTCATTAGTATGTTTAATAATCGTATAATAAATAACATAAACCACGTGATAAACAAAAATAAATAAATCAAACTCATTGAAAAACAAAAGTATAAATATAGAATTTGATGGATAGTATATTGATATTAAGTTAATAGACTACTGTAGATGAAAACCAAGTGGCAGTGATGAGAAAATAAAAATGCACACAATGAGAATCGATCTCACACCATTAGGATTCCAAAATAAAATGATTGTCAGTTGAAACAACACATTATTTATGATTTTTATCGCGCAAAATACATATAAACTAATACTGGACAGCTGAGTTATATTAACATATAATTTCTTTTGGACCCCTTATAATGAATTGGGCCCTGGGTGGTGGCCCAGGTGCAACAGGCCCAGGGCTGGCCCTGCACGTGTCATCGATCCTTCCACCAATAACTTTATTTTATAGTGTACATTTTTACGATTTTTTTGCTTGTGCAACCAGTGGTTTTTTGAATGTGCGATCATGTTTTTCAAATATTAAAACATTATTAGAATAATTTAATCCAAAATTTTTATAACTTTTAGTCAAATAAATAACTTTGTAATATAATTATTTATAATATAACAAATAAAAAAATAATGAATTAATAAGATAAAACCCAAAATTAAATACCCAATAAGCCATTATTATTTATAATTTCGGTTCATTTCACCAAACTCAATACCATTAGTTTCATCTAATCCTAAAATTTATGAAATTTTAATTAATATTATCGGTTGTTAACCTAACCATACCATTTTAATTAATAAAATTATTATATCGAAAATACGGCTCAAATTTATGCCACATACGATCGAAAATCCTGGGTCTGCCAGTGCCAAAATATCATATCCCCATGATTTTGATGCGTGTCAACATCATGTTATATATAAGACATCTTTTATTTAAAATAAACACCTATAGCTACATGCCCAAAATCAGGCAACTAGTTCATGTCATGATAGACACATATCAACTAACAATCTCAACATAATTACACCCACTATACTACACATAGACAAAACAATTTAACCAAGTACTAGCCTGCAGGAATATGAAACGTGGTACATGATCGATCTTACCAAAAGCAAGACGAAAATCAGGCCGTCTCATAGATTTTACATAGATCTTTATTATAACCGTGAGGCCCTACGAAATTTAGATCTTTATTATATAACCGTGAGGCCCTACGAAATTGGATGACTTGTGCGGTCGAGCCTTCCGCACACCCTAAAAGGCACCCCTGACGAAAATGCTAATCAGAACTAATAATTATTACAAATCGAGCTAGGTACATCTGCAACAACACGACCACCCACCACATCAACCTTTCGAGAATAACAACCAAACCCATCGTTGTAGTTGTAGTTCTGATGATTCTCTGCTAAACCTGATAGAACGGTATTACCCTTCACCACCATCGTACCGTTACAATTTTGTTTGTGACTCAAAACCGTCGAGCTTTTGTCACCATAATACCTCTCGCTCTGTTCTTGCTCCACCTCCGTGATCGTCACAGAAGTACCTTTTTGTGATCCGGGTTGGGTCTCAATAGAGATATCCAGAGGATACTTTATCTTTACTTGTAAACTTTCAATCAACATACCCCTTTCATCTGTGATCTTTATTTTAGTCTTCCTTTCGTAATCATAATCAAGTTCTTTCTTATTTCCTTGGTCTTTATACTTGAGTTTGTTCTTGAACTTGACTTTATCAGTAAGTACGGTTTTCAGATTGCCGAAGCTCGAATATACCCACCATGTACCTTGACTTTCCCTTTCTCCTTCAATCTCGAATTCTCCATCAAGGAGATTAAACTCACTCTCGCGTTCGATCTGCATCGATGGGAATTTATACTTCACCGTTTGGGCTTTTACATTTGAATGATCCAACCAAAGATGCAAATTTGCATCCACAAGCCAAAATGAAATACCATCAGCAACCTGTAGACCGATCGTATGCTTCTTGTTATCTAAAAGAAGCCCTAAAAATGGGGTGATATCAATATCATAAGATGGAAGATTAAATGCTCCAATGGACACAACCGGTTCCCAAAACAGAGGATTGATTCCGCCGGTGAATATCACCGGAAAAGGAACCACTGCTCCCACTAGGTTTCCGTCAATTGTCACCAAAACTTCACGGTAGGCTCCATGAGCTCTTCCGGTTGACAAATGATTGGCTTTCACATACGCATCAGAAGGATTCATGTACCAAAATTCATCATCTCCATGAAACGAAACATACAATTCAAGCACTGCTTTGTATGTTTTCTGAGAGATTTGAACACTTTTCGTTTTCACATGAGATTCTTCTTGAATTCTAAACCAATATCCATTGTCAAGAGCATCGGATACAGGTATAATCAGATCTGCTGGCGTATCATATGGAGATAACGATTTTAATACATTATTAACCTCAAACGTATCCTCGTTTTCATGATTATCAACAGAAATCAATTTTCTATTCAGAGCTTTTGATTCTGTAACGACCGGTAACGGAAACCTAACGGCATTATTAGAGTAAAACAGAAACGAGATATTAACGTGGTAAACGCCAGTGAACTCGTCGTTCACAATGTTTTCGAGCATGACAGCGAGTTTGAGATTGGATTGAGTAAGAACGGAAGAATACCTAGTAACATCCTTCCGAACCTTCCAGAAGATTCCGTCTTCGGTCGGCTCAGCCGTACTCGTCCGCAAGAGCTCTACTCCGTCAATCCAGACTCCGGCGATACGGTCGTACTGTTCACCTTTACATTCAGCTCGGAACTCGAGAACGGCTTGTGACCATACACAATTAGCCGGAGGTGGTGTGTAGCTAACGGTGACCGGGGGACTACCGTAGGTGTTTCCGAAGCTGTGATTAAGTACGCTAACGGAGCATGCCGGAGTAATGTCATCGGTGGCGAGTGGTCTTGTGACTTCAAAGTATTCCTGAGATCTGGTAGAGTTTTTTCTGATTGATTTGAGGAAATGAGGTGGTGAAAAAGAAGATTGAATCGGGGGAGTGAAGAAGAACAAAAGGAGGATGAGGAGCAGATAGTGGATTTTCATAGTTTATGTTATTTTTGTAAAGTTTTGATAAAATAAATGGAATTTTGGGGGGTTTATTATTATATATATACACACATAGTTTACAAAAGAGTGTTAGGTAAAACTGGTGTGAGAAACTTTGAGAGTATTGTGTCAGAGACCATTTTTATTTTAAGGGCAAGTTGCAAAAAAATGTACGGTAGTTTCACGACTTCATCGAATACGGATTTTAGGCGGTGAAGAAACATTTTTTTTATTATATAAAGTTTAAAAAAAGGTGTGATACAATACTTAATTTTTTGGTTAATCACCCTACATTACTTTCAATGAAAAAGAGAAACCATACATCCAATCATAAACAACAACTTCGTTAAATTATAAGTTAAAATTATAGGGTATGATGTATGAGAAATTAAGATATGGTGTATAAAAAAAATCATTAAAATATTGTGTTGGTGATGATCGGTAACTGGTAAGTTACAATTTATTATTATATAAAAAATAATCAAGTTTTTTTTGTTCTAATAAAAATAATAATGGTTAATTATTTCAAAAATATAACAAAAAAAAGATCAAAGTTTTGATAAAAGATAACCAAGTTTTATAATTATACGAAAAGGGTAACCAAAATTTATTTATTTCTATTTATATATTTAATTTATTTATTGTCTTTATTATAATGGTATATATCCAATGGTGGAACTTGAAGAAGTCTATGGAGGGTCGAAATAATTCTATATTGTAATTTTAAGTTTTCAGAAGGACCACAATTTTAAATATTGTTTTTTTTTTCAATGCTATATATATAAAATGTTAATAAAATTACATATGCTAGATAAATTATTAGAGGGGCCATAACACTTCATTGCTTATAGCCCTATATTATGTTTTGCCCGTGAATATAGTTGTGTCACATGGGATCAAAAGCTACCGTTACTATAAATATTTTTTTGAAAAAATATTTTGATGACTGATTGTTTTATCTCGAACAAATGAATATTTTTCATCAAAATGCTAACCCCCTATATGATTATAGATACATTTACATAAGGTTTTATACTTTTATCATCAGAGTGTGTTATTTTGGCTTTATTTAAAGGGAGAATTTCATATATGTCCCTCTAAAATCTCATAATATCATATATGTCTGACCTAAAAAAAGAATTTCATATATAACCCTCTAAAACCTTACAATATTGAATTTACCCAATTTAAAACTTTAATATCATATATACCCTTTAAAACTTTTAATATATCAAATCTATCCAAATAATTTATTTACTCTTTTTTAATTAAGAATCCAACCAATTTTTAAAAAATATAAATCCTGAAAATTATTATTATTATTTTGTTAATGACATTTATACCCTCTCTTTTCCAATAACCTCTTTTGCATCCATCTGCAGCATGCTGTTCTGCAACATCCCGTTCGAATACCCTCGCATCGATCATAAGCAGCACAAGGAAGCACCGATCGTCTCCAACATCCCATTCGAATCACTCTACTTAATTTTGTTCTCGATTTCTTTCTGTTTTCTGACCCGACATCGCAGGTATGTATGTTCTTTATGTATGTTCTTAATTTTGTCTTCAAAGCCTTTTGGTTTTGGGTGTAACAGATCTTCACCTCCAAGAATACAAGGTCTGGAAGGAAACGTTTTACAACTTTTGTTTAGAACGAGGATGCCACCTCATCTATTTACAAGTGGAAAGGTTGAAGGAGAGCAAGGAGCAGCTATTAATGTATTTTTCAGTTTAGAATTATTGGGATATAGTTAAGGAATTGGATATTTGTATATTGGTAATATGATATTATAAATATTAGAAGTAACGAAAAATAAAATTATGTTGTAACCATAACTCCATAAGATCGAATGATAGATTGATCATTTCTTTAATATTGAATGTTTTTATGAGTTTTAATGTAAGAAAAAGAATAAATAAATAATTTGGATATATTTGATATATTTAAAAGTTTTAAAAGGTATATATAATATTAAAGTTTTAATTAGGTAAATACGATATTATAAAGTTTAAGAAATAAAAAGGGTAGATTGGTTATTTTCTTTGATAATGAAAGTTTATTATGAGTTTTAAAGTAATAAAAAAAATAAGTAATTTAGATATATTTGATATATTAAAAGTTTTAAAGGGTATATATGATATTAAAATTTTAAATTGGGTAAATACGATATTATAAGGTTTTAGAGGGATACATATGAAATTCTTTTTTTGGATCGGGTATATATGATATTACGAGGTTTTAGAGAGATATATATGAAATTCTCACTTATTTAAAGGGTCAATTACTAAAAATAGTAACAACCTTTTGTTTTTTTTTTATCATTTATAACAACTTTATTTATTTTTTATCATTAATAGTATCAACTTATATATTTTGCATATGAATAACATCAATTTTTGTATTTTGTATCTTTAATAGCATTAACTTTTGTATTTTTTTAATAATTTATAGTAACAATATTTTAAGTTTTGCTATGAATGATAAAAATGTAAAGTTGATGCTATTAATGATAAAAAATAAATAATGTTGTATAAATGATAAAAATGCATAAAGTTATTTTTTATTTTTTTTACAATTAGCCCTTATTTAAAAGCTAAATAGAAATTATTTATGATCTTTTAAGATGAAGTAACATTAAATAACCAAACTAAAGGTATAAAAAAAGGCATGAGTTTAATCACTTAAAAAAATAGTTCGGTAGCTTAACTTTTAAATTGATGAAAGTACATTGAGTTTTTCTTATATTTTGTTATTTTTTTTATAGTATGATGCTAATTCTATACATTATTTTAAAAAGTGGAAATATCAGAAAATCAAAAAAAAATATTTTTTAAAAAATTTATATATCTTTATTATTGATTATTTACATAATATTCAGTGTTTATTATTACTTTAATGTATATTCTATAATTTTATATTGATATTATAGATTTATTAACTAATATTTTATATATTTTAGTTTATTTAATCTTTTTTAGTCGTTTAGAGTAAAAAAATTCGGATACATTTAGTTTGTGATATGTCTATCTTTAATACGTATTTGGATATATGAATTTGTATTTTAGAAAATTTTAAATCTTTGATTTAATTTAAAAAAAAAATATTTAAAAACATGAATTTGGATATTCGGATTGCAAAACTCACTGTACAGTTTTGGACACCCCTAATGACATAAAACAAGAGTTCTGTATAGATGTTATTTCACATTGATGTTTCTGATAATTTTAATCCCAAAAAAGAAAGCAAAACGAAGTAAGAAATTATAGGGTGTTTAGATTTGCGTTTGAAAAAGTGTTACAAAATTTTAGAAAAACTAATAATCAGATAATAACTGTAACAAATAGTGCTGCCGGAAATTTAGGGGTCGTTTGGTTCATTGGAATCCGATGGAATTGGAGGGGAAAGAAATCTAATTCCAGTCAATTCATGTGTTTGGTTCAACTTTAAAAAGGAATTGGATTCCATCAAAATTGAAATTTTCCAATGAATGAAGAAAAATAATATTCCTTCACACAATGCATGGAATTCAATTCCTTTTCAAAACCGAAAGTGGTTGATTACAAAAATACCACTAACGTTTAACACACTACATTACATCATGTCTAGTCTTACCCCACCCACCCACCCTACCTACCTACCTACCGACCCACCCACCCTACCCTACCCCATCCCACCCACCTCTAACCCACCTACCCAACCCTACCTCTGCTATCCAATCTACTCTTACCTACTACCCACCCATACCCACCCACCCACCCACCCATACCCACCTACCCTTACCCCATCCCACCCTACCCCTACCACATCCCTACCTATGTTATCCAACCTACTATTACCTACTACCCACCATACATACCCCTACCCATCCCTCATCCATCATACATTACCCACCCACCTACCTACCCACGCTCTCCAACCTACTCTTACCTACTACCCACCCACCAATCCCTCATCCACCCTACCCTACCCTACCCTACCCTATCCATCTCATCTTATTCCTACTTTATAGACTTATCCACCCACCCATCCTACCCTACCCCATCTCACCCACCTTTACCCACCCTATCCCTGCCTTACTTACGTTGTCCTACCTACTCTTACCTACTACCCACCATACTTACCCCTACCCATCCCTCATCCCTCATCCATCATACGTTACCCACCCAACCCACCTACCATTATTCTACTTACGCTATCCAACCTACTCCTACCTACTACCCACCATACCTACCCCTACCCACCTACCCACCCCATCCACCCACCCACCCTACCCCTATCTATCTCATCCTATTCCTACCTTAGAGACTTATCCACCTCTACCCACTCATCCCATCCTACCCTACCAACGAACTATGAAATTGGATTCCAATTTCATTTTTAGCAAACCAAACATGATTTGGATTCCAATTCCAATTCCTTGCAGATTTCAATTCCTTAACAGATTCCAATTTCTTTTAAAATATTCTGCGAACCAAACGCCTCCTTAGTGTTTTGTATAGTTTCTGCTGTTTGCAATCACAATTCTCAAATAATCAGTTTTTAAAATGTTTAGATTGACGTTTTAACTTGTAAAATAATCAAATAATCACTTGTTAAACAAACAAACTACATTTTTAACTTATGAGAAAGTGTGGTAGTATTAATTCTAAACACAAATAATCGCTTATTAACGAATGCAATCCAACCACTTTAAACCAATTATTTATATTATTGTAACGTAAAAATCTAATAATTTATATAATAACGCAAAACCAAACAACTTATTAACTACTTCTTCAAGATTTTGTAATTCAAAGTGATTTGAAAACAAAAAAAAAAAAACAGATTAATTAAAACACCTCTAGCCGAGTAGACAAAATGATTTAACCCGTTACACAACACATAAAATAAGCTCAACTTGAACGAGTCAAGCTTACGTCTCTACCCAAAAACTACACAAAGCCACATAATCATATTTATACATACTATACAACACAAAAACAAAACAGTTTAACTAAGGTACACGAATACGAGGTAAGGTACTATGATTGCAGTGGTACGTAACACAAGACGAAATCGCTGATCGGAACTAACACATCGAGCTCGGTTTATCGACAACAACACGACCATCCAACACATCAACCTTTCGAGAATAACAACCAGCCCAATCTTTGTAGTCGTAGTCCTGATGATTCGTTGCCGAACCCGAAAGAACAGTATCACCGTTCACCATCATCGTACCGTTACATTTTTGTTTGTGACTCAAAACCGTTGAACTTTTGTCTCCGTAATACATCTCATTCCGTTCCTGCTTCACCTTCGTGATCACCACATAAGTATCTTTTTGTGATCCGGGTCGAGTCTCGGTACTGATCTCGAGAGGATAATTTATGTTTACTTTTAGACTTTCAATCAACAGACCCTTTTCATCTGTGATCTTTATTTTAGTCGTCCTCGTATACTCGTGAACAAGTTCTTTCTTACTTCCTTCGTCTTTATACTTGAGCTTGTTCTTGAACATGACATTATCGTTAAGTACGGTTTTCAGATTGCCGAAGCTCGAATATACCCACCATTTACCTTCGCTTTCCCTTTCTCCTACTATCTCGAATTCTTCGTAACCGCGATTAAATTCGTTCTTACGATCCACATGCATAGATGGGAATTTATACTTCATCGTTTTCGCTTTTACATTTGAATGATCTAACCAAAGATGCAAATTTGCATCCACAAGCCAAAATGAAATACCATCAGCAACCCGAAGACCGATTGTATGATTCTTGTTATCTAAAAGAAGCCCTAAAAATGGAGTGAAATCAATATCATAAGATGGAAGATTAAATGCTCCAATGGACACAACCGGTTCCCACAACAGAGGATTGATTCCGCCGGTGAATATCACCGGAAAAGGAACCACTGCTCCGACTAGGTTTCCGTCAATTGTCACCAAAACTTCACGGTACGCTCCGTGAGGGTTTCCGGCTGACAAACGGTTGTCTTTTACATACGTTTTGGAAGGATTCATGTACCAGAATTCATCATCTCCGTGAAACGAAACATACAGTTCAAGCACCGCTTTGTATGTTTTCTGAGAAATTTCAACGGTTTTCGTTTGCACATTAGATTCATCTTCAATTCTAAACCAAAATCCCTCATCAAGAGCACCGGAAACAGGCAAAATCAGATCTGCTGGCTGATCATATGGATAAAACGAGTTTAATACATGATTGAGCTTAAACCTATCCTCGTATTCATGATTATTAACAGATATCAATTTTCTATTCAGCGTTTGAGCTTCTGATTCTGTAACGATAGATAACGGAAACCTAACGGCATAATTAGAGTAAAACAGAAACGAGATATTAACGTGGTAAACGCCGGTGAACTCGTCGTTCACAATGTTTTCAAGCATGACAGAGAGTGTGAGATTGGACCGAGTCAGAACCGAAGAATACCTAGTCACGTCCTTCCGAACCTTCCAGAAGATTCCGTCTTCGGTCGGCTCAGCCGTACACGTCCGCAAAAGCTCAACTCCGTCAATCCAGACTCCGGCGATACGACCGTACTGCTTCCCTTTACATTCAGCTCGGAACTCGAGGACGGCTAGTGACCATACACAATTGTCCGGAGGTGGAGTGTAGCTAACGGTGACGGGAGGACTACCGTAGGTGTTTCCGAAGCTGTGATTGAGTATGCTAACGGAGCATGCCGGAGTAATGTCATCGGCGGGGAGTGGTCTTGTGACTTCAAAATACTCATGAGATGTTGCTTGATTAATGGAGTTTCTTCTGATTGATTTGAGGAAATGAGGTGTTGAGAATGAGGATTGAATCAGGGTAGGGAAGAAGAACAGAGTGAGGATGAAGAGAAGATGAATTTTCATAGTTTTTTTTTTTTTTTAATGAATAAAATAAATGGAATTTAGAGAGAGTAATATATAAAATTAAAAACAGAAAAGTGTAACAGTTAAAAAAAAGGGAAATTCCCTCCACCTGCATCTAAGGATTTGTATTTTTGTACACTTGGCCATTTGCTTTGTACACTTGGATTTGTATTTTTTGTACACTTGGCCATTTGCTTTATACACATGTAATTGTTTTTTATTTTATTTTATATATTTATACAGTTATTCTGTTATTTAACTCAAACTTTTTCGTGTTCGTTGGATTTAATTAATAAATATATTAAAATTAAGATATCATAATGTAACACCATACCTAAATATATGATGCACCATAATTTACATAAAAGCATCACCATAGTATCAATGTGATACAACTAGGGGGCGTTTGGTTCGCAGATTTTATTTTCTGGGATTTGCATTCTGTCAAAAGATTTGCATTATGCAACATTTTCATTTATCAGGATTTCGTTAAAGAATTTGCGTTATCATTAAGGAAAAATTGGTTAATCTAAAGAATGCAATGCAACTGGGATTTAAAATTTTAGGGGGGAAGCTGAGTTTTTAAATAACAAAGAATGGTGGGATTTATGAAATCCTGAGATTTTAAATACTTACTAAAATCTGTGAACCAAACACATGATTTTAAATGCAAATCCCAGGAAATCCGCGAACCAAACGACCCTTAAAGTTTTTGAAAAAGATCATTTTTCAACTTTCACAAATTATTATTACATCATTTGTTCATAACAATTCCAAAAGACTTACCAACACAAAAACGAGCTAACACTTGAGCTCCACACTCCAATTGTCTTCCAAACCTTACTTGGTTGATGTGTTGACAACTCTTTTGTCCTCGTCTCTCCCCCAAATAATTTAATCAACTAAATTAAGCTCCAAGAGCTTAGCGAGTTTCTCATAACATATCATATATTCATAGATTTCAATTTATATCACAAATTATGCAAAAAAAGATGTTCAAGTAATAAAACTACATAACGTAGTTTAACATGTGTTTCGTCTTGGCCTCCATTTAAGGAGACTCAGTCCACAACACCAATAAAAGAAATTAGGATCACAATTTCTCATCAATTGGATGTCCCAGTTCTCTTGACACGAAGTCAAGAGAACTTGTCATTGTCACTTCTCATTCACACATTATGTTTCTCATTCCACAAATTATCACATAGATATAATCTTAACCCAACAAATAATATAGCAACGTGTAATTAAAATGTAACTAACAACTAAAGGCAACGATTCAATAACAAATTACACATTGCCATTAATGAATAATAATCTCAACATAATTATACACACTATATTACAAATAGACAAAACAATACAACTAAGTACTAACCTGTAGGAATATGAAACGAGGCACGAGATCGATCTTACCAAACGATTGCAATAGTAAAACAAGACAAAGAATGTTGATCAAAACTGATAATTATTACAAATCAAGCTTGGTACATCCGCAACAACACGACCACCATCACACCAACTTTTCGAGAATAACAACCAAACCCATCGTTGTAGTTGTAGTTCTAACGATTCTCAGCTAAACCTAACACAACGGTATTAACCTTCACCACCATCGTATCTATTTTGTTTGTGACTCAAAACCGTCGGGCTTTTGTCACCATAATACCTTTCGCTCCGTTCTTGCTTCACCTCCGTGATCGACACAAAAGTACCTTTTTGTGATCTGGGTTGAATCTCAGTAGAGATATCGAGAGGATATTTTATCTTTACTTGTAGACTTTCAATCAACAGACCTCTTTCATCTGTGGTCTTTATTTTAGTCTTCCTCTCGCAATCATAATCAAGTTCCTTCTTATTTCCTTGGTCTTTATACTTGAGCTTGTTCTTGAACTTGACTAATAAATAAGTACGGTTTCCAGATTGCCAAAGCTCGATTATACGCACCATTTACCTTCACTTTCCCTTTCTCCTTCTATCTCGAATTCTTCGTCAAGGCAATTAAATTCATTCTTACGATCCACATGCATAGATGGGAATTCATACTTCACCATTTTTTGCTTTTACATTTGAATGATCCAACCAAAGATGCAAATTTGCGAAGGAAAAAAAATGATCGCTATAAAGGAGACGTCAATTCAACATAGGTCGGTTTAGTTTTTTTTTATTACCAATTTACCCCTCCTCCCCTCTAACGCGCTTCAGCTTTGCACGTGCGATGTATGTTGAACCCCGTCGTCCATCCTAGATATAGATGGCTGATGTTGTTTCTTTTATTTCTCATAAATAGGGGTGTTATTCAGGTGAGTTAAATAAGTATCAGGTTATTCTGTTCGGGTTTGAGGGTGTGGGTTCTCTGGTCGAAGCCGAACCAAATAAGAGGATTGGTTAATAGGTCGGGTTAAATGGGTATCACGTTACTCAATTTGGGTTAAATGGGCCATTCGATTTTAGTATAAAAAATAAAATCCTTTCGAAGGTAGTTTAAACAAGTTAAATGGGTTGATAATTTGGGTAAATTGGTTAAATGGTTTGGGTATTAAAACTGTGTACTTAGATCTTTATGATTTTACATATAAACTATTCCAATTCTAATTATAAACAATTCTAATTCTAATTAAAAATGGGGATTTAAAAATTAAAGAGGTTATCCGGGTACCCAAATGAACATGAATCCTACTCGATCTCCAAACTGAAATTATTATTCAGTTACCATTTTACCCGATTAACAAAAACGAAAATTGGATAACCTGACCCAATTAACCCGTTTAAGATTCAGTTCGGACGGGTTATTCGAGTTTGATTATTTTGCACACCCCTACTCACAAATATTTAACTTCTCACAGAATCCATATCCGATCCGATCTCAAAATTTTATGTATTAAACTTAATTTAAAAAAGTGACAACGATAATTCCATAAATATATGTACTAGTAACAAGTGGCAGAAGTCCAAAAACGAGGAAGGCAACCCACTGGGACATAACTCTCACCAGAGGTGCACAAAGACCGGATCATATTCGAACCGAATCGGATTTTAATCGGTACGATTTTTTTTTGTAAAAAACCAGTATGGATCCTAACCGGATTTGAACCCAAAAAAATGTAACATGTATCACCAGTTTTGGATATAAAAAAAGATTTATCTTAAACCAGTTTTAAAAAAATCAATTTTTTAAATAAAATTCAAATTCTTTTTGGGTTTGCCTTCTTTTTTTTTTTTTTGGGCTAGCTCTATTTTTCTTTTTGGGCTTGTTTTTTTTTTCTTTTGGTGCTAGGTTTTTTGTTTTTTTTGGCTTAACAAAAAATTAAATAATACAATTATATAAATTTGTAATTATACATTTATACCAAACACACCATCATTTTTTTAATTATAATTATAATCAGAGTAAATTACAAAAAGGGTCCCTGTGATTTATTTAAAATTATGGAAACGGTCCCTCAACTTCTATAATTGCGGTGGTGGTATATAGTCTACTCCAAGCAAATATATTTTTATATTATATTTTATCATAAATACATAAAAAGTTTAAAACCACTAAAATTCAAAGTACAACGACTGAAAATTCAAATTACGATGACTAAAAATTCAAATTACGATAACTAAAAATCCAAATCTTTGACTCTTGTGTTTTCTTTTCTCTTAATCATCCACATTTTGATATTCGGATTCACAATCTTCATCATCTTTGATATCTTCTTCGTGAGGGGTATCCTATGTGCTGTAACGGTTAAAAAAGAACTTCCGGTATTATGAGGAGAACTCCAAACGTCATAAGTTAACGAAACACAATAATTATGTTCTTCAAAAACCCAAAATCATTTTTCCCTCGCAACACGTCACATTTTTAAAAGCATCTCTAAGAAAGGTAATACGACTTACTTGAGTATATCGTGGTTGCATCAATTGTTGAATTGTTGTCGTTAAATCTTCATCGTCATAGTGGTCGAACGACAAACTTTTGTAATCACGAACTTTGTAAATGTTTCACATAATTTGTCGTTGTCGTAAACGAAAACACCGCCTTGCGGGGTAATGTTTGCTTGAGTTGGATCGAATCGCATATGAAGTGTCTTGCATGCTTTCGCAATATGGTTTCTCAACGTCATGTTTCCTTTGGCTGCAAAAAACTTTTGACAAAGTTTGCAGCAATCTTTTTTCGAACCGTTTGACATTTCACACAAGTGGTAATGCTTTGAAATTTCTTTGTTGTGTTTGTTTTCGAACACTCTTACAACTTTGAGATTTCCCCTGACGGAAGATTGTCTCGTCGTATCATGATATTACTAGTAGCCATGTAAGAAGAAAGAAAAAGAGAGTTTGGAATTTTTGAGATTCCGAGAGTTCAGGAATACCGAAAATATCAATCAAAAGTGTTTGGATTGAAGTGTGATCAACTAAATACAATTCCTGTCTATTTATACAAGTTTGGGTGTCAAAATTGTAATTTTTTTGCCCTAAAAAGGGTCATAAGCAACCAAATAAAAACCGGTCCGGTTACGAAGAAAACGGCTTTTGTGTAATTAGTTTCGAATCAAAATCGGATATTCGATAAATCTGTGCATCTCTAACTCTTACCCCGCTAGAAGCTATGAAGCCCAATAGCAGCCCACAGAAAATCTTGATGGGCATTGGGCAACAAACAACCATCCCCCGTGTTTGGGGACCAAATCTTTCATTTAGGTTCTCTTTTTATCATTTTGTGGTTTTTTAAGGTGGCGTTTGGTTTGTAGGATTTTAACAACTCATTTAAGATTTGGATTTAGAAATCTTTCTATGTCATGTTTGGATAAAAACTAAAATGAAAGGATTTAGCTTCATTTAGGATTTCACATTCCACACTTCTCCTCATTTCATAATGCACTCACCCCCCTAATAATTTTAAAATCCTATCATTTTAGAATCCATCATTTTAAAATCATGCAATCCAAACGGCACCTAAGGATGTTTTATTATTTTGGATCATTTTTCTATGTTTGAACGAAGCAATAAATCCATGTAAGGTCTCAATTCTCAATTAACCTCTTTATCATGACCTTTTATGACGCAACCTTTGGATTATTGAATTTTAGTACAACTTTTCTCTAAGGGGGCGTTTGGTTCGCAGAATGTTTATGAAGGAATTGGAATCTGTCAAGGAATTGGAATCTGTCAGGAATTTGAATTAGAATCCAATGGATGTTTGGTTGGCAGGAGAAGGAAATGGAATCCAATTCCTTATTCTGTTTGGTTCGTAAATCTTTTGGCAGAATTGGATTTAAATAATGTCAAATGACTGAATTACCCTACTTGATTTTTTTGTTTAGTTTTTGTCATTCTTATAATTTTTACATGTACAAAAATTTTATGAATTATATATATGAATAAATTATCATTTTAAATAATTTTTCAACTAATTTTTCAAGTAACAATCTTTCAACAAATTAACATATGAACACAATATTGAAACTCTTCAAGTAACAATCTTTCTACTAATTACAAACTAATAAATACACATATCATAATGCATGAAAAAAATTACAAACTAATTAATATAAATACATTCTGTTTGTCTTAGCCATGTAAAAACCACAAAAAAAAAAAATGAAGTGAGAAGTGAAAGAGAGGAAGTGCAGATCGAGATAGAGATAGGACAGAAACATTTTATCAGATCGAAACAGAAACATTCTATCAGAAACATGTAAATATTTAAGAACAGTCATTCAGAACAGAAACATTTTATCACAATTTTAAGAACAGAAACATTTTAGAAATGCAGATCCAGATAGAGATAGGGAATCAGATCGAGATAGAGACAGAAAATAATATCGAAATAGGAAACAGATCGAGATAGGAAAAGCAGAGCAGCAACCGATGATGTGAGAAGTGAAAGAGAGGAAGACTCGTCGCCTCACCGGAGAAGGAGATGTCGCCGCCGGAGAAGACGATGTCGCCGGAGAAGAAGACGTCGCCGGAGAAGGAAGGCAGAAGGAAGCAGGTCTTGCGTTACATGAAGGAGAGAATAAGGCGGCTGGCTAGGGTTAAATAATATTTGGGGGTATTTTTGTAACTATTCACTTTCCCATCTTGTAAGGATTTTAATTCCCTCCCATTATGGAAGGAATCTTACTTTCCCACATTCAATGGAAAATTAAAAAGTTGAAGGATTCAAATTCCTTTTCCTTGGTGAACCAAACATTTGAATTGGTTGGAATTTGATTCCCTTTCTCCCTGATTCCTCCTAATTCCAGTGAACCAAACGCCCCCTAAAGCATATATATACACATTCTGTTTATAGTGTTTCGTTTTCGATAAAAAAAATACCTCAAAGTATTTTCTTGGTGTTAGTATATGGTGTGTAAAGATGACATTACTACTGCATCATGGCTGATTTCATAAAACACTTAAGGGTCACACCGATGAGCACAACTGAGCAGATGCAATTAAACTATTGAATAAATAATATTGGATATTGTTTATGACACGAAATGATCATTGAGATTAAATTAATGGATGATTAATTATATCTCAAAGTACGGGGACTAAAAGTACAATATTAGATATTGTAGTAATTTAATTGTCATTGGATGATAATTAAATAATTATCTAGTCTTTTATTTATTATTGGATATTAAATAAAAGACACATTTATTTGAATTGATATTATCATCTAATTATTGGATAACTGGATGGATAATTATAAACAAATAAATAAGAGATAATTATAAATAATTATCTAGTCATTTATATATTATTAGATAATGTATAAAAAATTATTATTATTTAAAGGTATATATAATTATAGAGATAATTATATAAGGTTTAAATAATAAAGATAATTATTAAGATATATATTATATTAATATATTAAAGTTTTAATATATATATATATATATAATATGTACATACGGCCCATATATGAGATATATATATATATATATATATATATATATATATATATGAGATATATATACATCATAAATGACAAAAGGTTTGGTGTGGTTCATTTGAGGAGCGCCGCACATACACACACTTAAAGGTGTTTGTGTGTGTGTGGTGTACTACGGCCGTACGTACCAAATACCATATACAATTTTGTGTGGTTGGTTTTTCCCCGTTCTTCGTGTGTTTGATTACATACCTGGCGCCGCTCGATCGTGTCATCACCGGTGGATACCGAGAGCGTCTCATTCGAGTATTCTTGTCATAGAATACAAAGGTACGGTTTTTTACCGCTTTATTATTTACTTATCTTATGTTTTACTTGATGACCCGTGTACGGAATTCGTTAATTTTTAAAAGCTTCCGCTGTGCGTTAATTCGATTAATGTTTATGTTTTTATGAAAAACCATACGAATTCCCAACAGTGGTATCAGAGCCATCTCAAGTAACATAATGATAGTATTATTCGAGTATTTATGTCCAACGATCTTAAAGTTTTGATTTTTAATAATTAAAATTGTTTAAACGGTCGAAATCAATAATTAAAATGTTTAAGGTTTTGATTTGGCTTGGAGAAAATCGACCAAAGGTTTTGGAAACCCCATGGTGATTCTCGGCCTACCTTGGAGTTTCTCGGAACTCGGGATTTTGAAACCTTAGTTCGTTTTATTTAGTTGATGTTTGATTGTTTAAAAGTGTTTAATTGATTAAAGTCGGAAAATTAAACGTTTTGGTTCGCGAAATCAAACCTAGAGATTTCGGCCATGGGTCATGACCTCTCGGTTGTGATGTGGTAATCGAGGTGATGGATTATTTGTTCCGTCATGTCGTTTAATTCACGGTTAAACTCGAACGATTAAATTAAATGCGTTAAAATCGAATTAATAAATCAAAATTGTTTGGTTATTAATATTTAAAATTTGTGACAAAATATATGTTTTGGTTTTATAAAATTAAAGTGGGAGACTTTATTAGTTTTATAAAATTCACAAATCCGTTTAAATATTATTTGATTCGATAGTCAAACGATTAATTGGAATATGGAAATCGAAATAATCAAAGTGAGTTGATTAATGGTTTCGATTAATTTCAGCCGTCAAAGGGTTTAATACCCTACTTGTTTTCGGTTCATATGGGTTATTGAACCCGAGTATGAGTCGGTTAACTAAGTTGGTTCGTTTCCGTTTTCCGGTAATTCGTCTTTTAAATTAAATCGGTTTTAATTAAAAGTTAAGTTTTAATGTTGAAATTAAAATTAATGGTAATTTTAATTTATAAACTAGATTTAATTTATGCATTTAATATTTAGTTCCATAAAATGCATTATTAAATTAAAGGGAGTTTAATTTAGGGATTCTATTTTCAAATTGATGAAATCGTGACTTTGAGTTTCATGCTCGGTCATGGTTTAATGTTTTGAGATTTGATCTCGACATTAACGGTTTTGGTAGAAATTGTTTAAAACCATAAAGAAAAGTTCTTGGTGTTATTTAAAAATGATCATGTTTTTTAAAAGATATATTTATTGTAAATTGTTTATTTAGAAAATTGACATTGTTTATTTTGAAAAGTGTTTCAATTGAATAATAGTTAATTGATAATTATTTGAAGCAAGTTTAAATTATTTATCAATATAATTTGAAAATGATAACTATATTTATTAAAGGTTGTTTAATAAAAAGTTTCTTAAAATAATAAGTTTAAATTTCAAAGGTGTTTGAATTGTTAATTGAATATTTTAAGAAAAGTGTAGTTTTGAATCCAAAGATAATGCAAAGATGGAATTGAATTTGAATTTTTCGGGAAAAAGTTTCTAATTATGGAAAATGTTCCTAAATTTCGAGTTTACGAACCGTGTTTAACTTAAGAACGATATTGGACATATTTACTTCAATTAATGGTGGATTAATTGGTTTTGGAATTATTTTCATGTCAAGATGAAAATGAATTCTAGATTATTTACAAGCTTTACTGCTTTAGTTATGTTTGTGACATAGTCGAGCCTTGAGACCCCTTTGTTTGTGATGGTTGTTTTTATAATCTTAATGTTTGCTATTTTTTATTATTGGTTACTTTTGGGAAGGCCTGCGTGCCATTGGAATCCCGAATTTATGATGTAATCTGTAATAGGTTAGAAAATAGGCAAATGTATTTAGATTAAAATTATGTAAAAATCTTGGCGAAGATGTCCATCAAGAAGGAGGTCATTCATCAAGGACGCTTGGTGACATCATCGGATGTTGAGGCTAATGGGAGCTGAAAGAGTTCATCCTTCTTGCCTTGTGTGTTGATTTTGTCCCTTAGGTTTTGACCTAATTGGTTTGTCCGTATGGCTCTCGGAAACCAATTTAGTTTCGGCAAGGCTATGTCACCATGTGATTGTATGTTTTATTTCTTTATGCTTTATTTATATCTGCGTGGTTATGGTAACAAAGTAGATAAATAAAAGAAATTAAAACTACAATCATTTTTGATGAAAATTAAAGTATTTAAAAGGAAGTTTAAATTGGAAACTTTAATTATTTTGTCAGGTGTTAGATATGACATTTTTATGAAATTAGTTTTTCAAATAAAGGAGATTTATTTTAAAATGTCATATGATCAAAGAGTTGAAATTCTTAAAACTGGTACATTAACTGGATTGTTTACCAGAATAGGTGGTGTCTAGGACAGTCTTGCTCGGGCTGTGGAATTTCTGAAAGGTTTAGAACCGAAAGGATCCTGCCTGCGGACTAACCTGACTGGCCACTAGTTCTTGGTAAGAGACTGGTTATAAACCCAAATTAAAAATCTGACACAGCACACCGTCCATATAGTGGCACTCACGGTGACCGGTCGTCGTAAGTAGGTTCAGCCTTCGTTGGGTGCTTACGCCGCAAACTTGGAGAGCTGTGAGGTAAGCACTGCGGATCCTAAGTGAGACTTGGGCCAGTGACTTACAGTTGTTATATGGTGTGTGTCAGTGGTGGTTCCTCAGTAAGACTGTTGCCCAAGGTGTGGATGAGATTAAACATGATCAATTTAAGAAATTGAAAATCTCATAAGATCTAAGAGTTGCAAAGGGGTTGTAATTGGTAATAAGTTGCCTGCCTGAGTAGCTTATTCATGTAGGTTCAGCCTCCGTTGGGTGCATGAATAAGTAAAATGGTTCTTAGGATTAATAAATCATTTTCTAAATTTTGGGTTATTGGTTATTAATGGTTAATCAAATACTGATTTTTGAAAAATTGTTTAAGATGGTTGAAAAAGACAGAGGTAGAAGCGGTTTAATAATAACAATGACAATAACAGTAACAACAACAATGATAACGTCAATATCCTTTCCCCACTTGAAAATCCTCCCCAAAAGCACATGTTGCTACTTTGAGGTCCATTTGGGATATGGAGAACTCAAAAGAGGCAACTTCCTGAACTGGGAATAAGATCTGACAAATGTTCTGAGTATAGAGTGAAAGTTGTATATTCTGGAAAGGGCACCAGAACCTGCTCCTGCAGAGACTGCTACAGTTGAGGAGAGAAATCTCCACAAGAAGCACTCTGAGGATTCGGTCAATGTTGCCTGTCTAATGCTAGCGACCATGACATCTGAGCTGCGGACTAGCCTTATGGATGTCTCAGCTTGCCAGATGTGTCGCCAGCTAAAGGACATGTTCCAGACTCAGGCTCGGACTGAGAAACATATACGATTAGGGCTCTGAGCTCCTGCAGAATGGCAGAAGGAACAACTGTTAGACCCCATGTGCTGAAGATGAAAGGTTATCTGGATCATCTTAGCAGACTTGGGTTACCCGTGACACAAGTTATGACCACGAATCCAATTCTCAATTCCTTATTGAAGGAGTTTTAGCAATTTTTAATTTGTTACAATATGCATGGAGAAGATGATCGGTGGGCTGCATAAGATGCTATAGACTGCTGAGGGAATGATTAAGGAGAGAAGATAGGGAAAGAGACGAAAGGGAAAGTAAGTTTCCAAGCCGGAGGTTAAAGCTAACAAGTAGCTGAAACCTAGAACCAGAGAAGTCAAATCCAAGGATGACAATTTCTTTGAGTGCTAGGAAACTGGGCACTGGGAGAGGAATTGTCCCAAGTACTTGGAAACGGTCAAGGTTAACCGCATTGAGACTTCGCGTATCTGAATCAGTCACTTCTATTGTTCTTGGATATGTGATACCCAATTGAACAAAGTTTCATGCATAATGTCTGCAATGACTAAAATGAAGTGAAAAGAGATGACAGATTCAGTGGGAGCATAGAGACATCTTAGAGAATACTCTGCTGGACACTATTTTCATGTCATCAGTAGTTTATCATGGTGTAGTATACAATTGATTGAATTTCTTGCAAGTATTTTTGGGATAAATAAAGAATTTTTGGAGTTAAAAAAATTTGTGCTTGAAATTCCTATTGTTTAAGATTACTAAACCATGATTATAGACTATTGATTCAAGTGGAACTTGAATAGTAACTTGTCAATGGAGATTGGACAAGCTAGTAGTCATATTCAGATAAAAAGGGTTACCATGTTGTTGTGTAAATTGTTCAAGTGTTCAAATGCAGTTTCATTGAACTTGTTAATTCTTGAAAGCTTGTTCAGGAGATTATATGAGTTGGATAGTCACCTGTGATTATATAGATGAAACTAATAAAATGCAGAATTAAATGTAAAGGAGTTACATGGAGGTTAATTCACTTCACTTGTCAGAAATAATTAGACTTGAGAAGTCAGGATTGTTTAGACAAGAAGTAATCGCATTTTATAAAATTACATGTGAAATGTATACAACTTGTGTGGTGGTTAGTCAAGTAATAGCATTTGACTTGTTTAAACACTCGTCGGCAAACTTGACGGAACACTACAACAAAATGTTGCCGATAACCAGGTTCTGGTGGTTATGGATACATATCACAAATGTTGAACACAATGTTATTAAATATATTTTGTTAAGATATAAATAAACCGCATACTGTCATATTCAAGACTAAACATCTAAACGTATCACTAGTAGCAATTAATCTGAATTGCTAGAGCTCCTAAATTTTAATCCTGGTGTCTTTATGAGTGATTTACCAGTTCCTCTAAAGATAATGGATATAAATTTGTATGGAGATTCAGATTGGATCTGATTAATATTACAAGAAGTTGTAATAAAGAACTAGTGTAATTTTTCAAAGATAAACGGTAATGGAAGTTAAGTCAGTTAACTAGAGAACACTCCCACTAAGATCATGTCTGAAATTAATTTTTCGATTGATCGTGTTACCGTTACATCTGATAAAGGAACAGTACCATTAAATTGATGGAAGTCATGTTGTGTTTATTGAGATAAAGGAGATCAACATGATATCTTTAATGTCATTCTATTTTGCATGTTTTAGAAATCCAAGAATAAATTTGAAGTTATTCTAAAACTATTCCATAGCTGCTTGTTGTCGTGGGAACCACAACGAGAATTAAAAGGCTACTGTGGTTTTTGGTTGATATTCATGGGTGATGAATATAGCAAAGGTTGGACCAAATTCACAGGTATTTGTTGCGAACAAATATTGGATTGACCCACCGTTTGAGACCACTTTGTGGATCATAGTCATGAGTCGTCTCGAAAAGGTAATCCTTAGTACCTGAGATGTCTATGTACTTTAGTGCGGGTGCTGCTGTACATTTGGCCTAACCTAACGTCATCCGTAACTGGGTGATCATAACGGTTCGAGGCTGGTTGCAGTGGGAGTCGTGTTGGAGGCCTAGATAGTCAATATGGGATTTGCACCTTCTTTTAACTAAGAAGAGATATTTCTGGGCCCCTCGGCGATCGATACTGACAGAAATGCATGGCCATGCTCGGACAGAACTGATGTGTTCTACTCTGTCTGTTACAGTTCAGTATGAGATCAGGGAGTCGAGAAACATAATAGCGTTTGCTACGGTTGATCTAATCCATGCCTAGCTTTCACATTGAAATATCGCGATGCATGGGATATAACCTAAGTTTCTTTTTGGAAGGCTGTTTCAACAAGAATGCCCGAATGGGAGTCAGAGTTTTTATGACCTTGGTTGCCTAAAGTGTCTGGCCATGACCTCCTTTAGGCGCATGCTGCAGGACAGTATGTCGTCTTACACAAGTGGGAGTATGTTAGTATATGGTGTGTAAAGATGACATTACTACTGCATCATGGCTGATTTCATAAAACACTTAAGGGTCACACCGATGAGCACAACTGAGCAGATGCAATTAAACTATTGAATAAATAATATTGGATATTGTTTATGACACGAAATGATCATTGAGATTAAATTAATGGATGATTAATTATATCTCAAAGTATGGGGACTAAAAGTACAATATTAGATATTGTAGTAATTTAATTGTCATTGGATGATAATTAAATAATTATCTAGTCTTTTATTTATTATTGGATATTAAATAAAAGACACATTTATTTGAATTGATATTATCATCTAATTATTGGATAACTGGATGGATAATTATAAACAAATAAATAAGAGATAATTATAAATAATTATCTAGTCATTTATATATTATTAGATAATGTATAAAAAATTATTATTATTTAAAGGTATATATAATTATAGAGATAATTATATAAGGTTTAAATAATAAAGATAATTATTAAGATATATATTATATTAATATATTAAAGTTTTAATATATATATATATATATAATATGTACATACGGCCCATATATGAGATATATATATATGAGATATATATACATCATAAATGACAAAAGGTTTGGTGTGGTTCATTTGAGGAGCGCCGCACATACACACACTTAAAGGTGTTTGTGTGTGTGTGGTGTACTACGGCCGTACGTACCAAATACCATATACAATTTTGTGTGGTTGGTTTTTCCCCGTTCTTCGTGTGTTTGATTACATACCTGGCGCCGCTCGATCGTGTCATCACCGGTGGATACCGAGAGCGTCTCATTCGAGTATTCTTGTCATAGAATACAAAGGTACGATTTTTTACCGCTTTATTATTTACTTATCTTATGTTTTACTTGATGATCCGTGTACGGAATTCGTTAATTTTTAAAAGCTTCCGCTGTGCGTTAATTCGATTAATGTTTATGTTTTTATGAAAAACCATACGAATTCCCAACACTTGGATTTAAGTAAGACTATTTATAACACATGCATTACATGGATTAATTCAGAAAATATATTTTAAACTTATAATGTATTTACGATAAATAATTATTTTATTTCTTGTTATATAGTTATAATAATCGTTGATTATAATAAAAATGTGAAATTAATATAAGAATATATAAAAATCAATCAAATTTTATAAATTTATAAATGGAAAAGAAAAGTATTTAAATACTTTTTTATTTATTATTAATAAATTTATAATTGAAATTATGGAAAAGACGTGGGGAAACAAATTTTTGAAAGAATAAAGTGACATGTTGCAGAATATGTACTACTTTATTATAGATATAGATATAGATTCAATAGGCAAGAAAGTTGGAGCTACTATAGAGTTTTATTCAAAATAAAAAGGTAAAAACTAAATGGCCAAAATTTACTACTTATTTATATCATTTACATATCTCACACACAATCTTAACATACACCTACATATTCAACTTAGTTGTAAACAAACATCCTGCTATAAATCCTTTAACGTGTTCTTGGCGAAAGAATAACCAGTACAACTTTCGCCAAGGGGAGCCGTAGAAGGATTATAGAAGGAAGTTTACGAGTATATAACATTATTCCTTATATAAACACACAATTTAACTCAACTACCAAACGCCTGAAGAAAGATAGGGAGTTCAAGATTGTACCAACCGATTGCAGTGGAAAACCAATACGAAACGCTCTGAGCTTAATCAGCACAAACCGAAGATGTTTTATCCACAGCAACAGTTCCATCCACCACATCAACTATTCGAGAATAACAACCTGTCTCATCCTTATAGTCATAATTCTGATGATTTTCTGTTGAACCCGAAAGAACTGACTTATCCTTTACCAGGATAGAACCGGTACAGTTTTGATCGTGACTCAAAACCCTTGATATTGAATCTTTTTCGTTTGAAATTCTCTCGCTCCGCCCTTGCACCACTGTCGTGTTCATCCTAAAAGTAGCTTTATCTGATCCAGGCTGAGTCTCGATGGTGATCTTTAGAGGATATACTTTTTGTAGTTCCAATTTTTCAATCGTGTGACCCTTTCCATTTGTGACCTTTACTTTAGTCTTGGTCTTGATTTGCTGGTTGAGTTCTTTCCTAGTTCCGCCGTTTTTAAACTTGATCTTGTTACTGAAGTTGATTTCTTCGGTAACTCTTGTTTGTAAAATGCCTACGCTTGATTGTACCCAACCAATAGCTTTACTTTTCCTTTCGACTTCTATCTCAAATTCCCCTTCAAGCCCTTCAAATTCATATTCTTTCTCAATCTCCATTGATGGAGCTTCATACTTCGCAATCGCTTGTACATGTGAATGATCCAACCAAATATGCAAATTTGCATCCACAAGCCAAAATGAGTTGCTTTCAGCAACCTGAAACCCTATTGAATGTATCTGGTTGTCTAAAAGAAGTCCTAATAATGGAGTGAAATCAATATCATAAGAAGGAAGATCAAAAGCTCCAATGGACACAACCGGCTGCCAAAACAAAGGATTGATTCCGCCGGGGTATATAACCGGAAAAGGAATCACTGTTCCGATCAACTTCCCGTCAATTGTCACCAAAACTTCACGATAAGCTCCATTAGCTGCCCGAGTGGTTAAATCGTTGGCTTGTACATACGAATTCGGAGGATTCATGTACCAATATTCGTCATCTCCATGAAACGAAACATACATTTCAAGCACCGCTTTGTAAGTTTTCTCAGAAATTTGAACATTTTTCGAGTGCACATCAGATTCATCATGAATTCTAAACCAGTACCCCTCGTCAAGAGATCCAGATACCGGGACAATCAAATCCGCCGGCGTATGATATGGATATATCGATTTTGTCACGCGATCAAGCCCTAATTTATACTCATCTTCATGATTCTTAACAGAAATCAAATTTGCTTCTGATTCTTCCAAAACGACGTCAGAGTAAAAAAGAAAAGAAACATTAACTTCGTAAACGCCGGTTAACTCATCATTGACAAGGTTTTCAAGCATGACAGAGAGTGTGAGATTGTCCTGAGTCAAAACGGAAGAATACCTAGTCACATCTTTCCGAACATTCCAGACGATTCCATCTTCAGTCGGCTGAGCCGTACTCGTCCGCAACAGCTCGATTCCGTCAATCCAAACACCAGCTATACGGTCGTGCTGCTTACCTTTACATTCTGCTTGGAACTGAAGGACGGCGTGGGACCATTGACAGGTGGCCAGAGGCGGTGTGTAGTTAACGGCGACGGGGGGACCGCCATAGGTGTTTCCGAAGCTTTCGTTAAGTAGGTTGATGGAGCATGCCGGAATGGCGTCGTCGGTGAGGAGTGGGAGGGAGACTTGGAAGTAGCGTTGAGGAATCGTCTCATTGCTGGAGTTTTGTGGAAGTGAATTGAAGAAGTGTGGCGGTGATGATTGACTTGTGACGGTGATGAACAGAGGGAGGAGGAGGAGGAGGAGGTTGGGGACGATCATGGTTTTTTATTTGATTTTGTTACTTTTTAATTAAAAAGATAATGGAAGTTTGGGTTTATGACTTGATGTTGAGTAAATATAGCGGGAAGCTTCGTTGCTGTCTCTGCCTAGGGACCACATTGTTCTTTTTAAAGTTATGTGTTAAAATATTTATAAAAATAATAGAATGTTTTTAATTATTATAAAAATAATCTCAGCAAATTATAATCAATAAATAAAATGTATGGAAGTCTGGGGATATTTGTTTGAAATTCAGGAAAAAAAGTAATTTATATTAGTTTATACATGTTTACATAAAAATTTTAAAATATATATATATTCTAAACATATTTATGCTTCTTTATTTTTATTAACTTATATAACGAAATTGTTTTTAACACAGTTTATGTAATCGCGTTTGTACTTATCATCAAAATATGTAATGATGTATTTTTTTTTATTGATTTATGCAACAAACTTATTTTAACACGACTGGTGCAATAAGATTTGAACTTGTTATCAATACATACAACATTAGAATAATATTTACTCGGTAATCTATTATTTTGTTTTACGTTTATTAAAATCATATGTAAACACATTTACGTATATAAAATTTGATGTCACCATTCCCTTAATATAGTAAAGGTTTGAGCTGAAAAATATTATGTTCCTCTAATCTATGTCAATTATCCTGGTCAAAAAATCAAGGTGACTGGAATAGGAATCACAATCAAATAACAATTACCATGGAGATTCAAAATGACCGTTTAATATAAATCTAATTGATCCACATAGTGAAATTTTATCTTTTTCATAAAATGGTATTATGATAATCCATGTGTTGAAAATTAATTGTTTACGTTTAAATTTGATTTGATCACTATGATAACACTTCATTGTTAATGTTAGACAATTATTTTTGAATCCCCATAAGTATCTCCAATTACTTTACCATTATCCTCATTTAAGTCTTGATGATTTTTAACTGGGGACGGTAGGTAAATATTTTTAACTGTAATATGAGAAAACAGTAGAAACAAAAATTCGTATTGAAGTTCGATATTTTTACAACCCATGTGGATTTTTATATAAAATTTTAAGCGCAACATTATGCATGTGAATATTGTATATTTGCATAACAAATTCTAATGTCTTGCACAAATCGTGTTAATAAAGTTTTCATTGCATACAACCACGTTTGTACAAATATGACATATTATGTCTTCAGTTTATAGATTTTTCTCTACTTAATTTTCTTTATTTATAAATATGACATCATATCTTGTAAAAAGAAAAATAAATAAACATAATGTGTGTTTGAATTTAACATCAAACACATAATTATAAAAATTCAATACAAAGTCAAATTTAGTAAAGTAAATCTACCTTATTAAAAGTAATACAAACTTCATCAAAAATAACTTGGTTAAAATGAATCTTACAATAAACCAATGACAAAATATAAGAAAGAAAATGAATTTATATGATTAAACATTAAAAACAAAATCCGAATCTTTTGTTTGTTACATATAAAATACCAAATTAAAAGCATAAAAGGTAACCTGACAATATTGCCGGTGTGAATGATTAATAGTTAGTCGTTCATCTTTAAAAGAGTTTCATTTTGGTCAGGAATTCTGGACCTGTTGCTATGAATCTAAAACGAAGAATTGAAGTGGTATGTTGAAATAATTAGTGTTAACTTTTTTATAAATTTATATTATTTTATAATTATATTATTTTTATGGAATAGAATAATTAGAATTAATTAAAACATGACATGTGCATGTACAGTTATCACGTTTTAGGAAATTAGAAAGGTAATGACAAAATCCCTTGTCGTTGTACTTGTGAAGAATCGTCTATTTATTGGCTATCAAACATTCTCCTTTCACGATTACCGTCCAAGGTTTTTTTTGTCCCGTTTATTCTTTTACTTACAAACTTTTAAATTACATGGCCGGGGAAAATTTTAACATCGGATTTAGGTGGCGTTTGGTTCACGGAATGTGATTCGAATGAATTTGATTTTGAATTTTAGTTATTAATATGGTTGATGGTAAAAATAAAAAATAGTTTTTAGTATTGGTTAAGGATATAAGTTGGAATCTATATCATGTGTAAGTTGGAAGGAATGTCAAATTCCTATATACAAATAAATTTGATAGAATATACATAAAATATAACATTTGTCTTAGTTATCAAAAATTCTAAATAAACTAAATTTCAATTCCATTTGACGAAACAAACGCCATTAGTTTTTTAATACAGCAAACTTATACACAAAAGCTATGTAGTCACACATGGGATTTTTTGAAAATTTTTTACTAATATATGCGTGTAAAATTTAAGGACCCCAAGCAATAATGAAAATGGACTCCAAAAATTTTAAAACTAATTCAGCTCATGTTGCATGAAATTTAAATTTTATATTTAAATGATATAATGCATAAATATATAATGATATATCTTATAGTGATTAAAATTATTTTATTAATTGTAATGTGGTTGTAACCTAATTACTTGTTTTTGAATAATGAATGTATTTAATTTATGAAGATTTATATTTTTTTTTGAACGACGAACTATCCTAGTCCTAAACTACTCATTTACCCTAAAACTTGTTTTCTCCACCTAAATTTCAACTTGTCTCCGACGGTATATGTAATCAAAAGGATGACTAATTCATAGAAACATTAAAAAAGACGTGTTATTATGCTTAGTAGTACTAAAAATATAAAAAGTTTCATAATTTTGAAACAAAAATTTAATTTATTGCTAAGTATTAGCGGTATTAGTTGCAATCTGATCCGACTTAGTGCTTGTTTATTTATCATCTCGACTAAGTTGGACCTCAAAGTTTATAAATCCAAGATTTGTCGTTGCTTATACACTACATTATTACTTTAGTTTAGACTTGAACCCACAATCTTTTGATTGAAAACATATTGACGAAAAAATTTATATCAGTCATTGATTTATTGAAAGGTAGAAAGGTTTAATGGTAGCTTTTTAAGTTTGAATTTGATGTTCGATCAAGATCTTAATTATAAGAAGAAAATACTATGTACATTATTTTTTTTAACATCTTAATTCATCGAGACATCAAATCTCTCCAATATATGGTACCCCTTCTGTCCCAACATAAATATACATGATGATGATACAAGCACACACTATTTAAATTATTACACATTTTTATATAGTTAAATTAAGAGTGTAAATGAGACGAGACAATTCGTGAGCTACTCGAAACTGACTCGTAAAAAACTCAAAATCGACTTGTTGTTAACCGAGCCGAGCTTGAGCTCGAGCTACTCAATTAGTAATCGAGTCGGGTCCGATTATTAAAATAGCTTACTCGATAGGCTCCCGAGCTTAATCGAGCTTAAATTTACTATTTACATATTTACCTTTCAATTTTATAATATTATTTTTTTATCACTACTATATAAATAGAACTATATAACTTTAAACATAAAATTACATTCTTATATTTGCATGCTTCTTGCTAGTTGTTGAGATAACATTAGACTGAATAATTTGTATTTATATTTTCATTTTTTTCGAACTTAATTGAGTCGAGCTCGATAGTGTCGAGTAGTTTATCGAGCCGAACTTGATTTTCAAAACATAGGTTCCATTGAGCTCGATTTTTAGTGTCCAATTCAAGTTCGAGCTTGGTGATACTCGAATCAACTTGATTACACTCCAAAGTTAAATAACGATTTACCATAATTTGTTTAATTAATCAATTCATTGAAAAAAACAAGTATTACTTTACAAACATAATATTATTATTGAAACTTAATAGATTATAATCATCTATTTTTATAAGTAGACATTTATTTTTGGGACAATGTAAAATAAAAATATGTGGGACAACGGTCCTGACTATTTTCATGTCATGGGCGAGATAAAAAATAATGTCCTCATATAAATTTTAAACATACAACACACTATATTTTAAAGGGGTAAGAAATAACGCCCTCATATAGAATTTAAATACAATATTTTTTGAAAGGGGTTTAGAACCTAGTTAAGTTAGTCGACTCATCCTATTAGGGGTGTGCTTGATGCGATTTTTATATAAAACCGAAACCAAATATGTAGTTTCTTAAAATTCAAAAACCGCGTTTGTGCTGTTTTTTGCGGTTTGGTTTTTCGGTTTTTCTTTTGGGTTTGATTTATTTTTCGGTTTTTTTGGTTTTCGCAATTTTGTTTTATATTCTTCTACGTTAAACTAATAAATTTAAAAGGAACTTTAACTCTTGAAATTCAATCACAAAAAATAAGTATTCTTCAAGTCTTCATTTGACCCTTTCTTCATAGACTTGTCACTCATCATCCATACAAGATTCAAAAAACCTTTGATTGGTTGCAAATTAGTCTAAATACAAAGTGAATATAAGACATAAATATTAGCATTCTTAATTTATAATAAATTGACTAGAAAAATACTATAATATAATTCATGTAATATCACTAATGTATGCTTAACTTACCAACTTCAATCTTCTTTAATTTCTCTTGCAATTTTTCTATGTCATTAGTCCTCATATCTTGAAGCTCAATATCTGTGTGTGTGTCGTATCCAATCTTGAGTACATATTAAAGCTTCAACCGACTTAGGTGTAAGAGCACTTATAATTTTGCATGCAAGAGAACTTCAATATTAGTGTGTAAGAGAACTTCTAATATTAAAGTTTAGGCTGTCATTAGCCGTCACATCATAATATCAATATACAATATAATATTGATATGTTAATATATTAATACGGGCTTATGGAAATGTCAGTCTCATATGGACTTAAGCACCGTCGCCTACTCGCCTAGAATAATAGTAAAACTTCGGTGGTTCAATGATCTTCGGTTTGGTTGTGGGTTAAAACCACACCCCACCGTAATTTGCAGTTTTTCAAAAACATAGAAACCAAACCGTCGGTTTTCACTTCAGTTTGTTTTATTCCAGTTCAGTATTTTTGGTTTTTTTGCACACCATACATCCTATCACGGATTGTTATTGAAGTTTATATTACATAGACCATTGTAGAAACAAGTTGCAAGTATAAAAAGATTACACCTTGTTGTTTCTTTCTTTTGATTTTTTCGTCTCTTCGTCTTGTTATACAAAATGAAAATAGAGTCTACCATGACTCAGGTCCATGAATATCCAGCTACAATTTAACAACTAAAATTTCATCAATTGTAATAATAGCACTACAACAAAACCAAATAATTTCACTTCAATAACAAAAAAAGAGTTCAAATTATCACTCTTTAGCACTTTTCATCAATAACATACATATGGTTCTGATCTCTTAGTTACACACTACTCCAAAACACCATCAAATCAATAGATCCAAATATCTCAAATGCTAACGATGTAAATTGATCATTTACAAATCATTTTACTATTACCCACTATGTCTCACAAGATCCACTTTTACTATTACCCACTATGTCTCACAATATCCACCCTGTGAGCTAATTTCCACTAAGATTATGTAGATGGATAAGTTCAAACTTATGGATTCTAGCCATCATTAACTTAACTTTATAAACTTAACCGTTTCCTTTTATTCATCCTATTTATCAATTCTCATATTATACTTTCAATCCAAAATAAGATGTTAGGTTTGTCCAAAGACGTCAAATTTTTTAATCTTGGACATCAATTATATACATTATGGTATACATACACACATAATTCTAAGGGTCAATTACTAAAAATAGAACAACCTTTTGATGTTTTATCATTTATAGCAACATTTATCTTTTACACTAATAGTATCAACTTTTGTATAACATCAACTTTTGTATTTTGTATCCTTAAATAGCATTAACTTCTTTATTCTTTTTATCATTTATAGCAACAATTTTTTTAATTTTTGCTATAAATGATAAAAAAAAATGAAAAAGTTGATGCTATTAATGATAAAAAGTAAATAATGTTGCTATAAATGCATAAAGTTGTTCTTTTTCTAGCAATTAGCCCTATTTCTAAAGGTTGAATGATACACTAACGACAAACAAAACTCAACGCTCCCAACCATGTCAATAAATTGTCACGAGTGTTCCATTAAATGAAAAACAAGAGACCATAAGAAAATCTTGTTGGTGATTTATCACCAATATTATTTAAGTGTAATGGGATGAACTTGTTTGACCAAAATAATCTTATTACATAATGTACAAGTAGGGTTGGTGCGGAGTGCACACTTGTCCAATATTGTTTAAGATTAATTACCGGGGGTTCGGGGGCAGCGCCCCCGATAGCGGGGTTCCAGGGGCGGCAGCCCCTGGTAGCAGGGTCCAAGGGGCGGCAGCCTCTGGCGGGGTCCAAGGGGTAGAAGAAATCGAATGGAGAAGAGTGTGATGAATCCAAGGGATGAATCCGAAATTGGACCCGAATTCGGATCATCCGAATTGGACCCTAAATTCGGTTAAATTTGAATTATGGTTATTTTGGCGGTTAAAATGGCGGTTACCCGCCAAATAATTACCCGCCGTTTTTGGTCATTGCATGGTACACGAAAATCAGTAACATTTCCATATTCTTTGTTCGTTATTTCTCTGAGTTTTATCCGATTGGGATTTCGATCGTACCGTCGAAATACTTCAATCTGAAAGTGTATCACGACTCTCAGATTATCCTAGTATTTTTGCAACCCGTATTTTCTACAAATCTGATGTGCTAAGATATAACACTTTGTAACTTAAATGCATGATTTAGTACTTACTTTGTGATATCCTACTATAAGGATGGTTCGCTACTGCCTACTTGGTGTCGTGCTGAAGAGGATAGAGGAGAGATCGATAAGATAATCTAATGCCCACGAAATCGAACAGAGAAGAAATCGAATGGAGAAGAGTGTGATGAAAATCGAACGATGCCCACGAAATCAAACAGAGAGAAGTGTGCAGACTCTTGGATTCCATTTCGAAAATCAAAAACCGAAGTTTGACGCTTCTTCTCCTTCCTCGGTCATGGCTTCCTGCTTTTGACGCTTCTTCCACTGTCTAGATTACGAGTCTGATTCAATTTCCATGCTACTATATAAAATCAAAATTGAGAATCGGGCCTAGTATAACTATTCTTGCACAAAAAAAATTTATGCCCACTTAGACTTGATGCCTTGGACCGAAGCCCAGATGGGCCGGCCTTAGACAAAAGGAGGATTTAATAGACTATAAAAATTGTCAAGTCATAGAACCATTTAATGTTTAAAATCTTGTGATTTCACATGAACTGAACAAAATTATTGTATAGTCATCAACAAAAAGCTTGAAGAAGCTAGTAGATTCTTTAATCGACACTATCCATAGAAAGCTGATTATGAATCATGCAAGGTGAAATAGATCAAAATTAGCCAACGAATGAACCAACATGATAGAAAAAACATAACCTTATATGAGCCGAGCGATACAATAACATTTAAAATAGGAAAGGATAAAGTTCCTTGCATGTCATTGCTATTTACTCAATAGTTAGAACAGATAACAAGAGGAGTGTCAATACAAGAAGTTTTTGCATGTCCTAAAGTAGCCACACATCAACATGTAGTTGGCTAAAGCATCAAAAGATTTGGTAACAAATAAGTAAAGGCCTGGTGAATCTAAGCGAGCCATAGATATACGATGATCGGTCAATTTGGTACTTCATGCCCTGAAGACCGAAATGTGTAAACATATTTCATATTAAGAAAAGATTACCCATAGACCATAGTAAGGGGTTGTTTGTTTACTTCTTAATGGAATCATTAAGAAGTCAATCATAAGGTAAAATGACCTCTTAATGATTCCTTTAAGAGGTAAACAAACAATGCCTAAATGATCAAAGACGGACATCTGAATGAAAATTTTTTTCTAGCCAAAGAACAAGAATAAACACATCAGGCATAGAGATGATAAACCATCACCATCTTCAACTTATTTATATAATTTACATATAACACACACAATCTTAACATACACCTACATATATAACGTAAGAGTAATCTGACATTGCTATGAAACCTTTAATGTGTTATTTAACTTCCTTCTATGGACCCTTGACAAAAGATGGTATGCAAGTGAAAGATTTGACCGGTTATTCTTTTGCCAAGGGTCCATAAAAGGAAGTTATATAAACACACAATCTAACTTAAGTACCAAACTCCTCAAGTAAGATAGGGAATTCAAGATCGTACCAACCGATGGCAGTGGAAAAGCGACATGGAAATGCTTGGAACTAATCTGCACAAACAGAGCTGGTTTTATCTGCAACAACAGTTCTGTTCACCACATCAACTATTCGAGAATAACAACCAGATAAGTCCTTGTAGTCGTATTTCTGATGATTTTCTGCCGAACCTGAGACAACTGAATTACCCTTCACCAGTGCTGAACCTGTACAAATTTGATTGTGATTCAACACACTTGATATTGAATCTTCTTCACTAAAATAGCTCTCGCTCCGCCCTTGCACCACTGTCGTGTTCATCCTAAAAGTAGCTTCATCTGATCCGGGTTGAGTCTCAATAATGATCTTTAGAGGATATACTTTTTGTAGTTCCATTTTTGCAATTGTGTGATCCTTTTCATTTTTGACCTTAATCTTAGTATGGGTCTTGATTTGCTGATTGAGTTCTTTCCTAGTTCCACCATTTTTAAACTTGATATTGTTACTGAAGTTGATACGTTGAATTACTCTGGTTCGTAGAATGCCTGCGCTTGATTGTACCCAACCAATAGCTTTACTCTTCCTTTCGACTTCTATCTCAAATTCCCCTTCAAGCCAATCAAAATCATATACTTTTGAACCTTCCGTTGATGGAGCTTCATAATCCACAACTTGTGCATGTGAATGATCCAACCAAATATGCAAATTTGCATCCACAAGCCAGTATGAGTTGCTTTCAGCAACCTGAAACTCTATTGAATGTGTCTCGTTGTCTAAAAGAAGCCCTAATAATGGAGTGAAATCAATATCATAAGAAGGAAGATCAAAAGCTCCAATGGACACAACCGGCTGCCAAAACAAAGGATTGATTCCGCTGGCGTATATAACCGGAAAAGGAATCACTGTTCCAATCAACTTCCCGTCAATTGTCACCAAAACTTCACGATAAGCTCCATTAGCTATCCCAGTCGTTGACTCGTTGGCTTGTGCACATGAATCCGGAGGATGCATGTACCAAAATTCGTCATCTCCATGAAACGAAACATACAATTCGAGCACGGCTCTGTAAGTTTTCTCAGGAATTTGAACATTTTTCGAGCGCACGTCAGATCCATCATAAATTCTAAACCAGTACCCCTCATCAAGAGCTCCAGATATCGGGATAATCAAATCTGCCGGTGTATTATATGTATATAACGAATTTGTTCCTCGATCAAGCCCTAATTTATGCTCATTTTCATGAGTCTTAACAGAAATCAAATTTCTATTCGTAGTATGAGCTTCTGATTCTTCCAAAACGACATCGGAGTAAAAAAGAAAAGAGACATTAACATTGTAAACGCCGGTTAACTCATCATTGACAAGGTTTTCGAGCATGACAGAGAGTGTGAGATTGTCCTGAGTCAGAACGGAAGAATACCTAGTCACATCTTTCCGAACACTCCAGAAGATTCCATCTTCAGTCGGCTGAGCCGTACTCGTCCTCAACAGCTCGATTCCGTCAATCCAGACACCGGCGATACGGTCGTCCTGCTGACCTTTACATTCTGCTTGGAACTGAAGGACGGCGTGGGACCATTGACAGGTGGCATGAGGCGGTGTGTAGTTGACGGTGACGGGGGGACCGCCATAGGTATTTCCAAAGGTTTCAGTAAGTAGGTCGATGGAGCATGCCGGAGTGGTGCCGTCGGTGAGTAATGGGAGGGTGACTTGGAAGAAGTGTTGAGGAACTGTGTCATTAATGGAGATTTGTGGAAGTGAACTGAGGAAGTGTGGCGTTGGCGATGATAATGAGGACTGAATTGTGATGGTGATGAACAGAGGGAGGAGCAGGATGAGGTTGGCGACGTTCATGGTTAATTATTTGCTTTTGTCTTCTGTTACATCTCCAGTCCACATCCATTTCTTATGTGACATTTTCTTTCTTTTTTTGTTTATTGTTATTTTCATTTGACTCTTTTTTTTCTTTTATTTAATAATTTCTATAATGTTATTATTCTAATTGTTACTTGTTAGTATGGACCTTACTTGGTTTGGAACTTTGGATTGTGTGAGTAATCAATGAAATTGTTAAATCGTGTTTGAATTTGATGAATAATCAAAGATTTTATAAGAAGAAAATAGTATTTTTACATGATTTCTTTAAACATAAAAGATATTGCAACAATTTTGATAAGTAGTTTTAAATTTTAATGGTTGCTTTTTAAGGTTACATTTTCATACCCGTTTAAAGGACATGGTTACAATCAAAATTGTCAAGATCAAGATCTTATTTAGAATCGTTTTCGTCTCTGCAAGATTAGAATCGTAGGATCGATCGGGATCGTAAGGTTCTACCACAAAGTTATTACTTTTTAATTTTTTTCTAGGTACCATAATTTATGATTTTATATTATATTTTAATTATATAACACTTCAAAAAATATTTATACAATAAATAAAGGAATAACGTACAATAATGTTTTTAATGTTTATAGTCATTAAGAAAAAGTCAACCAATCATAAATCCTATAATTTGATTCACTATCCTAATGAATAAAATGATTAGATCTAGGTAAAATGTTGGGTTGAATCAGTATACGATCCCATGGGAACCCGGTTAAAAGAATGCGGATCGAGTGCGAACGATCCTACGTCCGATCTTGTTATAAAACGATCCTACACCGATCCTGCACGAAATCACTTGGTAGGATCGTAGGATCGACTTACTCGTGATCTTAACAACCATGGTTACAATGTAATTATGATAAAAATATCATTGTTTGACAAACATGTGAATTAGGTCTATAAAAAATTAGAAGATTCAATTAAATGTGATACAAAATAATAAATAAAAAATAGAGTAAATTACAAAAATGGTCCCTGTGGTTTGTGCAAAATTATGGAATTGGTCCCTCAACTTTCAAAGTTGCAGTGGTGGTCCCTCAAATCACTTTCTACTTGCAGAAACGGTCCCTATGTGTCTGAACTTTTTAAAAATGACGATTTTGCCCTTTTATTAATTACAAGTTTAGTCCCTCGACTATTTAATTTAATTTCACTTTTGGTCATTTTCCTTAAATTTTTAATTTTTGATTTTAAATTTGAAATATTAATTTAACAAATTATTATTTAAATCATCATCATCATCATCATCATCATCATCATCATCATCATCATCATCATCATCATCATCATCATCATCATCATCATCATCATCATTATATATACCTATTTAATTTTAAAAATAAATTTATTTATTTATTGACAATTATTTTTATACTTGATTTAATTAATTTACACATTTTTATGTATTCAATTTATTTAATAAAGAACTAATTTATGAACCCACGTATTACGTGAATAATTTTTAATAAATAATTGTTTAAATGAAATGTATGTAAACTTAAATTAAATAATTTAATATTAATTCTTATAAATAAATTAAAAAAAATACAATTATTTGTCGTATATATTATTTATCCATCTTTTTAAATAGTCGATATAATTAAAATTATATATATTTAGTCGATATAATTAAAATTTTTTATTTTACGTAAAACATAATTTTTATATATTTTTTATATTTTTATTTGTATATATATACATAAGTATATATAAGATATAATTTGGATGTAAATTTAAATCTTATCTAACATTTAAATTTGTAAGAATAATATTTTATATTTATCTTTTATAATTATTAATCTTTATTGATATTAGAAATAATGAGTTATATTTATCTTTTAGTTTATTTTAATTAAAATAATATACTTTGTTATGTTAATGCGTTTTGATTTAAATTTACTATTTTATTTTTTTTAATTTTAAATATTTTGTTATGCCAATACGTTTTGATTTCAATATAATACTTTAATGTTTTTGATTTACAAATTTGTATATTAATATGTTTTATTCGTTTTCACTTAAATATTTTGTTAATTTTTACTTCATTATTAACACAACAAAATTTAAAACCAAAACAAATAAAATAATAAATAGAAATCAAAACGTATTGGCATAACAAAATATCTAAATCCAAAGAAATAAAATAATAAATTTAAATAAAAACATATTAGCGTAACAAAATATTTAAATCAAAAATAATAAATTAGTAAACTTAAATCAAAACGTAATGAATTAGTAAATTTAAATCAAAATTATAATTCAAAATTTGTTAACGTATTGATATAGTTTGATGGAAAAGTATAAATAAAAAAATTATACAAATAGATTAACCAATAAAATATTAATAAATAAGACTTTAGTAAGAAATTGAATACATAAAAAGATGCAAAAATTAATTAATTAAGTATATAAACAAACATAAATTTAGTAAAAAATTATAGATTTATTTTACAAAATAAATTGATATAATTTTTAAAATAATAATGAGAATAATAATAATAATATCTTTAATAATGAATTAAATCGTAATTTATTTTATTAATATTTTAAATTTAAAACCAAAAATAAGAAATTAAGAATAAGGACCAAAATTGAAATTATCAAACTTGTAATTGTGAAAAGGGCAAAATCGTCATTTTTAAAAATTTTAGAAACAGAAGGACCAATTCTGCAAGTAAAATGTGGTTTGAGGGACTGCCACTGCAACTTTGAAAGTTGAGGGACCGTTTTCATAATTTTATACAAACCACAGGGATCATTTCTGTAATTTACTCTAAAAAATATGACAAATTACCAAAAAAAAAAATGTAACATAAATTACAAAAATTGACAATAAAGGCATTGTAAACCAATAAAGATAACATAAAGTTCAATTTTGACAAAGAAAATATTGATAACCAATTAAGAAGTAAATTTTTTATTTTATGGTTCATTTTTCGGTAAAAAAAATAATATTTGATTAACTTTCTTGATTTAAAATTTGAATTTTATGTATTTTTGACCAAAATAGAAGTTTACGTTATCTTTCTCTGTCTAAAAGTTTTTACAATACATTTATTGTCAAATTTTGTATTTTATATTACCTTTTTTTGGTTTTTTTCTAAAAAAATATTATTAAAATGTGATCAAATACATTAATATAGTTACAGTCGTGGAGTTAAATTTTGTGTAACTTACATCGTAAGAGATAGAAGAGTGGGGGGTTTCACTATAACACAAACTGTTCTAAAAGCTGCCTCATTCAAAGTGTGCACGATAACGAACACGTGTTGATAACACAAGCGTGGTCAATAAAGTCCAGCAGATCATGCGTTTGAAGGTGGTGACCCATTAATCTATGTTTGCATTCTATCGCTTTGTAAAAGAAAAAAAAAAACTTATCTTCATATGTGATTTAAGACATCTTTTTTAATGTATCTATACAGGTTAAAAGGGATGAAACATCAAACATACAACATAGTCTATTTGTCTTCATGTTGACAGATTATGTCGTATCGACTTATTTATATATTTTCATGTTAGTTTCGTGTTTGTATCATTTTTCATTTTTTTAGCAAAGGGCAGGGCAATAATAAATTGCAATATCACTCCTTACGATGGAGGTAATTTTGGAAATAAAAGACGAGTTCCAAATGAAATTTATAAATGAATGAAAAACATCTGCAGTATGATATGCGGTAATGTTGCACAAATGAGGAGGACTATGAGAGCGGCAAATTCATTTGATAGATCCAGAAACAATGGTCGCTAGTCGTCACGATAAAAAAAATTCTTTATTGAAAATAGTAAGATTGTCACTTGAGAGTCAGATTCTAGAATCGCATTGATCATGCTTAGTTTTCACATAGATTGTTAATGGCTGAGTCGCTTTTTTTCATTCAATTTGAATATTCAAAACATTCATGTAATTCAAGTCAAATTATAATAATATATTTGATTATAAAAAATAAATATAATCTAATATTTGTTAGTCCTTTTTTTTCCATGAGGTCACCGGTCGTAGAAGACTAAAGTTGGCTTATTTGGTTATATCAATGCACAACGTACAAACATTTGAAGCATACATTTAGGCATATAGGGAATCAATCACTCACGTAAGTACGTAACATGATGGTACCATGGAAAACCCGCGACGTCATCTTCCCGCCTCAAATCTGTTACTGCGTATCTCACACTTTGGATGTGTGTGTGATCATTCTCTCTCTCTCTCTCTCTCTCTCTCTCTCTCTCTCTCTCTCTCTCTCTCTCTCTCTCTCTCTCTCTCTCTCTCTCTCTCTCTCTCTACACACACATATATAAGCGATTAGCAAACGACCGCCATTAACAACTATCTGCTAGCTACAACCTCCTAATTTACTTCTCTCTCTCTCTCAGTCTCTCTCTCTCTGCAACTGAAACAGAGAAAATGTTCTACTCTCACCAGCTCCTTGCTCCCAAAGCACCTCTCGGACAAATCTGGTATGGAATGTAGTAATGATCGTTTGCTGGTGTTTGAATGTGGATTTCGGTTTGGATTATAAAACTTGATTAGAAGTTGTTTCTAGTCATAGTCAATCATTTTCCAGTATTTATGAACAATTTATGAGTGTTGTTTGTGATTGTGTATTTAACCAAGCTTTACTACAAGCAAGTTGTGTGTATGAACTATTAATGTCTGTGTATTTGAATAATTGCTAGCATTTGATTTGATATATTTATCAAATTTTCTTCGTTTTTTTTTTTCCTTTTGATTTAATAAGGATGGCGGCAACAATGCATGCAAAAATAAATCGGAGGAGGCTTGAGAAGCTTAACCTCGTCAACATCTGGTTTGGTTTAATGGATTTGATCCCAATTAATCAATAGGGCTTCCTCTGTTTCTCAATTTGCTTTATTTGATTAACCCACTTCGCCAAATTATTTCAGTGAAGAAATATTAAATCCATCAGTCCCAATGGCTCTAAGACTGTCTGGAATTCTAATGGGTAATTGTTAATCCCTGTCAGTTTCATCGACATATTTGTGATTGAGATTAATTCTTCCCAATTTGCTTTTTTCATTTCTCAGGTGGAGTGGTAATTGTATATGAGCGTAAAGTTAAACTTCTCTATGGTGATTCTTCCTTCTTTCTTTGTACATATTGTTTTGCTACAAACTCCAATTACTCTTTCATTAACTGCAATTGTTGGTATCTACAGAGGATGTGACTCGTCTTCTGGTACACTCTCACAACCATTTCCCTATCTCACCGCTTTGTTTTTCTACTTATTTTAATAGAAGGAAACGGAATTTACAGGTAGAAATCAACGAAGCATGGAAGGTTAAAGCTGTTCGAGATCCCACCATACTTCCCAAGGGCAAGTCTCGAGCAAAGTAAGTGTTATATTCTATTTCACATGTTAAATTTTGAGTCTCTCCTTAAACTAGCTAATCAACTATTGACAAGTGTTATATATTTCATTTCACATGATTAAATTGGGTGTATTTGGCAAACAACCTTTTCTCCCTTTCCCAAAAGGGATATCGTGTATAAAATTGATCCACATATACGGATGTGAAGTTATATATTAATATACATACTGTACTCATTCTATGTTTCCATATCAATTAGTTCGCACCATTTAACTGATCTAAAACAAAAATTAGGGATAAATAGTGATCGGCAACGTCCAGCTGTTGATTGTATGGTGTTATGGATTGTAGAATACATAGGTAGCATTTTACTGCTGGTGGGAGCTGCTTTATTTGCATTTTGCATGTGGGTAGTGCTCTGCTTCTGTTTTATTGATTTGTTCATCAAGAGCCTGTTCTTTGTTATTGTTTGCTAGAGAAAACAGAAAAACTAAAATAAACTGTAGTATCAAGGGCAAATATATGTTGATACCATGAAGATTTAAAGAGAGAATAGTATGTAAAATCTTAGAATAATACTATTATTGATTGTGTTAGGAAATATAAGACTAATTCTCCTAATTATAGACTGAAAGTATGTCATCAAGTATATTGTGCTAAAAATAGGACACCTATAAAGTAAACTCTATATGGATACAAGCAGCAATAATTACTGCTGTTACATTCGATAAGGGACATCATTAGACTTTGTTTTTAATGGTTGTAGTTCTTCCCAGCACATGTTATTGATGCATATCGAGAAACGTTCGTTTAAATAAACTTGGACATGATATTCTTGTTTATTGAAGCTATTATGTTAATTGAAATGTTGTGGTAGATATGAAGCTGTTACACTCCCTAGTAACCACCCCGCAGACATAGGAGAGATTGAGCAACCTCTTCAATTTACTAACTCGGACACACCAGTCGGGTTCCAGAAAGGCGCTTTTAGTGAAATGGTAAAACCTCCTTTAACATTTTTATTCTATACATGTTAAAGTGAAAAACCGCAACCATCCATTTTCTTTATTGTAGAACCTTGACAACATAGATGAAGCCTACATCAGCCACATCGTGGATGACGTTGATCTGCCAGAGTATCATCATCAAGGTTTCCAAAATCACCTGAAACTATATGTGGATATATAGACTTGCAGACAATTTTCAGATCTGTGAATTGTTCCCTGATGGTTTCTTTGTGTTGTCAGCTGATATTGACGATATCACATTATGTGAGCGATTTGATTCGTCCCATGCTGATGCAGGTCTCTTTAATCAGTTTGAGAGGTAGATAGTTTTGATACTAATGTGAACTTCTAGGTGTTATGGGTACTAATTGTGGTTGTAAAATGTTGTATCCACACAGGGAAACCGTACTGTTTCAGTCCATCCATTCTTGTAACTGCTAAAATTTCTTCTGTTAAGAAACAAATTTTAATATATTCCATATAAACAATCTATACTTGCTAATAACTGCTTTCACCAATTGAGTAAGGATCAAAATCGAACCACCATCATAACTAACACAATTATAAATAATATTATACAAATTGAGATATAGAAAATCAGCATAACTTAATTGGAAATATAACTTGACACTCTGATATGACAGGTTTGACATCGAAGGAGATGAAGAGACACAATTGAATTTTCCCTCGGATGAACACACTGACATGCCAAGTACTCTTATACCCTCTCCACCTCTACAGGATGATCTTCAAAAGGGTAAAGATCTCATCTTAATTTTTTCAGTTTGTGTTTTCTGGAAGTTCTCAAACTTCTGGGTGCTTGTCATTTGAGAACGCCTACTAGAGGCTAGACCAATTTGAGTCTTTGAGCCACTGGTATAAGACGAGAAAGAAGATAATTGTTTGTATCGTCCAAATAAAAAGTAAACGAAGATGAAAGTATCAAGGATGCTTTGTTTTTTTCTCTAATGAATATACGAGAAAAGTCTAAATCCTAATCTTTGGTTCTTGTAGCCGATGAGATAAATGAGCAGCATCTGGGAGATCATGCAAATCACGAATCTTATGATGACAAGGTAAATGATCACTAATATGCTTCCACTGTAACTTCTAAGCATACGAATTTGATTTAAGGATGATCACATATTGTAGGCCCTTTGTAGTCCTCCAAGGCAAAGGCCAAACAGAAGAAGAGCAAGAAGGCCCCCAGCTCCTTTCATGGATCATGAACAAACTATAATTCCTGGTCAGATGTTCCAATCTTGGCTTCAGGAAACTTCTGATATTGTCTCAAGAAGAGGAAGAAAGAGAAAAGTAGGTTTCTAATTGTTAATACGTACATTTTAATTTTTTTTTTTTTTTTTTTTGTTTTATGACATCTTTTTCTCTAGATCATGGAAAGCTACTGATATTTTAATTTCAATGATTCTTTTTGTTTCACTGCACATAGCTCTTGGGCAGCATGCGCTCTATAAAGATAGCCAGACTCATGGATCTACCACCAGTTTCTCTAGTTTGTGGCTTGCTGACAAATGGAAAAGCAGATGTCTATTACCCTCTTCCTATATTAAAACTATGGACGAGAAGCACTCAAGATTTGCATGATTCTCCTTCTGGTATCAGTTTTTCTAGTGATTGTTACTTGTATTTAGTTGATATGGTCGCACTTACCATTGTCATTAATTGCATTCAGGGAAAACCTCGCCACCTCACCCACCAGCTCCATCATCATCTTCACCCCCAGAAAGAAATAATTACCATGTCCCAGATATGTTTGTAAGTCCAACTTATTCAAACACTTGTATTCATCTACTCGTAGAGCTATACTATCAATTCCTGATGATGTACTTTATTTTTTTAGCCTTTTGAAGATGATCGTAGCGGGGTTGGTACTGGATCAATGGGGGCATCCCTAGAGAAGCAAATGCCATACGTTGATAATATTAATGATGATCATGAGATGCATACTTCAATCTTCAGAAAATTTGCAAGCGTTACCGAGGCCAATGGGAGAACAGTTGCTGAAGCTGAATTGACAGTTACACCTGCAAATTCTGGTATGTTTGACTTTTCTTATATGGCATGCATCATTGGTCATCAAGTTATCAATCATCTTAGTTTTAGTAATAGGTGATGAAGTTAGGTCCATACCAAGCTCAGAATCTGGACACGGGTTTGTGTCACGTGGGTCAGATGTCAATTCCGGAAGGTTAGTGGACTATAAGTGATACACCATGGTTTAATAAGTAGCGTCCCACATGATTTTCCTCTTCTGAGATTCGAAATCTTCAGGTCCAGCAAGAGACATTTATCATTGTCTAGACAAAGTGGGAATAGTCTCGAACCTGTGGCAGAGGAGCCCTCATGGGATCATCACCCTGATCCGAATTTCAAGTTATCTGAAGTATCTGAACACGACTTGGCACCTGAGAATGGTGCACTACCTGTTGGATTTCTCTTCATTTTCTACTATATTTTCATAAATCTTGCAACACACTCCTTTTTGTTTGCTTCTATAGATTTGATGGTAGAAACTGGACCAACTCAAACCCAAAAATTCCCGATACATGATCAACCATTGGAGCAATTGACTGAGTCTATCCGCACGTAATCGCATTATGTCTTCTTTTTCCTGGTTTTTGTACTTAATCAATCCAATCTTATATGACTTAAATTAAAATTTCTATCGACTTAATATCTACAGGCAACTGAAGATGCATTTCAATACACCAGGATCTAATGAAACCGAATCACTTAACCATCTTGCTTTGGGATTGAACAGGAAAATGGCTGCCTGTCTATTTTATCAGACTTGTGGTATAGTTCTTTATAAGTACACTCTTGCCATCTTGTGACTTATATATATATATATATATATATATATATATATATATTAAAGTTACAATGAGTGCTAATAGAATAGATATAATGGAATGTGCAGTTTTGGCAACTCGCAATGTCATAAGGGTAGAACAGAAGGTTCCCTATGGAGATATTCTAATATCTAAAGGTAAAAATATGTAGAGATTTACAATTTATACGGTAGTTTGTTCTTCATTATATATAGTTAAACCATTAGTTGGTATAGCTTTTCGATTTATACTAGTTTAGAAGAAACATATGTATATGCAAGAATTTTTGTTGCTGTGTTTGGGCATATGAGCATATCTATATTCCGAGTTACTCTTGTCTCTCACTTTTCGTCATTTGCAGTATCTATAACTCTATATAGATTTAGTATTTACGTGTACCTACCAATTGAAATTTTTATACAATTGGTGAGGGCTATGCACATATGAGTAGCATGTCTAATACCACAGCCGTTCCGAATGGAATCCTATAGGCGATAAGTGAAATCAATCTAGAAAATCATACACGATCATTACATAAAATCGTTGCTCTCACCTAGTCATTGTGATAAATTTAAAAGGTAGTAGGATATTATATTTGATTATTTATGTATCGAAGGAATTAGAAATTGCTCAAAATAACTAATAAGTCATAGTTAATGTATCCTCCTAAATATAAAGAGTATGTCTTATGAATTTGGGATGCTGAAGCAAAAACAGAAATGCATTTGGTGATTGTGTTCTGGTTCAAACCACATATTTGTCTGCACAAATGCAGACACATTTCCTCTTGCGTTTATACTATTACTATATATGCATGAATACATAAACTTCACATTTTTTTCTCAATTTTATAATAAAATGAATTTTCTTTTCAACATTATAAGTTTAGTTTCTGATTTCACCATCTCCTCCGCCAACAATGTGACACCGTTACTCCAGCAAGACATCACTACCACCACCTTCGAACAAGAATATATTTAAGAATTTAACTTTGAATTTCAAATCACATCAACAACTGGAGGAGGTGTGGGGCGTTGACCAAAGGGGTTTCATGTAGAATAGATATGTCAGTCTGTAATCAACCTTACAGGAACTACAGTAGGTAAAAAAAAAAAAACATAAGTACAAACCGATAAAAATACGTAAATATGTCATTTAATTAGAAACACAAATAAAAATGTATCACAAATGACATACATTGCTAAGTCGATGACTTATAATAATAAATAAATGGAACCGAAATGAAAATGACAAAGAAAATTGTGAAACTAAATGATAAAAAAAACGATGAGGATGAAACTTACAACTTATGAAATGTAAATAATTTTTTTTAATATAAACACTAACTATTGAAATATAATGTTTTATATAAGCTGAATACACCGATATATTTTGATCTCATGTTTCAATATAAAAAATATAGGTTTCAAAGTGTCAAGATGTGTTGCACAACCCAACTAATGGAATGAAAAACATGAAAACTAGAAGAAACATGAGAATATCCATGTTCGATAATTTTTTTTAGAAAGGAAAAAGATAGAAATCAGTTGAATTTTACTTATTATAACTACTTCTCTTCATTTCACTACGTGTTTATGCTTTCTGTGATTTTAAACAAGCCTAAATACAAATAAAACTATTTCAAAGTCAATTAGACATTTAAAGGTAGCATGGGGTTGGTTAACAAACTGTTAATGATTTTAATGCAATCAATACTAGTTCTTTCCCCGTGTATTACATGGGATATATTTACAAAATAATATTTTTTTAAAATACATATAAAATTAAATTAGTATATTGCAATTATAAATTTTTAATAATTAAATGCTAATATTAAAACTCAATAAATAAATTATCTAAACGATATATATACTATAAAATTAAAATACATGATATACGAATAAATAAAAATTTTACTGACTGGACTAGAAGGTTAAGCCATAGATTTTTAATTATATATATAGATTTATTAAATGATATAATTAATATAAAAATAAAATATCATAAATAGTTTATAAAAAATAATTAGAGTTATTAACTTTCCTTTACATTAGAATAGAAATTATGGTAATAAAATAAGCGGGAAAATGAAATTGAGATGTCACGAAAGAGTGACATGTAATAAAATTATTTTGTTTTATTAATAGATATAGAATACAGATTGACTTAAGATTTTAGATCGATCGAGTTAAAATAAAATTTGGATGTCAATAATCATTTGTAGGTTAGCCCAGCCCAGCCCATTCCAGACCAGCCCAAACAGGACGAAAGCAGAAGAAACAAGCACATCGATGTCCAACCTCCCATCTCTTCCAGCTTGTTACTGACTGCATCAAACGAAGAACACAAACAGCACTGCGAAATCGAAATCGAATATGGTGAAAGAAGAAAATCCAATTCCAGAAGTAGATGAAGACGTAGAAGAATCATTAGATGGAGGCGAGGAGGAAGAAGAAGATGAAGAGTTTGATGAAGATGAAGATGACGAGGACGAGGACGAGGACGAGGAGGAAGAAGAACAGCCAGTAACATCGGAATCGAGAATGCGAGCTGAAAGGGCAAGAATGGAAGGAGTTTTCCGCCGGATTTCGTCTGAGAGAGTTCCGTTGAGAGTCCATGATGTGTTGATCAAAGGAAACAAGAAGACTAAAGAAGCGCTAATCGAAGCCGAAATTGAAACCCTAAAGACCGCCACGTCAGTTCAAGAGCTGCTTCAGGCGGCAACGATAGCGAATGCTAGGCTTCAAAAGCTCGATATTTTTGATTCCGTAAATATCACGCTTGATTCAGGTCCTCCTGAATTGCCTGGGACTTCTAATGTGATTGTTGAAGTTGTTGAGTCCAAAAACCCTCTCACTGGTGATATCGGCATTTTTACGAAGCCGGAGGTAGTTTCCATCTATCTATTTTCTGACTTCGTTATTTTTATGATTATGAGGTGATTGGAGTAAAATAGTGATCATTTGGTTGTAGTGTGTTCTGTTTGCTATCTGATTAGCTACTCTTATTCACAGTTTCAAGAGTCTGACGTTTATGATACTGATGTTTGATTATGATGTGAAGGTATTATTCACAGTTTTAATTGCTTGGTCTTTTTTGAGTTGAAAGTTATTATGATTTCTATGTAGGCATATTAACACGGTTTGGATTTGGAGTGATATCATTTGCTTAGCCTGATAAATATTAATAAGTTATGTTTAGTATCTAGGTTTTCAATGATTAGTCAGTTTGGCAAGAGGAGGTAGTCATGCATAGACCAAGTCTTTTGAAATGATATAAATACATCAACTTCTAGATGAGAAAGATCAATAATTGTAGGATGTACAATGAAAATTCACGTCTTAATAGATGCTCAGAATTAAGTTTCAGTCAGTGACATGAACCAAAAGCTTAATGGATTCAACAAAGTCAAGACGAAAATACAAAATCATATATTAACCACCGATCCCTGTGATATGATGAACTGCATGGTTGTTGAGAGTGTTAAGTGTATCCGTGTATCACATGGAATTGAGTTACAACTCATGATCTTTGGGTCCATTCACAGGCAATGGGAATATGAACTTGAGAGTTTATGTCATGTGAATGTAGATTGGATTCAGTTTTTTTTTAGAGAAACATCATGATCTGGTATATTAACTTCCATTATGCTTATCCACTTGAGTAATATATTCATCAGTTTGATGATGTTTTAAGAAATTGTGATGTTCAGGACAAAGTTTCATCTTTTGAATTTTGATTGAAGGATGTCATCCTCTTTTTTGGGTATTCAATTTGAATAGAAGGATCCCTGTTTGGATGTTTTTATGAGGTCCATAGGTTAGCGATTTGACACGCACTTTTTTGTTGATGTTTTCTTGTGTTTGTGTGAAGATGCATGATCTTCAATCTGCTTTTATTCCATCATTCAGCATCGGCCCTACGGCCCTACCTTTAGGTTAATGTTCATGTATCTGGTATCTGTGGTTACTAGCCAAACTAAGTAGTGTCCTAGAAGTCCCCACTTATTGCACCAAGTCCCTAACTAGGCAGTAAGCACCCTAACAACTCTTGTAAGCAACTAATGACTAATCACTAACTTAATTGTTTAAAACCAGCAAGCTGGAGTCAAACATCATTAATCTTCTAGACAGGGATTAATTCAGTTTACTTCCATGATCAATATTTTCTTCTAAGCAGTCTTATAATTGCTATCCTATTTAGAAATCAATACAAGTCATTTCAGAAACATTTTGGCCTTAAGTAAAACTAACCTTTCTCTTTATGCGGTTATGCCCCAACTATTTTGAGCCTAACATGAAGCAATGAGAGGGGTGATTGTACTCCTAAAATTAAATGAGGTGACATTACGACTATCCCAAATGCCAAATCCAATAAAAATATAAAGAACGGGGATTCCACAATTGAGATTTCAGGTGTTCTAAATTGACTAATTTGTGTGGTGTGGGAGGAAAATTTTGAATTTGCTAATGTGTGGAATAGTGCCTAAACCCTGCTTAAGCAATTAAATGTTAAAGCTTAATCAGTTGCCTTGCTCTGATTTTTGTTTTTAGAACACTAAAACTAAGGTAATCTGGGACCCTTATATGCTTAGTAATGCTTTAAAGTTTCAAAATCAGAAAACCCACAATCCAGTTCTTAAAAATCTAATACACCACTGTCAATTTTGATGTCATAATTGGTGTGCTTTAGGTATAGGCTTGTGTCCTTACTTGCAAAATGTGAAACTGTAGACTTGTTGTTGGGGTTGGGGTTGAGACTGTAAACTTGTTTCATTTAGACTTTAGACCTACTGGTAGTGGAAATGCTTGCTAGTTATTAGTTATTGGTTAAAATATACGAATATATTTTAACTACAAGTAAATGAGTGTATGGAGTTACCTATGATTTTTCCTGGTGCAAGGGGATATCAGGTGAATTTAACTAGATAGATTTGGGAAGATGGTACGGCAGCAAAAAGGAGAGGAAGAACAATTAGTAGAAGGTTATGTGGGAGCATCCAGCATGTTGCGATATCCCTTGCAAAATTTTATGTCCAGTTCTCACCTCTATTGTGATATTCAAGAACCTCTGGTCCTCTGTTGGGTAACCAATCAATTTTTACACTTTCTACTACCAATATCTATCTATCTATCAAGTCAACAGCTTCTTCAGTAGTTGCACTTTTTTACATGTACAATAGCCATGGTCAACGCACACACTGCCTACTATGCTCAACTTTCAACCAGACATTTAGCCTTCGTCAAATCAGAACAAATACCACTCAATTGGACTTGGGAAGTAAATAAGGACATACCTTTAGTGCACCTTGATATTCCATTGTGTATATACGTAATGTTAGTATGCCCTTCACCAAGACATAGTTGGTATAAGACCATCCGTTATTAACTTACTGTGAAATAACCTTGAGCATTCCAGGTGTTAAATAATATTGATAGCTCTTTCCCTTGTTATTCTGTACAGTTCACAAACTCCCCCTTCCTCTTTTTTGGGGTCTATCAGCTTCTTATGTGAAGCAGGTGGTCTTTTCCTTCCTCTTCCCCCCATATTTGGAAAGAGAGGCAGGTAAGGGTGTAGTGCTCTATGATAGTTGTGAGTCTGTTTATTGTCTCGGCTGCTGCATAGTCAACAAGGTAATTGCATAACGTAATTGTATATTAGTCGGTGATGTGAACCTTATGTTATGTAAAATACACATTTCTGGTTCTCACTATATTTAGCAGTTCACACATGATCCCGATTCCTGATCTCACACACACACACACCCCTCAACCTTGTCTATCTTGTGCATATTAACTACAGTTTTATTTTTGCTGTCAGCCTTTATCTTGTATAGTTAATATGGATTATGGGCCTTATATAGTTATATGTCATTGCTCTCAGGTCTTCTGCATTAAATCTCATATATGATTTAATTTTTAATTTCTTCTGTAGGCTAGATCTTGGTCACTTGAGGGATCACTCAAGCTTAAAAACTTATTTGGGTATGGAGATCTTTGGGATGGTTCTTTGTCTTATGGCTGGGACCAAACATCAGAAGTTAGCTTTGGTGTATCTTTGCCAAGATTCATGAGATTGTTCACTCCTGTTATGGCTCGCATATCCATGCTTTCTCAAGATTGGCTAAAGTTCTCCTCTTATAAAGAGCAAGCACTGGGCCTATCTCTTGGCCTATTATCAACCAAGCACCATGACCTAACATATAATTTCTCTTGGCGCACCTTAACCGACCCATCACAAATGGCTTCCAAGTCAATAAGGAGGCAGCTTGGACATGGTTTGCTATCACACTTGAAGTACACATTTAAGATTGATAGGAGGAACTCACCTCTTAGACCGACTAGAGGGTTTGCTTTTGTTTCCGCTTCTCAACTTGGTGGCATTTTTCCGGATTATCGAAGCCTGCGTTTCATTCGCCAGGTATCTCTGTGCATCGTTTGCCAAAATTTTCGTAATTATATATTCACAAAAACTGTGTTTTGTTCCTTTAGTTTTTTATCTCTCATTTACATTCAAGTTTGTAGCATTTTGTGAAGTTGTGGTTTGTTATTCATAATAAAGTGGTAAATGGTTGTCTTTAGAGTTTAGAGTTCATGCATGGGTGTTGATGAGTAAACTGTGTCATCGTAGTCTGGTGCTGCATTTTGGTGTCATATGACTTTATATTACAGTTACACTTTTTGCATACATGATCCAGGTTTTGTAACTAAAATGAAAAAAGTTTCTCTTATGACGCAAGTGTTTACGGGTTTTACAATAATTGTTTGTTTTTTATATGATACTCAATCTCTGTGTGTGTGTGCACATGTGCAAGATAGATAAGCAGATACACAGAAAGGTCACACTCATTTGGCTTATTGCATGACCACTCTCCTACAAAAGGTTGGGTTCACATACCAGTGGTGAAGTGAGAAAGTGCTTTCTTTCTCGTCATTCATCGATTTACGGGGGAGGGGGGGGGAGGGGGGGTTAATATTTTATATATTAGAGTGCATCAAGATTCCCTATTATGTTCCCTGAACACGAAGAAGTTTAAAAAATAATAATAACAGTAGTCAGTTGACTGTAATAATGTTACCTTAAAATTTCAGTTCAATCTCTGGCTTTTACCTGGTACTATAAACTTCTTTGTATCTTGTTAACAAATCTGTGTTCTGATTTTCTAGATATTTGTAGCAAGACTTGAAAGTTTCTGATGAACATATCTGATTATTCGTGACAGGAGTTTGATCTTCGTTATGCTTTGCCATTGGGTTTTGCGAATGCTGCTCTGAACGTTGGAGTCGCTGGTGGTGTTCTTTTTCCATGGGGAAGTGGATTCTTGAATACACCTGCATCTTTACCTGACCGATTCTTCTTGGGTGGAAACTCCTCTCCTGTTTGCACATTGGGTGGACCGACATCATTATTGGGTTTCAAGACTAGGGGATTGGGCCCAAGCGAGCCAAAAAGGGAAGTTAAAACAAATGCTGAAGATGCAAATTCTGATACTTCCGAAAGGGATTTTCTTGGTGGTGACCTCGCCGTTACAGCTTTTGCTGACCTTTCTTTTGATCTCCCATTGAAGGTGTTGAGAGATTCTAATATACATGCACATGCGTTTGCTTGTGCTGGGAGTCTAACCAAATTAACGGAAAACGCATTTCAAGATTTTTCTTTCCAGAAGTATCAAGATTCATTCCGTAGCTCTGCTGGCTTTGGGCTTATCGTGCCAACTAAATTGTTTCGCATGGAGGTTAGTTTTTTCTCCTTTCCTCGTCATGCTAAAGTAACTTGTACAGAAAATGCAGTAACCTGAACTATTTAGTCGAATGAAAATTTTGCATACATTTGGAAAACATTAGGAAAAAAACTGATAAGAGTCATGATAAGTTCATTGATTATTTGATTACATCATTTCTTAGAAGGTAATGATGAGATATCTGCTTGAACAATTTGATTGAAAATTTCAAGGATAAGTTACAAGCATACAAAATATCAACAAGGGCTTTAAATCAGGAACAAGAGAAATTAAGGATGCCAGTGATCACTTGCAATTACATATACTCATTTCTTGCTAGTTGGCACACTCGTCACTCGACGTCTTTTAAGTGTGCCAATCATCTTTGACTCTTTGCAGTTTGCACAAAGGTCTGTATGTTATCATTTGTTATTAAGGAAAACAAATTATGATGCAATCATTGTACAATATCATCTGCTTTTGCAACGAACGAACCCATTCTGTAAATGACTTGCTCGCTTACTCACACACCAGCACACAGTCGCACACCTAGGTGTTTGTAATCTGATAAGCAGTATAAAACTAAACTTAGACTAGACCATAGTAATAGAGTAGTAGATTTGTTTGTGCTTGGATTTGGTTCCACTAAGTTGCATATAACCCCAAAACTTATCTTGCTCTGATGCTTTAGGTCAACTACTGCTACATACTGAGACAACATGAACACGATCGAGCAAAGACTGGTGTGCAGTTTAGCTTTTCTTCGCCTTTATAGGACCACCTTGGTTCGATCGGATCCCCCAGATTTCAAGTTGACGACATGCTTCTGTACTCGGAAGCAAAACTCATATCATCTAAACGTCACAATGTCTGGACAGGTCAAGGATCCTTGTAAAACTTTAATCAAGTTCATGGGGCACCAAAATACAGATGAATAATAATCTCTCAACTTGAGTCATATAACATGCTTCTATGCTTGACGATAGGCTGAAATCACCCAACCTTTACCACACGATCGACATGTTTTACGTCAAATAGTAGAGAAATTGAATCATAATTCTGTTGTCAACAATTTGTTCTTGGACTGAGTTTTTTCCCCCTCTCAGGATTTCTGACACAAGATATTCAACTTAGAATGTGCTTTTGGTTGTCTTTGTGATTGTTTTTCGGGTGCTACTTCATGCACCATACTCTACAAGATTTAATCTTTAGGTCAATTAACATATATCACTTTTAATGAAAAAGAGGAAACATACATCCAATCATAAACAACAATTTAGTTATATTATAGGTCAATATTACAGGGCATGATGCGTAAAGAAATAGCTTGTTTTTCAGCAATGTTGTATTATATGCATCAGCAGTTGTTTTGTATGAGCTCATGTTGTCAGCCGTCAGGTACAGACAGCCCATTTTGTTATTGTACAGTGACTGGGCCTTAAATCCTTGGGCTTTGGCCCATTTGATATGAGCGCGTGAGAGACAGTGATGATGAGAGGAGATGATAAAGATATAAGGTAATCAAAAGGGGGCCACAACAATCTTGTTGATTTGATATCAGAATCTGAAGGGGTGGCGCGTGGTGATAAAATAGTAGGCAAATATGGGGGACGTTTGTGTTTAGCATCCTCCCAGGCCCCAGCCCAAGTGGAGAGAGAGAAGCCCATTATCTTTGTCTTCTTTCTTTTTCATCATCCCCGTTTCCCACTTCCATTTGAAGTGACTAATTTTCTTTTCCTATTTTCATTTCATTTATTCACCCTTTTTTTTTTTAAATTTTTTTTACATTTATAACTTTTAATAGATAATAAACTACAATTTCATATATCATGTGTACGCACCGGAGATAAGGTGATAGCGTATGCAGTAATATTATTGGTTTTTTTTTAAAAAATTCCATCGAACGAAAGATTAGTGGTGTCCTATGGTATAAGGATTGCTTGCTAAGGTCCCATGAAGATTAAAATACGCCATATAGCCTTTTAGGATATGATATATTATTGTTTTGCTATTAGTCACTTCTCATGTTTTGCACCGTTTTAGAAACAAGTACATTGGACGTGATAGGCTCTTTAAAGGGAGATGGAATAATTCGGGAACTATGCGATTAAACTATATCGAGGTTTGCAGTTTATGTCTTTATTATGTTATGAATGATGTAAAGTTTCCAACTTTCTATTATAAAAGCCATCTTTAACCTTAAATGATTCAGTGTTCTAAATATTATGTTCCAAGTATCGTTAGAACATATCTAAGTAGTTGCTTGTTTACTTCTTAATGGATTATTAAGAAGTCATTCAAATGTAAAATGACATCTTAATGATTCCATTAAGAGGTAAACAAACATGGCCTAAATCATGTGACATATATCATCTCATATGATTGGTTCTATTAGAAATGAACTTGTGATTTACCTTATATTCTGTGGTGTGTTTCTATTTTTTGTTACCAAAACGAAATAGACAAATAATTATCATACTTGGTTAATTGTAACTTAAGAACATTCAGATATAATTGAGTCAGATAATTCTAACTATCGTACATGTAATTTTGTATTCACAAATTTGCTTACTTTTATAGTACATTTTAATCAAATAAGAAAATGGAATAATAAATCTTTTTCTTTAAATAAATTTTTTTGATATGATACATCATGTTTATAAAGAGTTGAAAAGTGTCCTCCACTTTTTAGTTTGGGTTAATGGGGTAATCCATGTTTAAAAAGGTTGAAACACCATTTCCCCTCCACTTGATATTTGATTTGATTATGACAAACAATTAGACTTAGGAATTGAAATTCCAACAAAAAAAAAAAAAAAAAGCCTTATTCAAACGACCTCATCCACATATAGTGTATAAATCCAAGGGCCATTTTGTAATTCACCTTCTTGTTTAACGATACAAGTTATACATCATGTAGGGTTTTCATATAAAATTCTACAAAACACGTGCAACTAAAATAATATCCAAGAAACTAACCTTTCTTTCCAAAAAAAAAAAAAATCTTGTTTGTTTGATAATATTTTTATCTAAAGTTGTCTTTACTTATAGTATATGATTGTGTAACCTCTGAATAAAACCCGTTTTCAAGACCTTGGTTTGTATACAAATATACAATAGACTTTATCATTCGATGTCGTTTCACAGGCTAATTGGTCGTGCACTCAATAATTTCTGAATTAAATAGATTTAAGAAGTTATTACTGAGATTTTGAAATATCTTCACAAGCTCAGAAACCATCATGTCTGTATAAACCCCTTTTCGGCTTTCCAACAAAAGGGCAATACATTATTGATCCATTATAACGACTAAAAATACAGCATTTGTGATATATGACATCTTTACCATGTGTTAGGATGAAAAAGAAAAGATATATTGATAATGTTATCACCATTCTACAGAACTTAAATTGTTGTTAAGAGTACAATCTCAGAACTCACATATTGGGATGAATCAAATGAGTTGCATGATAGAAGTTGTATCCTAGAAAAATCTAAAATAGACCACCAACTGGACCCAAATACTTAAAATTAATCACGAGATCTACTCAAAGTAGTGAACTTCTTGCTCAAATATTGATGCAAGTTTTGACAATTGACTACACAATATTTATGATGCCATTTTTGTTTGTGGTATATATTCGAATGAAGGGTTTATTTCTCTCCGCCTATGTCACAGATATCTCGACAGAACCCTGTTTTTTTAGTGGGAAAACGCGACCAGATGTAGTCATGTTCGTTTTGCAGACTTATTTTAAAACAACATTAATTTATTGGACAAGTTATAAAAATTTTTTGATTTAAATCCATTAAGCTACCAATTTTTTAAAATATTGCATGATTGCCTTAAAAACATATCTCTCATCTAGCGTATGACCATTTATTTTGAGATAAAACATGTACTGGTTCAAACATTTTTACTCAAGAAAAAACTAATAAACATAACATAAGTTACGCATATATACCTAACGATACCACAAAACAAAAGCACGTATCTATTGATCAAGTGTCACCCTTGTCCTTTAATATTTCTTTTATTCATTCCTTTGCTTATTTTTGTCCCTTAATTAATTTTATTTGCTCTATCCGATATTGTTAAATATTCATTTTTCTGTATTTTTCCACATTTATGACCATTATTAAAAAAATGATATATTTAACTATATATAGAAATAGTGATCGATGAATGAAATATTATTATAAGTTGATACTGGTAATCTGGTTGCTTAACTATTTATTAAATTGAAACAATTTTGAAAATATATTTATTATATTAAAAATACATAACCTAAATTGAAACGTTTTAAATTACACACCCTGAATAGCAACGCTAACAAATTATGTGTCAGCCTTCCACTGGTAGTAACCGATTTCAGGTTGTCAAACTACAAAATTAAAACACTTTTAAAAACATACAACTTATTTGTGTACTGAAAAATACATAACATATGTTTAAAAAAATATGTTAGAATACACATTTACTATGCATCATTTTCCTAAATTAAACATATGATAATTTATTATAACTCTTAAATTACCCCAAAAGAATCTTTAATCACTCAAAAGCTAAACCAAAAATCCAAATCATAATCATAATCAAGTATTTTTATTGACTTGCATCTTTAGTTAAACAATTATATCTATTTTAAAACATAATAAATTAATAACAAAAGGTCTTAAGGTGGTAGTGGTTTGTTGGGTCCAGAAGTGAAAATAGGTTTCTAAACCAATGCTTGTATAGACATTGTAGGCTTACTTATTGTGGATGTATTCAACTTTATGTATTGAAGGAGGGTTCTTCTTTGGCTGTGAAATCTCTTTTCTTCAATCAATTCAAATATCACATTTTGAATTGAATCTGCTTTTTTTTATTTTTGATGATGAACAACTATCATGACCCATCTAATCTTTTGAGGCCACAATTGTCTCATCCACTCCTTTGTGCATCATATGTCCTCCCCACCCCACCCTTAACCTCATAATATCCTAATTACTACTCTAAAATCTATATAATTTTTTTAGATTATAGTCAACTTTTCATCAAAGGAATATGCAATCAAAGAATTGTACAAAATGGTATATAGATGAGACTATAAGAGCAACGAGTCGAGCTTATATCCAATAACTCAAGCTCGTCTAGAGTCCAATCCCAAATATCAAACACACTGAATAAATGAACGAGCAGAGTACAAGTATTTAATGGCTCTACTCGAGTTTTTAACAAGTTTTTGGAGTCTTATATATGTGTACTACAGTTGTGAACAAACAGATATACATCAAATGTAGTGTTACATATATATCGAAGCCTCCGAAAACTCAAGCCATCAACATGAGTTTATGTATCAAATATAATGTTACAAATATATTGAAGCCTTTTGAGTTGAGTTTAAGCCAACTTCAAGCTAAGCTCGAATTTGTATCTTGAAAGCTCGCTATCGAGTTTGTGTTTGGGTTGACTTGTTAGGCAAAATAGATATAGAGATTAAGACAAAAAAGAGATAATAGGGTTTGTGAATGAGAAAATAATACAGGGTGTATATTTGAGTTTTTTTAATGGGCTACCAAATCACCAATTCTAAAACATATATAAACTTTATACATGATGTTTTCTTGTCAATATGATAATCGGTAAGATTACTGTAAGAATATACACACACATATATATGTGTGTGTATGTGTATGTGTTATGTATGTAGATTTCGACCTCCATACCCTCAAATCAATAATGTGCTCGTTTTGCCATCCAAGCGAGAATCGGGAGCCACACGAGTCGATAACGTCGAGTTCATGATGACATCATCAGTAGATCTAAAGGCATAATTTTTTAGCATTATTGGTCTAATTACATCAATGTATATTTACTTTCATGTTCATCATGTTTAATGATCATTAGACGGATCCAGTGATGGGTTTTCATCTTTAAGCTTTCATTGCGCGAAATCGTTTTGCAAGGTGTGCTATAAACCCAACATGGGGGGGGGGGGGGGGGGGGGGGGGGTTGAGATTAATTGGCTACCATATTAGAGTGTGAACCGGAGTATCATACTTAATGAACATGATAAAATTTAAATTCCATGCAAATTTGCAACATACACATGTTCAAATGTGTATTATTATTGATAAATTCACATCATTTACATTTTATTATGATAAAATGTTCTGTTTCATGCAAAATAATAATATGCACATGTTCAAAGATTCAATATGCATGAACATGTACATATTGCACTTTTGCATTAAATTAAACATTTAAACATGTTGTAATGAACATGAAATGATGTGAGTTAGTCAATCATAATGTAATTTTAAACATATGTATATGACATTTTTGCATGAAATGTAACATTTATCGTAATTGACATGTTCATTAACATAATACTGCGGTACCCTAGTCTAATATGATACTCCATTGATCATATATATAATCAGATTTATCAGTGTACCATGAGATTCCAGCGTATCCGGTTGTGAATGATCACACACACACACACACACACACACACACACACACATATATATATATATATATATATATATATATATATATATATATATATATATATATATATATATATATATTGCATAGAAATGTATAGGATAATATTATAATATTTTTTTATCAAAAGGAGCAATATCAAAATTCAAAAGGTAAATATTGTGAATGGTAAATGATCATCCAAATTGATGATCATTCATATAAATGTGCATGAACATTCACATAATTTTTAACGACACAAATAGAGTGAAGGTTCTTACCGGAACCCAACCCTATATATATATATATATATATATATATATATATATATATATATATATATATATATATATATATATATATATATATATATATATATATATGTATGTATATATATATATATAGGGATGTGTGGAATGACCGGAAAACCGAACCGAAACCGGACCGGAACCGGAACCAATTGGAACCGATTTGTAGTATTCGGTTCGGTTATCGGTTCTTATAATTTTTAATTTTCGGTTATCGGTTATTCGGTTAACGGTTCTGCGGGTTTCGGTTATATCGGGTATGGAACCAAGAATTCGAAAAGCCATTGCATGGATACCAAGAAAATTTAAAAACCCATGATGGGAATTGTGAAAACCAAAAGATTATTTGATGGTTGCCTTCCTCAATCCTCATCCTACCTAACACTTGGAAGAATAAATTGCATCGATTAAATCCACTTTGTTCTAAAAGCAAGCAAATTTTAAAACACAATCAATAATTAAGAATATATCACTATATTTAAAGAAGTAATTCAGAATGATATTTTATCAAGATTTACATTCAATAAAACGTTAACCAAAAGCAATCTAGATTTGAAAATCATTAGGAATTGTTCGGGTTGAAAATCCATCCTTCACGTTGACGTTCATAACAAAAGTAATTTTTTTTGCAAAAGTATGATAAAACTTTAATCGTGTTTTTTTTGTTTATATCTTGTTATGATATATATATATATATATATATATATATATATATATATATAAGTACATATATATATTTTTTGCAAATTTCGGTTCTAATCGGTTCCGTACCCGAAATACCCGTACCATAACCGAACCGGAACCGGAACCGTGTTATAATTATTGGTTCGGTTATCGGTTCTTACAATCTTCAATTTTCGGTTTCGGTTAAATCAGTTCCGGTCCGGTTCTGGAACCGTTTACATCCCTCTATATATATATATATATATATATATATATATATATATATATATATGGGGGTTCAATGGAAAACCAACATGCATCGGAAAACCTTGGAAAACCTCCATGCACCACCACAAAGGCATCACAATTCCCGCGTGATGCACTGTCTTTCTGCATAATGCACCTGAAAACTTGTGAAAACCGCACTGCACTACCACAAATGCATCAAAATGCCGCGTGATACATTAAATTTCCCGCGTGATGCAGCAAAATCCCGCGTGATGCATCACTTTATTTACGATCATGCCACCGCGTTTTTCATGATATGCATCAAATAGGACGGTATGCGTAGGTTTCCACAGTTTTCCGGTGCATAGTGGTTTTCCATTGAACCCACCCATATATATATATATATAATTTTTTTAAATAACTCTATAAAAATTGTTAGACTCGTCCTATTACTCTTTTTGAACGGGAAAATATTTGTTATGAAGATACAAAATTCGTACTTATTTGAATTATATGAAACTTCAAAAAACAAATGATTTCTTATTGACTTTTTACGTATTTCTTTTACCAGAATTATAATTTATTTTAATTAAAATACGAACAAAAAATCAACGAGTTATAAAAGCAACACTAAATATCTCTTGGGTAGGGAGGATGAACCAAACATACCCCCCCCCCCCCCCCCCCCCCCCCCCCCCCCCCCCTCTCCTCCCTCCCTATCAAACGCTATATATATATATATTGCAAAATAAAAGGGAAGATAAATTAAGAAGCCAATCCATGAGAAGCCAAGAGCCACGTTCAACCTCTTCTTGTGCAGCCTGCAAGTTCATGAAAAGGAGGTGCACCACTCATTGCCTCTTTGCACCTTACTTCCGAGCCGACGAGCCAAAAAAGTTCGCCAAGGTTCACAAGGTCTTTGGTGCCAGTAATGTCACCAAGATCCTAAACGAGGTCCCCGAACCACAACGACAAGATGCCGTCAATTCCTTGGTGTTTGAGGCTGAGGAGCGGCTCAAAGACCCAGTGTATGGGTGCATTGGCGCAATAGCGTCTTTGCAAGATAAGATGTTTCAGCTTCAGCATGATCTAGCCGTGGCTAAAGCCCGGCTAGCCCGATGCTCCTCCAAAACATCTTATGCTTCTTGTTCCACTACCTCGCCATTCATGATGTTGGACGGTGATCATTTTGGTATCACGTCTTTTGATGACTTCGTCATGGATCAGGGTGGATTGACGGCTGAGATTCGTCAACACCCTTTTCCATGACATTTGGTCAAGCCTAGGCTAGGCTTGACTTTGTACAAAGAAAAAAAACTAGTGGCATGTGTTCTTTCTAGCTCTTCTAGTGTCATTAATTTAGTGATCTATGACATGATATCTAGAGCTGCAATTGAAGGACTTCTACAAGACTAATATTTCAGTTCGTCTGGTTGTCTCTTACATGTTTATGGGTTCGGTTTCACATTAAAAAAAAGTTGATTTTTAAGAAAAATTTGAAACAATTATAATGGTTATTGATGGTTTTTGTTGTAATTATTGATCTTGAAAACTGCTAAAGAGATGCTTATTCTTGTTGCTTTCTGATGTCTCCTTTTTGTTGTGCTTTGCAAATGCAGTTGTGTTAAAGCAATCAACATTTGTTGAATATTTGCCATGCTTAAACGCAACCATTATTGTATAACAATAATCATCTTTTTTTTATAAAAAAAATTATGATATTATGGATTTCTAACTTTCTATAGATTTATATATACTGAATTAGGGGTGGAAATTTCAGCTCATTCAAGCAAACATGTCAAACAGATTGACGACAAAAAGTCATAATTTTGAAAAAAAAATTCAAAAAACAATATTTTATTACACCGTTTTATAAATTTTCATCCAATAAATTGTTCGGCCCGTTGGGCCAAATTGACACCTTTATACTGAATCAAAACTAACTTTTAACCATCTTATTATTTATAAAGATGTTTTATATGATAGAATGGAATAGTTATATCCACTGGAATGAAAAATCATTATTTATTTTGTCAAAATAAATGAAATGAACAATTTATTTTACTGATTTTCATTATTTGGAGACGCGTACCTATATTTCATCCCCTCTTTAAATTGAATGAAAAATTGTAACTTTTTTCTTTCTTTTTTTTTAACTAGGTTATTACACAATACACATGTATCACATGGGTTAATTTTAGAAATTGATATTTATATATGTGTATAATATAATAATTATATGAATAATAAAGTTTTCTTAATTTTAGTTAGTTTGTTATTAAATTAATCCATATTAGATTTATATAGATTTGATTTGTTTTAAATTTTAAAAATAAAATCAGTAAATGACATGACAAAAGGAGAGAACGACATGTGGCAAATTAAATGAGAACATGTCATGTGGCGTTTAGTTACTCTCTTAATAGTATAGATAGATAGATATTTAATAACGAAAAATTCATCAAACATTTTTAAAATTCAATTACTTTATTTTATATTTTAATCTCAATTACAACATATATTTTCTTTTTCTAAAATTTGTTTGAGGTTTTTTTTACAAAATATATTATCATTTGGCTTTTACATTTATAATAGATAATCATACTAGTATTAAAAAATGTTAAAACTAATTACATAATCATACATCTAACCATTTTTAAAGGTAAGTTTCCATCTGATCTGATAGATGTAATCATGTAAATTGTATAATTTGATTAAAAAAAACTAAAAGTTGTTTACATTAATTGATAAAAAGAAGTTCATCATATATTGTTAAAAATAATAATAAACATTTTCGGATGGAAATGACTATACACACACATATATGGGTAGAAAATTATTGTAGAATTCAATACTTATTGAATCTAAGTTTAATACAGTTAAGTCGAGTGTGAAATATGAAATCACTGCCGGTCTAGTTGAACAAAAGAAAAAATAACATTAACATATAATAATATAATGATAAAGAACAAAACAAAAACAAAATTTCAAAACAAAATACTAATTAAAATACAAATTTACAATCCTAGAAGAGCTTTGTTATATCCCACATTGGTGGCTGGCTAATAAGACCAAGTTGAAACAGGGGAATGCATAAAAGGTAGGCTAAAGGATCATCGAAAACCATCTTTGCGCTTGGGGCAATGACGCAGCTAATGAGGTATTAACCGAGGCGCGTCAATTGCTGGTTGAAAACTATTTCCAAACCCCCTCTTCGGCCTTGGTTTTTCCTGGGCCGTCGAGAATTTCTGGAAGGGTTCCCTTATAGGTAAAACCCTACAATTTTTTAGTTTTTTAATGCTTAATCAATATGTGATTGTTTATAGTAATGACAATATGGTTTATGGAACAAAAGATGAAAAAGTGTTTTAGTCCAAATTGGAAGAATTAAGGTGGCAATCTTGACCCAAACGGGCCGAAGAGTTAAATGGACACATTGTAAAAAACTAAGATAAAACATTAACTTTTTTTAAAAAAGAAAATTTATAAAACGATGTATTAAAAAAATTGTTCTTTGAAAAAAATTTCAAAATTATGTAAAATTTATGACTATTGGTCGCCAAACCATTTGACCCGTTTGCTTGAATAGCTCAAATTGTCACCTCTAACTGATATCAAAATGCTGAAGATTCATGTTACTACAAGATTTTTAAGAAACAGACATGGTTTATTTCTCTTGGTGTAGATCAAATGCCAAATAAACTTTCATGCATACTTCAGCTTAAATCAATCAAACACTAAAAGCATCAAACCCTCCAAATCTAACTGTTATACTTTAGCCTTTTTCACGAAATCCTGATCGCACAGATCGCTATGAGTCAAAAAGCGGATGGCTATGCCTCCTTCGATCAAGAGATCTGACTCTAGCAAAATTCAGTTGCACACTGTGTCGTTTTCAATGTGGCACAAGAGGGTATTTTGCTATATTGATCCCACGTCGGTGGCTAATGAGAAGCAGTTTAAAGAGGCAATGACTCGTTTAACGAGAGATCAATCGATGCACGATGTTTGCTGGTTGCCTCTCTATTCGGCCTTGGTTTTGTTTCGGCCGAAGAAGGGTAACCACACAAATGTCTTGGTTATAATAAGGTTTTCATATGCAATTATGGATCGTTGTCGATTGGCTTGTCTTTAATTAGAAATTGATGTAAAAAAATTGGAAAAAAGAAAAAAAAAAAAAAGAAAACCAGGTATGCTGATGAAAACAAGAAATTAGACTTGATAGATTAGCATGAGTTTTCAAATGAAACATGTAGGCAATCAATCTTTTGATTGTGATTATTGTCTTCAGGGCCGTTCCTATCGTTTTTGGGGCCGGTGCAAAAACTTATAAAATGCCCTCTAAACATATATGTACATATAACATTTAAATATTAAAGGAAACAATCATGTAAATATGTACGTAAATATCACAATTAAACAACTAGCCTAACAAGTAAACTACTATTTTAGAGAAGAAAAAAAAAAATTTTTGAGCCTCCTTGGCTGTTGGGCCCTGGGCAGTAGCCCACGTTGCACACCCCTATGGGCCGTCCCTGGTTGTCTTGCGGTTAACCTTCATCTTTTTGGGGTCGACCGTAGCTGTTTTCTGTTTTGGATAAGACTCAAGTAAGCAACCATGAAATTGATCGATTTAGCCTTTTTTTTTTTTTGACGGCTCAAGAATCCCTGATCACGGTCTCTGCTAATAACCTTTATATGAAAAATTGGATCAAAAATTGGTTAATCATTCAATACAAATTCATACTTTCAAGAATAGTCGATCGAGTTCAATGCATTTTCAACGAAGAAGGAACCCAAGTAGTGCAAACCTGAAACCTTCCTCGGTTTTTCTTCGATCTGGAGCAAATTAAGATTGAAAGTTACTCCAACTTTAGGCAAATTTTAAGTTATAACAAGCCAGAAGTACTTGTGAACATTAAGTAAGGACCAAGACCAACCAGTGAATGACCCAGATTTTTTGGTTGTCGGTTGCGTAAATTTGAGTTACATAACCGGTTCTGATAATTCTATTGGTTAGATTTGCCGAGTCTGGTCACGGGATCGGGCCAACAAATGGTAATAATGAATTTAAAGTGAATAAATCATCCTAGAACATTTATAAAAAAAAAAAAAAAAAGAGTAATGGTTATGAATTAAAATGTAATTACTAAAGAAAATTAAATAAAAGAATTAACAAATTTACTCTTACAGTTACTCTTTTGATTACATTAGAAAGTGTTTTTTTCCAATGGTTCACGGTGTTCAAAAACTCATAACACATTTGAATACCAACACTTTTTGATAATTTTTATAAAATACTTCTGTCTATAATTATTACAAAACCTACAATTATTAAAATAATTAAGAACAATCACATTTCTAAATTCCTATAGAGTTGAACAATAGTCATTGGATTTGTAAGAAATGGACTGATAGTTACAAATAATAATGAGTATTGGTTTATGGGTATTTATGTTTATTATTTGTTTGTTTTTTATTTGTTATATTAAATTACAAAATAATTATAGGGGTTATAACTTTTTTTATCAAACTATTTAACAACTGTGCTAATATTCTGAAAGCATCATTACACGTTTAAAAAATCGTTGGTTGCACAAATGAAAAAGTAAAAAAAAAATTAAAAAAAAAAAAATTTACACTACGAAACAAGATTATTGGCAAAGCAAACAGTTGTCCGTGCTACACCTAACTTCCATATAGGTTTGCTTCTGCAACCAACCCCAACCATCACGGTAAATCAATATAAAAAATGACATTTGTTGTATTGTCAAGATTCGATTATAAAGCACAAACTTTTAGTTGCTTACATATTCTGCATGGGTTAATACGTTAAATGAAGAGTGAAGAGAGTGCAATATCTTGTTCGCCGATATACTTATAATATTACAACTGTTTTAGTTATCGAATGTTATACAATGAGAAAATAGAAGGAACACAGAATGACTAGCTACATGCTTATGTGCAATAGTTAGAAATGTGTAATAAATATCTTTGTTGATACAAGAATTCCCTTGCTAGCTTTTTTTTTTTTTTTTGGGTCTTGAAAGGATTGAAAGTTTAAAATTTTTAAAGGAGCATAGATCAGCAAGAATGATATATGCAATCATCTGCAACCAAATAAACAAAGTTTTAACCTCTATACATGTTGGTTTTGTAAAAACAAATATTTTATTACAATATTATCAATGAAAACCTAATAGGCCACAAACAAAAATCAAAACCACACATAACCTTAGTACAAAAGAATAACAAATAACCACAAACCATAACAAATATACCCATCTTTCTAACCCCTTTTAGTTAATATGAAGAGAAATATGAGAAAGAGAGAAAAACTAAGAGAAAAACTAGGAGGAAAAGAGAGGGAAAGCCGTTGGGGGTGGGGTGCCGATGCAGGGTTGATTCATCGGAGATGAGGGTCAGGGGTGTGGCCGGCGGCCTCCCGCCAACGTGGAAGGCCACTCTACTAGGCGGGGAGGGTATACCCCTCGTTCTTAAGAGGTTGAGTTAAGAGTTAAAACAATGAGCCAATTCTAATTTTTTAAAAAAAATATAGTAAGAGCTTAAAAACTGTTTTCTCTTATATCTAACAAACACTCTTTTGTTTAAGCTTTTAATTTTCAAGAACCAAAATCTTTCTTATTTCAAACAAATTAACAAGGATGGGAAAGAAGAGTTCTGTTTGTCATATTCCAATCCCACATGGGTGGCTATTGAGAGGTGGTTGCAAAGAGACCATAATAAAAGGTGAGTTAGGGAAATAATAAAAACCATCTTTGCGCTTGGGGCAATGACGCAGCTAATGAGGTAATAACCGAGGCGCGTCAATTGCTGGTTGAAAACTATTTCCAAACCCCCTCTTCGGCCTTGGTTTTTCCTGGGCTGTCGAGAATTTCTGGAAGGGTTTCCTTATCGGTAGAACCCTACAATTTTTTAGTAAATGTGTTGATATAGTAGGCTAATTACATATGTTTACGATTAAGCTTTTTTCCAATTACGTTCATCTCTAATTAAACTTTCAACTCCAAATTCGTTTTTTAGAGTAGCTCTAAATTTATTTAGGCCCTGTTTGATAGCACTTATCAACCTCTTATCGGAGCTAACCTCTTATTCGGTAAGAGGAAAACTCGATAAGTGCGTTTGATTTGCATAATACATAAGAGGCAAAATCCTCTTATTTTGTCTTACCATGATAAGATTTTTTTTTCCTCTCATCACCTCTTATCAAAACCCTCTAAAGAAAAACAAAACCCTCTCTTCTCCTTGCTGAAACCCCACCCCACCCATACCTTTACCCCATACCTTACCTCACCCACCCTACCCCTACCCTACCCTATCCTAAACTCCCTACCCCTACCCCTACCCTACCCCACCCCACCCCACCCTTACCTTTACCCCATACCTTACCTCACTCACCCTACCCCTACCCTACCCCTACCCTACCCTACCCTATCCTACCCCACCCCACCCTAAACATACCCTACCCTCAACCACCTAATCTCACCCTACCCTAATACCCTTAACTTACTTATACCACCCCGTCTCCATCTCCACCCTTAACCCTACCCACCCCACTCCCATACTTACCCTATCCCACTCTACCCCACCACTACACTAACCCATCAAACCTACCCACCCCACCTCACCCCTCCTTATCCCACCCCACCCTACCCCTATCTCTTCCTACCCCTACCCCTCAAACCTACCCACCTCACCCCTACCGTATCCCTCAAATCTACCCATCCCCACCCACCTTACCCCTCAACCTACCCACCCTACCCCTACACCATTACCCTACCCTATTTACCCCACCCTCAACCTACCTCACCCCTACCCTACCTCTTACCATATTTATTATAACGAGAAATATTCCAACACTTTTTGATAAAATTTATTATTTTTCAATAACATATCTATATAACTTATAAACTTAAGTTATTTGGAAGTTAATAAACATAACCTTATAAACTTGATTATAACTTATAAACTTTAATTGTTATTTGATTCTTGAAAGCATGTTGGTTATATGTTTATTGAATGCATTTATGTTACTTGATTATAACTTATAAACTTGATTTGGTTTTTTACTTAAATCTTGTTAATGTTATTTGAATGATATTAAATGTTTACATAGATCACTTTGATTCAATGATATTATTCTTACTTGATATTTGACTTTAATCAATGATATCTATTTGGTTTTGGGAATTAATATGTAAAATTAATAAAAATAACATGATCAGATAATTTATAAAACAAACAGACTTATTGAATTCTCTTATCAGATCTTAGTATCTTATCAGGACCACCTCTCATCAATCAGAAGTGGAATCAGACATCAGACAATTAACCTCTTATGCAATCAAACAGCACCTTAGTTTTTTCGAGTTGTGAATAGTGTTCCTTCCATTAGAACTCAACTTTTTCCTCCAAACTCCATATTTTGAGGAAAGTTTATTTTGAAACATATGCCATTGGAGATGGCCTTAGTAATTGATCCAAAAGACTGGGATATCAGCAAATAACAAGAAATGAATAAAAATAACATGTGTTGAGAACAAAAACGAAAGTCAAGAATACAAATAACATGAAGCTTTGATGTAACTACGCTTTCTAGCGTTACAACCTTTTTTGTTACAAAAGACATACGAATCATATAAAGATGTTACAAAAATGTGAGTATTTGTGTTTTTTCTCTGTAATTTGACGGAACATGAAGCATGGCATGCTCTCTCAGTTTTTCATGGTTACAAGCACGGGAACCACATTTTGGTTGGTTTTTATTATGTTTTTCACTAGAAAATATGACAAAAAAATTATTGAAACTGCTCTAACTTTTGATAAAGGCTCTCCAATTTCACATACAAACACAAGTATACATATTCTTGATTGTTGGCTCTTGGATTATCCCATAACAACATTTGTGTATCCATTCGGACAAATAGTTATATCAGAAAGTGATTCATATTCACAATCCTTAAGTTTATCCGAGCATTGATTCCTCGGCTCATTTGATTCTCTTTTGTGTCTTTCTCTAACAGTTACAAAAGCAGGTAGTTTTTGGACAACAATTCATAGTCACGTGATATATACTAACACAATGAAAACTTTATGACTGGCAGATAAAATTCGATAGGGAGGATACGTTGTAAACTTGCATAAACTACTTGCTAAATAACATAATGATGTATACAACAATCATACGTCCATCAGTTAATTATGAACCAAATCATTCTGAAGAATGTGAATTTGTAAGTTGGTAAACCCAAAGCAGAGTCAGTCACACCACACATTGGATCAATCGGAATGGCTTTGTTATATCCCACATTGGTGGCTGGCTGATAAGACCAAGTTGAAACAGGGGATGCATAAAAGGTAGGCTAAAGGAGCATCGAAAACCATCTTTGTGCTTGGGGCAATGACGCAGCTAATGAGGTAATAACCGAGGCGCGTCAATTGCTGGTTGAAAACTATTTCCAAACCCCCTCTTCGGCCTTGGTTTTTCTTGGGTCGTCGAGAATTTCTGGAAGGGTTCCCTTATGGGTAAAACCTTACAATTTCTTAGTTTTAAAAGGTTAATTAGTGATGTAAATTTACGCATCAGTATATTGTAAGGAACAAGAAAAACAAAACTCGATGGGTAAGATCATAAATTAAGCCCAAAATACTCTTTGCTAGCCAGTGGTTTGTGTAAAGATTTTAAGCAACGAAGTGAAGAACTGTTAGCAATGATATAGGAAGATTAAAATTGGTGCAGAGAAGGGTTGAAAAATGTTTTTAATGCTTTCATGATTATTCAGATTGTCTAAGGGTTTATATAGTCATTCTGATCCTTACGTTAATTTTTTGGGAGAATTTCATTATATATATATATATATATATATATATATATATATATATATATATATCGCCATTTTCAAGAAAGTAACAAAAAAATTAACATAAATATCAAAATAATAAGACTGAGGACCAATATGGTAAGATTATAAACACTCCTTGATTTTTTTCATGATATATAAACCCTAATGATAATATACTCCTCAAAATTATCAATTAATTTTAAAGCAGTAATAGCTGGAGAAGTGTCAAATTTTTTGGGATGGCCTGTCTTAAGTTATCCTGCTCTAGGAGAAAAGGATGGGTGTTTCAGTTATTAAGCTGGGCTTTTTTTTTTTTTCTCGGAACTTGAAGAACATACGATGTTATTTGGAAGGAGAGAATCCTCTCTATTGTCACTTGCCATGTAGATCAGCACCAGAAACTCAGGTTGAGCTCGATGCGATTAAAAAGGGGTGACGAATGAACTAGCCAGAAATGTTAGATGCCGTTTGGATTGCATGATTTTAAAATGATGGATTCTAAAATGATAGCATTTTAAAATTATTAGGGGGTGAGTGCATTATGAAATGAGGAGAAGTATGGAATGTGAAATCCTAAATGAAGCTAAATCCTTTCATTTTAGTTTTTATCCAAACATGACATAGAAGGATTTCTAAATCCAAATCCTAAATTAGTTGTTAAAATCCTGCAAACCAAACGCCACCTTAGACTCTAGCTTTGTCTACATTTAAGGCTAGAAGATTGTCTCCAGCACATGAATATCAACAAATGTTGGAATAAAAGATAAGTGGTCAAAAAAACTGTGACATGAGTAGACTACCAACCAGAAATAAGCTATAACTGCTGAAGACATCGTTCACGATCACACTATCCAAGATAAACGTTCTCAATACAATGATGGGAGAGTGAAGATCGAAAGAACCAGTCAAGCTCGTATCAAATCCCAACCAAGACACACCAGTCACCAGGGGTTGATCAGTGATGACGTGGGTGCATACGTGGCTGTCTGAGAAGGTCTACACGCATGGGTAACCAATAAGGTAAATCCAAATAGATATAAGGCACATGTAAATCACGTGGGACATTGATGACTAATAAGGCGCAAAAGGTATGCACATATTCCATTTCTAATCAGTTATAACCAACGAGACAGGTGGCTATTTGGGATTGGCACTAATCTAAATTACGCGGATCCAAGGCCAAAGGTATAAAAGGGAATGAATCTTCTCCTTCAAGAGGTAACACCCTATTCTTCTAAAAAGACCATTACTCTTAGAAAAAGACCCTGAAAAAAGACTGTGATTACTGACCTAAGCATCGGAGTGGCTACGCTGGATCACCCCACTAACCCAAGTGTTCTCTCTGTTTTAAAGATCGTCAACTCACCTTCATCAGTTCGCACTGCTCGTTGGATTCAGGGAATAAACAATCAGGAAAAGAGGTATTAACAATTTAGGACGCGAGTGGAAAATATTCACCCTTGGGTAAGACTTCCGGGGCACACATGCAATTTAAGACGCAAGAATGGAAAATATAATCCGAAAAGATAACAGACAGATCTCATCAGATGACATTACAGTCTAAATGGAGAAAAATACATGCTGAAATACAAAAGGTAGCATATACATCCTATGGAACCACTTGTATTGGTACACGATATAACATAGTTGTACTCATCACACTGCCCTACCAGCTGCAAAAAAATGCCTCAGCTATGGCTACCCAAAGAATATTACAAGAAAAACTTATCCACACGCACGAATTCATTATTCTTTTAACCAGAAAGAGAGTCCTGAAGAACGATGCATGAACTGCATGCTCCCTGAGAAAATCACCAAGTGGAACCCATGTCTCATTTTTCCTCTTCAGTAAGAGCCCATTTGTGGCATTCCAAATGGAGGCATGGGTGGCATTCCCATTCCGCTCATTGGTGGTGGTGGTCCACCGGGAGCAAATCCGCCGCCACCCATACCTGGTGGCGCAGGTAGAGCAAGTGGCAGTAGTTGGGCATACATATTCTGCAACCAATAAATGCTTGGTCACTTGACTACAAAGCCAAAAGCATAATTCAAAGAATTAACCAAAAGAAAAGATTGAAACCTGCTGCTTGATGACATCTTGCTCTTCATTCTCCTTGGCTTTACTTTCCTTTGCTGCTTCTATCTTATCCTTGATTAGCTCATCAACCTTGCCAGTATATTCACGGATAAACTGCAAGAAAACCAAGGACGGGTTAATACATTAGCTGAAGTAAAAAACTAAAGATATGTGTGCGGTTACTCACCTGAAGCAGATATGGGAAGGCAAAGTCAATCATGTTGTTCAACCAGGCCAGCTCAAGAGCAACATCTGGGCGAATTAGATCATAACAAACAAAGAGACAGGAAGCAAAGCATTCTTTCTTTCCCTGAATTCACAAGAAAAAAGGAAACATCAGTGCTTCATTCACCAGCTTCAAAAGCAGTCGGTAAGAGGGTAACAGCCAGAAAACTAAAAATAATACACAAAATCTTTCTGAATATTCATAGTTAAGAACACTATGAACCGTATGGGTAGATGTTAAATCATTCAAAAAATCTATTTGAAATGTCTTCGATGGCTCTTTACATAAATAAAAGAACATAATATGGCAAAATATGCTGGGGTAATTTTCAGGAGTTCTGTATACCTGCTCAATGAAATAAACAAGCAATTCCTCTGCAAGCTCACGATCACCAGATTGTGAGGCAGTCTCCATGGCGTCTTTGTACACCTTGTCTTTCTTGGACAATGCAATGGATTGTTTCCATCTACCTGCCTTCTTGTAGATATATGCCGCAACACGCCTCATCTCAAGAAGCTCGTGTTTTTCAATCTACCAGAAAATAAACATATTACTTGACAGAAATAACTCCCACCAAAAATAATAATAATAAGTAATGACATGCAGTTGAACCAACCTTCTGTGCAAGAGCGATCTGGTCAAAGTTATCATGTAAGTCAATAGATTCACGCAATCTATCATAGTCTTCCTCCTCAACATAAATTTCATTCAATGCCTCATTTACAGCAGATACATTATTGCTCTGAACGGCAACCATGTATGGTTTAACAAGATGCAGATGTCCTGCCTGTAAGTAAAGTAAGAAACGCTATATTAAGAACCTCAACTGGCATGGTTGTACAAGTCGAAAAATAAAATAAAGCTTCCTTGGGATTAGAAAAAACCTTCCGCATTATGTCAACCACACGGGTATGGTCAACACGTAGTGCAAGGACATTGAGAACATCATTGATAAGGTCGGGATGCTCTTGTAGGTAGAAGTGAACAGCTTTGTAATAGAGCTCGACATTCGCCACTTTAACAACAATATCTTTGAATTGCATATGATCCCAAGCATCTGGAGAATGATTCATGACCGTACTTGCAGCATTATCAAACTCGTCGTATTGAATATACAAGTAGGTCAGTTCCTTCCAGTGCTGTTGTTCATCACAAGCACGGATTAGTTTCGGGATGTTGACTCGTGTTGAGAAGAGTTTAATATGCTCCATCAGCTTTTCATGACGATATCTGGCGTAAAGGACACCCAACTCAGTGAAGATGCCCATGTGAGCACGTTCCAAACCAAGACCACTCTCCATGAGAGAGATTAGCTCGTTGAAGCATCCTCTATTTTGGTAATATTCACTGACCTCTTCCAGATCATCCACCTAAAAATTCAGGAAAAAAAAAAAAGAAATTTACTTCCCCATTAATATAAAGAAAAAACGTACATTTACCCAGAAAAAGGTTCCAAGAACCTGACTCCAAACTTGGTAAACTTTGAAAGTTAAAACTTGCATAAACCACAATCAATTAAGCCGATAAATATTGTGGTTGAAGCAGAAAGATCAAAATGTCACCTGCACGATAATATTCAGGCCACATATTTGAGCCAAGCGGAACTCCTCAGCATCAACGCAGGCAAAGCAAACTTCTTTCCATGTCTTTGCACTGTTTGCCTTACGAGCAGCATCAACAGCGCCTTGGAACTGTTGCAGCCTTACAAGCGTGACAGCGAGCTTAGCCCAGTTGGAGATGAAAGCATATATAATCTTGGCAGCTTCATACAAGGCTTCATCAAACAAGCGATCACCAACGTTCTGGAGGTTAGCAACATTAGGCATGAGGATGAACTCCTCGATGTCGCTCAATCTATCGATCTTCGCATACGCATAAATGAGCTCACTATCGACCTTGGGCTCCTTCGTCTTCTGTCTAACCATCAGTAGATATTTCACCAAATCATGGTAGCATTCCATGTCCTCAGAAGCACGAATAACATCCAAGAATTGTGTCGCATCATCAGCACGAATGAATGACTCTATTGCCTCGCTCACTAGTCCTTCCCTGAGCTGGGCTTTTGCCACCTGACTCCACACGGCATCTTCTTCAACACGGAAGGCGAACTCTTCAGCCCGTGGAATACTTTGGATATTGTCCAAGAGAACATTAACGGCTTGCACATTCAAGTTGAACTTCTTAAAAATCGCAAATGCTTCTTCGTAAAGTTGTGCTTCTACAGCCACCTCCCCAACAGCAGGTCCATCAAAGTTATCTAATCTATTAATGTAATCCATAACTCGAGATGGATCAGCCTTAATGGCTGTCAAGATAAGCAGGTTTTGGAGGTTGAAGTTTCCACTGAAAGCGGAATTTTGTAGGACAATTTTTTCAAGAAGCTCTATTAGTTCATGGGGAAGATCAGCAGTCATAAAAGCCTTAACAGCAGCAGAAACCTGCTCAGGGCTCTTGCTTTCAGGCAAAGCAGTAGAGACGACTTGATCAATGAGTTGCCTTCTGTATTCATTCTCAGGGTCAAGAACCTTCTCCCAGAGATCAGAATCCATCCTCTCCACAACATATCTAAAACAGAAGTAAATATTAGTTCAGAGAACCACAGTGAACACCGATCATTTTACTTAAATATAAACCAGAAGTAAAGTACCTGGCTTGCAACTTGAACAAAGAATTCTTGTTTGTTACATTGACAAGTTCTTCATCACATTGACCTCTGCGGTATGCAACAACAGCAAGTGTAGGATCACGCTTCTCACAGTATTTACCCACAACACGTGAATCATAATAGGGGTTGGTGGTGAGGAAGTGCTCTGGATTGTTATTGCTATCTATGATAATTTTACCCAAAGCATTGTGAACATGGACATCTTGGCTTCCTTCACTCACAAGATGCTCCAAGAATTGAGTAAGTAACCGAAGTCGGTTCCTGGAAATCCACGAGCATATAATACAATGCATATTACTAACATGAGCAATAAAAAAAACAACACAATTAAGCAACAATAAAACACACCTCTTTTCGCACTCGTCCACAAGAGGCTCAACAGGAAGCAGAGAGCGAACAGATAGAATCAAGCCCTTGATGAAATCCTCAGGGCACTCATCATCTAGAAGCTGTCCTACAACTAAAGGAGCATTCCCTGGGTTCACCTATACAAATATCCCACAAGCACTCAAGAGTCAAATATGCAAGGTTTTCCAAAGACTTGTAGATGAACAACAGAAATTCTCTACTGAGACCATACCTTCTGAACATAACCTTCAATATACCGGAGCATGTTGTTTGTATAAAGATAGTGAGTGAGATCAGGAACAAAGCCAAAGCGATCACACACGTTGATCAATGGCCTTGCATCAGGAAGCTTCGCTTCCATTAAAAAGTTTTTAGTCTTCTCGGCATCATAGAAGTTTGATTCTCTTGTTACACGCTCAACCTCCTTAATTTGCCCAGTCTTTGCGGCTGCCTCAATGTACTTGAAGTGGATATCAGGATCCTCACTGTGATATCAAACATTAGTTAGTGCAGGTACACATCACATCACAACACAACATACCCAAAACTGAAGTAAGATTTGTACATATATAGATGTCATTTCTGACTAAATTACCTGGAGCTCAAATATGACCCCAAAAAGAAGTATAGTCCTTCATATGATTTAAATTGCTCGAAGAGTTTGATACATGCTTCAACACCCAGCTGCTCACAGTATTCTTTGGCAACCTACAGTTCATACAATAGTCAGCAAGCTGAAATATGATGAGCAGAGAGTTCACCGACTTCTGCTTCCCTTTGTTTGACTTCAAATATTGGAATTACGTAGATTTGAGAGTATTTACCTGCACAATTATCTGAAGGTTTCCCCTTAGATTGACCAGTAAAAGATCCTTCATGCACTCCAACGCCCACTCCTTTGATAATGTCCCAAAAAATTCTACGAGAGACTGAAAATAGAAGAGTCAGAACCTGGTCCAGATTATAAACACAATGAAAAGCTTAGAAGATTAGCAAAAACCTGTGGCTCAATTGCATGAGTGTTCACAATGACACGTTTGATATCTGGCAATTCACTGTAATGCTGCAGAAAGCACAAAGTTTCGATCAAGCAGATGATATATCTACAATAAATATAGACAAGTTTCTGCACATTAGACAACCTGAAGGGCTCGGACAAAAAGACCTGCTTTCTCACAAAGCTGAGCAATGCGAGGACGGTCGTAGTGACTGAACATACCATTTGCTAATATGGCATCAGCGACGTTAGGGAATGTCACAAGATTGATTTCAAGAACCTGATAGCATTAAAGTTATAAGATTGATTCTACAATTAGATGGCTGAAGATCATTAGCATCAGTGACATGGACCTTGGTTTGCAGGTGAGCATGTTCCGGCAGATTGGGCTTAAGAACATCCAAGAGGAAAGCTGTTGCCTCCCGTATCAAGTTCCTCTGAAGAGATTGAATGGAGAAAAATTAGGTTTTAATATTTGGTTTAAATTATCTGCATGTTTCCAGAATTTAGAGGCTTTGAGATCATAAAACCAGTCAAAATAATTAGTGAAATACAGATATCGTAATATAGTTACATTACCTGGAGGAAAAGATCTGTTATTGTGTTGTAATCAACTGGACAACCTCCCTCCATTTGAGACATCATCAAGGCAAAATTAACAGCACCCTGCAGAAAGCAACACAAATCAACCAATCATACTTTGGAAAGTTGCATAAACATCATTTACAATTCTTAAAACATTATGACAATTTGAGAAATCGGAATAACACACAGATTATTTTAACTAAAAAACAAAAGTACCTGTGGATCTGATCGAAGAATTGTTTGCAGAAGGAATAAATAATCAGGTGTATACCCAACCTGCACCAGATCAGGAGTGATTATAGGATTGTGTATGGCAATAAAAAGTGTACTGACTAATTGAAAGAAAGCATAACCACTTGGAATAAAATTATACAACACCTAAAATTAAAGCAAAATAAGTTGCACCAACCTGCTTAGAGTATATCAGAATTTTGTCAAACTCTCTCCGCTCAGCAAAAGCTGCAACAACTTTCGGTGTAGCTCTCGCTTTGATATAAATTTTCAATGCAAGATCATTGTCCACAGTCTAGAGGTAAACAAGAAACGAGTCTTAATTAATCCACAGGTAAACAAGAAAATCAGTCTTAAACGCGGAAGACACAACAGATTATAAATGGTTGCTGCAAACAACCCAAAAAGCATCATTACTTTCATAATCCATACCTTCACAAGATCTCCAAGCTCCTCACTGCATTCCAGTTTGTCTTCAGCCAACCAGTTCTCCAAAAGATTCTTCTTGTTTTGATTGACAACAAGACGAGATAACTCCAATGATTCAAATGCATTCAGCTTCCCTTTAGTTAGAAGGGTGCCAAAGTACTGCAACAACGGTGGTGTTTGTCCAGCTTGCACAGGTACACTCTGCAATGACACACAGAGATTAAAGAAGGTTAAATCGGAAGAGAACCTTCTAATCAAGAAATAAACCCCTTGAATATAACATCCAAAGAACATAAGACCCAGTGACGCTTTTAAAACTTATAGAAGTAGACACCTGAAACTTTGCAACTGTATCTGGTGTACGGAGAATGCCTTGAGGAGATTCAGCAGCAAGCTCAGCAGCTTCTTTGTACTTGGTTTGAGCAAACAATTCTTGAAATCGTTGGACAACCTGAGATAAGTAAAAGTCAATCAGTTGATCAATATCCATTTAACGAACATTACCAATAACCAACAGTGAAGTACTGAAAATCCGGCAAATTAGCAAAATCTGATCTTTTCTAGTGTCTGAATCAACTAGTTTCCAATGAACTTTACCACGTCTATTTAAAGCATCATCATGCCCAATCATACCCAAAAAATGATTCCATAACATAGGTGTGATTGGTTCGGGTACAGGTCTGACTGGCCAGTTGCAAGTAGACATTGGTTCTTGGCAGTAAGTAAAGATTATATGCAATCAATGGGGAGGTCAATAGAGTCATGTCACGCTTGAATCTCCCACACTAAAACAAATTTACGATATGACAAATTATACATGTCTTGCAGTCTTGCTAACTGTGCAGACCATCCCCTTACAAACAACTGCTCTTACATCTTGCAGATATCCATGTCGTAATTTATACCTTCATTTACTGATCTAAGCAAAAACCTCACAATCTTCTACAACTCCAGTGAACGTTTATTACTGCCAGTGACCTAAACTTTACTCTGAGGAAGACTCCTAACATAAAAAATGTTGTCCTCTACATCCAAAGAAGTTGACTCAAATCAAAAGCAAGTTCCTTCATGCATCCCAGAGGTTAGCCACTAATAATCTCTATCGTATTTCATTTCTATGGTTTCAATTGGATTTCATCTCTTTAAAATTTCTATTGGCTCTCATTTAGCTTCAAACATTTGTAGCATCAGACATAACCAATAACATAATGGTCAACCACCATTAGACTCATGAAGCATTGGAAATTGGCCTACACGCTGTTACACTACAAATAGGTAGTACAGCATTTCTTCACCATAAAACAGCCAGTTCACTGGGACTGGGATTAAAAGTAGGTCTTTTTAACTTTTATTATATTGCTAAAAAATGGATCTAATATGACTAAAATAATTCCATCTTTCCCCTAAACTTTTTCAGTTTGTGAAATGGTTGAACCATGGATTCATAACTCTTTTTTCTAGTTAGCCACACAGGATGCTGCAACTACTGCACATGGAACCAAGGTTGTCAATATCGAGATCCTACCCAATATCATTTCTTTTCCACAAGATCCTACTAGTCTATTACAATGGCAATTGACAAGTCACTTTCATAGGTGTCATCAATATCAAAACTGATTATATGACAAACTCATGAGGTACAAAGTTCAAACATCATAGGTCCACCATTTAAAGGGATAAAAAAATACAACACAATACCGTCCACCTCACAAAGAGGTCCTCGCATCCTCTGATAGTATAATAATACTAAGAATCTGATCCACTTTGCATTCTAAATTAGGACATTTGCTTATTATTTTTACTAATTTAGCCATTTTGATGTTGGGCCACTTAGCTGGTTATGATGTTGGGCAGTTGGGCTTCTTCAATCAGCCAATTTTAAAAATCCAGCAAACCTAAAAATGCCTAAGAATCTGATCACTTAGCATCCTAAACTAAGACATTAGGCTATTAGATTTAGTAATTTAGCCATTTCAGTGTGGAGCCACTTAGTAGGTTATGATGTTGGGCAGTTGGGTTACTTCAATCAGCCCATCTGAATCAGCCAACTCAAGATATCAAGCATAGGAAAATCAGATTGGCATGCGATACAATTCCTACGATTCTAAACCCAATCATACAACGAATCAACGATCCTATGAAAAATCAGAATGATTTCTGTTGTCAATATCATAAAATTGTACAATCTTACACTCCAGATCTAGATCTAGATAACCATGGGTGGAAGTGTGAAACAACTACTGATAAATCTTATTTGAAATCAAGCTTGCTACAATATCATGAATTTGTTGTCTGACCTGTTGACAGAATTTGAAAGACAAGGACAATGGAAATATTTACCAGATTTTCTGCACCAGGAAGGTTTCCTCTTTTAGCAAGATTGACAGCAAGCTCCAAATTGTTTAACTGTAATAACACACAGGTTTCTTATTCCGAAACAAAGAAAATGGTAGGTTTATCACGGACAGAAAAAGGATAGATGATTACTTGTCCACTGACAAAAGGCACAATCGTTGACTCATTTACAGTGGCAAGCAGCACCTGGCCACGTCTATTGACGGCATAGAAGCCCCCAACTGATGAAGCTTCAGAAGTAAGAAAAATTGGGTCTGGGCTAATTCTATTCCTATACACAGCAGTAGCTGTTTCAAGATCATACACAAAAAGAAGTCCCAGCTTGGTAATTACATAGATCAAACTATATTTGTGGGATATCTGCAAATCATTGAAGAAAAAAAAAAGTTATGTTAGTTGACAATACAGCTCCCTACTTTAAAGACAGCAATGACAGACAAGATACCTGCATGGCAACAGGAAAATCATCTGCAAAATCAGGAGGGAAGAAAAGGTCTGCTTGTTTCTTAGTAAAAGAGGGTTTCCCTGCATATATAGAAACAACATGCATTAGCCTTCACACATAAGAAACCCAAAATTAGGAAGACACAACAACATAAGTTTACAATATGGTGATAAACTAGTTACACAATTTTGATTGGTAGACACCAAAGCATTTTGATCAAGTAGAGAATCTGATACATGCATTTTTTTCATAAATATAATTGATTAAAATCAGCCTCCAAGCATAGAAATTCAGATATACAAGATATGACAGATGTCAGATGAATACAGGTTCACAACCACTTAAAAGTTCTTCCTAACCAGGTTCTCACGTTTTGTGGAACAGAAGTTTGGAATCTGGTCCAATACATAAATCTATCATAAAAGCTGTATTCCAAATAGTATATTCTCTTTCTACATGACTATTATATAAAAGATACCAAGATAGGGACATCATATAAAGGAAACAAGAAACGAATGAAAATAACATGTGTTGAGAACAAAACCTGGCTGGGCACCAAGCTCTATAACATGAAGCTTTGATGTAACCTGCCCAGCATTGGAACTTTTTGTTGCAAAGGAAATAAGAATCGAAGGATTCTCATTGCCAGGAACCTGTTCAGGGCATATAAATATGTGATCATCACTAGTGCAGCTAACTTGGATGGAAACAATAAAGAAAGTAACTTGCTTCGATTATAGTACTAACAGAAGGGGAAAGAATTGTACTTTGAAAGATGCAAATGATGCTGCATGTGCTTCAAGAGCTTGACTACGCTGCTGATCAACAGAAAAAAGCTGCATGTTTCCTTTTACTAGCTGAGGTTTCTGTTCAAATTGGAAGATAGGGAGATTACTAAAGCTGAATTTTGGCCAACTATTGACTATGGATTGTGCTTATAAATAGAAAATTTTATGACCGGCAGATAAAAGAAGATGGAAGGATACATTGTAGTGTTGCAAAATTTTAACATGATGAATACAATAACTACCTACTAATTAGTTATGAAGAATCCATTCTGAAGAATGTGTATTTGTAGGTTGGTAATCAGATAAAAAACAGCATTGATCAAGACAACAAATTATATTACTCTCCTGACAAAAACCAACAAGAAAAAAGGAAAAGTGATATAAAAAGATACCATGAATTATATCAGTAACATTTACCATAGTGACGGTACAATAATGGGCTCCCACATGAATGGGGGTCAGCACCCTTGCTTATGTTAAATATCTGATTCCTTATAAAAAGGTAAATTTTTTGCTATAGATCAGGTGGTGTCATTTTGTGTACAGTTAATGCGGTCGTCTGTTTCACTTGCTTGAATCGCCACCTTCTAGGGTGGTCTTTTTAGTTTTTTTTTTTTTTTTTTTGAGATGCTTATTCGTGGGTCCCAATATTTTCTTCCAGTCCCTTTAAAATACTCTCTTCTGTTAGCAATCAGTATTTCATTTTTTTATCATGGTTAAATAATAATAACATATATTATGTAATTAATGTCCTACAGATTATTTTATTTTTACAGTTTTAGTTTTAGTTTTACTTGGAAAATATATGTTTTATGCTTCATTAATATAAAGTTTGATAATTATTAAATATTAGTTTATTAAAATGTTTATTTTTCACAATACTACTATACTAGCTATTGAATTGTTTCAAAATTATTTTTTCAGAAAGCAACATAGCTAACCTTATTTGAACAAAGACACATTAAATCTCTAAAACTATGTTTATTATAGAAAATGGTGGTATCTGTTTTAATTTATCGTCATCTTTAGTTGATTGTAATTTTTTTAGTTTATTCAAATTTAAATTTTTATAATTATAATATATTGTAACATTTTTCTTAATCTCTACATGCAGGACTTCGTTTTTGCTTTTCTATATTTATTTATGTTTTAGTTCCATAATTGAAATTTATTTTGACCTGTAACAATATATTGTGATATATCTATCCTTTATTAAACTATACTTTGATCTTTAATGATAAAGGCATTTAACAATTGACTTTGAGCGCCAGTAACTTGCAGCCTTGCAGGAAACACATCTAGTTAATATACAATATCCAGGTAAGATTTTAAAAGTGTAGTTGAACATGGTGCTCAAATTACACCAGCCTCAACTTTCACCAGTTTCAAGGCCACCAGTTCCTATCCCTGGATAAGTAGTTTGCCAGGTCCCAAGGGTTTGGGCACTTCATGGAGCCCTGGATTTGCATGTCATGTCAACTCGGTTGGCTCGAGTGGGATTTCCCCGCTACTCAAAAAAAGAAAGTACAGCTATTCTAAATGCAACACTCAGTGATCTACTGGAGGGGTATTGATAAAACTGTGACACTGTAAATATTTTTTAATAATGGCAAGATATCAAAGAATAACAACAATTCAACAAACCTCTGGTGAGCCAGGGGCAATTCCAATCAACACCAACCATTTCTCAGATGGATCACATCTGTAGTTAATTATCTGATTGTTTGATAAATTGGCCGTTCTATCAAACATCTTTGTAGGTTCAGAATCACCTGTACAAAAATGATTGCACAGGGTCACACAATATAACTATGACCTTCAGCTAATAAATGGAGCAGTATAAATCTATGGAGAAGTTACGGCAATGTACCCTCAATTGACCAATGATATACCGAAGTCTGGGTTACCATGCCCAACATTTTAGGGGTTATCCATTTCCAAAAGACAACCTGAAAGCAGATGTATGATAAGATCATATAACATCAAATTTAGCAAACAAAATGAAAAGGCTGTAAACCATCAAATTATAAAACTATTGCTCTTACCTGTTCAGGCATCTGATGGGACTTCATTTTCGCTTTCATCTCAATATTAAATATCTGCAAGTGGTCCTGAGTAGTCCCCGGAAGTTGAGCTTGAAAAAATTAAATTGTTCAGTAGCTATAGAAGTAAACAAGCACAAGCCTCACTGTTTCTCTAAGAACCTACTACATATGAAGTTTAAGCTTTGTGATACATTGTGCACTAGACATATAGTCTATTTTCTACTTCACATAGAAAATAGAGAACATGATTCTGGTTCATTCCAAGCCTTATAAAACCATGACTTGCCTTAGGAAGTTTTCAAATCCTGCAAAAGTTTGCTCCCTTATAAACTAATACATTGCGAGAATGTGGACCTCAGGCAATCAACATATAAATCAATAGCTTAACTGATACCAAGTTCTATCAAAAGCATGAAGAGAATTACAAGAACAGTGAGCACTGAATTGACTAATAAATTTGCTAGGATAGTTAGAAGTAAAGTTTTAAAGCTCTGATTCACTAATCACTATGCGGCCAGAGGGTGATCATATTTATGGCAAAAGGTTCAACATGGATCGCATAATAAACTGTACCCTATTCATGAATCCCAACAAAACTTCTAAAAAAATTCAATTTGGTCATCCAAAATTGAATGCAAAACACTTGATTCTTTTTACTATCTTTAAGTAAAATTTACCAGTTGTCCCCATGTCAGGATTGCAAAGATATTAGTGCTAACTGAGTTTGGTCAACAATACTTGCTTTAACTTGAGACCTAAATGTTTTCATAACCTTTTTTAGTCATCATGGGTAGGCATGTTCTAATATTTGACAAATAGTCAAAAAAAAAATTCATCACTATGCATGCAAAGTCAGATGTCACAATTTCCACAGGACCGAAAGTAGTACCTTTCAAAGCCAGTATCCTGGAAATGGGATTCATAAGAGCTGAGTCGGCAGTAATTGGCCTTCTCAGTGGCTGCATAGGCATGCTCATATCGATAATCACCACACTATTCTGGGGTGATGTTTCACGAACACAAATGAACTTATCTGACTCCATTGTGACATTGGTGAACGTGATAAACTGGGGATTGATCCCTATGCTGGGCAACTGCAATAACATCACAGTATTCAAACCAACAACAATCACAGATGCACAACCAAATTAAGAAACTCAGAAACATATCTGTCATTTTATCCCAACGATCTGAAAATGTCAATAAAATATCTGCTTAGCTAAACAATCTAAGCAATACGAGAGTAAATAAACTAGCTAAGTTGATCACTTCATCAAATTAACACCAATATAAACCCAACAGATAACCAAAACGATAAAATAGCGTAACTTAAAGGTTGTTTCTATTATCAAAGTGCAAACCTGTTCCTAGACGATAATATTAGGCTTCGTAGAAATATACTAAACATACATCCTCTAATCTAACAAATCTAGCCAATATAGAGTAGAGAAGCTACGAATTTTATTTTGGCATTTCATTTAACCCTAGATAACTCAAAATTGTGACGAAAATGATAAAATCAATTGAACTAGGCTGTAGACGATATAAGTGTGATCTATTCCTCTGTGTGCGTATAATAAATTTAGGTCTCCGAACAGATTCACATACCGTGAGTGCCTCTTTCATAGTAATCGGAGCGTTAGCGGCCGCCATGGTGGTGGCGAAAGAGACCAAAACGACGGCGGATCAGATGTAGATATGATCTATGGAATATTTGAATTGATTTGAATCGCCTGCCAAGAAATTCCGGCCCTACCGGTTAAACAAACGATCGGCGATCTCTCGGAGGGGAGAGATCTGGAGAGAGAAAGAGGGAGAGGGAGAGAATTTGAGAGTAATCGAGTATGCGTAGTCTGGTTCTTCAGAAGGCGAAGACTTGAGAAAAACACAAAGCGAGGAGAAATGGAAAAAAGAAAAAGGAAATAAAACCGAGAAAGTGTGTGTCTGAGACATGGAAAAAAAAAATGCAAATTTTGTTTTTATGTATTATTTCACATCAAATTATTTTTCATTTGTCATATATATATATATATATATATATATATATATATATATATATATATATATATATATATATATATATATATATATAGGGAGGTTCCATTAAGAACTTCTGTGCATCGAGGCACAAAACAACCTTCACTATCCCTTGGATGAAAATAATGTGTGGGTTAGATTAAATGACAAAATGGTAATTAAATAGAAAGTTTATGCATCAAGTGCACATAATGAAATTCGCGGAGGGGTAAAACGGGAATTATGCAATCCTTATTTAATTATTACACTTTCAAAATTAACAAAAATAATACGAATTCAAAATACATGCATATCATTCATCTCTTCCAAAAATAAATCGTGCATATCGTTCATCTCTTCCAAAATCAAAATACATCAAAATACAAACATGAATCGTTAATCTCTTCATGCATATCGTTCATCGTTCATCATCAAAATACATGCATATCGTCCATCTCTTCCAAAAATAAATCATGCATATCGTTCATCTCCTCCAAAATCAATATATATCAAAATACAAACATGAATCGTTTATCTCTTCATGCATATCGTTCATCGTTCATCATCAACATACATGCATATCGTTCATCTATTCCAAAAATAAATCATGCATATCGTTCATCTCTTCCAAAATCAAAATAATCAAAATACAAACATGAATCGTTCATCTCTTCATGTATATCGTTCATCATCAAAATACATGCATATCGTTCATCTCTTCATGCAAATCGTTCACCTCTTCCAAAATACATGCACATCGTTCATCTCTTCCAAAATCAAATACATGCATATCGTTCATCTCTTTCAAAATCATCAAAATATACCCTTTTATCTTTGAAGGTGTTCATCATTCAAAAATACATCATTTTATCGTGTTTTTCATTGAAGGTGTTCATCATTCAAAAATTTATCATGCATTCAAAAAATGCGGTGATTATTGGTCTGAGAGAGATGCCCGGTGGGGAGGAGGACGGTGGTGCAGCGGTCATGAACCGAGATAGGGAAAGGGAGGTGGCGGGTGGTGCGATGGTGGTGCAGTTACGGTGGTGTATCGGAAAATAAAGGAGATGACAATGGTGTGCATGTTAATATTGATGACGGTGGAGAAAAGGTGCACCATGGTGGTGGTGGTTGGTGGTTGACGATTGCCGGTGGTGGCGGCGGTGCTATGGTGGTGTGAGGCCGAGGATGGAAGGAAGCAAGAGGGGGCTAAGAGAGAGGGGAGAGGGAGAGAGATAGAGAGAAAGAGGGAGTGATTTTAGGAAAGAAGTTAATGGTGATTTTCATACCAAATTTAGCTATTAATTATCTTAAAAACATTTGAATTTAAAAATAATTTCCATACATTTAATATCCCTTTAATGCCCTTTGTGCACCCTTAGTAGATAGCCTGATGCACAAAAGTTCTCAATGGTGCCTCGATGCACAAAAGTTCTCAATCGAACCTCAATATATATATATTAGATCGGGAACCAAAAAAAATCAACCACAGCTTTTAGAATAATTGATAATTGGTGCATCACGCGATGCACGTATTTGGTATGCATAGGGGTGTTTTGAAAAGAATAACATATCTAGTCAAATAAAATTTAATTTTATATTAATTGAATATTCAATCAAATAGTTAAAATTAAATAAATTTAATTGATACACTTTCAAAATTACAAAATCTAAACAAATTCAAAAATAATGATTTGATGTTTAGAGAGATGGATGGCAATGGGGTGGTGGCCGTCGGATTTAGAGAGAGGGGGAGAGAGATAAGGGTGATTTTCATCATCTTTATTAAATTGCACCGTGAACTGGCTGCTACGCATGGGGTGGTGGCCGCCAATTTTAGAGACAGGGGTGGCAACGGGGTGGTGGCCGCCGAAAGAAGAGGTGGTGGCCGGCCCCCGACTTTAGAGAGAGGAGGAGAGAGATAAGAGTGAGTGAGAGAAAGTGTGAGGGATAAGTGAAAGCTTGTTTATTTGTTGATTTAATGGTTTAATTACCTAAATTAATTCCTTCTATTTAATGGTTTCTAAAATATATTTTAATTATAATTAAATATAAATTACAAGTTTGGCATTCCTAAAACGCCCTTAATGCATATTTGGTTCCTTCAGATTCCCAATGCATTAAGGTTCCTCATTGAATCTCAATGTATATATATACACACACATGTGTGTGCTCAAATGAGTACCACTTATTACTAGGGATGTAAACGGTTCCGGAACCGGACCGAACCGAACCGGACCCGATTTAACCGAAACCGAAAATTGAAGATTGTAAGAACCGATAACCGAACCAATAATTGTAACACGGTTCCGGTTCCGGTTCGGTTATGGTACGAGTATTTCGGGTATGGAACCGATTAGAACCAAAATTTGCAAAAAATATATATATACTTATATATATATATATATATATATATATATATATATATATATATACACACACACACACACACACACACACACACATATATATATATATATATATATATATATATATATATATTATAACAAGATATAAACAAAAAAACACGATTAACGTTTTATTATACTTTTGCAAAAAAAAATATATTTGTTATGAATGTCAACGTGAAGTATGAATTTTCAACCTGAACAATTCCTAATGGATTTTCAAATCTTGATTGCTTTTGGTTAACGTTTTATTGAATGTAAATCTTGATAAAATATCATTCTGAATTACTTCTTTAAATATAGTGATATATTCTTAATTATTGATTGTATTTTAAAAATTGCTTGTTTTTAGAACAAAGTGGATTTGATCGATGCAATTAATTCTTCCAAGTGCTAGGTATGGTGAGGATTGAGGAAGACAACCATCAAATAATCTTTTGTTTTTCACAATTCCTATCATGGGTTTTTAAATTTTCTTGGTATCCATGCCATGGACTTTTCGAATTCTTGGTTCCATACCCGATATAACCGAAACCCGCAGAACCGTTAACCGAATAACCGAAAACCGAAAATTAAAAATTATAAGAACCGATAACCGAACCGAATACCAAAAATCGGTTCCAATCGGTTCCGGTTCGGTTTCGGTTCGTTTTTTCGGTCATTCCACACATCCCTACTTATTACGCAGCACACGAGAAGGTATCATTCATTAAAAAATTTGAATTTTTATTCATAAACATGTTCTAATTAACATTACAAAGATGATATATAAATTTCACACACATTTACATATTCTAAGTATATGAAATCACGCATCACATAAATGTACGTTCACATATATGCAAATTTTATGTAAGTGTATGTTCACATTATTTTTAAGGATTTAGGAGATGTGGAATTTACATATCATTTTTATAATGTTCATGTTTATGAAAAAAAATTAAAAAAACTTCTTTAGAGGTGATACCTTCTGATGCACTGCATAATGAATATTATTCTTTCGAGCCATATCCTATGTGTGTTGTAGAACTCAATAACCCAATCACATCCATTAGTAAGCATGGTAACGAGACGGATATAATCGGGTATCTCATTTCTCAATCCCGCAAGCGCAAATGCATGTTTGTGGTGTGGGGTCAAACGATTCCAATAACTTTTTTATTTTACGTGTTATATATGTAATTGAAAAAAAAAATTGACCCCTATGCTTTTTTAAGTTTGACCCCAATATCCTTGTTAGTTTTTATAAATTTTACACATATAAAAATATTTACAAAATATAAGAAAATATACTAAGACCTAATAGTTTGTTACTTATTTAACAAATAATTTAAAAATGCATGTGTATTGAACATTCATTTATTGAGTTAATTCATTATTGGATATTTCACATTTTGGCTTGGCTAGGAATATATATATATACAGGATTGGGTTCTTTTAAGAACCTTAAATAATGTGGGAACATAAGAACCAATTTCAACCCTTGGATTAATGTGATCAATGGTGGATAATCAATGGCATTGTTGTAAATATTTTCAAGTATGGTTGGGTCCACTAAGGGCAAATCAGTCATTTTTCCTCCTTCATTTAATGCAACTTTTCAGAAAAGTTTCCAACAACCTGTCCTTTAATTAAACTATACAATCATCAATGAGTTTGTCATTAATTTTTTCTTTTTCTTCCATTTTTTCCGGCAAGAAGAAGCTCAGTTCCGTCGCCGGAATTCCATTCCGTTTTTTTATTTCACCTGAATCCATGGAGTCGACCGACACATTTCAACAGACACCGTATAATATTTTTCCAAATGGTTTTGCAGCCGATGAGGAGGTCGACGATTGTTTTTCTCTAATCCAGGTCATGTTTATATTTTATTCGAGTATTCGTTGCTTTATTTAACGTTTCTTCTACGTAGAATATGTTGCATTCTACGTAGAATATGTTGCATTCTACGTAGAATATGTTGCATTCTACGTAGAATATGTTGCATTCTACGTAGAATATGTTGCATTCTACGTAGAATATCTTGCATTCTATGTTGTCTGTAAATCTATATATATTTTTGTATTCTATGTTGTCTGAATAGAACTTCTATAAACATTTATAGATTTTGAATTTTTTAATCTGTATTCTACTCATATTTTATGTTATATTATGATGTTCATATTTTCTAGTCTATTTTATATTTTAAAATCGCAGAATCGGGTAAATATGAAACGCTCAAGACCTTGCTAAACGACGATGGCTCTGAGCAAGACAATAGGAAAGGCACGACAAAAAAGATATATTGTTCGTAGATTATTTTGTATTCTTCGTAGTTTTTTATAGATTGTCTGTAAATCTATATGGAGTTTTGTATTCTATGTTGTTTGAATAGATCTTCAATAAACATTTATAGATTTTGGATTCTTTAATTTGTATTCTTCTCAGATTTTATGTTATCTTATGATGTTCATATTTTCTATGTCAGTGTAAATCTATATAGATCTTCTCACATTTATAGTTTTTTACAGATTGTTTGCAAATTTATTTAACGTTTCTTCTACGTAGAATATGTTGCATTCTACGTAGAATATGTTGCATTCTACGTAGAATATGTTGCATTCTACGTAGAATATGTTGCATTCTACGTAGAATATCTTGCATTCTATGTAGAATTGTTTGCAAATTTATATAGATTTTAGGTAAGTGTCATATATTCTATATAGAATACCACAATTCTACGCAGAATGTTCACATATTTTTCATAGAATACCACTAATCTACGTAGATTGTTCACATATTCTACGTAGATAGTTCACATATTCTACATAGAATATTGCTATTCTATGTTACTAGAAATGTTATACATTTTTTTTGCATCATAGTTTTGAATCCATTGTTTTAATGCAGGTTGTAAAAGATTCTACCATGGACACCATTGATTGTGATTGTCGAATGTTCGATCGGATTGTGTTGCTTTGTATCTCCGTCATAGAATGTTGTATATTCACCATAGAATATTATGTTGACTCCATAGAAATTATCTTAATCTACATATAAAGTTGTATATTATTCATAGAAAAAAAAAAGATGAAGAGAAAAACTCTGGTGGTTTTTTTTTTTAGAGAAAAAAAAAGGATGAAGAGAAAAAAGAGGAGGTAATTAATTGTGTGTGAAAAAACGTGCAGTTCCTTTTTCAATGTTATCCCCAATATACCCCTTACCCACCCATTTTTCCAACAAAAAAAAACCCCTAAAGCCTTCTTAATTTCAAAAATGTCATCTTACATCTAAGCCATTGATTTCATGAAATCAATGGATGAGATTAGTTCTTAGGTTCCCACATTATTTAAGGTTCTTAGAAGAACCCTCCCCATATATATATATATATATATATATATATATATATATATATATATATATATATATATATATATATATATATATATATATATATATATATATATATATATATATATATATAGGGTCAGGTTCTATGGGGCACCTGTATGCATTGTGCACTTTGGGAACCTGTATGCACCGTTAGATCTTGAATTTTAATGGTTTAGATTGTAGTGGCAAAAGGGTAATTAACTTGAAAATGGGTGCACGGGTGCATAACTTCTCGTGCGCGGAAGGGCAAAATCGGAAGATGCTTGAATTCAGAAAATATTCTATCCGAATCTAAACAAACATGATGCATCTTCATCCAATTTATTGGATTCGTCTTCAAACACGATGCATCTTCATCCAATTCAATTTCAAACATGACATTTCGACCATATTCATCCTCGTCTTTGTTCCATCATTATGCATCACCAAAATCGTGATGCATTTCGGCCATATTCATCCTCGTCTTTGTTCCATCCTTATGCATCACCAAAATCGTGATGCATTTCGGCCATATTCATCCTCGTCTTTGTTCCATCATTATGCATCACCAAAATCGTGATGTGTTTCGACATTTAAACGTGTTAATTTCGTGATGCATCTCTGAAATTTAAACGTGTTCATCAACGTCTTCAATGTGTTCATCATTGTCGTGATGCATTGCTGTTGTGCATCATGTTTGAAACAACCAATACCATATGCTCCAACTATTTCTTGGAAGCAATAACCACCAACATTAATAAAGAATCTTAGAATTCATTGACTAGCCATAAGCATGATACATATCGTAGAATGAATTGTTTGTGAAAAAACTGATACTCAAAAACCATGATCAACAGACGCAAGAAAATTCTCGTCAACATCGATGCACAAGTATGGTGCAGAGTTGCATACCGACGGTGGACAACGATGGTGGTGCTGGGTCTGGCGGTAGTAGTAGTGGTTGTCTTGTGAAAACTGGTTCAGAGAAAGAGAGATGGAGAGAGGCTAGCCATGAAAGAGAAAAGGAAAGAGAGAGAAAAGGGGATGTATTTATGGAAAGGTGGTTGATTATTTTATTTAGTTTCCTAAATAAATGATAAATATTAAATTAAATCTTATAATTTAACAATATATTATTAAGCATTCCCAAAATGCCCTTAATGCACCCTTTGTAAACAAGCAATGCATTTTTGGTTCCCATTTGGTTCCCGATGCATATGGTGCCCCATAGAACCTAAATCTATATATATGTGTGTGTGTGTGTGTGTGTGTGTGTGTGTGTGTGTGTGTGTGATTCCAGTGTTCCCTAATGTCAATGATCATTCACTTTTTTTTAATAGACATGTATAAGACAACATTATAAGATTTTTTTTTAAATAGACAACATCATAAATATTGTGGATGGTAAAAAAAATGTGAATTGTGTGAATAATCATTCACTTGAATGACAATTCACATAAATGAATTGAACATTCAAATAATTTTTAAGGACACTGGAAATATGAATCTATGTGAAATTCATATATTAGGTGTGTAACATTAATTTAAACATGGTTATGAGAACAAAAATTTTTAAAAAGTTTTTTAAGGTTGGTATCTTCGGATGCACTTAATTTCGAAAGATTCTTTTTTGAACCTGATATATATATATATATATATATATATATATATATATATATATAGAATATGGACGTGAGAAGTATTTTATGGTGAGAAGACGTGAGAAGTAATCACAGAGTGCCATGAGTCATCCTTCCTAATCAAGCTCAGGGGTAAATTAGTCATCATAAAATATATATTTCTCTCTCCAAATTTTGGAAATGATTTAATTTAATAAATAGAAACGATATTTACGGAATCTCTATTTTTAATACATATAAAAAATTAAACTGGTTAAAGAACTTTAATTCTATTATGAAAAGACAAAAGATGTGGATGGCAATTTTCAAAGGGTCTTCTCTTTTACCAAGTTGAGAAGCAACACAACACAGTGTTTTCATTAATTGCAAAATAGTACATTAATTTTGTATATAAATAGACTCACACTTGTCATACGATTTGATATGGAGAACATATATACATATATGTAAAACTTTGCAAGTCTTGTTCGATATTTAAATTCAGTTAGATTATAACAAATTCAACAATGATTCAATGTTTTATAATGTATTTTGTAAATCGATGATTCAATAAATGTGATTGATATTTTATACACTATATTACCAGTTAACATTAATTCAATACTTTATACTTCATGTTTTATATTTTGTTTCAATACTGAAATGAAAATTGTGTAGTTGATCCATGTATATTATAATAGAGTCAATAATGAATATTATAATTGATTCAACGATATGTTTGTATATTGGATCAATGTTTATAAAATATCAGATTAACGTATTAATTTGTATCGGTGAATCAATGCATTTGTGTTGTTGAATCATGCAACAATATGAATATATTATAAATATGTAACACCCTACTTTTACGACTAATGTCACATAAGACTCACAGTCCACGTCATCAAATCATAAGCAATGTCATCAAGGGTTAAACAGCTAATTACTACTAAATATCAACATCGGACATAAGTAACACAGTACGGGAACCAACCCCCGTCAACAAAGTCCGGCAACCACAACATAAGTATAGGTTACAGTCATCCATAAGTCACTGGCTAATAAGCCAAACCACGAAACATCAAGACTACTTACGAAAGTAGTCACTAACTACTGTCCACGCGGCGGGTCTCGGCTACTGCCCGCTGTGTCCCTAGCCTCAGTCCTCGTACCTGAGATCCACAATTAAAACAACAGTCAGCGGAAAGCTGGTGAGTTACTGTAAACAACGTTAAAACAGTTTATAAAATAGTTAGCACAATATAACGACTAATAATCAACATGCGGCCGGCCTCAATTGCCTGACGCCTCATCGGGAGCGACCAGGCACAGCCTGCATAGCCCACTCCACAAAGTAGTGGGTTGTCAGGTCCACTGAGTTGGGAATGACCCAACAGGCCTCTCTACTCTGCGTATAGCAACAATACGCGCGATCCACGTGCTCTGCTCTGTGCTAACAAATGTCAACGTATAAAAGGATCCACATCGGACCCGGATAATAAACAACAAAGTAAGTAACTCACCTGAAGCACGACTACAGTCCCGCTATCAACGACAGTCTCTACAAGTCTCAGGCTTAGCTACGAAATCCTGGCAACAATAAACACAACTACACTGTAACGACTAGCTACGGAACTCATAACGACTATATTACTAACATTTACGAACTCGACATCAGCTATTGGACTTAGACTCACGAGCGCGGCCCGGAGCACGACCACGATCGCGGTCTCGGCCGCGGTCAGGGAGCGCGGGCGCGATCCCACCGCCAGCGATCACCCTTAGCCGCCTCATCCTGATCGCGGGCGCGACCAGATGAGCACGGCCGCGATGCGGCGACGAACAGAGCAGGGCCTGCTCTGTTTTCTGTTCAGCCATGGAGTTGAATTCCAATTCGATTTCTCATGCTACAGGGGCTATAAACCGACCCCCAACTCATTACAACTACTAAATACTACAATTTAACTCATTTAACAATAGCTTCTAACCTTGATTCACCTCCTTCTTGCTAGATTTATCTTAGTCTCCAAGTTGAAGAAGTGATGAAATCTCAATATTCTGATTATGGCTTGTTGATTTGATTTCCCTTGATCCTTTCTCTGGCCCTTAGCTGATCACACACATATACACTCTTGAATTTCAATGAAATGAAGGAAAGGAAGCCTAAAGAGATGTATATATACGTTTCCGGTCCCGAACTCAATTAAAACGGGTACAATACTCATTAATCACTAGGTAAACACCCGTTAACCCAATTAATCTCAAATTAACGACTTGGGTTTAGAATGTCAATTAACTCATTAAAACAATCCCAAATCTCCAATTGTTACTAAACAGGTTATTATCTCAACCGATTAACATTACTCGTAATAGCAACCTACTTTACTGACTCACGTGCAATTAATCAATTAAAATTTACCAACTCATTGAGACGACTCTTAGAGCCAATAAATAAATTACACGTACCTGCTGCTAGTTTCCGGATGTTACAAATCCTCCCCTCTAGAACTGATCCCGTCCTCGGGATCTCAACTCAGGTGAATAGATGCGAATACCGCTGTCGCATGTCCGCCTCGGGTTCCCAGGTAGCGCTGGAACCCTTATGATACCGCCACTGTACTAACACTAGCGGGATTTCCTTCTTCCGCAATTTTTTCACCTTGCGGTCTAGAATCGACTCGGGATGCTCAACGTACCTTAGCTGCTCGTCCACCTCGATCTCGGATATGGGAACTGTTTCCTCATGTGGGGCCAAACACCGCCGCAGGTAGCTAACATGGAAGGTAGGATGCACCCCACGCAACTCTGGAGGCAACTCTAATCGGTAGGCCTGCGTGCCCACTCGCTCGACTATACAGAACGGCCCAATGAATCTCGGACTGAGCTTACCTTGTTTCCGGAATCGAATCACACCCTTCCACGGGGATACCTTCAGTAGTACCCACTCGCCTACATCAAACTCTAACTCTTTGGTCCTCTTATCGGCATAGCACTTCTGTCGACTCTGAGCTACCTGTAATCTCTCTCTGACCACTGCTATCTTCTCACTAGTCTGCTGAATGATCTCAGGATCTGTAATCTCTTTCTCTCCCACTTCTGTCCAACACACTGGAGTACGACATTTACGACCGTATAACGCTTCGAATGGAGGCATCTTAATGCTAGAGTGGTAGCTGTTATTATAAGCAAATTCAACTAACGGCAAATGCGAATCCCAACTACCACTAAAATCCACCACACAAGCTCGTAACATATCCTCCATCGTCTGGATCGTACGCTCAAACTGGCCGTCCGACTGGGGATGATAAGCAGTACTCATCTGCACTCGAGTACCTAATGCCCGCTGTAGACTCTGCCAGAAGGTGGACGTGAATCGAGCATCTCTATCGGAAACTATCAAGGCTGGAACTCCATGTCGGGAGACAATCTCAGACAAACAAACTCGGGCGAGCTGCTCCAACGTATAAGTCTCCCGGATCGGCAGAAAATGCGCTGTCTTCGTAAGCCGATCTACTATCACCCATATCGCATCATATCCACGTGGAGTTCGCGGTAACTTCGTAACGAAGTCCATCGTGATATGCTCCCAGCTCCACTGAGGAATCTCTAACGGCTGTAAGCGGCCATGGGGCTTCTGGTGCTCGGCCTTCACCTGCAGGCAAGTCAGACAACGCTCGACGAACTCAGCTATGTCCCGTTTCATGCCGGGCCACCAATATAATGCACGGAGATCCTGATACATCTTCGTACTACCAGGATGAATAGTAAGGCGAGACTTATGAGAATCCTCCAAGATCAACTGTCGTGCATCACCGGCCCTAGAAACCCAAACTCGGCCCTGTCTCATATATAATCCTCGAGAGTCGGTCTCAAACTCTTGTAACTGACCCAAAATGTGCTCCCTCCGGTGGTTCTATGCACGCATCCCAATCTTCTGTGCCTCTCGAAGTCTCTCTATCAGGGTAGACGTCACCTCGACTCTGTAATTACGGGCTCGACTCGAAGATCCGCGCTCCTTTCGACTGAGCGCGTCTGCTACCACATTCGCCTTACCTGGGTGGTACTGAATGTCGCAATCATAATCCTTGATCAACTCTAGTCCCCGTCTCTGGCGCATATCCAGATCACGCTGGCTGAACAAATACTGGAGACTCTTATGATCAGTAAACAAGATAAACGGTACCCCATACAGGTAATGGCGCCAAATCTTCAGCGCAAACACAATGGCTGTCAACTCTAAATCATGGGTCGAATAATTCTTCTCATAATCCTTCAACTGACGAGAAGCATACGCAATCACTCGGCCCCTCTGCATCAGTACACATCCCAACCCTGTCCCCGAAGCATCAGTATACACAACAAAATCACTGGTGCCTTCAGGCAGGGCTAATACTGGAGCCTGACACAACCGACGCTTCAGCTCCTCAAACACGAACTCCTGATCTTCAGTCCACTGGAACGGAACTGACTGGCGAGTCAAGCGAGTCAACGGTACTGCGATCAGCGCAAAGTCCTGGATGAATCGACGATAATATCCTGCTAATCCCAGGAAACTGCGAATCTCTGCTACACTCTGCGGCCTCTCCCAGCTCATAACGGCTTCTATCTTAGCTGGGTCTACAGAAACGCCCTCGCCGCTAACGACATGGCCTAGGAACTGAACTTCTCGAAGCCAGAACTCACACTTCGAGAACTTCGCATATAGCTTCTCTCGCCGTAACACACTTAGAATCTCTCGCAAGTGCGCCGCATGCTCCTCTACTGATCGGGAATATATCAGGATGTCATCTATGAACACTATGACAAACTGATCAAGATACGGACGGCAGACCCTATTCATCAGGTCCATAAAAGCTGCTGGGGCATTGGTTAGCCCGAATGGCATAACCAGGAACTCATAATGGCCATATCGGGTCCTGAATGCTGTCTTCGCTGTATCCTGTTCATAAACCTTCAACTGATGATATCCCGAGCGCAAGTCGATCTTCGAAAACACGCTAGCCCCCTGCAACTGGTCGAACAAATCATCTATCCGCGGAAGAGGATAACGGTTCTTTACCGTTACCTTATTAAGCTCGCGATAGTCTATACACATCATCATCGACCCATCTTTCTTCTTCACAAAAAGGACCGGAGCACCCCACGGTGAAGTACTCGGTCGGATGAAACCACGATCCAACAGCTCCTGCAACTGACTCATCAGTTCCCTCATCTCGGTAGGAGCCAAACGATAGGGTGCGCGTGCAATGGGAGTTGCACCTGGCACCAACTCTATCCGAAACTCTACCTGTCTGTCCGGCGGCAACCCAGGTAGTTCCTCGGGGAACACATCGAGGAACTCAGAAACAACATCGACGGCCTCTATACTCTGCTTCTCCTTCTTCGCATCAACTACATATGCTAGGAAGGAGGAACAACCCTTGGTTAAACAACGACTAGGCTGAATCGCAGAAATGAGGCCAACACTGCCTCTCTGCGCTCTCCGTACACCGTGATAACACGATCCTCAGAAACCGGTAGTCGAATGATCTTCTTGGAACAAGCAATGTCTGCATGCTGAGAAGCTAACCAATCCATACCTACTATGACATCGAAACTACCGATCTCTATAGGTAACAGATCGATCCTAAAGGGATAACCGTCTATCTCTAAGATACATTGGGCATAAATATGCCTAACTACAGAAGCACTGCCATCAGCAAGCTCTATGACTAATGGCTCTGACAACTCAACATGCAAAGCAGTAAAATATGCAGTAAAGGCAAGCGAAACGAAAGAACGGTTCGCTCCGGAATCGAACAACACTCGGGCACTATGACCATTTAAAATGAACGTACCCGAAACCACGTCAGCTGTATCTCGAGCCTCCTCCGCTGTCAGCTGAAAAACTCGGCCTCTGGCTGGCGGGACAGTATCTCTACGCGCTGAAGAGCCAACAGAACTCTGACCCTGGGTCGGCGGTCTCGAATCTCCCTGCCGCGGAGCTGTGCAATCTTTAGACTGGTGGCCAGGCCGTCCGCAATTAAAGCAGAGCGGGTCTCTCGATGTACACCCTGACTGGGTGTGGCCGGGCTGACCACAACGGAAGCAACGCACATGGCGGGGATCACACTCCCCGGTGTGCCTCTGGCGGCATCTCCTACAGAACCGCCCTCTAGTAGCCGACCCCGAACTCGACGCTCCTCCCCTCTGCTCGGACCCTGCAAAACGACTGCCCCTATCATCGGGCCTGCGATCTGACCTCTGCGAAGATCTATCTCGGTGCCGGTCTCCCCCCTCGGACTCTGTGCGTCGACGGTCGTCCCCTCTAGACTGGAACTGACTGGGACGACTATCTCTGTCCCGATCTCTATCTCTACCTCTGTCAAAACCACCTCCCTGTCCAGCCGACTGAGTGACTCGTGGCTGCTCGACCACTGGATCTCTACGAGATAACTCGCTCTCTCGTCTACGAGCCAACTCGACTGCTCTAGCATAGGTCGGGATGTAACCAGTATCAATAAACTCTCGGATCTCTTTACGCAATCCCATCAGAAACCGATTAATCTTCCGTGACTCTGTACTAATCTGAATAGGCGCAAACAAACTCAAGTCGATGAAAATCTTCTCGTACTCATCAACTGATCGCTGTCCCTGAAATAACGTCAGAAAATCAATCTCTAGCTGAGCCCTGCGGTCCTCGGGGCAGTACTGCTCCTCAAAACGAGCCCTGAACTGACTCCACGTCATCTCGTATGCAGGTCCATCTCCCATCATATCTCTAATAGTCCGCCACCACTGCTGAGCACTAGTCCGTAACTGGGCACTAGCGAATGTCGTCATCTGATCCGGGTGGCATCCTGTGATACGGAAGGCCATCTCCATATCCTGTAACCAGTACATGGCCTTTACGGCCCCGGGCTCGCCGTGATACTCTGGCGAGTGTGCAGCAAGGAACTCCTTATATTTACGCCCCTTGCCTGCCGCTCGTGATGAACCAGCTCCTGAATCTCTACCCCCGCCTGAACTCTGGGTCTGGGACTGAATACCCTCAGCACGGCCTTTCTCGTAGGCCTCCTGTAGCCGTCGGGCAAACTCCTCATCTGATACTCGTCCCCCAGTGGGACCTTCGGGCCTCTACTCATCAGCCATAAAATCTATGCATAATAGAAACAACATTACTATAATGACAATAATATGATTCTACAATTTCTTAGACCTACTCATCAGAGATCAAGCCCAAGGATCTAGACACTGGTTTAAGCCTAAGCATCACTAATGATACTTAAACCTTAAACTAATGCTCTGATACCAAGCTGTAACACCCTACTTTTACGACTAATGCCACATAGGACTCACAGTCCACGTCATCAAATCATAAGCAATGTCATCAAGGGTTAAACAGCTAATTACTACTAAATATCAACATCGGACATAAGTAACACAGGACGGGAACCAACCCTCGTCAACAAAGTCCGGCAACCACAACATAAGTATAGGTTACAGTCATCCATAAGTCACTGGCTAATAAGCCAAACCACGAAACATCAAGACTACTTACGAAAGTAGTCACTAACTACTGTCCACGCGGCGGGTCTCGGCTACTGCCCGCTGTGTCCCTAGCCTCAGTCCTCGTACCTGAGATCCACAATTAAAACAACAGTCAGCGGAAAGCTGGTGAGTTACTGTAAACAACGTTAAAACAGTTTATAAAATAGTTAGCACAATATAACGACTAATAATCAACATGCGGCCGGCCTCAACTGCCTGACGCCTCATCGGGAGCGACCCGGCACAGCCTGCATAGCCCACTCCACAAAGTAGTGGGTTGTCAGGTCCACTGAGTTGGGAATGACCCAACAGGCCTCTCTACTCTGCGTATAGCAACAATACGCGCGATCCACGTGCTCTGCTCTGTGCTAACAAATGTCAACGTATAAAAGGATCCACATCGGACCCGGATAATAAACAACAAAGTAAGTAACTCACCTGAAGCACGACTACAGTCCCGCTATCAACGACAGTCTCTACAAGTCTCAGGCTTAGCTACGAAATCCTGGCAACAATAAACACAACTACACTGTAACGACTAGCTACGGAACTCATAACGACTATATTACTAACATTTACGAACTCGACATCAGCTATTGGACTTAGACTCACGAGCGCGGCCCGGAGCACGACCACGATCGCGGTCTCGGCCGCGGTCAGGGAGCGCGGGCGCGATCCCACCGCCAGCGATCACCCTTAGCCGCCTCATCCTGATCGCGGGCGCGACCAGATGAGCACGGCCGCGATGCGGCGACGAACAGAGCAGGGCCTGCTCTGTTTTCTGTTCAGCCATGGAGTTGAATTCCAATTCGATTTCTCATGCTACAGGGGCTATAAACCGACCCCCAACTCATTACAACTACTAAATACTACAATTTAACTCATTTAACAATAGCTTCTAACCTTGATTCACCTCCTTCTTGCTAGATTTATCTTAGTCTCCAAGTTGAAGAAGTGATGAAATCTCAATATTCTGATTATGGCTTGTTGATTTGATTTCCCTTGATCCTTTCTCTGGCCCTTAGCTGATCACACACATATACACTCTTGAATTTCAATGAAATGAAGGAAAGGAAGCCTAAAGAGATGTATATATACGTTTCCGGTCCCGAACTCAATTAAAACGGGTACAATACTCATTAATCACTAGGTAAACACCCGTTAACCCAATTAATCTCAAATTAACGACTTGGGTTTAGAATGTCAATTAACTCATTAAAACAATCCCAAATCTCCAATTGTTACTAAACAGGTTATTATCTCAACCGATTAACATTACTCGTAATAGCAATCTACTTTACTGACTCACGTGCAATTAATCAATTAAAATTTACCAACTCATTGAGACGACTCTTAGAGCCAATAAATAAATTACACGTTCCTGCTGCTAGATTCCGGATGTTACAAAATATGCATGAATTAATGTTACAAATTTAATGTCATAATTTATTGAATCGATGTTGTATATAAATTTATTGAATTGATGTTGTAAATTTAATGAATCGTAATTTTTACAATACTGTATCATTGATTTTAAAAGTTGAATCATCGATTTTTAAAAGAACAAATCTTTGTTCTTAAAATATTGGGATCATTGATTTTTAAAATACTAAATCGTCGTGCAAATATATTATGATTAAAATAAAATTGAAATTAGTATATAAATTATATCAATTTTTGTTGGACTAATATACCTTTCATTTAATTATGATATTTCTAAAAATCCAACTTTTCATGATTGCATCAATCTAATAATGGAAGCAAATGATTGGTCTAGAATCATTCTCACATCTTCTCACCTTATGTTTCTTCTCACAGGATCCATATCCTATATATATATATATATATATATATATATATATATATATATATATATATATGTGTGTGTGTGTGTGTGTGTGTGTGTGTGTGTGTGTGTGTGTGTGTGTGTGTGTGTGTGTAGGGTCAGGTTTTATGGGGAACCATATGCATCAGGAACCAACCACCGCCTTTAGATTAAATGATCATTGGTGCACCACGCGATGCACGTATTTAATATATATCGTGTTCGTCGTCAACGTGTTCATCATCATGGTCGGATGCATCATGTACATCTTCAACGTGTTCATCTTCATCTTTAATGAGTTTATGTTGGAATCATCATGCATATCTAGTTCATCTTCGTTTTTCATCATCTTCGTTCAACAAAAAGCACGATGGTGGTGGTTGTCGTGATGGTGCATTGTCGTGGTGGTGGTGATGGATTGCCAATGCCATGGTGGTTTTGGTGGTGGATTCTCGGGGTGATGGTAATGGTGGTAGGTTGCCGCAACGGTGATGATGGTGGTGGAAGTGGGTTGCCGCAAGAGGGGTGGTGGTGGTGGTGCAATGGTCCAATGCATAAGTGATGGTGGTGGGTCTTGTGGTGGCACGATGTCGATGTGGTAGTGGAGAAGGGCGGCCATGGATGGATAGGAGGAGATGGAGAAAGAGAGAGGTAAGGGAGAGAAAGGTGCGGATAAATAGGATATGTAGTTAATTTTTAGGCTTTACTATAAATAAGATTTATTAGATTCATTACGTTTTCATGCTTTTATACATATTCAAGCTTCATTCGGTTCATTGCATTCATAAGATTTAATATACACATGATTCATTAGATTGATCACAATGTTTTAATTGATATTAAATTTTTATTGGTGCTCACGATGCTTATTATTAAATGTTGCTTAAATGATCATCATCATTATATATATATATATATATATATATATATATATATATATATATATATATATATATATGTATGTATGTATGTATGTATGTATGTATGTATGTATGTATGTATGTATGTATGTATGTATGTATGTATGTATGTATGTATATGTATATGTATATGTGTGTGTAGAGAGTTGGTTCAATGGAAAACCAACATGCATCAGATGACCTTGGAAAACCTCCATGCACCACCACAAATGCATCACAATTCCCGCGTGATGTTTCATTATTTCTACATGATGCATCTAATTCCCGCGTGATGCGTTGACTTTTTGCGTGATGCTTCACCTGATCAAATTGCTATAAAGTGTTTCACCGGTTTTTCCGATGCATGGAGGTTTTCCATTGAACCTATATATATATATGGTGGGTTCAATGGAAAACCTATATGTATCGGAAAACCTTAGAAAACCATTTGTAGCCCTTAGATGCATATACGTCATTTCATGATTGATACGTAATTTTAAATTTAAAAACATCTACATCATACAATAAAAAAACATTCGTATGCATTTATCATGCATTAACAAAATACCATAAAAAATCTTTTGATGATACTTTATCTTCATTCCAAAAATAAATGCTCATCATCCATCTTCATGTTCATCACTCATATTTTGACGAAAATGATAATTCACTCAATCGTTTTGACAAAAACGTTTATCTCTGATGAAATTGACAATACATTAGAAACTCTATGCTCATCATTCATCTTCATGTACACCACCACCGCCAGACCACTTGCCAATACCATAAAGTTGCCATCTCCTCCCTTTATTTCTCTCTTGGTTGCCATTATAACCCTCTTTCTGTTGCCGATGTATCCAACCACCACCATGCATGGACCGAAATGATGATGAACATGGTGATGTATTGTTTCGAATCCGGATGAAGATTCATGTTTGATGCATGGTCGGAATGTTCAATTCCAATGAACATAAATATGTTTAGCTTTAAATCCGGATGAACACGAAGATGAATGATGATGCATGACAACTGATGATGAACATGATAAATGATGCATAACAGCGGCAACTCAATTCATAGATAGATGATGAACGGCGATAATGATGAACATGGTTGATGAACGATGAACATGATGATGATGAACGACGATGATGCATAATAGCAGCAACACAATGCATAGTTGAACGATGATCACGATGATGATGATAAATAACGATGCATCACGAATTACATAGATTTTGTATAGATAAAGCCGAGATGCATCACGAATCGAACGATGAACATGAAATGCATCGACAACACCATTTGAATTTGTGTAGATTTTGTTAAATTTGGAAGTGTATATTATTTAATTATTTGTTAGAATATTAAATTAATATAAAATAAAAGTTAATTTGAATAAGTATATATATATTCTTTCCGAAACTACTCAAAATACCCTCCGACGTCTGATCTTGAATACACTAGATGCATAAAATTTTCTAACTATTTACCATTTGTCATTTAATAAAAACCATAAATTTTTTTGATCTAAGGATGACATACGTTCTTTTGTAACTCGATGCACAAAAGTTCTCCACTGAACATCTCTATACACACACACACACACACACACACACACACGTGTGTGTGTGTGTGTATATATATATATATATATATATATATATATATATATATAATATACTATCGGGGGTAGGGCGGGAATTGGTCCCCACATCCCCCAAATCCGTACCCGATAAAACCCTCGAACCTGTCCTGAAAAGTTCAGTTTCCCCATCGGTTCAGGGTTTGTGTCATCCCTAATTCTGTTTAATTAAACTGTTGCCGCTATTGAGACATTAAGCATGAAGGGTGGGATGAGATAACACCACACACACATGTTTTGAGCATTAATTTGAAGCAAAACTCCAAAAATCAACATATAAACACTTTATAAAGCATTTGCAACTTGTTTTGAGCATTAATTTGAAGTTTAATTTGAAATTCTTTGCATATTTTGGCTAATGTTCTTGTTCTTGGCCCTACACATAGTAGCAGCACACACTTACGCACTTTGGTGAGTTTGTGATAAAATTACCTCAAACTTGTATTGAATCCTTGACCATTGATGCTTGCTTGATGGCTTCAAATAGTTTTCTTATGAAATTCTTGATCAATTTGCATAAAAAACTTAGAGAGTTTGAGAGAATTTTAGAAAGAGACGCTCTGGACGTTTTTCTTTTAGGGGGCGTTTGGTTCGCAGATTTTTCTCTGGGATTCGCATTTTGTCAAAGAATTTGCATTATGCAGCATTTGCATTTGTCAGAATTTTGTCAAAGAATTTGCATTATCTTTTAGAAAAAATTTGCTAATCTGAAAAATGCAAGGTAACTGGGGTTTAAAATTTTAGGGAGGAGTCTGGAATTTTAAATAACAAAGAAGGGAGGGATTTAAGAAATCCTGAGATTTTAAATCCTTACTGAAATCTGCGAACCAACCACAGGATTTTAAATGCAAATCTCAGTGAATCCCAGGAAATCCGCGAACCAAACGCCCCCTTAGTAAAAAAGAGTAATTGGTGATAATATCATCATGCAATAAAGATATGTGTTTAATATTTTAAAGACTTTGAGTAAACGACGGTTTACATCACTTAACAATAACTTCAAATAATTAACATATTTAACCATCAAATATAAATTTTATTAATAGGGTGTTTGGTTTTGTGTTATAAACGAAATTATTAGCTTATTACGTTACAATAACACAAATAACTAGTTGAATACCCGTGCGTTGCCCGGGTGATGTGCGACGAAATTATTATTTTTAAATAAATAATGACATGGATTTTATTTAAGAAAACTATACATTAATACATGTGAGTTGATCGAAAGAGTAATTATGCGTTAAAATATTGTTTTGTCAGAATTAAATATATAGAAAAAAAAAGTTTATGATTAAATGAAAACTCATCATTTTCCCATAAAATTATACACAAACATGTAGTTTTAAAGTATAACTACGAATATAGTTTAACATAATTTTATAATAAAAATTTATTCAGACTGGTAAAAATAAAATATTATTGTAGTAATAGTTTTTTGATCGTATTTGAACTCACTAATTATTCATAAAAATTGGAAAACTTAGACAAAAATGTTTCAGGCCAACCCAACCCAAACCATTCAAAAATTACTCATAAACCAACTTGTCCATGCGTTGTTCGAGTGATGCTTGACGAAATTAATATTTTTAGATAAATAATACCAAAAAAAAATTTCAAAGAGAACTATACATTCTTCATGAAGAAAAAAATACTTATTTTAATCCTGAATATTAATTAGGACCAATTGCTAAAATAGAAACAACTTTATGTATTTTTTAGCATTTACAGCAACATTATTTTTTTTATCATTAATAACATCAACTTATATATTTTTTTTTATCATTCATAGCAAAACTTAAAAAAATTGTTGCTAGTAAAATACCCGTGCGTAAAAATTACCCATAAACCAACTTGTCCGTGTGTTGCTCGAGTGATGTGTGACGAAATTAATATTTTTAAATAAATAATAACACAAAAAAATATTTTTAAGAGAACTATACATTGTTCATGAATAAATAAATAATAACATTCTTTTTCCTTCTAAACAGCTAAAAACTCTCATTTGTATGAAAAAATAGGTTGATATTAGTCAACTCAATTGAAACAAATAAATAAGAATATGTTGACTGTGAGATCTAATGATCACGGAAGTTTACCTTGCATATTGGAGTGTGTGTGTATGAAATATGGAGTGTCTTTCATCTCGTAGTTTGTATTAGTATTATTATTAACCTTTTTCCTTTCTGCAGACACTTCATCTGGTTGGACCTGACATTCATCTTCATAATGGTACAATTTTTGTTCAATCTTGTGATGCAGTTTTCACTAATATTTTGAATATAGCTTCTGTTAAAAATGAATAGTCCATGTATATATAGTTGAAAATATTAACCAAACGGGATTCAATGTCCCTTATTTTTCTGATTTTTTGTTATATAAGCAGCCACATTTTATTTCATATATTATCTCACAGTTAGTTATTTAACTAAAGATGATATATATCCTTTTTCCAGGTCTGATACGTTTTTTCTACTTTGATATTATCCAGAATTCCAGCTGCAAATATTAATAAAACGGGATGTAATATCCCATATTTCTAATTATTTGTTATATCCAACAGCCCCTATTTTGAATGTATCAAGATGCAGTTTTTCAGCACATATTATCTGGATTTTTTGCGGTTCTAATGTCTATATTCATTGTTGTCACCTTTATTGCCTAAATTTTTTTATCCCCTATTATTCTGCAATTTGTTATGCAGTATTTTTGCAACCTCTTTAATAGATGTTATCCCTTTTTCAAATGCAGTTTAAATTTCTGTTGTGATCCAGCCTTATTTATAGCAGTGATTTAGGCATTAAAATCTGAATTATAGCCAATGATATGTTGCCAAATAAGCATTAAAAATAGGAATTTCTACCAATTATTGAATGCCACGTGAGCAGATTTCTCTCTGCTCCGTCGGCAATATATATATATAATTGGTTTAAAGTGTTTGGATTGAATACGTTAATAAGTGATCATTTGCGTTTAGAGTTAATCGTACCACACTTTTTCATAAGCTAAAAATGTAGCTTATTTGCTTAATAAGTTATTATTTGGTCATTTTACAAGTTAAAACGCAAATCCAAACACTTTAAAAACTGATTATTTGATACTTATGATAGCAAACAACAAAAACTAAACCAAAACTACATTTCCTGCAACACTTTTTGTTACAATTATTATCTGATTATTAGTTTTTCAAAACGCCACAACACTTCTTCAAACGCAAATCCAAACGCCTTCTAATATAACTCAAAGTACAATGTTATTTTAAAATAAAGTTACATTAAAAAATTGGGTTTATTACGATAAAACCAATATGTTTTCACATTTTTACGTTTTTGTTCATCCATGTTATTATTTTATAGAAAATCCTCAATGTAGTTTTTTTTTTTTATTTTGGTTTAGTGAAATTTGAGTATTGGAACCCGGTTTTTCAGTTTTTAAAAACCTGATTTAGCAATTATAATCGGGCTCTAATAGACAAATTTTACAAAACAAAAAAATAACTTGAGGACTAGTCTGGAAAAAAAAAATAACATGGAGGAACGAAAATGTAAAAACCGTAAAAATATATTGGTTTTTTTTATAAAAAATAATGTTAATGTAGCTAAAGAATATTACAATATGCTAGTTGGTTTGATTCAAAGTTGATCATTTTATGAGATAAATTCTAGGCTAAAGCTTTAAAAGAAATTCTTTTGGTGTGATTAGCCATGTGACTTTTGTTCATCAGAGTATTTTTTTACTCTACGTCTTTTAGCATCTTTCCCCTAAGGGCAGGGCAGATTTAGGTAAAAAAGGATAGCTCGTGCAACGGGAGAACGAGTCATCTTCCAAATAAATTAGTTTCATAGTAGAAAATTTTTAAAAATTTTATATGTGCAACCGGTAATTTTTTTTTTTTGCAACTTATAATAGTACTCAGAAAAAAATTATGTGTGCACCTTTATTAAAAAGATTTTGATAACTAAAAAAAAAGTTGATTACCTAAATAACTAAATAAGTAACTAATACAATAAATCAATAAATCAACAACATCCGATCATTTTTCTAAATTTTAAAATCCAATCCTAATTTTTAAATCATCCCAATATAATTTTTAACCCATTTCAAACCCAATAATAATTTTAGCTTTTAAACCCAATTACTTAACCCTTTAGAGCCTCAACCCAATAATAATAATATTAGTTCTTACTAAATTGTATTTTTATACATTATCTATTAGTGTATTTGTTATTTTAAGATTATACGTTTAATTTTAAATTATAAATATTCACGTGTTAACTTTACCTGACAAAAACAATCATTTTAATTTTTGAATCGTCAAAGCAATAAAGATTTGTGCAACGGATCCGATCACCCGACCTTTGCTTGCCTCAAGCTTTGGTGATAAAATTTTGGCAGGAAAAAAAAAAAAAAGAAGATGCAAGTGCATGCTATTCAGTGGTTTTTGTCATTTTTTGAGTTAGAGAAAACTCACCTCATTGTCGGGTCTGTGATGGAGAGTCCCAACTCCCAAGAAGAAGAGATAGCCATAGCCTGTAGTCGTAGAAACCTGTAAACTATGCTTAATCTCTTCTTACGTGTCTGAATAACAGCTTCTTCACTAACCATTCTCACTTACGTGGCCATCCATCCACCTCCCTCCGTCGCCACGTCATCAACTGTATCCAATCGCTCATCCATCGTATATATACATCCATCTTCTTAATTTCGATCTTCAAAGCTAAATCTGTTAGATCTAAAATACAAGTGAAGTGAACGTAATCAAATCATTCAACAAACGGTTTGTTTGAGGTCGAAATGTCGTCGGAGCAGCAAAAAAAGGAGTTAGATGATAGAGCCAGGAGAGGAGAGACGGTGGTGCCTGGCGGTACCGGCGGAAAAAGCTTCGAGGCTCAAAAACACCTTGCTGAAGGTAAAAATTACATCATAAACAAACAAATACAATACACTACCTCCTGATTCCTATTGATGAACAAATACATGATTCGATTCGGATTACAAAATCTGGCAGATTTAAATTTTCGTTGAAAACTTCACATGTTTATGTAAATTAAAATACAGCGAGTATCAAGTATTAGCACTTGAAATCCTAATTCAGTCGATCGATGGATTAGAATTTGAATTCGATTAGGTTGAATAAAGTAAAATTGGGAAAGTTTTGTAACTGAAGCAGTTTGATTTTGTTGATTGGAAGGGAGAAGCAGAGGAGGGCAGACGAGGAGAGAACAGCTTGGGACAGAAGGGTACCAGGAGATGGGGAGAAAAGGTGGTCTGAGCACCGGCGATCAAACGGGCGGTCAGCGTGGTAAAACCGAACAAGGAAACGACGACGTTGAGGAGTCCACGGGCTGAGCCGCCGCTGCTCTGCTGCTTCGTGTTTGGACTTTAATGTTTTAATAACGAATCAGCATTAGTCCTTAGCTGTTTTACCTATGGTTTTTGACTACTTGAGTCTTGAGATAAAAATAAACGTGTGTTTATTTTAAAATTATTAAATCATAGAATATCATATATATGCTTAACAAATACTAAGCAAATCAAAGCGTTCTTTCGATTGCATAATAGATAAATTGTTTGATGTCTGATTTAATTTTTGATTGACGAGGGGTTGACTTAATAATATAGTGATGTCTGATAAAAGGTTTAATAAGTAGGCTTATTTTATAAATTATCTGATTCTGTTATTTTTATTAATTTTGCATATTTATTCTTAAAACCAAACAAATATCAATGGTTAAAGTTAGGTATCAGGTAGCAATAATATTATTGAATTAAAGTGATTCAAGCAAAGATTTAAATAGTTTTACCAAGATTCAAGTAAAAAATGAGTTCAAGTTTATGAGTGATAATCAAGTAATATATATGCATTTAATAAAGATAACTAAATAACAATAATAAGATTCAAGTAAACCGATATAATTGATTAAAGTCAAGTATCAAGTAATAATATATCACTGAATCAAACTCATTCATGTAAACCTTTAAAAACATTCAAATAGTTTTAACATGATTCAAATAGAAAACCAATTCAAATTTATAACTTATAATCAGTAACATATGCATTAAAAAATATATAACCAACATGCTTTTAAAAATCAAGTAACTTATGACTTATATCAAGTTATGAGTATATCAAGTTTATAAGGTTACATTTATTAACTTTCAACCAAACTTTATAATCAAAGTTTATACGATACAAATTATATTGACTAATAATGATAAATTTTATAAAAAATGTATTGGAATAATTCTTGTTATAATAAATATGGGTAAAGGATGGGGCAAGTGTGGGTAGGTCGAGGGTGGGGTGAGGTAGGGTAGAGTAAGGCTAGGGTGATGGTAGGGTATGGGTGGAAGTGGGGTAGGTAGGTTTGAGGGGTAAGGTAGGGTGGGGGTGGGTGCGTGGGTAGGTTTGAGGTAAGATAAGGTGGGATAGGGGGTAGGTAAGGGTGGGATGAGATGGGTCTAAGGGTAAGGGGTGTGGGCGAGTAGGTTTGGGTGGTAGTGTAGGGGTGGGATAATGGGAAGCGTTGCTGGTGGGGGTGGGGTGAGGGTATTTGAGGGTAGGGTGAGGTGGTTGAGGGTGGGGGTGGGTAGGAAAGGTTTAGGATAGGGTTTAGGTAGGGTAGGGTAAGAGTAGGTGAGGTAGGGAAGGGTTTAGGGTGAGTTTCTATAAGAGAGAAGGACAACATAACGTGTTTTTTTTTAGATAAGTGATGATAAGAGTAAGGTTTATGTCTTATCAAAATGAGTCACGATAAGAGGTTTTTACATCCCATCTCTTATCGTAATCAAACGCACTTATGTTCCTTAAGAGGTTTACACACTTATGTTCTAAACTTCTTATAAGTTCCCAATTAGATGACTATTTAATTAACATTTATAAACGAGAAAATCACTAGGGTGCGTATGGTAATATAATTGCAAAGAAAGAGAATTGGTTTGAAGAAAGTGAATTGATTCATTTGTTTGGAAGAACAGACAATTTAGTAGATACATGTAATAGTGAATCATGTCATTTGTTTGGTACAACAGAGAATTTTAAAAATTTTATTATTTGCAATCATAATTTTTTCACAACAATTTCTTATTCAACCCCAAAATTATACTAATGTATAAACATTTTATTGATCAAACAAAAAGATTACTAACATAATTTAACACAAAAAATAATAAATAAAGTACTACAGTTTAGTTCAAACCAAAATAAAGTACTACAATTTAATTCAAACCAAAACAAAGTCATTCAATTTTGTGAAACAAAGTAACATATATAATAAACTAATATATTTTGAAACCATCAATCTAAAATCAAATCTTTAAAAATCAAATGAGTCAATCATTTGTTTATGTTGGAAAAAAAACTCAAAATAGAATAAGAATTGTTTTCTTTCATAGAATCTTGGTAGAGCTTTCACATCCATCAAGTATATCTTGTTTATTTTCAAAAGTTATTTCAGTTTAATGGTCATATTGATGAGACATATGAAAAAAATACAGAGCGAGCAAGAAACTAATATTACCTTGCGATGGTCGAGAAGAGAAAGAGTGGCGACGACTAATGGCAGCAGAGAGCAGATGGTCTGACGAAGAAGCGATGGTTGGGTTTGAGGGAAGAAGGAACTGTTTGATGGAAGGAATGAGAAAGTGACGCTGAGGTGTAGGGATGAGCAAAAATCACGTTAACTTTTGATTGAGCAATGTATATGATGTTGATATCAAAATGATGTTTTTTAAAGGTTTTGTGATGTGTGGTAAAAAGTTCCTACAAATCCGACATTAGTTGAAAGTATATTGTTATTCCTTGCAAACTCATTCCAAGAGCAAGCCGTGTAAGCCCGAACATGTATATATCATGATAAATAAATATGTATGATAGATGTCGCGGTTATATAATAATAAATATTTTGATAAATAAATATAAAAAAAAATAATTGATAAAATTCCACCCCACATGTATGTGCCTGCCATATTTACAAAAAATCTACATGTAACTTGTAAGTATCTTGTCAACAATATAACCAATTAACTAAGTAATAAGACGAATTTTTCGTGAATTTTCAACGGAGACTTTTGAGATAATGTTTTCAATGGATGGACTTGATCAATATATACCAAACTATGTTGATTTTTTAAATATGTTAATCAATATGTCTAATGGGTTGTGTAACATATATTAAAGACTGTAAGAAGCTCTTTTATTTACAATAATATATAAAGCATATAACAAAAGTTCAAAAAAATATATCAAAATCCAACAAATCTAAAACTAAAATAAACATAAAGATGTCATTGGTTCTTCATCGGATTATATTATACGTTGGTACCCTTTCATATTAACCTGGAAAATGCATGATATGCATAAGCCTAAATGGCTTAATGAGTTTGTGAGATTTGTGTACAAAATATGACACACTCAACATGAACATGTATGATCATAAATAACAAAGTAATTACTTTAAGGATCCCGGTTATTATACAAGGACCTCTTAATATCAGTATTAGCTTGCTAGTCATGATGTTTCATGAAATGAATCCAAACTATAAAGATAAGGATTCTATGAACATAAGCATCAATAACGAGTATACCGAACCCATGAATTTGGTCCATTACACAACAACCCTTAAACACATAGAACTATGATATTAATGACAATTGATTCATATACCTAAAGTAATGCATCAAGTGGATTATATAAAAGTCATAAGCACAAAACATTCAAACTATTCGATCCCAATATTTGAAAAGACAAGGAAACTCACCTTAGGTCCATATATTATCATACTATTCTCCAGAACCTATACATACTATTATCAAATGAGGGAGACTGCTCCTGACGTTGCCATCACCTCCGCCCTTGACGTTGCCGTCGCCTCTGCTCGTTGACGTTCCAAACTCCCTATCTGTTAGTTTCGCAGCAAGGGATTTGATCATAGGGTTACTTGTGAAAGAGCCGCAACATCGATTGGCGTATAGAAGAGGCGCAACGGAGATCAAGCAACATCCGTTTTCCAGAGCGTGAACTGGGAGTTGATTCGCCGTGCCACGCCACCGGACATTTCGAGACCTTCGTCGGAAAATGTTGGAGTAGATGTGAAGCTTTCGGGTAGCTCTTGAAATTGACAGTTGTGTATTGGATCTTGAAATTGGTATTTTTCAAGATTTATTTTAGGTGTTTCCTCTATTGATTTGAATTTCAGAGGAACTCTTGAAATTGGTATTAGGTGTTTCCTCTATTTTTCAAGATCCAACACGTGATGTATTTTAGGTGTTTCCTCTATTTTTCAAGATTTATTTTAAGTGTTTCCTCTATTTATGTTTATTGTGTTAATAATAAAAACGCATGTTTTTAAAAAGAATGTAATATTTTTATTAATATTCAATAATTTTGTAGATAATAAAAAATAACGTAATAAGATGTTTATAAATTTGCAATGCAAACGCTCTTATTAAGCTCTCTTATCAAACTTTAAGACAACTCTTATCAATAAGAAATGGTAATAAGACATAAGAGCTTTCATCTCTTATCAATCAAACGCACCCTTAGTAAAACTTATCGAAAATTCAGCAACAACAGTAATAAGTTGATGTCCAAAATTTTGTTTTGGCCTTTTCAACCTCTTTTCCAATATCATTCGTTTCCAAACTTATATTTAGGCCATGTTTGTTTTTTTTAAAGAAGATTTTCGAACATCTTATGTCTGCGAACTTAAAGACGCGATAATATGTTTTATATGGAAGTGCGCTTGTTTTTTTCGTCTGCCCGCGTCTGTGAAGACTGCAGACCTTTAGGCCACCTCTTCTGACCGCAAATTTCTACAGCTAAGTCCGCAGACTGCAGACATCAACCTCTTAAAAAACAAACAGCACCTTATTGTCAAGCCAACTTGATTACAAGAATTTTGACATAACAAACAACCATCTTCTAACTTTTTATGATGCTCAAAATATGAATTTATTCGTAAAATCTATAAAAACTAAAAAGTTGTTGTCATTTTCCTCAGTTTCATGTTTCCGGGGATGCTCTTTAATAATTTTGAATCGAACTTTTCTTTAACATGTTCCTAATGTAATTAGTAGGTTCGACAAAACATGTGCATTTAATAGTTACTAGTTTATTACCCGCGTATTACGCGAATATATTTAATATATATAAAATATAATGAATTAAAGGTAAAGATATAAATATTATTTTTTTAAACAAAAAATATATAAGAATGACATTATTATTTATTATTACCTATTAATTTTATATATTTCTAAATATATATGAATAGTAATTATTTTCTTATATTTTTTCAAAACATTTATTATATTATATTATAATTAATAAGTTAGTAGAATATTAGATTTTATTTAATTTGATTTGAATTGAAAAGTAGATTATATTAGAATTGGATAAACCACTTGACTTAGATCAAGTGGCCACCACCAAAGGTGGGAGGGGTTCTCCTTGGTTGAGGTTTCGGGTTCGAGCCTCACCAAGGGTGTTTCTCCTTAGGTGGAGGTGTGGGGTTTGGTACTCACCCTCAAGGTGTCTAACAATGGTGACACGACACGTATACGACACAAGTTTTCCGTATATGGGTTTTAGAAATTCGTGTTTCGTGTCTTATACAGGTAAAACACGAATTTACCCGTATAAACACGTGTAAGACACGTATAAATTTCGTGTTACACGATGACACGTATAAGACACGCATAATACACGGATAAACACGTATAAACTAGGTTTTAAAAAAATCTAAAAACATTGGGCCCTCACTTATTTTAAAAATGTTTGTATATTATATAAAATTCGTGTAAAATTCGTGTATTCGTGTGACACGTGTTTTATGCGTGTCGTGTCACGTGTCACACGATTTTTTTACGTGTCGTGTTCGTGTTTCAGATCGCGACACGTTTTATAATTCGTGTCGTGTTCGTGTTTTATAAATTCGTGTCTGACACGTGACACGACACGAAGATAGACAGATTGGGTTAGATTGGGCTTCTATAATGGGTTGAATCGGGTTGTGAAGAACAAAAGGGGATTAATTGGGTCCCTATATAAAAAATCAACGAACGCTGTTGGCCTCTTGCTCAGAACGATCGTTGTCGCACAGCTCAATCGCTCTCCACTCTCTCACTCTGTCGATCTCTAACGTTTCTCTAACAACAATCAACAATCTGCATCACGGCGTCACGGGTTCCCGTTTTCAAAGTCAATCGATCCACATCCTTACCGATCGACACTTGACAGGTAACGATCAATCGACCCACATCCTTTTCAATAATTGCACCTCAAGAACCTTTCACGACTCTTTATAACTCCCTTGAATGGATTGATTTTGTTTTCGAGGTTACAAAGAAACTGACTGTTGAATCCATTTTTCTTAAATGAGTATTCTAATGCTTGATTTGTTGTCTGGTGTTGTATGAATTCAGGGGATTGATTAAGTCACATAAATTTGGGTTTAGTTGGACGTACATAGAGTACCAGCAGGTATGTGACTTAATCATTACATTACTTTTGTATGCTTATAAGCAATGTGATGGTGAACTTTCATGTTCATGTTTGGGCTTAGTTTTAAAGGGATTAATTGGGTTTTACTCTATCATGGGATGGTTATATATAAACTGCTAATAAATGATTTTTCAAGTTGGTTTTTAATTTTTACTTTTAAACTGCTAATGGGATGGTTATGTATGTATGTTTGTGGTTATCCCATGTTCTCTATAGCGTCGAAGAAAAAACAACAATAGCTACCATTCTTGACTTTTTAATGATGAAAAATAAGTAATTTAGCTCTAGATTGGATTCTGGACCTCTACTCTTGAATCCAGTTAAGTGATTGGTTGTGGCCTTGTGGGTTAATCAATTACTGCTGCAAGGGTTTCTGTTTTGACCGGTTAGAAATACAAACGATTTTTTTAATAATTATTTTGTGTTGGTTAACCAATAGTGATAGACAATTAAGTTGATTGTGGTTCTAATCCTTTAATTATGGTCATGGTTGTCCTGTTTTGAAATCCTTCATTTGGATATGGATTGTCCTGCCTGCTTCGTATCATCTGTCAAGTTTTTATATTTGTGGTTATCCAATGTCCTCTATAGCCTCGAAGAGTTAAAAAGGATATATACGTTCATTATTCTAGGGTTAATTGTCAAAAGTGTTACAATCCATTGTCGCCAATGAGGTAACTCTTCTTTCGTCTATCGGTCTATCTGCCTTTCGAGCTCAGTCTCTCTGTCTCCCGATCTCACTAAAACTTTGTTTTTTTCAATAAAAAAAGCTGTTGTTTATTTATATTTGTCTTGATTTCTATGAATACTTGCTTCTTGCTAATTGATATGTGATTTGTGTATAGAGGTTGTTGATGACGATTTCACTTAATTTTAAAAAAGGGAGAATTTCATATATACCCCTCCAAAACTACATTATATCATATATACCCAACATAAAATTTTAATACCATATATATCCCTCCTAAACATCATAATATCATATATACCCAATTTTAATAATTAATATCACATATATCCCTCTTAAACATCATTAATATCATATATACCAAATTCATTAATTTAATTACTTTTAAAACATTTAAAACTCATATTTAATATTGATTATTAATTAATTACCATTATACCCTTACTTATTTTTTCTTTCTACTAAACCTTCAAAATATCATATTTATCCAACTTAAATCAAAATATCATATCTCTTTATTTAAAAATTTTAATTATTTAAGTTGCTATAATGATTTTTAAATTGTTTTTGAAGAAAACCCATTTCTTTTAATAAGAATTAATTGAAAAAACAAAACTACCATATTTTAGTAAATAAAATTAAAAGTATTATATTTTGGTAAATACTAGTGTATTACCCGTGTACTACACGGAATTGTAGATAACTTGTTTTTTCAAAACTATATATATATATATATATATATATATATATATATATATATATATATATATATATATATATATATATATATATATATATATATATATATATATAGTATATATATATGTACATATATATATGAAAAATTATTACAGAAACTACAAATAAAATAGCAATATTATACTGTTAAAGTGATTATAGAAAATATATAAAATGGGTTAAATGTAAAATACATAACTAAAAATTAAATAGTAACCAAATAATGAAAAAAAAATTATAGAAGCTAAGAAGTTTGGATAAGAAGCCAACAAAAGATGTGAGTTATAAATTCAAATTCAAATTTGAAATCCAAAATAACAGGAGTGATAGGCTCAAATTTAAATTTGAAATCCAAAATAATAGGAGGATATTTTATTTCTAAATTAATTTAATTAATGCAGTTATTATTTAAATATGGAAATTATAGATTATACACGTGTCGTATCCACGTTGTGCCAAGTGGCATTCTAGTCGGCACCTATTTACTCTTTTAATAGAATAGATAGATTTTTCAAAAACATGTATAGAAACTCATAGCAATGTACAATGAAGATCAAATTGTTTTGAAGTCAATCTGAATGCTCGAGGCCCTTCATGGAATAGATGTCATGCATATATTTTATGTATTGCAGGATGGGGATGTCGAACCGAGGGTGCCTGTTGGTACCGGAGGGGGTTTTGAGGAATGCAGCTTGGAGGTCTGAATCGTAACATCTTTTTGTGAGCTAATGGGATGAAGCCAGTGGCAAAATTCTAATGATCGATCTATCAAATCCAAGATATGAATAAAATAAAAGTTATGCAACCTAATGTAAGTATGTAACTGTGCGACACAATCTCAACATATGTCTGCTCATGAATATATGAGAAAATCGAAAATCTGTCAACAAACTTGATTTAAAAGGAATTTTAAAAAGTAAAATGATGACTGAGGGAGGGTTTGATGATTTTTCAAAAAAAAAAAAAAAAAAAAAAACCAACAACCATAAATGCTCAACCTGAATCAAATATAATAAACGAAAAATATATTACTAACCAGGATAATGATATGTGATAGCCAAAAATTATGTGAGCCTTTTTAGTTGTCTATATGATTTTAACATAAAATGTGCGGAATAAAGATGAAGGTATCATGATTATGAGGATGAAAAAGTAACACTTTAGTAGAAAGAATAAATAAGTAAGGGTATAATGGTAATTGATTAATAATCAATATTAAATATTAGTTTAAATGTTCTAAAAATAATTAAATTAATGAATTTGGGTATATATGATATTAATGATGTTTAAGAGGGATATATGTGATATTAATTATTAAAATTGAGTATATATGATATTATGATGTTTAGGAGGGATATATATGATATTAAAATTTTAAGTTGGGTATATATGATATTATGTAGTTTTGGAGGGGTATATATGAAATTCACCCTTTTAAAAATGCAAAAATTCTGATCTAGACCACATGGCAGAGATAAGGGAATGGAACTATGGAAGCCACTGACGTTTAGCATACTAATGTTATATGTGTGAATTGGGAGGTGAATTTTTAAAACTAGTACCTGTCCAGTGTCCACAGTAATTCTGTGATTGAAACCAATGTTTGAAGCAAATTGTAGTTAAAGAAATCAGATAAAAACTTCTTGTGCATAGGTTTTCTTATTTGAATAGGCATTTGATTTATAAGTGTAGTATGAAAAACTTCTTGTGTTTATGTTTTCATTATATGATCGTATTTTAATGTGAAGTTAAAACATTTCAAATTAAGATTGTAAATCCTTTTCCATGTTTTTGTTGAATGCCGGTATTTTAATTTCTTGAAATTCATGTTGTATGAAGCTGTGTATATATTTTATTGGTCGTAAGCTGTTCTTTGAATTAATGTTAAAAATAAAATGCAAAATGTTATTTTTTTAATATTAATTGCTAGCTGATGATAAAATGAACAAAAAGTATAGTTTAAGGAAGTAAAGAGTAAAAGATCGTTAAAAAAGGCCTGGCGCACCCATTTTGCTTGTGCAGATTGTTTATTCGGATGAAAGAACCTACGAGCAACTTGTAGCTAGGTAGAAGGAGATTGCCTTGAATTTTATTTTTTGCAATGGATCAATTTGATGACCTCTACAAGGAGCGAATTGCTGCACTTTTGAAAGTATTTTACACAACAAAATATGCCAAAGATGATAATGTTCCAGCTCAAATTGAAGAGGTATCTAATCTAACACACACTGAAGTGAAAAGATCCATGTTATTGATGTTTTACAAGTTCTCCAACTTTGGTTTTCCATCTCATATTTTTAGGGTCTCTATTTGGGTTCTGTTGGAGCTGCAAATAACAAGAGTCTTTTGAAAAGCTTGAATGTTACTCACATCTTAACTGTTGCCAACTCACTACCTCCTGCATACCCAAATGATTTCACTTACAAAATTATTGATGGTAAGAATGTTTTTTTGTGCACATATTCCTATTAATTGGTTGATCTTGTTTGCCATTGAACATTCTGGGCTTGTCACTGCTGTTAAAAGAGAGGGTTAAGCTCAATAGAAATAGCATTAAATATGCTTTCACCATGTTACCAATCTATGCAATACACTTTATTACTGTAATGAACAACCTTTTTTTGGGTTAATATTGAAAAAAAAAAAAACAACTTTCACCATTTTATCGATCAGTTTACTGGAATATCTTACGATTTAAATCCCTTAACTTAATTTATTTGGTTTAATTACAAAACTTTATTCTTTTACTAATTAGAGTTTAGACCCTGACTTTTGACCGGTAAACGGAGTGGCGCGTCAAATTTAGGGAAGTCAAGGGTCTTTTTTCATAGGCTGCCTATACTGCCACAAATTTCTCAAGTGATACTTGAACCCACAACCTTTTGGTTGGGGCAGTACCTTAATACTGCTACGCCACAGACCCCTTGGTATGGAAGTCCATGACTTAATCAATTAATTGATGAAAGTCCGCTCAATGATAACCCATATACTGGTGATGCCATGTGTATGCCAACTCAGCATTACTAGTTGCCACCAGTCATAGGACTAAACCAACAAAACAATGTATAGTGATTTAGCCATTCGAAGTTAGGGAGTTTCAAAACTGGTGAAAGTCTGCTTGTTTTTTCAATATTAACTCTTTATTATTATTATTATTATTAATTTGCCAATTCATGTTAATTTAATCTAGCCAAGAGGTAAGCTTGTTGTATAGATTGGTAACATAATGGTAAGTTTGTTACGTTATATGATAAAAGAAGACTATTTTGCATTGATTGATATAATCTTTCATTTGTATTCTATTTGTACAATTTTTGCAGTTACAGTAACGGTAAATTAAAGCCTCGTCTGAAGTTGTTAGCATCTGTTATATATTTATCTTCTTTCTTTTTGTTTTTGTTTAATTCAGTACTGGACAGGCAAGAGGTAAATATTGCTCAGTTCTTTGACGAGTGTTTCAGTTTCATTAACGAAGCGAAAGGAATGGGTGGTGTGCTGGTCCATTGCTTTGTAGGAAGATCGAGAAGGTAACGGGTTCAATGTGCTAGAGTAGCTTGGTTTGAATATTTCTTTTCTTCACCATGTATTGTTTGCTTCTCTCTGGTAACTTTTTAAAGGGTTATTTGCACCAAAATGTTAAGTACTTTCAATCTCATGATCTATTTTGAGGAGCATACTTTCAAAGGGCAAATGACTAAAAATAGTAACGACTTTTGTCATTTTTATCATTAATAGTAAACTTACTTTTTAATCATTAATAACAATGACTTTTATATTTTTTATCGTTTATAGTAACAACTTTATATTTTTCTATCAATAATAGTAATCGGTGACCAACAACTTTTTAATTATAATAAATAGTAACATCTTTCCTTATTTTTATCAATAATAGTAAATAAATTTTATTATTTATTTATTTAAAGTTTATTTATTATATTATGACTATCTTTAGTGGCTATTTTTTAATTTCATTAAATTTATTTATTTACAATTTTTATTTTTTCACAATTTGATAAATTTACATATATATATGTATATATCATGATTGTTTATTTACGGTTATATAATATTCGATTATTTATTTATGATTATATATAATATGAACAGAAAAAATACGAATCATTTCAATTTTCACTTTTTCCAAACGAAAAAATTATGAACAATCCTTTTTTTAGGTTTTGCGAACAAAAAGCTTACATACCGTTCCAGTTTTCAGTTTTTCCAATCTAAATGAGTCGTAGTTTTTTTATTTGAAAAACTAAAAATAAAAATGGGTCTCAGTATTTTTCATTTGGAAAAACTATAAACGTGTAATTATTCATAGTTTTTCATTCATAGAAACTAAAAAAATGAATGGGTCGTAATTTTTTCGTTAGCAAAAATCTAAAAACCGGAATTGTTCATACTTTTTATTTCAAAAAAGCTAAAAAATGAATGGCTTGTAGTTTTTGTCATCTAGAAAAACTACCCGAATGGATCGTAGTACTTTTCATTTGGAATTAAAAAAATAGAAATTATTCGGTTTTTTAATTTTTCCAAATGAAAAGGACTACGATTCATTCAGCTTTTTAGCTTTCTTGAATGGCAAAAACTACTACCCGTTTTTTTGAACAAAAAACTATAAACTGTTCATGTTTTTAATTGTTTCTAACAAAATAATTGCAACCCATTCATTTTTTTTTTGTTTTTAGCAATAAAAAAACTATGAATTAATTTGGTTATAGTTTTCCGAATGAAAATTATTGCAACCCATTAGTTTTTCAAATAAAAAAACTATGACTCATTTAGATTGAAAAAGCTAAAAACCCGCAATGGTTCATATTTTTTTGTTCAATAGAAACTAAAAAATAGTATGGTTTGTAGTTATTTTCATTTTAAAAATTCTGAAAATTGGAATTAGTCATAGTTTTTTTTGTTCATGTTATACATAATTATATATAAATAATTGTATATTATATAACCGTAAATACATAATAAAATTAAAAAAAATATAAACTTACAGAAAAATAAAAATCGTAAATAAATAAAATTAAAAAAATTAAAAAAATAATCACTAACGATAGTAATTATATAATTAAATAAACTTTAAATAAATAAATAATAATAGAAAATTAAAAACTAAAATTTTATAAAATAAATTTCACAACAAATTTTGAAACTTAAATTGGGTTTATTTTGGTGTGTATGAAATCTTGAAAAAACTTAAAAAATAAAAATAAATTGGTTTTAATTTGATATGTTACCGTGACTGATAAAAATATAAAAAAATGTTACTAATTCTGATAACTGAAAAGTTATTGGTGATCTGCTAAACAGGTTTACAGGTCACCAATCACTATTATTGATAGAAAAATAAAAAAATTTGTTACTATAAATGATAAAAAATACAAAAGTCATTGTTATTAATGATAAAAAAATAAATAAAATTACTATTAATGATAAATAGTGAATTTGTAATTTATTTGAAAACAGGATCTTTAAAATAGAAACTGATATGAAGTGTATTGCATTTTCGTGCAATCAACTGAATTTTATGACATAATTTTTATGATGATGCGTGGTCAAGAAATGATGTGACTAAAGCTAAGTTTGATGTACTTCTTCGATCTAGTGTTACAATTGTCGTGGCCTATCTCATGAAGAAGCATGGCATAAGCTTGTCTGAAGCTCTGAACCTTGTGAGAAGTAAACGAAGTGTGGCTGCTCCTAACTCCGGTTTCATGTTGCAGCTACAAAACTACGAGAGATCTCTTGGAGGTAATTTGTACTTTGTTATACCAAATGGCTTCAAATTCAATATTTCATCGTGTTCTAATCGTATTACATGCTCCCAACTCCAGTTTCATGTTATAAAACTTTAAGGCCACTTAATTTTGCACATAGGCATTAAACGCCTCCATTCCTCTTTGAATAGTAAATGATGATTGATCAATGATCACTGTCCTTAGCTTTAAAAAAAAAAAAAATCCCCGTTGCCTCAATTAGCTAGTCTTTGTTGAATTTCTTGACTTAGTTTCTCAACCAAGAGGTAACTTTTATTACTTACTTTACTTTAAAAGGGTGTTACCCGACCGGTTAGGGTTTCCCCCACCGATCCTTTGGCTCAGATTTACGCTGTCTACCGGTTTTTATCCGTGGTCGTTTCCGAAGCATCCCCTCTGGCCATTCTTGATTAAAACCCCCATAGGACTTGTAACTCTTGACCTCCATTATAGGGGCAACAGCTCTACCCAGTGAGCCATCAGGGGATGGTTAACTTTTATCACATAGAAAAGCTATCTTATGGATTTAGATGAACCACTTACAGTCTTACATCACTTGTGTATTTAATTCATACATTGGCGTTTAAGGGGACGTTTGGTTCGCATATTTTTTCCTCTGGGATTTGCATTTTGTCAGGATTTTGTCAAAGACTCTGCATTATCTTATAGAAAAAATTTACAAATCTGAAGAATGCAAGGTAGTTAACTGAGATTGAAAATCCTAAGGGGGAGGCTGAGTTTTTAAATAACAAAGAAGGAAGAGATTTATGAAATCCTGGGATTTTAAATCTTTATTGAAATCTGTGAACCAAAAACAAGATTTTAAATGCAAATCCCAGTGAATCCCAGGAAATTCGCGAACCAAACGCCCCTAAGTATTGGAAGTCGCTTGGCTACCTATCTCTGCTTATTGCTTTTTATGATTTAGGAAATTAGCAATAACTTATTTACTAACCCAGGGGATTGCAGTTTGTAAAGCAGGAACTTGAGTTAGGACTGGTGCAACGAGGGATTGGTTATCGACTTCAAGTAGTTATGGCCAAAAAATATGATATAATCGTCATACTTTGTATTTGCATAGTTGATGAACTAAAATTTGATATTTACTACCACTGTCATTTTCTATTGTACATGAATATATAGATCCTCTTCTACTTTCTTGATAATAATCCAGTTCAATACATTGGTCTTTTTGCCTGCAAACTTGAAGCCTTGTTTGTATACTTTTGCTTGTTGCCATCTAAGATGACTCTTGTAGACGTGCAAATTAAAGGGGACAATTTCAATAAGTTTATTTATTAATGGTTTGATGCCGATTCTCTTTCATTTTTAAAGGCTTATACAGGTACAATAATAAGATTTTGCCAAAAATGAAACGGGTTGTTCGGGTCTAAAGTTGTCTCCTATGTATTTCGAATGCATACAACTTCCTAAATTATTTTACTTGTACAATTAGACTGTAAAGATATAGTTTTCGTACTCATATCGATAAGAGTTGACAATATTAACCCATGGTTGATAGAGATCGTAGCCAAGCGACTTCCGAGTTATTCACCTAAACATAGTGATTTGAAGTTTTATTTTCCAAATGATAGTACTTTAAATTTTAATTACCAAAAGATGGTTATTTTGGTTTTAATTATTAGAACATGATGTTTTTATTATTTTACTTAACTTTTTAACTCAAAAGTTGTCTTTTCTTTTTCTACTTTTGTTAAAAAAATTTAATATTTATCAAATTTCATAAAATGGAACTTTATAATTTATCGATTGTATAAAATGAAACTTTATAAAATACCGGTTTTTATAAGCTTTTACGAAACTTTATAACACAAACTCATATATTAAATGATAACTTTATAATAATCAATAATCAATATCATACGTTCAAAACGAAAAAAAGTTACTTTTAAGTTTCCAACATTAGTCATTAATATTCAAAATGAATAATATCCACATAAGCATTTAATAAAATCCAATAATTCAAAAATATTAAAAAAAGACTTAAACAAATCATAATTGATCAATTAACATAAACGGAAAAAAAAACTAGAATATTAAATAAATTACACGTATTTGGGATTTGTTGCTCGTTTAATAATTTACATATTGGACATGTGAATTATTTAGATGTATATACTTATAGTATTTTCATTTATTTTTGTTTAAGTTGATTGATCGAATATGATTTGTTTAAGTTTTTTTTTTTAAATGTGAATTGTTCATTGGTATTTTGTTATTTGAAATGTACATGACTAATGTTGTAAATTTACAAATGAAGTTATACGTCTAAACTTATTGTATTGGTTCTTTTATTATTTTTAAAGTTAATGCATAATGCATAATGTTTGAGTTTGTGTTATAAAGTTTTATAACAATTTATAAAAATGATATTTTACAAAATTCGAATTTTTATTAAATTTTATAAATATTAGTTTTTTTTTTATCAAAAGTTGAGAAATATATAAAATAAGAAAATGATAATTTTTGGATAAAAAATTAAGTTAAAATCAAAACTACTATCTTTTGGCAATTAAATTTAAAAGTACTATCATTTGGGAAATAAACTTGATAATCACTATGGTCTAAGAAATAACTCAGCTGCTTCCAATACTTAAACGACGTGATAGTGGTTTGAATAGTTTAAGACTTAACATATAAGAATCATTATAATTCATCGGGATGAAAAATGACATGATTGGGCCTTTGATTGGATCTTGGGCTTGATGGAGTTGGACTAGGGGTTAACAAGAAAGGAGAAGTGGAACCATATCATATTTAACATCTGAAATCCACTTTTTTTGGTGAGACATTTATTAGTTAGGAATTTAGGAGACTATAATCATTTATATAGATTCTCTATGGATTTTATAGTTGAAACAATATATAGGCTGAAATTCAGTTGTCTCTTTTTACTAGTAACAGTAGAGAATTGAGTACTAAAAATAGAGAAAAAATTGTAACAATTATATGATTGTTGTGTTTTCAAACTTAATCCTTATTTCGTTCTTTTTGATTCCTTCTACCAAATAACCTCTTAATATTAACAAACAAACTAAAATCACTTAAGATTGTGAATTAAGATCTAAAATTACTAGAAAAAACAGGACCAAAATGATTAAAAAGTAATGTTGGACAGTAAGTATTAAGTTGCTGTGAAGAAAGTCCTATTACATACTTCGACAATTTAAAAAATAAAGGTAGCTTATCCTTTGGGGGCCTTTATCGATCAGTCCCATAGCCAACGTAGGGGAAGTAAATTGCATACCCATGGTTGAGACATGTGCAGGGTTTGAACCCTACCTCCAATATAGATTTCGAGGCAAATCGTTCCCGTTTTATGAAAAGTTGTGTACCATATTTGGTAAAGGTAGAGCCAACGGTAGTAAAACAATTGATCTTGCAGAGGAAGATGTTCAAGAGACGCAAATAAGTTCTCCCATTGACATTGATGACTTTGATTTCGTCGAGGAAGCCGTTCAAGATCTTGTCGATCTGAAGGACTAACAAGTAGTGTCACGAGCAAACGTAAAAGATGCAAAAACACAGACGAAAATGAAATATACCGAGTCTTACACAGAGATAAAAAAAGGTATTGGTTAAATTTGTCTTTGAATGTGTTTCGTAAGGATATCATGCAAAGAAATCAAGAAAGTATGGAGGCTCAAGAAATGTATGAGAAAGTTGGTGAAAAGATTAGTGCTTTGCTGGGTAAGGATGTGTTTCGTGCATGGATACTTCTTACGTCGACTCAAGAAGACAAGATTAACATGATAAAAACATATACGGTGGTTGAATGGGGTAGATCTTGAAGAAAAACATTTTATTTTGCTTGTTTGAGATTTCAAAGAAAAACATTTTATTTTTCTTGTTTTAGATTTCAAAGAAAAACATTTTATTTTGCTTGCTTGTTGTGAAGAGATTAGAGGATGTTTTGATTATGATTGTCGTACTCTAATTATTAATTTATGCATCTTTTTGCTTGTTTGAAATATTGTAGTAAGAAAAAGAAGAACAAGATATTTGAATGTTGTTTTGGACAGATCAACATATTAATTTATGAATCTTTTTGTATGATCAACATATTTTAATTATTAATTTGTTTGAATACAAGATTGTAATAGAAAAAATAGTTGACACAGATATAGTTATATAAAATTTATTTTTTTTATGTTTATAATAACCAAACAAGAGAATTGATTTTCTATTGTATTTTTAGTTGAATTTTCTGTTCTATCAAACAGATGAATCAATTCTCGATCTCCAGACTTATTCATTTTTTCTCTGTAATTCATCTCTGTTATTACTTGTAATACCTGTAATTTCAGATAAATATTCAAATACGAGGAATTACGAATTATGTATCTAAAGTTTGAGATATACGAAGTTAACTATATAGTATGCAATTAGACATTTAAAAACAACGAAATAATGATTAAAAAATGTAAATAAAGAATTGTCAGATCCTTTAGTGACACACATACATGATATAAGTTCCACACATTTTTGTGATTCGTTCTGTTATGGCATGGTTTCTTATATTTGTCACCGTCAGTGTATCCATAAATTCTCTCATTCGATTCATTGTCATGAGCTCATGATCGCACATTATCGTGCTATCGTGTTACTGTGTGTGACACGACAGATAGTTATGAAGGTGCTTTCGTGTCTGAATATATTCACGCAAAATGTGCAAGTTGTCTTTGTACTCATTCATTATGAGATTGTTTTACATACATGTTGCAAGTCTAACGATTTGTCTTCTGTATCATTACACGAGTTTTTTATATCTGTCTTCTGTATTATTACACGAGTTTTTTTTTATATTTTACGCCCGTGGGCGAGAGGGCTTGTTTTATGTTGTTGCGACATCGCCCTTAGGCGATCATACTCATTCATTCTTGGACATAATAGATAACTAGTTGTGCTATTATATTGTTGCGATATCGAAACAAGATAATTAGTTGTACTCATTCATTCTTGAGCTTGTTTTATGTTGTTGCGATATCGCCCTTAGGCGATAGTACTTATAATGTTGTCACGACATAAGTTACAATGTGAAACGTGAATATAACAAGAAAACTAGTTGTGCTATTAGGTCTAATACAATGGATATTTACTAGTTAGCATTGAGAATCTGATTCAATGGTTGAAAAGATAAGCTTAACACATATTTTGGACAACTGGAGAACAAATAATATATATATATATATATATATATATATATATATATATATATATATATATATATATATATATATATATATAACCTCCAAAAATGAACAACAAATAAATTGCGAATGAAGAGAAAATAATTACGATAATAAGTGATCATGAACGATACAATTATAAGAATGTAATCGATGTGAAGTTTGAAACAAGTAAAAGTACGATATCTGGTTTAACCAACTCGAATATCGTCTGATGGAAGATGAAAAACTTATTAAGATGAATCCTAAAAAAAGATCAAAATCAACTGATGAATAAAAGTAGTAATGGTAAGCACCCAAAGCAAAATAAATTCAATCATATAATAAGACAAAGAATATCATTAGATGTTAAAAGTTATCGGTAACGAGAAATAAACTTGATCTACACCTAATTGTATCGGAGATGTCAAAGAATGAAAGTTGATGTTTTAATGTGAAACCAATATTTGACACAATGAGACTTATAAATATTTTAAAACTGGGTAAATAACCTGAAACCAATAAGAGTGATGTAAATGTTATATAAAGAACCAAATGTGATCATTATATCACAAGAAATAATCAATGTGTTAAGACACCAGTTAAATGTAATACATGAAGGGAATCGAGATCTAATGTGTTCCAACGATATAAATATTGAATGATAAAAAATAACATAAATATAAAGATAATTTATAACAAAATCACGATGACGAAAGATGTATTTATTGCAAGAAGTGAATTACATAAAAGTACAAAATAAGTAATAAATAAGTTAGCAACTCCTAATTAGCTCACTAAGTAATAACCAAAGGACCTTTGGCCTGGCGGTAAGAGGGTGGAGTTGTAAGTGAGAGGTCACGGGTTTGATCCCCGTCGGAGGCAAGTTGAAATTTAGGTGGACTAAGATAGTCTGGTGGTAAAAGGAGTAGTTTAGGAGTAGGATAGTTTGCCGTTCAAAAAAAAAAACTAAAGTTTTTATCCGAACTAAATTCACAGTGTCAGGAATGCAGATTGAACAACCTAAATGTTAAACTAATACTCGTGCAAGAATTTACTATGAATATGAAACCTACAATTTGATTAATAATACGAGCTGACTGTGAAACCTAGAATAATAATTTAAAAAATCGTTTCAACTGTTCACTTGATAAAATTCAGACGATTCAATGTCGAATATTCAGTAGTGAATATTCAAAAAAAAGTTTTAAAAATATAAAATCATCAGTCACGTTTTAAAGATGATAACATTCTTGTTTTTATGATATAATTTTTTTTGTTTTAAAAATTAATTATTCTTAGTAATTTAATTTTAAAGTTGATTTTGCAGTTCTGCACCAAATTTAGGTTCTGCAATGATCATGTCTATATATGTATGTGTGTGTGTGTGTGTGTATATACACTCACTCCACTTTTACCCACTCTTTTTGTTAGCTGAAAAATATTTGATACCTATAGTGATATTTTTTTGACTTTAATGACACTTTTCGAATGTTACTATATGATATTTTGTTTGTAGTGAATATACATTATCTTTTAAGAAAAAATGTGTTAATTTGAATAACGCAAGATAACTATGATTTAAAATACTAGAAGAGTTGTTGAGTTTTTAAATGACAAAAAAAAAAAAAAAGATTTAAGAAATCGTTTTAAATGCAAATTTCAAAAATTCTGCAAACCAAACACGTCATAAGTTAATGATCGGTTGCTTCATTGAGACACCTATCTATTAATTTTTTTCTGGGGCGGATCCAATTGCGGAGAAGAGGGGGCAAAGGCCCCCAATGACTAGCTAAATATTCATATACACGTGTTACAAATATATATGCATAACCTCTTAAAATCAATCACTGCAGGCCCTCACTAAATTTTTTAACAGGCCCTTAGCCCAAAGAAAGGTTTAAGTGGTTCCTATAAAAACTCATATATTGAATAGTTGAAATTGTTTTACATGTCATCCATTGATTTTATATAGGGTGTTCATTGACTTCTTTTTACTAAAAGAAGCTATGTGAGACAAAAAAAAATGATAACTAAACTCTTTTCATATTTCATTTCCTTTATTATACCTGCCTTTTATTCTTCCATTTATCCTTTTGTAAAATCCAACACAAAAGTTAACGTACAATTAGTCATGTTATATTGATTGTAAAAAAATAAACTATATCACTTTTAATAAACAAATGAACATTACATATTGTTCATACTTCATATTCATTTGTTCAAGTGAAAGCCCGAAGTTAAAATCCTTAGGCATATTTTGTTGCTATAAAAATGACAATTATTGAACTGATTTAGTTCAATTTGTTGTCCTAAATTGATGACACTTGCAACTTGTGAGTGCACTAGTTAGATGGTAAAATACTTGATTGAAAATTGGCGTATACTTTTTATTTTGGGGTGATAATGGTGATCTTCGGTTTCAAGGTAATTTTTCAAGGCCCCAATGCTATAAAGTTCTAGATCCGCCACTGTTCTCTAACATCATCATCAAGATTTAAGCATGTGTTTTTACATGGGACCCATTCAGTGTGAATGTTATGACTCCTTTTATAATAGTCATACTTAGGTGTCACCCTTAGTGGTATTTAGGTTCATGTGGCTAATGGAGTACCATTTGTAAGTGATTAGTGCTGTAGGAATTGAATATAAATGTTCTATAAAATACTTTAACGTTTCTTTCTCGTTACTTCGTATATATACATTTGATACTAGTGCTATATCTATAATTAATAAAACCCTTTATTTTTCTTGAATATAAATAATTTTTTTATAAAATTGTCTCATAATGTTTACTTTGGAATTTCCATCATTAAAACTTACAAAAAAACCTTATAAACCCAACATTATACAAGTCTCTAACTTTTTATCATATCAATCAGCCATTAAAGTGTTAGGGGCGTTTGGTTCGCGGATTTCCTAGTGATGACGTGGGATGACGTCTGAATATCTCTAAGGACGGTAATTACGCGAGAAATCTGAGGTGGACCAATAAGGGATGATTTATTTGGAGGTAGCACGTGATCATGCCAGGTCAGCATGAAGAATATCCGTTAAAAGGTACGTGATGAATTCTGTTATGAATATTGTCACTCTCATTGGGGAGCTTGATTGGATACCAAGGGGAAGGTATAAATAACGCCTTTCATCACTCTCACGAGGTACAAACAAGAAACAAACCCTAATTTCACTCTCTTTCTGAATATCCTTTCACCATCGATTACTTAAGCATCAGAGTGTTGTTTATTTAAAATACTGTTCCCTTTAGGGGTTGAAAACATGTCACAAATTACATAGATATAGTTGATCTAGAGACAATCATAGAAGCTGATCAAGATACCAAGCATTACTTCTCAAGGTTAGTAGTTACATTTACCTAAACCATGCTAAGGAATTAGTATAACACATAGGATCAAAGTTTTCAAGTTTACAAAATCAAATCGACAAATTTAATGGGGAGGGAGGTCAGACTTGAATGTCCCAGCAGTTACAGGGACTGAGGCTGGATTATCAACTACTTTCTTTGCTTGGGTGTCTGGATGGGGAATCACCTTCAAAATCTTCTCTACACTCCTTTTAGGATGACTCCTGATGTCCTCTAGATAAGGATATGACACATGTTCCGAAGACCGCACGACCTCCGCAAATTCATTTCGACAGTTAGGAGCATAGTCAGGTTGTTGCTCTGCTTCAAACCCCCTGACATATAAGGAGTCATTTTCATCATTTGAGCATGACGACCAACCCGCATGGCATACTTTTGGATCTCAGCAATGGCTTTGGTATACTGCTTACTGATGGTTAAAGTATAGAACACATGGGGAACAACCTTCGATATCAGACGACCCCGCTCCGCCTCTGCCTCCACCAACTCTTTGTCCTGCTTCTCAACCTTTAACCGTAACAGTATCACCTCTTTTTTCCAGGTCTTTCGCTCTTCCCGAACGTTACCGAGGGTAATCTGACTCTGCTCTAACTTTTCATTCAACTTTAGCAGATCTCCTTGCTGCTTCTCTCTCTCCTCCATGAGCACCCTTTGCAAACAGGCAACCTTTTCCTCAGCATGAGCCCTTAGTCTACCCTCGGAGTCTAGAGCTAACCTTTGTCGTTTTATGTCATCCTCTAGACCCTTCATGCGTGTAGCATCCAACTTATTCCCTTGGATTACAGTCTCGGCTCTCTCCAATCGCGACTTCAGCTCAACATTGATAGTAAAAAGTTCTGCATGAGCCCTTCGGGTACGATTTGCTAGAATCTTATTCTCAACTCCTCTAACTTCTGACAGTAGCTGTTGATCTGGATCCAAAAAAGACGCATACACTCCGACTGGTGGAACCTCCGATTCAGCTTGCCGGGGAGGTGAAGGAACGTCAACATGTACAGTCTCACCTCTGCTCTTTTTCCTAACTTGTAGTTCCTCAATATTCTCTTCATCTGAATCCAGATTCACTATAGACAAGTTCATAAAATGTTAATGAAATACACCAGGGAAGGGCATTTACATTCTGTGATATATAAAATAAACTTTCGAATGACAAACTGATACCTTGACTCGAGCTCTCGTGATAAACACATTTTTTGGCTGCCATCTTAACCCTCTTCCCAAGCTGGGCAGGCTGGGCACCTTCCAATGAGCCCTGGTGTCTATCTCTAGAGGGAAGAGGGGTTCTTGATGCGACATGGGAGGATTCAAGAGATGCATTAGGAGAAATCTCGTCAATGGGTTGATTATCTACTCCAGGAGGAACCAACACTCCTTCCGCCGCGACGGCTTCTCCAGGAACACCCACTTGGGAAATCGGATTGACTTCGACAGTTTCGTTTTGAGGAGGAACGGGTGCATGAGCCGCTTGAGCTTCAGATATAGGAAGGGAATTCAATTCCACACTTCCAAAGTCTTCCTCGGAGAACCAATCTAAAATCCCCATTACTGCAAGACAAATTCAGTATTTCAGTAAACATGATTAGAAGTGTGATAACATTAACCCACGACACATACCCTCTCCATCTTTCTGAATGACAGGAACTTGGTTTGGGTCGTCCCAAACACTACTCATATCCGAGAACCTCAACACCTCATTCGGTAGGGTTCTGCCCCGCATAGGGGACCCGACGAGCACATCCCTAGCTTCCACATTGAATTCAGTATCAAGTGGCATGATATTTCTGGACGCACGAGCCCCGCGAGCCCAAGTGGTTAAGGAACCCACTGGGTCTGGAAGGATGGATGAATTAATTAAATCCATTGGTTCCTCAAATATTTGACTCCGGAGGGGACTCGAGTAATAATCTCGGTGCTATTTTTCCTCTTCTCAATGATAAACCAATCACCACTATTCCCCAATTTGAAGTAATAATCTCGGTGCTATTTTTCCTCTTCTTTATGAATTTTTCGTAAGGAAAACGGGAGATGGTAGGAAACACATCAAGAACTTTAATGGAACTAGACATTTTGGGGAATTAAAGGGAACTAACCTGGATTTGAGAAAGGCATCGTTCAAGTTTAAAGATAAAAAAGACGGTGAAAGAGGGATCCCTAAATGGCGACAAGCTTAATGAGCAAAAGGAGTTTATATCAAATGGAACGTTTTAAAAAGGAGGGGAAAGGAAAAACCCAAGCATTTAATGCCTAGGTTGTATTACCGATCATCTGGGGGCGGAGGACGTGACAGGCTTGTCAGATCCAAAAAGCACCAAAATAATAGCGTGTTCAGCACGTCTTTTCATTTTAAAAAAGAAAACTGATGGGAGTCATATTTAAAAAAGAAAACATTTAATGATGAGATATATTTAATAAACCCTACCCGATTGATGTGACTTTTTGCCTTTTCAGAGGACGTCATCTTTACTTGGTCGGACCAGGATTAATTAATACTTTAGTGAAAAGTCTCACAATAACCACAAATTTTATTTCGTAATTCGATCTTAAAGCCTATGAAGTTTCAACATCTGAATTACATCAGATATTGAAATTGGAGGGACTTGATGACATGGGATGACGTCAGAATATCTCTAAGGGCGGTAATTACGCGAGAAATCTGAGGTGGACCAATAAGGAATGATTTATTTGGAGGTAGCACGTTATTTGGAGGTAGCACGTGATCAGGTCAGCATGAAGAATATCCGTCAAAATGTACGTGATGAATTCTGTTATGAATATTGCCAAGTGTCTCACTCTCATTGGGGAGCTTGATTGGATACCAAGGGGAATGTATAAATAACATCTTTCATAACTCTCACGAGGTACACAGAAGAAACAAACCCTAATTTCACTTTCTTTCTGAATATCCTTTCACCATCGATTACTGACTTAAACATCGGAGTTTTGTCGCTAGTGATGAAAACTGGGCGAGTTCGAGCCGGGGAATGGAAATCTCGTCTCCGTTTAAAAAAACCACGGGTATTTAACAAGGATCCCTTTCGAGTACGCGGGGAAACCCGCAGGGAACCGGGGAAACCCATTTATAAATCAGGGATATGAAATTTAACCACACGGATAATAATTTAAGCTTAAAACGTCCATATGTTTAAAATTACAATGTTAATATTAATATTAAATTAAATTCGTATCCCTATCAAATGATAACGAAAAAAACATTCTTTAAATAATTTACATATAAATAATTAAGTTCTTTGAATTATACATAATAATTTTTATGTATAATATATAAAATAGATAATAATATTCATCTTTTGTATATATGATATATATACAATATAAATAGCATGTTACTATTAAAAAAGTAACCGAGTATTCGGAGATTTAAACGAGTTAGTAATCGGGTATATGAGATGGATATTATCAATACTATCCCCGCCCCATCCCCCGTTTAACTTAATCGGGTTCGAGGAAACCCACATCAATTAGATCGATTTTCCGTTTTCCCCGTCGGGTTCCGTTTTTTTGTCATCCCTAGTTGTCGCAGGTTCCCCTGCTTGACTGCTTCGACCTTCACCAAGTGTCTTTACTTTGTTTTGTAGTTGTTCATCCAGCCAACCGTCGACTCACAGATCAAGGCATGAACACCTAGGATTTATTTGGATTTGCATTTAAAATCACGTGTTTGATTCACAGATTTCAATGAGAATTTAAAATCCTAGGATTTCTTAAATCTCTTGCTTCTTTGTTATATAAAAACCTAGCCTCCACCTACTATTTTAAATCTCAGTTACATTGTATTTTTCAAATTAACAATTTTTTATAATATTAATACAAATTCTTTGACAAAATCCTGACAAATGCAAATGCTGAATAATGCAATTTCTTAAATAAAATGCAAATCACAGGAAAAAAAATTTGCAAACCAAACGTGCCATTAAACTTCAATGGTCAATAGTCAACACTATTTATCAAATAAAATAAATAAATTACGGCTAACAACACTAAGGTAAGTGTGTGGAATTGTAATTTAAATTTAGGTTGTTTATCATTTTTAATAACTGTATTAAATGATTAAATTTTATGTATTTTCTATCATATTTCATTGTTTACAGGAATAACATTTCATTCAGTTTATACATGAATTAAATTTCAACCTATACATGAATTAAATTCCGACCTAAATCTTTAACCAATACTAAAAACCATTTTTTACATTCACCATCAACCAAATTAATAACTAAAATTTAAATTCCAAATCATTCGAATTTCATTCCGTAAACCAAACGTTTTAGTATTTGTTACTTTGTAGGGAGGAAATTAAAAAAATTAAAAAAAGTGCATCAGAGTCATGGAAGTACGAGGAAACGAACATCGCACACATTCTTACTGTGAGCTTCTCATAATCCGATTTATGTGAAAATACTCATCATTTGCACCAAATTATAATAACTAAAATTTAAATTCCAAATCCTTCGAATTAAACCAAACGTTTTAGTATTTGTTTCCTTGCAGGGGGAAATTAGAAAAATTAAAAAAAGTGCATCAGAGTCATGGAAGTATGAGAAAACGAACATCGCTCACATTCTTATCGTGAGCTTCTCATAATCCGATTTATGTGAAAATACTCATCATTTGCACCAAATTATAATAATTGTAAGATATAATATTCAATTAATCACTTCCACACGTAACGCAAGTAAGAATAATTTGATGTTGTAAATCATCCTGAACTGCAGTGCATTACGATTGCAAAGCAGAAGTAAATCGATCAGGAGCGGTAGACATTTCTCTTTTGCTTCCGTTTACGAATTGGTGAGAAACGAAATTCATCCTCATCAACAAGACATGGAAGCTTTCCTCCGGAAATTAATTTTTCATATTTATATTTATAATCTTCAAAATATGCTATTTGTAAATCAGGAAAAGTGACGATTCTCTTTCGATTATGCTTAGTAATCGATGAATAATCATATTCTTCCTGATCAATGCTATGAAAACTGAAAAGTATAAAAGAAAAGTAAATCAGGAAAAGTGACGATTCTCTTTCGATTAAGCTTAGTAATCGATAAATAATCATATTCTTCCTGATCAATGCTATGAAAACTGAAAAGTACAAAAGAAAAGTAAATCAGGAAAAGTGACGATTCTCTTGCGATTATGATTAGTAATCGATGAATCACCTTATTCTTCCTGATCAATGCTATGAAAATTGAAAAGTATAAAAGAAAAGTAAATCAGGAAAAGTGACGATTCTCTTGCGATTATGATCAGTAATCGATGAAGAACCATATTCTTCCGTATCAACAATTCAGATCATTGTTGCAGATCTAACGCATGTAAAGAAAAATCAATCATCGGGAGAATTTAACGTTTCTATTATGCTTCCAGCAAGGAATTGGTGTCGATCAACAAGGCATGGAAGCATAAATTCACAAATATTTCTCTGTTTTACACAGATCATGCAAAATATCAATAACGAAATGATAAGCTTATAAGATTCCAAAGCGTTTTTAAAAAAAATAATAATAAATCTAACAGAGTGACGATCCAATTCACAAAAAATCAAAATATAACACTCTTCCTGTATGAAAAATTAAGATCAGGAAGAAGTTGCCACCTGGTAATGGTATGGTGTTGAACTGTTGATCTAAAAAAATCCAACATTTTACATCTCCACCATTAATGAAATTCTATTCCGTATCATGTTTGACAGTGATTATGAAAATCGAAAAATATCAATGGGGATGTGAAAACGCTAATTAGGGTTTTCACAGAATGGTTGTGTCGTCTTCCATTCTCTAGAAAGATCTTTAATATATATAGGAAGAACGTACTATTTTTGTGGAATCAGATCCGGTCTTCACATGCCACGTTTCGAGTTTTTGTTGGACACTCGATACTATTACCATGTTTCACATTTTTTTTTTCTTTATGATAACCGGGAAACTTTTTTTTATATTTATTTATAACTTTATATGTTACTTTTGATATATAATTTAATAGATAATTACTAAAATAGCCACGTATCACACCTCTTTATCACTTTTTAGTCATTAAAATTTCATTTTACCAAAATAGCCACACTTTATGTTACCACATTTACGTGATAGCCACCATTTATGCGATATGTACTTTTTATTCATATTTTAATACATTACGTTACCAAACACATTTTGTAACGTAATGTATTAAAATATAAATAAAAAGTACATATCACATAAATGGTGCCTATCAAGTAAACATGGTAACGTAAAGTGTGGCTATTTTGGTAAAATGAAATTTTAATGACTAAAAAGTGATAAGGTAGTGTGATATGTGGCTATTTTAGTAATTAACCCATAATTTAATCGAGAAAAAATGACAATTTTCGTCTCTACATGGTTTAATAGTTTACTCGATTCTATTTCTAAAATTTAAATAATGCATTTTTCGTTTCTGTTTTACTAATTTGACCTAGATTTATTCTCTACACATTTAAACCTAACAATTTAACAAATAACTTTTTATAAAATGACAATTTTTTTCTTTTAAATGAAATGTTCTTAGTCATGTGGTTTTTACATTTTATTAATTCCATTTGTTGTCCAAATTTTATTTTATTTTTTTGTATTCTTTTTCTTTATTATTATATTTATAAATATAATTATTTTCTTTAGTCTTTTATCTATATACTTAATTTTTATCGTTTTCTTTATTAATATAGTTTAAAAATATATATATTTCTAAGTATAAACTAACTTTTTAAACTTTAATTTTTAGTTTAGTTTAAATCAAATTCGTTTGATATAACTATTTAAACATGTATTTTTGAAAACAATATAACACATATATTTTAATATCATATTTATAATTAATCTGCTACTTCACAAAATAAAAATCATTTAATAATATATGTATATTAAAACAATTTGAGTAATAATAATATTATTAAAACCGTGATTAAAATAAAATCATAAATAGTATATTAAAAAATAATAATAAAATTGTAATGCCTAAAAAACTCAAAAGTAGGAAAATTTATCTTATAAAATTCATAAAATTCATGGGTTAAATAGAAACCTTTTAAAAACTTAACATGTTAACGAAATCGGATTTTTTTTAGTTCCTTTCGATACATACACACACATACATACGTACATATCACTTTTAACTCTTATAATTTTATTAATTTTTTTAAACTTACTTTAACAAACTATTTATGATTTTCTTTTAATCGGGTTTAAATATAAATATTATTACGCAAAGTATTTTAATATACATATATATTATCAAATGAATTTTATTTTGTGAAGCAACGGATCCATTGTAACTTGTAAGTATGATTTTAAAATCTTTACTTTTTATATTGTTATACGAAAATATTGATTTTAAATAGTTATATTAAATGAATTTGATTTAAACTAAACTAAAAATTAACTTTAAAATTTATACTTAGAAAAAAATATTTTTAAACTAAATTAACAAAAAAAAATGATATGTTTATACTTAGCAAAACATGACATGTTTTTTTCCTAGAGAGCAGGGCCGGTCCAATCACTTTCAGGGCCTCAGGCAAAAACATAAAAATGGGCCCTAAAAATATATATATGTATATTCAAAATAAGCAAAATTCAAGTAAAAATGATAAATTAACATTAAGAAACTTACAATTATATAATGTTAAAACTAAAAACGTTATAATGTTAAAACTAAAAACGTTACTAGTCAATAACATTGTTTAATCGTTGACCTAAGTATATAATAAATATTTTGATAATGTACCCTGAGTGGTTGCCCGTGTTAACATTGCTCAGGGTCGGCCCTGCTGGAGAGAGCCTAATGTAGAAGTTTTATATGCATTACTTAATTTGTTTTTACTTCATACATACCATAAACATCTATAAACTGTTTCACAAAATGTTTCAGAATTAATTGAAAAAGAATAGCATTTTATTCACAAAATGTTTCAGAATTAATTGAAATCAGTTAAAGTAATTGAAATTGATAGTGGTTAAAACTAAAATTAATATATTAAACATACCGATGGAATTGAAATCCAATTTCATATTCTATTTTTAATAAACATTCTAATTGAAAATAGTTCACCCAACCCTCTCTATCACCTTCCGATTGTCAAAAAAAAAGTAGATTTTATGGATCATTACTTTTCTTTACTCTTAGGTAAATAGGTTACTACAGTAAATATTATGTACAATAAAAGAAAATACAACCAAACCAACATGTATGAAACAAATCGACTCCTTCAAGTTTCAGCTCTTAGAGTAAGGGGAAAAGGGCTAAGTGCTGGTGAAATGCTTTTTGAGACTTACCGCACGACAAAGTTTAAACTAGAATAAGATCTAATAAGAGACACAAAAAGTCAAAAACTCACATCTTCCGATGTTTATTTATGCATTTTTTTTATCTTTCCCATACCTTTGAACTTCTCAAGTCGAGATAGTGCATTAATGTTTAAATACTAAGACCAGTGTTGTAAAAATCGGGAGTAACGCTACGATTTGCCTATGATCGGCCAGGTTTAGGCGGAATCGTGCTAGGCGGTCCTAGGCAAGTCAAGAAGTCAAAAAAATTTTTTAAATAAAAACAGATAATAAATGGCAAAAAGAAGGCAGATTAGGGTTTGTAATCTCATTCTCAACACCAGCGTTGCTCATCCTAGTCTCTCTTCGTCTCTGGCTCTCACCACCGGTGTCGCTCATCAATCTCTCTCTCCTCACCGGCTCACCGTCTCTGGCCTGCTGAAATTCGCAGCTTTGCTGCTGTCTCAGCCACTCCTCTCATCGTTGTTAAGCTGCTGTCTCAGCTCATCTCATTGAACAATATGGTTTGAAGTATGTGTATTTGAAGATTTTAACAATTATGGTTGTCTTATAAAACATACTTTAGGATGTTATGATCAATGATATTTATATTTGAGTATTTATAACTATGTTGTATGTATAATTCTAATATTTACATATAAAAAATCCCGATCTGACTACTCCCTGCCTTGGCCGACTACTCTCTAGTCCCCAGTCGGCCGGCCGACTACCGCCTAGCGACGATTTCTACAACATTGACTGAGACTAGTATTATCACTTTAAACTTTTCGAGTAGAAATAGTGAAACTAGAACAAGTCATTTGATACATCTTCAAGACTATAATCAAGCCAACCGCCTAGTTAAATCCATACATCATTGCTTTGCATGTTTGTATTCTGGCTAACTTCCACCTTATCAAAAAAAATCATCATCCACTTCTTGTATTTGTTCTTCTAAATTCACATCTTCCTTCATTTTAACAAGGTTTGTTCTCTATTTCACTTAGCTTAATATTGACAAAACTGATGCAAAGATCTTATATTAAGGAAATGTTTTGTGTTTCCACCTGGTCACTTCTATAAGAACCAAACAATTCTATAACAAAGACAAGAGAAACATTCATTTTGGTTTCATAAGAATTAGAAATAAAGTTTCACTCTTTAAGATTAGATGTACCTCAAACCATTTTTATCTTTAAAAAGGCAGAGCTAGTGAGAACAGACTTGGTTTCTTGACCAAACAACGATGCAATCGGAGATTATACTATGGTCAGAAAAGAAGTAGAAATGTACCTCGTCAGGGAAGCAACCGGCGAGCACCTAGATGACAAGCGGAAATCGACAAGAGAGAAAGAGAGTGAAGATAAAAATAAAATGAGAGGGAAATGTTGTGTTTCAAGGCTTGGAAATTATTTCAAGGACCATATTTTAATCAACCACATCCCTTCTTAAAAAGCTTTAAATTTCTCTAATACATCATGGATGGAATGACATTTTATTTTGAGCAAGAGAAATTTCAAAATTTTTAGTAATTCAATTCCTTCCATTATTTGAACCAAACAAAGAAATTGGTTGGAATTGAATTCTAGTTTTTGACAGATTCCAGCGAATCAAATAAGACTAATATGTAACATAAAAGATATGAAAATGAAATAACAAAAGAGTTCAGTTTTACAATATCCAAACAAATAGTTTATAAACTAAACATTCAAATAAATAGTTTAAAAAAACACGTGTAAATACATTACTATAACTAACATTTGTGATCCTAAAACGAATCGTCCCCCCCCCCCCCCCCCCCCCAACAATTCATTTCACCAATTTCTATTATTTACAAAATTAGCCCCTGTAGTTCGTATTAAATTTTAAATTTGGTCCCTAAAAATTTCAATTTTCCAAAATTAATTATTATTACCAAGGTTTACATTTAATATTGTTCCTTATCTATTAACTTTAGTTAAAGTACTCATTTTGTCAGTGTTTATATTTATAACTAGGGATGTAAACTGTTCCGGACCCGAACCGACCCGGAACTGATTTAACCGAAACCAAAAATTGAATATTATAAGAACCGATAACCGAACCAACAATTGTAATGCGGTTCCGGTTCCAGTTCGGTTATGGTACAGATATTTCCGGTACGGAACCGTATATATAATTCTATTTATTATAACAATATATAAACAAAAAAACATGAAAATAAAATAAGAAAAGTGTCGATCATGATGTTTACATATAAATTATGTAGTTTCACCATATTAAAATATTGTTCCAACAAATGATCTTTTCGGTTTTTACATTGTGGGTTTTTAAAACATTTCTTAATTTGCATGTTTTGAGCTTTTCAAATTATCGGTTCTATGACCGATAAAACCGATACCCGCAGAACCATTAACCGAAATTTGAAAATTATATGAACCGATATCCGAACCAAATATTATATATCGGTTCCGGTTCGGTTCCAATTTCGGTTCGGTTTTTCGGTCATTCAACACATCCCTATTTATGACCATTCTAATTTAAAATTATTAAAAACTCCATATTTTGATGAAACAAATAGGTATAAAAATGTTAATATTTTTAATCAATTAGAAATAAAAAATAAATACAATACAAACCATCAACACTAATATACATATACCCTTTTTTTTGAATGAACACATTTCGAATTAAATTGGTTCGTCGTTTTTCCATTTCGTTAAATTGGAAATCGAAATAGTACATCGTTTTTTCTACTTAAACAATAAAAATTAGATTGTTTGGTTGTTTTTTACGTTTGGTTAAATCGAAAATCAAAATGATTATTCGTTTTATCCGTCCAAAATATTTGAATTTGATTGGCTTTTTTTCTATTTGGTTAATCATTTCGCTGGAAAAAAAATTAAAGTGTTCGTAGTTTTAATTTTAAATGTTTTCGCTTGAAAAAAAACAACGAACCATTTCGGTTTTGAATTTAATCAAACGAAAGAATCAACCGCTTAATCTAATTATTAATGTTTTGACCAGAAAATATGACTAACCATATTAATTTTAAATTTTTTTGCTCAAGAAAAATGTCGAACCATATTAAATTTAAATGATTGAAAATAACGCCAACTGATTTTAGCTTTAAATGTTTTCGCTCGAAAAAAATGAAGAACTCTGATTTTTAATTTAACCGAACGAGAATACAATTAATTAATAAATTTTTACGATAAGAAAAAAGGATGAATTATTTCACTTTTTAATTTTTTTTAACGGATGAAATAATGAACCTTTTTAAAGCTTAATAAATATTGAGTTCAACATTTTTTTATATTTTTATATTTGTAAATAAAGTATTCAGTTTGTACATCAACTTCTTTAATATTTGATTAAATATTTAAATATTGAAAATTCATGCATCCACCTCAACTTGAAGAATTAAATAACAGTGATTCATTTTGTTTTTTGCCTTTTGTCTCATAAGATGTATATAAAACATCAACTTTTCTTATTCATATATTTGTGAAAAAAGGGGTTTAATATGAAAAAAAACAACATGTTTTTCATATTTTTGCGGTATAGCCTATTCGCTTTACTTTATACCAATAAAATCCGTGAGTTATTTATTTGTTTGTAAATTTTAAAATTATTCCTTTTTTGCCAAAAAAAACATTAAATTTGAGGGTTTTTCGTGGCATGTTGGTTTTTTGTGGAAAATACTGGACTAATTATGAAAAAAACAAATTTTTCCCGAAAATTAGAAAGAAAACAATAACATGAGGACTTTATTGGGAAAAAATAACATGAGAAACGAAACAAAAAAAAACATGAAAACATATTGTTTTGTGCATATAAAACCCTAAAAAAACAATATACTTTAGACATCATCAATTGAATCATATCAAATTCGTAAAAAATAACATGTAACCCACTAACGCTTAAATACACAAATGCACTTACGTTGTCATCATTAAACTATTTTTTAACATCGTATTTTATCTTAAGCGACAAAAACTACATGTTTTTTATGGATACCCGCAGCATTGCACGGGCAACACAACACTAGTTACCAACAAGGCACATCAAAATACTTTAATTGTAGTTATACCATTCACAAGTCATCAAAATACTTGGTTTGACGAACATTCTTAAGTGATTATCTGTTTTATCAAAGCACGATAATTAGAAAGTCACTTGACAAACGCAATCGCAAATACCTTCTAAAGAAGTTTGGTAGTGCATCACTGCAAGTTTGAGTTTTAAGCTTAGCACTACATGTCCTGCATTGGCATAATCCCACAGGATCATGCTATGATGACAACCATTCCAACGTCGAGAAAGGGCCACTCTTTAATAAATCTAACTTCCTGAACAGGGTCATCAAAGATGTCATAACAACAATGGCACAACCCATTAACGAACCACTCACCACAAAATCCGAGTATAAGTATGAAAAGGATCCGGAAAAGTTTGAAGCTCAAAAACACCAGTTGAGAACTCAAGTTCAAACTAAAAACACACAACTGTTCCTAATTAGTTCAGAGGTGATTCAAATTATTACCAATTCTACACCTTGAGGTGTTCTTGGTTCCAGCTGCTTCTTGGCACAAGATCTAGCAGCTTTCTCCTTCTTCAACTGGTCAGTTCCTACTGGGGTTCGCTCCAAAACTTGATAACGAGGATCAATCAAGATTCTTTGGAGCGCAACAGCATTGTCAATGAAGTAAACTGCGAGTTCGACGTCGCTTGTACGACCGTAATAGCCCACTATTTCCACCACCTCAAGGTGTTGATGAGGATGTTTAGCCAATTGCCTTATTTTCCTTCTTCTCTTGGCCGGTGACATCCAGATTAGCTGCATAATATGGCATAAAAATAAGATGACTGCATTGCACCAGGCCAACTCATAAGCAGATAGCCAGAAATTAAAGAACACAAAACGACAGATAAGCAATAAACGACTAAACAGAACAGAACAGAAGAACAACATCATCAATCTTGGTGCTTTTTGAACTAAATTAGCTAAACATTTGAAGATTAATCAAATAAGGTGTGAACAACCACTCATCCAAATTCACCACTAGATTTAAAATATTTTGTCATAAATTAAAGGTGTCTTAAGAAATTTGGCAAATCGTTAAAAACTTCCTTTAAACCACATGGGAAGTCTGTGGTGTTAAAAGATGCCACCTTTCTGTAGTCAGTTGGCAATCAGGATTGCAACCCATTAAATCAAAAGGTTTCAGGATGAGATCATATTTGAGGCCACATATCCAATAAACTAGAAATGTTCTCAATTACTGTTGGTGTCACCAAGCATAGTGCATATACTGATATACGGATGAACTCTGGTCCATAGAAAAAAATATGCATATAAGTTGAGATTATATTTTGCATTTAGACATCATAAAATAATGTTTGTGACAGCATATGATTCCTAACTAGACTCATAATATCTAACCGTAGAGCCTCCTATCTATGCTTATTTTTTAAACAAAAGGTCATTTCATGAATTTTATTCACGCTGCACTTTTGCTCTATAGAAACCCAAAATATTAAGGTTCCATTAGTTCATAAATTTCCGCAATTCTTCATTACTCGAGTCCCATCTATAATTCCTACACCAATAACCACATCTCTAGTTCTCCTCCATCAGATAAACAGGACCTACAAATGCATTAAGCTCTATGACTTCATGATCATAACCTTTAATGCACACCATTATATTAAATAAAGTATAGCAACAAACCTACCAAAATAACCAAGGCAACAAAAATGAAACATATTACCATGGTTGAGTTAGTGAACTGAGATGAGCAGGCGTATAGGACTTTGTTTGTAATTTACTCTTTTTGTTGATATATAGTTTTATACCATGTCTTTTTTTATTTTTATTGTTCATACTCGTACTCTATCCTCATATCAAACAGTAGCTTGTTCAACACCAAATAGAAGATAATATATGAAAGATATGTATTGCATTATCCTTGGTGGTTGCTTCAACTTCATAAACATTAACATAAACAAATGTTAAAAAATTGATTTGCAGCAGAAGAAACCCACTAAGATTGTCAGAAACATAATTACATTCGTCTTCGAAATTAATAGACATTCAATCAGGTGATAGAGTTGGTTTACCAGGGAGTGCTAATTTTCTTTTTCAAATCACTGATAGACCATGGTTTAAAAATCCAAAACAAGTTATAGTCCATGAATACTTCCTCAGTCCAATGAATATTGCGAATTCAACTAAAAATGGGGTTTAAATCTGACTGACTATATAAGTTGAATGTCTAAAATACCCTTTAAAATGACAATTGCAGAATCTTGGTACCAATTCAATATCATTGTTTTATTGTAATGATGATAATTGACAAAAAAAAAAAAGTAATTTCAGCTTGAAAAACTGCCATAAGAAAACATGTCCCAACATGAAAAGGGTTACAAGTTGTCCTGGAATGGAGGGATTAGTAAACAAAATTTTGGCATCTTACATCGGTTGTTTTGTCAATGAAAAACAAAGAATAACCAAGGAAGGCTATTTCAAGATTAAACAATGGCTCAGCAACAACCCCAATAAGTATTCCAAGCTAACTGTGGTAGGATTTAAGCATAATTAATATAACTGGATTATACTAAAATCGTGTAATTGACTAATTGAGGTAATACAAGAACCTGTATCACAAATCTCTGCAATTTCGGACATGCTTTCGCCAAAGAAGTGAATTCAAGAAGACTATCATCTTCCCATGCTCCAACTTTCAAGATCAATTGCCTGAGTTTAGGTAGTTCAGGGAAAGAAAGAAACTTTATATCTTCCTGGAAAAATAGCAACAAATATGAGCACAAAAAATCTTATCATCAAAGAGAAGACAAACCACAATCAAACGAACTTACTAACCTCTGGACGGTATATATCCAATGTAAGAATCTGCAGATGCGAAATGCAGCACGATATCTGCCCAAACACATTATTTTCAAACCCTGAATACCCTTCACCAATCGAAATTTCGTCGAGTTTCGGAAGATTACTGAGTTTTATTGTAATCCCTGGACCTAAATAGCTGAATGACTCAAGATTAAAATCTCTTATCTCAATGGATTTAACCCCAAAACAGAAGACTATCTCAAAGTATTTCAATACAAGAGATGGTCCATTAACTTTAATGTTTACCAAGTCTCCTGACCCATGAATCGATAGGTGTTGCAGAGCTGGACAGTTGGTTAGAAGTTTCTCTAACACTTCTTCACTCACGTTAACACATTTCAAGAAGAGAGATTTAAGAAATTTTATATCCATCTCTTTGCCAAAAACAGTTTTTGGAAAATGCAAATTTCGCTGTTTGACAGACAATCCTAAACTTCTATCAAAAATCTTAACGGGGAAAACATAGTTTCTTGGAGGCTGACGAAGCATCTCACCGTTCTCTAACAAATCTAATTCTAGCTTTTGAGCTCTTTTGGATATCGCAAACTCAACCCATTTATCAATGGCACCTTTGGAACTCTTATCTAAATCAAAACAAATTCTGAACTCATCAATGGTGGGGCCCTTGTGTTGTCGGGTCACACGATTCACCCAATTGATATATTTAGGTCTCTCTACAACACGTAACTTTGAATCTGCCGCAATTTTATCTAACTTCTCATTGGCATCAAAGTCCAATCCTTCTGTTTGGCACCATAAGTATCTCCATCTTGTTGAGAGATTGCTGGTGGTTGCAGCCTCTTTAAGAGGCAGACGAGATAGTATAGAAACAAGGATATCATCCGGCATTCGGCTGATGAAGTCTTTCGAATTATAACCATGATTATCACCCTTCACAAACACAATTAATAAACTATCAGGATACTTCTAACAATCAACAAATCCACACACACATACACCGTTCAAATGATCAATCATACCAGTGGAGTTAGGGGGTGTTTGCATTTACATTTAAAAGTAATTATTGTGACTCGAATCACAATAATCAAGTCCTAGTGTTTTTAATTATAGGTCAAATAACTAGCTTGATCCTAGAGCCCAAAAGAACCTGGTTATCAAATGTAGAGTAAAATCACAAACATACCCTAATTTAATCTATTAGTTTTTTGGAATATCAGAATTCGGCTAACACTCCCTGCCATGACAAGTGAATATTACAACTTTAAGTAGTTCAAACACTGCTTCCTCCCCAGTGTTTTTATCATCGCTGATTATATGATTTCACATAACTACTCCCCTAGACATTTTGTGTAACAATGAAGAGTTTTCAATTTACATAATTGAATTGTTCGCCAACAATTCTCATTTATAAGCAATGGCCACAAAGGTGAAGTAAAATCAACTCCGATAAGGCGATAACTACATGAATTGAACAAACAACCATTGAATCTTCAACTCATAAACAAGCCACTATCGCGCATAAATCACGAGGGATGATTAAGGTCAAATTATAACAAATAAATCAATTGGATTTGGAATCCAGAAATCATCACCTTGTTTTGTGTGGCGCGAGCCCTTTTCCTCATCTGGCGGACAAAATTAAAAGAAAAAAAGATCGATTATATGATTATGATTATGAAGTAAAGAGTGATAAAATGAGGGAAATTGATTGGGGATTTTTGTTTGGTGATGCTATTACTAGGAAGGAGAGTGAAGATGATGATAATCGAGTAGACATGACGCATAAACAAATCAGAGAGGGTCGACGAGAGAAAGAGCACAACCCCAGATGTCGGAGGATTTTGATTTCATAAGAGTTTGCTTTTATATCGGAAGCTGGATATTTTTTTTCCTGCAAAATTCGTAAATTCGACGATTTGGTTTGGTGTTTCTCCAAATCTATCTATTCAACTAATTTGGTTTAAAGTGTTTGGATTATAAACGTTAACAAGTGACTATTTGCTTTTAAAGTTAAACCCCACTTTTTCATAAGTTAAAACAATGTAGCACAGAGGGTGTTTGAATTTGTGTTTGAAAAAATGTTATGGCGTTTTGGAAACTAATAATCAGATACCAGCTGTAATAAAAAGTGCTGTCAGAAATATAGTGTTTGGTTTAGCTTCTGCCGTTTGCTATCGTAATTATCAAATAATCAGTTTTTAAAATGTTTGGATTTACGTATTAACTTGTAAAATGACCATATAATCACTTATTAAACAAATAAGTTGCATTTTTAATTTATGAAAAAGTGTGGTATGATTAACTTTAAACGCAAATAATCACTTATAAAATATTTTCTAAGACGGATCGGGTCACTGAAACAGGTTGCCAACACATATTAACAAATACCCAGATTTGAAGTACAAAATACAATATCATTAAAACTTAAAACTAATAAATATAGTAAGTATTAAAACTCAGTATTATTTTTATATTCTGTTGAGCTTTTTAAAAAAAGTTTTATGATGCTACAACTTTTTGGGCTAACTTAATTAACATTATTTAGGGGCTGTTTGATTACATTTTCCATTAAGTGCTGTCTGGATTCAGAGAGCTGTCTGGATTAAGTAATGCTGACTAGAGAAATTTTATTGAAAAATATAAAAGGGGGTAATATTGGAAAATAAATGGTCGGAATGAGGAACACATAGGGTCTCTTTGCTTATTAATTGGGCTGACCGAATTTGAGTTCTGATTTTAATAAGTCATTTTCAAACAAAGTTTATTTCAAATGGACTGATCGGATTTTTTAGATTAAGCCTAATAAGTTGTTATCAAATAAAAACTCAATATTACTTTAATAAATTTAAGTAATAAAAAAACAAATAAAAAATAGATACGTATGTTTTAATTGTATAAATTTTTTGTATGTGTCACTCAAAAAAAATCTTAGGTGTCACTCGGGTTTATGATACATATGCACCTCAGTATTTTAAAAAAATGTATCGGTGTCGAGTGACACCCATTATTATTAATTAAATCTCCCCTACTCTACCGCACCTACCCACCCCTACCTACCTTACCTACCCATCCCCACCTCAACCTAACTAAACATCGTATCTTACTATCGTCCATCCTACCTCACCCATATCTACACATATATACCCACCTCATACAACCTCTTCTCACCCAACCCTACGCACCTCACCCTTACCTACCATACATACCCACCTACCTTACCCCCACCCATCCCACACCAAATACACATCGTATCCTACCCTCATCCATCCTATCTTACCCACATCTACCTATACACACCCATCTCACACTACCCTTTCACATCCCATCCCAGCACATACTACCTATCCCACCCATCCCTACCTACCATGCCTACCCTACCCCTAACTATCTACATCTTGCCCACCTTTTAATATCTCATACCTTACTTCTTGTACGCCTACCTGTTTTACCTATATCATTTTAACACATTTACAAATAAACAAGATTTTACAAATAATTGAACTTGAAATCCTGCAAACCAAACACATGACATGATTCAAATTCTGTCACATTTGAATCCTGTCATTTTCAAATTCTGTCATATTTAAATCCTGGTATATTAAAGTTCTGTAATCCAAACGCTACCTTATAGTATCGTTTGGTTGGATTCTTATAATTTTTACAGGTCATAAAAATTTTTAAATCTAAATGGAAACTCGTATAAAACCCGATCATCATCGTCCCATGGATAAGATATGAATTACACCCAATTGGGCCTCAAATGGGTCATTCCCAAACACCACGTAATTTTAAATGAACCCTAAGCCCAGAGTCATTTACATTTAAATCTATACTATATATAATAAGAAAACCACTTGGAGTTTCTGGACCATTGGATGAAAATAAATCAATGGTCCAGATTAATGACAACTCATAATTATTTATGAAATGTCTCTTATAGCCTTAACTAAAATAAATAATTACACATATGTCATATATTAATTTTTAGAAGTTACCAAATTCAACTCATAATTATTTATGAAGTTGCCAAATTCAACTCATTACATATATATGGATTATTAGGGTTATATTTACAATCTCCAATGGGTCAAATGGGTATATTATAAAAAATTAAATTACAATTGAAACTGGTTGAAAGTCACATAAAGTGTGTTCAAGTGCATATAATATAATTTGCCAATAATATACATGGATATTTTATGATGTTCAAGTCCTATCTGTATTAGTGACAATTAGTGCCACAAAAATATCAAATTGACACATGACGTAAAATTAGTGACAATTAATGCCACAAAAATAACAAAATGATAAAAACAAACATTGTAAAATATAATTTTACAAGTAGGGTCTATCCGGAAAAAATTATTGTAATATTAATTAAGTAACTTAATTTAATTTACCCACGTGTCTGTGGGTCATAATCTAGTTTATCAATAGAATACGCAATTAAAATCGTCTGAATAGATATTAAAAAACATCTTAAATTCAGAATTTAAGGCAACTCTAAATTTCAGACTTGATTTCCAGAGTTCATACATTTAACCTCTTCGATTACAAACATAACCTAATCAATATATAAGCTAACGTCACACTTCTCTCGTATTACTCCATCAAAAAAACGTTTAACTACAAAATTTTGACAACATATAAAGCGTTTTACCACAAAACATGTTGTCATATAAAGTCAATATTTACCTTCGACTCAATATCTTACCCGTCGTTGGTTAATCAGGGACAAATGGACAATGGTCTTACGTATGATTCCCACAAATACAACAATTTAAACTTGTTTGAATTAACAATATGTATAGGTCGAATTAAACTGTATATTCGTATCAAGATCGCACCGGAACTCGTAGCATATGGTCCTGGTTTTTAATCTATTGATTTTTTGATATTGGTTTGCAGGGCGGCGGTCCAATTATCTATTTTTTAATGTAAAATTCAAGAAAGACTATGAAACCAAATAATTAGATCGGACATTATTAGAATCAGTACCAAACAAATCGGTTTTCAAATTTGATTTTCTTTTGTTTAGTTTCATGTAGGCTTCAAACCGTTACACACCCTTAGATAGCTACACAGTGTGTTAATGTCTAATACAATGGAATCACAAACAATGAAAATCAGTTGATTTGTATTATTTTTCTAACCATAAAAATGTGGTACACTAGCAAAAATTTATTTCCATTTTATTCCTGAAATTAAAGTATTTACTAAATTTCTTCATATTTTGATAGATAAAAGTAATGGAATCAATATGAGATATTAATCAAACTATTGACTAGTTTTCATTTCCATTCCTTGCTATCTTATACTACGAGATGCATATTTAAAGTGTTTGGTACGTTAGATCTAAAATAAATGAAATTAAAAAAAAAAAAAATTACACTGTTTTTTCAAACATTGAAAAATAAAAATATGATGACCAAAAAATTGGATCATTTTTTTCATTGGAAATGTTCATTCGTTTCGTCACATGTTTATAGAAAATCAATAGTAATGATACAAACAATTGAAACAAATAAAGTAAAAATGTTCACACAAATAATTTAGGCATATATATCATTACTCATTTATTGACCCTTTTGATTTTTAACAACGTTGAAATGAATTTAAGCTGTATTTTTACCCAAATAAATTACAAAAATCAAATAAATATAATTACCTTCAATAATAATTAATGTTTCTGAAATAACAATACAATAAAACAAATATATAAACGATTCAAAAAATCAATGTTCTCATGACACCAATTGGATGATTACAGTGATCAAGTTCATATACGGTATCTATCCAATGGGTCTTTAAGAGGTACCCTCTCGTGGTAGACTCTCCAAGCATAGTCTTCAAATGAAAACGAACTAAACGTATTTTCTTCTTTGCTTTCGCCATCGCTGTCTTTTTTCTCGTTATCTTGGACTTCAGAGTCACCTTGTTTGCTAATCACCTCCCTTAAGTGGAGCGGAGAGACGGTGCTCTCTAGTGGCAATGTTATTAACAGAGACATCGACAATGCCGATGACTTCTCCCCATCTTCTATGATCATAGTTGGCTTTCCTCTTACTTTCTTTAGCTTTCCGTTACTCCATACCTGTTAATTGATTAAATTGACAATATCGATAAGATCTTCAATCAATAGCTAATATTTTCTTTTTATAAAAGTGGCATGAATTATATATAAAAAATAATATAATGGAAAAAACAAACATTAATTATATAGCTAAAAAAAGATAATCCAATAAGTTCAAACCGATATGATTACTTCGACTGACTTGATTTTAAAAGTATGTTACATTAATTAGAAAAAAAAAATTAGTATGTTACCCAAATTGAAAAAAAAAATGTGACAATTGGTTAACTTTTGACGCAATAAATAACAACTTTAGAATCAAATCTAAACCAACTAAGCAAACAAAGCTAAAAAATCTAAAAGCAAATTAAATTTTAGTAAAGTTTTCTATTTTAAATTAATCACCTACAAATATAATTAAAAGGGTTTATTATGAAAAAAACAACATAATTTCGCGTTTTTGTCCCTCCATAATATTTTTTTTTCATTAAAAATTTCAAGTTATTCTTTTCTTATTGGTTTAGTGAAATTTTGGACATTAGACCCCAGTTGTAATTTGTGAACCGTTTTAAAAACTTGAATAACCATGTTCTAATATCCAAATTTCAATAAACCAATAAGAAAAAAATAACTTGAGGTTTTTTATGGAAAAAATTAACATGGAGGGAAAAAACACGAAAACATGTTGGTTTTTTTATAATAAACCCTAATTAAAAATTAAAAAGATGAATGCATAACAATAACATACACAAATATCCATTTATCATACTTTTGAAGTAGCTTTATAATTATTGAATAATCTACTAAAAAGCAAGATATAAGACTAACGGTACAAAGTACAAACTGAAATTTTTGAATATTAAAAAAAATAATAAACTGGAGATATAAATCAAGGCTAATATCTATATTTCTATTATAAAAACAAAAAAAAATAAAAAAAATTAAACATTCAAACTTCGTGTTCTCCATTTTCATCGTTCCAATTCTTTTTTTCTTTTCCTTTTCCTTTTTCATTAACTTTTTTAAGGGTGTCACATTTATTTTAAACGGTCAAACAAAATTTGAAATTTGCTTTAAAATGAAAAATATATATCACATGTTGTGTTTGGGTTGTGGACAAACTATTATTTTTGCCAATAAAATTATGTCATTTATCATAACTTTATTAAGATTAGTTTTAAAACTTTCGAGGTCAATATAAAATGACAAAATATGATGTCCAAATCAATTTGATAGCACACCTAGAATTATATAAACAAACTATATAATACATTTCGTGTCAAACAACAACCAAATAATAATAATAATAAGACTTTAGAGATTTTCATGATCCACACACAAGTACAATTTAATTAAATTAAGTGCATATTTTCTTAAAATCAAACCCTATTATTTATTTAATTTTGTTATATCTGATAGTTGGGTCCAATTGGCGGCCATTACGGGAACCCAAACCTGGATTTTCTATTTAGATTTATTAGTTATTATATTTTAATATATAAAAAAGTTGTCTAATAATAAAATTAAAATACTTTAGATTAAATTATGTAAAATTTATTATTAAAAAACTCAATATGTTTTTATGTTTTTTGCATTTCGTTACTATATGTTATTGTTTTCTATAAAAATCCTTAAATTTTTATATTTTTTTTTGTTTGAGAAAATTTGAAAATTAAAACCCAATTTTACAGTATTTAAAAACTCAAGTTCATAAATTATAAAATGGGTCTAATGCCCTAAATTCATCAAACCAAAAACCAAAAAATAACTTAAGGTTTTTAAAGAAAAAAAATAAGAGGGACAAAAATACAAAAATTGTAAAAAAAAAGGTTGGTTTTTTTCGTAATAACGTAAAATAATAACATATTTTCACCTGACCGATGTCTCCAAAGGTGACCAATATCGAATCTGTTTGGGGCGAGATGGAGACGCAACCCGAATCCGCAAATAAAGAACAGGCTTGGCTCCGAATATGATAATGCAACCCGATTACATATGGGTAAAACTTACCAGACCCAATAATTGTATCGCTGTGTGATCTGGAGCTGTCGGATATCCACATCAAAGAACAAAGGCTTCTCGGGTCATTTTGGACCGGATTCTGTAACCCCATGGCGCATAATAGCGCATCCACGACTGCTAAACCTATTTTCTCCATTTCTCGAGTGAACTCGCGTAATGAACTCAAAGACAACTCAGACGAATCCGTTGAGCAAGAAGAGTCTAGAAACAACGACTCTCCAGGACCGGCTTCTTCTTCGTGGTCATCGTCGAAACCAAACGGCCAGCTTCTAGGGAAGTGTTGGAGTTTCTGGTGGCGAGAGAGTTTGAATAGAGAGAGTGAGTCGGACTCGGCTGCGTGAGCGAGTTCAGAAGGTATAGAGTGATTAGTGAGTTGGAAGAATCCAAGGTTGGAAACGGAAGAAAGAGAGGAGGATAAGGAGGATTGAAGATCGGCGAAAGAGACGAGTTGAGGAGAAATCGTGGTGGTGGCGGTGGTGGCGAGTAAAGAACGGCGGCGGAGCAATACAGGATTACTAGAGAGAGTTGGTGGGAGACGGTGGAGAAGGCGGGAGAGAAGGTCAGTGGCGGCTGAGTCAGAGGTGGAGGTGAAGTTGGGTTGGGTGGTGGAAGGTGTTGGCGGTGGAGCTGATATGGTGTCGCCGGGCTTTGGGAAGTGTTGTTGACGGTTGTGAGCCGATGAAGCCATGAATATTTGTTTGAACGGGAGATAAAAGTTGATCGCCGGCGAGTAATTAGAAAGGTGTCCGGAGCAATTTTCCGGTGCGATCGTTTTGGAACTGTTGAAGCGTTGTACTCTTTTGCTTCCATCAAATACTCGGATTCTATGAGATAATAAAAGGACGACTGGTAACTGGTAAGGCGCCCGCGACGCTAGAAGTTTGAACATTTTTATCTTTTTTTATTTTGAAAATAAAATAGCATTTTATGAAACTACGTAGATAATTTATAAATAGATTTTGGATCAAATAAAAAACTAAAAATATTTTGAGAAATGTGAACACAGTCATTTAATATTTTATATATTAATTTATTTTTTGAATATTTAAATGATAAAAAATGAATTCTGAATTAAATAAATCAACGATCGATACATTTTTGGCATTGATTCATTAGTTTTTAATTTATAAATAAGAATAACAAATTAAAAAAATTAGTGAATCGATATACGGATTTAATGAATCAATATACAAATTAGTGCATCATAATACATTTAGCTTCTCACGATAACTACATGTCACTTTGACGTTACACCGTAAAAAATAAATACAAGTTATTATTATAAAAACATAAAAGCTAGATACAAATTATTATTTTTAAAAAAGATGAATACTCTTTTATTTTGTAATCTATAAATAAATAAAGATAATACATTATTTTTTAAATATATAAATACATTCTATTATTCTTTAATCTATAAATATCTATTTGTAATAAACGAGGAAAAGAGCCCGCACGTTGTGGCGGGATTAAGAATGTATTCTGATGATTACTAAATATAATAAAAAAAAAACGAAAAGCAACTTATTTACATACAAATTTGAAACAAAAATTATTACATGGTTGATATTAAAACAAAAGTACATAGGTCATGAACAAAATTCATGTTCATCATTGCCTTGGGTTGATGTATGTAAAAAACATCAATTATTAATTCAATCAAATTGAATAGTTGAAGCAAAACAATAGCAAAACAGCAACCATAATTTTGAAAGTTAAATTGACAATATAAATCTATTAAACTAAAGTGTGTATAAACCAAATTAAATCCGAACATACTTATTCTGTGAGGCCTTTTGCAAGTTAAGGCCCGAACTCATCATGCTTCGTGACTTCGTGTAATATTTATTCTGCTCAGCCATAACATAATCAGTGAGTTCAGACATTTGCTCTGTGTATGTTTTCTTACCAAAGCAGGCTGACATAGTTTGTGTTGGCCAGAATAAATATGAAAGCAAACATGGAATGTGAAAGAAAAGCTGAAAAGACAACTTAATTTGAATACCATGAGCTGCAACCTTTTCAAACATGCCAAATTGAAGACTTGAGGTCAAACCAAGAAAAACCAGGAGGAACCAAAGAAATACCAAAAGCATGCTTGACTCCAAAGTAGAAAAAGAAAACTAATAAAGAATTAGTTGTTTATAAATTATTAAGTATAAAATAAAGCTTATAGAAACTTGATTAGTAAATTCATAAGGCACAACATTGCCAATCGAAAGCATGGCGGACACAAACCATATACCTGACTTAATTATCTTCATAACACATACTTAACTATTAATGACCAATGCGACTCCTTCAACATCATTGAAATCAATAAGATTTACACTCATTTCTTGTATTGCAGACTTATCAGTAATTCTAGACACATCACTAATAGTTACAATATAACGGAAAATAATAAGTATAAATAATGATACATTTTAATGGTTTAATGTTAGATTGTGTGAGTTATCAAGTGATACATAACTTTCATTTTCAATGCATGTATACTTTTTAAAACCTCACCACAAGAAATAATTTGAAATTATCACCATAAAAATAAGAATTATAGCATAAATAAAGTACTCACTACAAGACAATTTCAAATTGATTCACTCACCACTTAATGTAACAGAAAAAAATTAGATGCATGAAGGATCATAATCTTCTTTTTAAACCTTACAAAATACTTGTACGTAAACAATAACAATATGCATGAGAATAGTGTAATAAAACTCAACAAATAGATACCTCCACTAACTTCTGAGATATATCATCCATTATGAGAAATTTCATATCTCCCTTGATGAGGTAAATGAATATAAAGACTACACACATTTTAGTTTTAAATGACAATTGAACTCAATTATGAAATTAAGATAATGACTCTGAAACAACTAATAACACATTTACTAAAAGGTCGAATTCATAAAAATTAGTAGCTTAACAAAACCCAAACCGGTTTTAAACCCAAAACCCAAATCATTTTAAGAAACCGAAAACTCAAAAACCATGGATGCAAAACGAAAATCCGGTAACCCAAACCGAAAAACCGAACACCGAACGATTTCTAAAATCCAGAAACCGAAAGTTTCGGATTGTGGTAAAAACCGAACCGAACCGGCCTGTTCTCACCCCTACCTGGCTTGCAATTGGATTTCAATTTAGCACCACTGGTTGTCGAATAAGATGGTTAGGCATTGATTTTAACTTCAGACAAATGTGAGGAAAGATGGTAGCAGACGGCAGTTGTGGTGGAAAATTGAGAGGGATGCTGCTAAGAGAGCAACTATGGTTGCATGGTGCCATACTGCTATTTGGAGAGATGAAACACAAGTATAAAAAAATTAAAGAAAGAAGATATTTGTTGAAAAAGCAAACTCAAAAAAAAAGTCAACAATGCCTTATGAATAGTTGCTTAAGAATAGCTTATCAAGAGGACAATTCCCTTGGGAATTGTTATATATGGAATATATAAGTAATATAAACTAAATAATCAATTGTATCAATTAAAATATATCAAATCAAAAATAAAAAAAATTTAAAAAATCATCAAAAATAGCTACTATTTATATCAATTTATAATGTAAAAAAATAGTTATGACAAATAGTGATAGTATTCTTATATTATTTAAATAATTATAATTGATTGTTTATATTTATACTTGCATACATTTCTAATAATAAATTTTATTAAATATATCCACATAATATGTGGATTACAAACATACTAGGTTGTAAATTTACGTGTATAATTTTTAATAAATAATTTATTAAATAAAAAAAATATAAAGTTAGACCGAAACATATAAATATTAATTATTATAAAAAATATAAGAAGGGTGATGTTCGTTATCATAGCAATTATATTATTATTTTTAAATATACATGAATAGTGAAATACATCTTTTTAAATATTTTATTTTTAAATTTATATATCTAATTTATGTACTTTGAATTTTTATATAATACACAATGTTTATATATATTTTTTATTACAATAAACATAATGTTATCAAATACGATTTTGTTCATATTGTATTATGTTTACTTTGAATATTTAATATTGTTTTTATAATTTGTATTTATTTTAATATATCTTAATAAATTTATAAACATATAATATATTTATCTAATTAATAGGATATAGGTGTATAAATAAATAATGAAAATATAATATTTAGATTTAATTTTATTTAACTTTAATGTAGATTAAAATTATAACAAGATTATGAATAACTAAAAATATGAAGCGTCGAAAGAGCGTCAGGTGACAAATTATTCTTATTCATTTATACATAATTATTCATCTATTTTTTAATTTATATATTTGATACATAATGTTTGTATATTTTATTACATAAATGAAAACAACAATTGCTTTATTCAAGAAAAAACAAAGCAATTGCATTTATTCATAGACATTTGATTAAAATTGAAAATTTGAATGCATGAATAAAGAAGATCCAAGTATCCTTTAAAAGATTTGAAGGATATTATCATCAAATGGAGAAAAAATACTCACGTTTCATGCATCAAATATTACATTACAACAATGATATTAGCTTTAAAATTTTGAAAGATATTCTGAATTAACATTGTCATCCTAGTTGCAGAGATAAAAAATGAGCTTCTGATTAAAATCATCATTCCCGTCTAACTACATTACTGACACCTCCTAAAGGAAAATGCTATAACAAAAATTGACCCAAAAGGTGCAACACATAGCCGAGGACGATGATGAGGATTTGGTCGTAAACAATGTTGTGGTCGTGACTATAATCAAAACAATGATTGTAGGTATCATCATGAATATGATCATAACTATAATTATAGTAGAAGTCATTTATGGGATCGTGGACGTGATTATTACAATGTTTCATGTGAAAAAAAATTGCAATCACAAGAAAGACCCAGAAGTAATAAACCAAAGGCTAGTGTCCCTCAAGGTCCTGAAAATAATTGATTCCGATGCGGAATGACTGATCACTGGTAGAAGAACCTGTTGCACAACACTGCATCTTTGCAAGCATTATCAATAATCTCTTAAAAGAAAAAAAAGCGAAGCAAATTTTACTGATTTTTCTAATGACTCAAAATTAAATGCTTCGGACTTATTCGATGATTTGGATATTTAAATAATGTAATTGTGTTACATTTTTCTAAACTATGTTTTATTTTGTAATGCAATTCTTCAATAATAATATCAATTTGTTTTTTTCTAATGCATTTTGTCTATATGCTCATTATTTTGTTTTATTTTTATTAGTTTAAAATGATTATTATCAATGAATTGGATCAAACAAAATTTGAAGATATCTATATGCCAGATTGTGGTGCCAAACACACAAGTCACAATGAGAAGAAATATTTTTTAGAATTAAATTTTAATAGAACGAATATACATTGAATATCATGTTTCCACAAATTTGATTGAAGTAACATGGAAAGACTCGTTTTGTGTTAACAAATGACACAGGGTTATTGATAAATGATCTATTCTCATCAAAGTATTAAAAAACGTATCGAGTTTCAATGATCTATACTGTAATGGGAGTAACACTCAGACTCTAATAATAGATAATAATAAATTCATGCCTATTATTGACAAATATCACATAATAGAACACTTCGTTTTGGTTGGATTATATGTGGTTCGTGTGAGTACAAAAAAAATACAGAGTACTGTGAGTATTTGTGAACACAATGGTTCGGATATGAACATGCTCCGAAATTTTGTTTAAAAAAGTTTTCTTATATTCATTTAGATACATATAATATAAGGCTATTTACAAAAAAGTTACATACATACACAATTTCTAACATCTTAAAAGTCATGTGAACGTGAAAAATTTTATGCGAACATACCTTCACAACAGTGCAATTCATGTGAACATGCACATTTCACATAGTTCTAGTGTGTGTTTATGTGTGATTTTTTATAAGTAGTCTTGTATTATTAATTTAAAAATGATTATGAAAAAAATTACAAAAAAATGGTTTTAAGCGAGGTACTTCCGGTACTCCGCAAAACTAATGATACTAATTTGAACCCACACACACACACACACACACACACACACACACACACACACACATATATATATATATATATATATATATATATATATATATATATATTAAAGATCTTTTGTAAACACTTTATTCGTTGTGAACATTGTGAACAACCATAAAATAGCTTTTGAATCTTATAAATTTTGTTGAAAATACTGTCAAACCCTTCTATTAACCTATTTATCTTATTGGATCCTATGAATTTTATTAAATCCAATAAATTTGTCGAATCTTATGAATCTTGTTGTAAAAACTACTGTGAAGCTTTTAATGTTCTGAATCACGTTGTAGACACTTCTATGAACCATTTGAATCATATGAATCATGTTACAAACACTTGTTGATATATATAAATGATTATATGTATTTTTTTTTATTTGTTCACAATGTTCACAACGATAACTTGTTCACAATATATATATATATATATATAGGGGTGGGTTCAATGGAAAACCACTATGCACGTGAAAACTATGGAAACCTACGTATACCGTCCGATTTGGTGCATTTCATGAAAAAAGCGGTGACATGATCGTAAATAAGGTAATGCATCACATGAGATTTTGATGCATCACGCGAGAAATTTGATGCATCACGCGGTAAATTTGATGCATTTGTGGTGGTGCAGTGCGGTTTTCACAAGTTTTCAGGTGCATGATGGTTTTCCAATGAACCTCCCTCTCTCTCTCTCTCTATATATATATATATATATATATATATATATATTGAGGTTCAATTGAGAACTTTTATGCATCGGGGCACCTCGAGGCACTTTTGTGCATCGGATAATCCACCAAGGGTGCACAAAGGGCATTTAGGGAAAACTAAAGACATGATAATTAATTTATTTCTAAAAATCATTAAATGATAATTAGGAGTTACATTTTGAACTAAAATCTCATATTAACTACATTACTCATTTTCATCCTCATTTCTCTCTCTCTCTCTCTAATCGTGTTCTTCATGATTTTTCTTAGTGATAATGATTTGAAGACGAAGATTAACGATGAACAACGATGATGATGAACATGAACAAGAGAGGTAACCGATGAAAATTATGAAGAACATGATGCATAGATGGATGTTGAACAATGAATGATGATAATGCATAGATGGATGATGAACAATGACAATGCATGGATGGATGATGAACGATGAACAACGGAAAATGATGATGCATAAATGGATGATGAACAATGACGATGCATAGATAAATGATGAACAAGTTGAACATGATGCATAGCTGAATGAAGAATATGAACGACAAACACGATGCATAAAAGAATGATGAACAAGTTGAACACGATGCATAAATGAATTTGTATAATTTTTTTGTTAAATGCGTTTTTTTAACACAATGCATAGATAAACACGATTAACGATGAAATGCATCGATCTCCATCATCTTTTTTGAATTTGTGTAATTTTTTTAAATTTGGAAATGTATCAATTGAATTTATTTAACATTTACTATTTGATTATTTGTTGAAATATTAAATTTAATGAGGTATGCACATTTCCCAAAATGCCCTTCTTCCTTTGTTTCTATAATGCACAAGATGCATAAAATTGTCTAACTATTTACCCTTTTGCCATTAATCTAATCCGTACAATTTTTTGATCTAATGGATGATACAGGTACTTTTGTACCTCGATGCATAAAAGTGCTCAATTGAACATATATATATATATATATATATAAAATGTATACACACACTATATATAACTTATTAAATTATTTGATCCCTCCACTTACACCCTACCTAAATGGGTAGACACGTTTTTTAAAAATTCAGGGACATTATACTAGGTAGAAAAAGGGATGTGGTATAAATTTAAATTTTGAAAATTTGAAAATCATATATAAATGAAAATAGTACAACCAACTTTATGCAAGGGAATGGTGTAGTGTAGTGGTCGCGGGTTGTGAGGAAACTTGTGCCCATGGTGGAGTGGGTGTGTTTTTTATTTTTTACAAACTTCAATGGTGGAATAAAGGGAATGGCTGGCATGCCTTGCTCTTTTCCAAGTTGCCAAAATCCAACCAAGACCTTAAGGCCAGGAATTGGGAATGAAATTGGTTTGGGACGGTGCGTGGTGGTGGAGCTAATGACACCGTCCCATCCTTTTGACATTGACATGATGACATCAACATACTAGGCATCGGCATTTGGATGCCGAGCTTCATTTCCTTTTTTGTGTATGTGTATGTGTATATGTATGTGTGTATATATATAATAATAATTATTATTATTATCATTATTTTATATTTCATACACCACACCACCAATATGACATTCAAATGATAAATGATGACAAAGCTGACATGTTCCCAACATGATTGCATTTTTGCTTGACATTTTTGTCAGCGACTCCCTTGGGTCTAATAATATATGATATAAGTTTATATATGTACACGTGTAATAAATACTTAATGGATATGTAGATATAACTTTCTTACGCCAAATTGAGTAAAACAATAGAATGAATGTGAATATGTGATAGAAAATAGTAGTTGGTTAAAAGTTTTCTCTTCTTGTCTTCTACAATTTATTCTAGCCTTCTCTTATATCTTATATATCATCAATAATTTCATAAAAATTAGTTATATTATAACAACACGTACAATTTTTTCAGGCCTTTATAACTAAATATACAATAATACAAACAAGACATGAACCGAAAATTTAGAAAAACTAAAACTAATACCTTACTTGTTTTGGACACGTTTAGTTAACATGTTTTCAGTAAAATTTTTCGTTGAAAACAATGGCTTTTGAAAAACGCATTTAGATTCATGGTCTCTTCATGTTTTTAGTTTTTAAATTTAGAAGCAAACTTTGGACCACGTGCCTTTGGTTTAATTTGACTCGAGGCCCAAACAAAGTTGGTCCAACTGCTTTTGCAATTATTCTCTGTGACGCGATATGCAGTCCAACGACTTTGCATTAGCCGTAGATGATCAAACGGCATCCGTGTCCAAGAACATGCACACACGAAAGACGCCTTAAAGAGAAATTTCGAAGAATTATGAAGCAATAGGAACGACGGAGCTCGTCAAGTTTCAAATCTTGCGCTATGTTTGCCAAATTATTTCACAGAACTCCCCAAGAATCAGCTCCACCTGAGGTTATTTTCACCCTAGATTTGAAATTCGACATATGCCTGTCATCGAATTTAATTCATCCATCAATTGAATGATTATGTGTAATTTAGTCTGCAACCAGCTCGAAAAAATGTGTTTCTTTCATTTTATAAACCTTGATATTGCTATGATTTGTTTGATTACCAGAAATAACAGGAATTGGAACAAAAGAACAACGGAAATTGATAACTGTAGTTGTTTTATGCGTATAAGTAATTTACCAGTAACACGGTGTCAGGATTTGTATATTTGAATCTTGCCGAGTTCAACTCAGTTTAGCATCACATGTGCACATGAACATAAACTGATGAAAACAAAGGAAAATGGCATTGGGAAAACTACACACCCAGCTTCCTGAAACCAGTTAACAGTAGGAACATGACAATATCATCTCTGGCCAACTGATGAAAGACATGAAAATTACCGGTCTCTGAGTATAGAGCCAAACAGTCTAGTGGTCATACGATGATAATAGTTATGTAAATGTTATAGCTTTGGTAAGTTAGGAACTCTGTGTTATAAGATGGTCAGATGGTCCACATTTCGCTATCATAACTACCATCATCGTGTTACTGGAAATATATGCATGTTAATGATGATTGTTTTTCATTGCAGCATACTGCAATTGGTTATGTACCTTGTTTATGTAGATTAGTATGGAAATTGATGGATGGAATGGCCAAGTCATGATTATGAAAGTGGGAATTGCAGGCCTCATAGATGTTGCAAGAACTTCCTAGTTTTGAAAATTTTATTGAGGAGTATTGTGTAATCCAGTACACAAAGTCTTGAACTATATTGAGGATTAGTATGTCTAGATATTGCGAAACTGTATCTTATTTAATAATTTTGTTATCGTTTTTAATGATAGTAACAAATTTGGGAAGCATTTCTCATGATATCATATCCCTTGGATACTATTAGGTATTCTGTTAGTAGTACTACTACTGTACTGTATTTGATAATTATAAAAAACATTATATATAATTATATCCCATTGCTTCATCTTACTGTAGTTGAACCATTGATTTCCATGGTATCTGCTGAACTTATATTATTAGCCTCCATGAATCATTGTCCTATGTTTATTGTTCTACTTTTCTCACTGATGGTGGGGATGACTCAGCAGTCAGTAGTAGATCAATATCACCCAAAAAGAAGAAAAGATGCACATTTCCCACTGTGTGTGACTGTTATCAGTACAGTGCTGCTGGCAGTGTAACACCACATGAAGGTCATATTGGTTTTACCTTGGTTCAATATTTAATATTGCTTGTATTAGATGTGAATTGAGCCATCAATAGGTTACATGTGTCAGCAATTAGCCAGCTTTTTGTTAGAAGAAGGTTATATACCCATTGCTTCTCTCTTCCTTGCATTATTTCTACCTTCATGATTTCTTCTCTTCTAAGTGGTTGCTAGGCTGTCTACTCTTATCATCAGTAGACATCTTGTTAGACTTTCCTGTTATGGCGTATGGTTTTGTGTTGTTTGTAGCAAAATAGAGCGTGTGTGTGCATTGCTTACTGGTCCCTCAAAGCCATCAATCTTTTTTCTCTTTTTGCATATTAATTTTCATAACTAGTTGCTATCATTTTGAATATCTGTACATGCTTCACTTGCAGGATTCTTATGAATTAGAAGACTTTGAACCACACGTTGTTGTTCATTATGGGATCCCATCTACTGCATCCATCTTGGCCTTTGATCCCCTTCAGCATCTACTGGCCATAGGCACACTGTGAGTACAGTATCCTTCTTCATTGCAAGTCAACACTAAGCTATTTTTTAAAACCTCCTAATATCCTATAGAATGCTTTTTACTTTTTCTTTGGTCTTGGCTAAGTTAGATTTCTTTAAACCACATGTTACTTGCCTCACCCCTCTCTATCACCATAAATTGCATTGGAGGGTTTTCTTTCTTTCTTTTTCGTGTAGACGTATAGTGGAGCCTACCAGCATTACATTCTCTGTATCTGTGCCCAAATGTGATACTTGATGAAGGAACCACAAACCCCTAGTATGTACATGTGTGCATGTACATGATAGGGGGATACCTAATCATCTATACAGAGTACTTTAAAACCAAAACAGGTGTGAGTTAATGGAGCATATATGATCGCTGGTTTTATGAGATTTGTTTGTATCTGAACGTTAGCACTTGTCACCAGGAGTATAAGATTTAAATTGTGGGCTAGTCTTGTAATTCTTTTAGCCCCTTGAATTTCTTATCCTCTTTTGTTTATAGATCCACATTTTTTTGATTTAATGTGATGTAATGTCCCAACATCATGTTCTTTTGCACAAACAAAATAAGTAATGATGCTAGCGTAGTATAATGATTTATAATATATCGTGCGATAATATTACTAGTATTCGGAATACTATTCATTGACCCCCCCCCCCCCCCCCCCCCCCCCTCTCTCCCTCTCTCTCACGTCTCGAAGTACTATAGATGCTATTTGACATGCTAGGAGAACATGGGTGGATTTTCATGGTGGGGTCTGGAGGCTGTGGGGGAATTGGATGAGTCTGTTGGCTTCCCAAACATGGCTTAGTTTTTATGTTATGCTATTACTATTGTTGTTGTTATTATTTACTTATTTTTTAAATTTTCTTCTGGTACTGCAGGGATGGCAGGATAAAGGTGATTGGTGGTGATAACATTGAATGCCTTCTAATATCCCCAAAGCCAGTACCTTTGAAAAACCTAGAGGTTCTTGAGCTTGACAATCTTGGCTTGTATACATCCATAATATGTTACATTTGTGCTGGTATTGGTGCTTCAAATTAAATTGTCTGCGACACTCTTTCACTTAAATCCACAAGAAGCGTTCTTTTTCTTGTTGTCTATGTATTATATTCTTCTGAAGATAGAAATTATGTCTCCTCTTGTTTAACAAACATTCTTCTGTTTTCATCCAGTTCTTACAAAACCAAGGTTTTCTGGTCAGCGTCTCAATTGAAAATGTAGTACAGGTATGACATTTAGATGTCTGTGGCTCTGTGCAATCTTTGCCTTGGTGAATTTCTGCATTTACTAGAGGCCTAGACCCTTGCTAAAGTGCTTCTGACTTTCATAGGTTTGGGATCTAGAACAAAGGCGGTTGGCTTCTATTTTACAGTGGGAATCAAATATAAGTGCATTCTCTGTAGTTTGTGGCACTAATTACTTGTAAGTTTCCTCATAGTTGACTTCTTACAATCAATCTACTTGAAGGGATCATATGAAGGTTATAGTTTGGTACATGTTTTAAAGATTGATTACTAGGTGACTGTTGCAAGCAGGTATGTCGGAGACGAGTATGGGTATATGTCTGTATTAAAGTATGACATTAAAGAAGGGAGTATCCAACACATGCCCTATCAGATTCCTCCAGATCTCATAGCTGGTAATGCTGATTGCTACTAACCGACAATTATCATCTTTGTTTTTAAAGAGAGCATGTGTCCGAACAATGAAATTAATGATTTGGCATTATCTTTTATCTCTGTACAATTATGTCTTGTAGATTTAACCGAGCAACTATATTTGGGTTATAAGAAATAGAAGAAAAGCATGAAAACCCGATTGAACCTTCATGTTATATTCCATAGGAGTATAGATCTTGAAGATGTTTGTGGAAGAAATGTGAATATTAGGTGGGTATGTGGCCACATAATTAAGGATAGGATGGGAAATGAAGATACATGAAAAGGTTGGGGTGGTGCTGGTGGAGGAGAATCTAAGGCGTCACCATGTAACATGTTTTGGTTATCTCTGACATTGACCTTTGAATGCACCTGAGACATGGCTGTTGTATGTTAGGAGAGGTAGAGGTTGACAAAATTCACATAGATAAATAGTGCCAATAATTTGAATGATTGAATTCTTAATTCTTAGAAGTTTTTTATGAAAGCCTTTCGTATAGTCTCTTCAACAGAACTTAGATGCTTAAGCACATAATTGCTGAATCACTTTCCTGATGAGTTGGACTCTAGACTTGGATTGCGGTGCATAAAAGAATGCATTTATGTCATAAAAACTTGGGGGCTTCGCCTCTTCATATTTAAAAAATGAGTTTGACCATTTTATAGTTTCTTTGGGTTTGTTTGAGCCTGACCCAAGTAGTTTGAGATAAAATTATAAAATATTGTTGCATGATACAATCTTGACATATCGTTAAGCTTGAATAAAGCTACAAACCTTACTTCAAGTGAAGCCATGATGGTGAGGTATATAACAGTATAACGTGACATCACTTATTATTATAATTATTGCAATAGAAGTTATTACCATGACTGTAGACATCTCACAAAATTTTTTTGTTGTAATCTTGCAGAAGAAGCTGGGTTTCCAATACCCGATCATCAGTCGGTTGTGGGTCTGCTTGCCCAACCTTGTTCTTCTGGGAAAAGGCATGTGAAATCTACAACCTTTTCAAATTTGTTCATCATTGCAAGTCATGATATGTGTGTGTGGGGGGAGGGGGTAGAGAGTGGGCCTTGAGACTTCACATTTAAATGCAGCTCCTAGAGAGCCACTGGATCATTCAAATGCAATCCTTTGGTTCAGAATTTCAGATGTGGAACAGGAGAGACTGTGGCCTCAGACTTCACACTTAGTTATACTAGACAGATGAGTTTGAGGATGGATATGCAACACATAATATTTATGTGGCGCCACTAGCTACTACCCAGCTGAAAGAGTATTTCCGCTAATTCATCTACAGCTGTTGATTGGACAAACTAACAGCTGAGATTCGTTTATCTGACCTTCATGGTAGCAGATAGGGTTACACTGTACTAGAGGTCAGATAGGGTGCACTAATGTTGGTCATTGGATGGAACTTTTTACTTACCATGAGATCTGATTGCTACGTGCATCATAAATCTCAGGGTTCTACATATACAAGAGCTTCTCCATAAGTTATGTTGTGCATATGTTTACAGTAGTTTTGCTTCATTCATCTGCAGAGTGCTGATTGCATATCAGAATGGGGTGACAATTTTATGGGATGTTTCTGAAGACAAGGCTGTACTTGTCCAAGGCCCTAAAGATCTCAAACTGAAGGATGAGATAATTGTTCGTTCTACAGGTGATGTCAAACGTGAGAGTCTCGGTCATAAAGCAGATGAAGAGCAGGCAGAGAAGGAGATAAGTGCCCTCTGTTGGGTTTCTTCTGATGGGTCCATGCTTGCCGTTGGTTATGTAGATGGAGATATTCTATTATGGAATTTATCAACTGCAATATCTACCAAAGATCAGAAAGCAAATAAGTCGTCTAATAATGCCGTTAAGATTAGACTTTCTTCAGGTGACAAAAGACTCCCAGTGATTGTTTTGCATTGGTCTGCAAACGGTGCACATAATGGTTCTGGAGGTCAACTTTTTGTCTACGGAGGTGATGATATGGGATCCGAGGAAGTCCTAACGGTATCATTCAAACTTTTCAAAACACATTACTTGAATTTATAGTAGCATTAAATTGTCGCTTAAAAAAGTGTTGCGAATAGTATAAAGTGGGTAAAAGTGGCACCAAAAATCAATAATTACCAATATAGGAAAATTTTGAAAGTACAAAGACTTGGGTGGTATGAAAAAAGTACAATGACCTAGGATGGGACAAATGAAAAGTATGCTGCCTTGTAAGGCATAGACCCCTTTAGAATATTTCTTCCAACTCTACATAATTTGACTTGACATTCATTTGAACTGTTATGGCATGCTCTTTATGAATCGTTTTGCTTCTAATACATACATGTGAACTTTCTTAATCATCGTCTTTGATGTTGGTTTTATGTCTTCTAGTACATCTAGTAATTTGTTTTGTACCAATGCTACACAGTATACACTTAACACTCCTATTATCTGACATATCAGTCCATGTTGCATCGTCTCTAAACCATCTTTGTGCTCTTCTTTTGTCTTCTATTAGAGCCGTTTTTGCCATCTAGATATGCTTCTCTGTGTGTATACACCTAATGCTTCATTTCTATCTTGACATCTTTGGCATTTTAATATTCTATGTGCTTTAAGGTAATGGTATTAGGTACATTCTTCTGAACTGTTATGGCATGCTCTCTATGAATCCTTTTGCTTTAAATACATACATGTCAACTTTCTTAATCATTCTCTTCAATGTTGGTTTTACGTCTTCTAGTACATCTAGTAATATGTTTGGTACTAATGCTACACAGTATACACTCTCATTATCTGACATATTGGTCAATGTTGCACGTGTCTAAACCATCGTTATGCTCTTCTTTTGTCTTCTATTAGAGCTGTTTTTGTCATCTAGATATGCTTCTCTGTGTGTATAGTTGTATACACCTGGTGCTTCATTTCCATCTTGACATCTTTGGCATTTTAATATTCTATGTGCTTCTTTATAAGGTAATGGTATTTAGGTGCAATTTAATTGGTATTCTCCAATCATCATATAGAACACCAATGTTTACCACATGCTCTGATCTGTATATATATTTGTAATGTCGACACTTCTCAAACTTTTTATCTTCATTCAATTGATTTTATATATAATGTTTGCATTGTTTTATGAATCCCCTCAATGCTAAATTTTTATTCCAAAATTATGTTTGATCCCTGATTTTTTTTTTCGTAAATATCTGAGCTGGAAAAATCACATTTTGGGTAAATACAAATCGGTCTACTATTCTAACAAGTTTTCCATAGAGTTACTTTTGGATCCTTTCTAGCACTTGATCAGACATCAAATTTAAGTTAATAGACACTGAACAAATCGGTGTGGTCATCCGAATTTTAATGCTAGGAGTGGATTTCCAAGCCAATGTCAGAAGATTAGGATATGCAGTTTTCTGTTTGATTAATACCCATCAATTATTACCAAAGGTTGCACAAATTAATCAGCTTGCTTTTGCAGATTTTGAGTCTTGATTTGTCATCTGGATTAGAAGCTTTCAAATGTGTTAGCCGCTTAGACCTTACGCTTAATGGTTCTTATGCGGACATAGTATTGGTACCCGGTGTCGGTGCATCAGAGAGTAGTTACACTACCCTTTTTGTGTTGACCAATCCAGGACAATTACATGTCTATGATGATGATTGCTTGTCTGGATTAACATCGGCCCCAGACACGAAGCATGCTGTAAATGCAGTTCAATGCCCTATAACTTTACCAACCGTTGAACCTAATATGACTATCGCTAAGCTACGTTCTGTACACAACGACGGGGATTTACAAAGAATTCTCAAGGAGGTAGTAAATACCTACTAGCATCAGATCAGTCTCTTTTATTGCATGTCAGCACTAAGTTTCTGTTTCTCTCTTTGTTCATTTAATGTTTGAAGATAGTTTTGTCTGCGAAACCTCAAATAGTGTCACCTACAACCACAGGGAGTGCAAAGTGGCCTGTGAGTGGTGGCTTTCCCAGTCAACTCTCCTCGGATGAAAATATTGGGGTTGAGAGAATATATATTGCAGGGTATCAAGATGGCTATGTCCGAATATGGGATGCCACATTTCCAGTTTTCTCGCTGATCTGTGTTCTAGGATTCCAGGTTAGTGCTATGGAGGCTGTATGATATCTATGGTTGAACTTTATTTAATCTAATTTCATGCATCTTCTGAATGAAGTGTGATTAACAATGAATAGCAGCGGTTTCATGATTGGAGCTTACTGTATGTCCCCAGGTGGAAGGTGCTGAAGTTCCTGGTGCAAGTGAACCAATATCAGCCTTGGATTTTAATGCGACAACAAGAAGTTTAGCTGTTGGCAATGATTGTGGTCTGGTACAAACTTTACTCTCGAATTCTACTTCCTCTTGTCCATGAAAATTGCAACGTTTGACTTGAGAGTTGGATTAAGGGAAGTATTTGATTATTTGTCAAATAAAAGTAAGCTTGTGGACTCATATAGATAAAATAGGTCGTTTCAACTTGGAATCTCCCAGAAAAGGAAATTGTTGCGAATCCTGTGATGAAGGAAGTATTAGCTGTTCTGCTTTTTATAGGATGACACATGCCTTGCTTGTGTATTTTCTGTTTGATAAATGTTTTATGTGTGTGGCATATACAGGTTCATCTACTTAAGCTAGTTGGAGAATCTGAAGAAATAAGTGCGTACCTTGTGACAGAAACCAAGCGTGAAGGTGTGTTCTGTCAATTGCAGTTACATTCTTACTTTTGGTTGTACGTTTCCCTGTCCTCAACCTCAGTTTGTAGCTGCTCTGAAGTCTGAAAGCATGATAATAATTGTTATTGAGCAACCAATAATATATAGATCACAAAGGTCAGTCATGGGCTGTTACTAGCTTAAAAAAATATTACTAAAAGACTATTAGCCTTTATGGCAGTATGCTTCACAGGCTGATCTTGGCAATGAGTCTGTTACAGATTGTGAAATCAAATAGGAAGAACAGAGGACTATAGCAAATGAAACACTGGAATTGATTATCTTAAAAAACAGAATTATAAACCACAACCAGAATGATTGTTCCAGGGAAGTTCCCTTTCTCACAACCGAAAGGTTGGAGACCTCTCATAGCCACTATGCAATGGGCCAAACGATACTCTAACAAATCAGTTCACACGCCCTCAGTCCCTTCTCCCCTCTATTTATAGATTGTCCCACTAACTAACTACTAACAATATTACTAATATACCCTTTTCTAGAATCTACCAGTTCCTATCAGAGTCAAGGACGCAACTTTATGCACAAATCTATGGGGCAACTAAATTTCGGTTTGGGTTCAGTGCGACATCTGGCTTACCGTAATAACATTTGCAAAACCAGTCTCTTAACTGCAAATTTTTTTTTGTCTCATGGAACTGTTGTTCCCTTCCCCAGGAGTCAAGGACAGAACTTTGCAACTAGATAATTCTCTAAAAAGAATAAAATGATGTTCTATTTATTCTATTGCTAATAGGATTCACCTTTATTTTTATTATTTATTTGGTATATACTTCGTATGCTTTACAGAAATTAATTTCCACCATGGGAATGGATGGCAATCAATGGCAGTCTTTTCTCTTCTAAATTCTCCTGTAAGAAGCCTACTATACACATTTTCTGGAGCTAGAATTGTTGTTGGGCATGAATGTGGTAAGGTAAGCATCATAACTACAGAGTTAGAATTTTGTTAGGCGAGTGGAAAGTTAAAGCTTCAAAACATTATTATAACTCATCTTTTGCATATCAGGCAGCTGTACTTGATGTTCAGTCATCATCAGTACTGCTTCTTACAGATTGTCTAGGCAGCCCTGGTTCTCCAGCTGTTTCTCTGGCCATGAAAACATATATACAAACTGACACTGATGATTCTGAGCAATCTGAAGACGCATCTAAAAGTGATCCAGCAAAGGAAGTGGCTTTCATATTGACCAAAGACACACACATCATCCTTGTGGATAGTAGTAGTGGTAACAAGATCTGCTCTCAGTCGGTTAACCCAAAGGAGTCGGTTGCAATCTCAATACACATTTTAGGCATGTCACATTCCTTTCGCTAATAGATGTTATTATGAATTTACAACAGACGTTTCTGTTTATACATTTGTGTGTTCTCCATTTCTAATGTACACATTCACATGCAGATGAAAGATTTTCTGTCCCAGAATTATCTGAACAGAAGGTGAACTCAACCCAGGACTCCACAGATGGAAAAGAGTCTTTACAGCTCCACGTTGAGCAAGAAAGTGATTCAACTGAAGCTGAAGTAAATATCTCAAGTGAAGCCATTGAATTGTGGAAGAACTTTGTAGACTCACTGATATTAGTTTGTTGCGAGGATTCGATGATTTTATACTCAACCAAATCTCTAATTCAGGTCCCTCACTTGGTTTTATGTAAATATAATAGTTTATTATTTATGTTACCACATTGTTTTAAAATATAGCCTGTCAGGGGGAACAAAATTTCATCCGTAAGATGGATTTAGAGAAACGATGCTGCTGGACGACAATCTTCAAGAAAAATGAACTCGAGTCTGGAGTGGTTTTAGTATATTCAACTGGAGATATTGAAATCAGGTGAAGTATATATTTTCGCATTTGTGTTCAGAGCATAATTTTGGTTTTAACCTTTTTTATTCAATTGATATATCTGGGAGAGGTTCTGTTAGTTACTTCTGTACTTCTGTTATGATTGTTCTTACTTGGCTACTTGATAGATTGTTATTTCATCCAATATAAGTGTCTGTATACTTTATTAGTCTGGTCATATCCAGTGCCATTACTCATAAGGTGATTATATCCCACAACAGGTATAGTTAAAAGCAGAACTAGTTTGGCTTAAGAATTAGCTAGCTAGGAGTCTTTCTGTATAATTGATACTTTATCCCTCGGTACTTTCACCATTTTGAGAGATGAAATACTATATGAGAATGTGAATTATGCAACTCAATAGGCATCTATCCTGCTAACATAATCTTTTTGACAGTTATATCAAATTTCTTTTGGACTTGCAGTTTTTCTAATGAGATGTATAGAAGCCTGTGGGCTTACTCATGAACTTATCTTGTTGCAGGTCCTTGCCAGATCTCAAAATGCTGGCTGAAACTTCAATAACTTCCATTCTTAGATGGAACTTCAAGACTAACATGGAGAACATGATGAGTGCTTTTGGTAATGGGCACATAACAATGGTTAGCTTTCTACTCACCTCCAACATCTAATTGTTATCATCTGTGTTTGACGTTCGTGCTTTGGTTGTATACATTGCTTTTGATTGGGGAGTAGCTAAAGGCTTTGGTGCAACAGAGGATTCTTGTCACAGGAGGGTGGTATTCTTGTCAGAGTATTATTGTGCATATAACATTTAAATCCAGCACTTTGTGCAAAGTTGGAGGATTAATCACCTTGCTATTGTGCACCACTAGGCTTGCCATGAGAGTCAACCTAGCCGGAGCTCTTACAAGCTTGAAATTGAAATAAACTCAACCTATGCACAATCTTGTAGAAGAACATATATTTTACATTTAATTATGTCTGGACTCTCTTTGAGCATACATTGTATTGGCTAAACTAAATGGGCACATTATATGAGTCATGCTGAGGAAAGTTAATTGCAGTTACATTTATTTTCAGACGGGGGTCATATAATCTGGTAAAAGATGACTGAAATTGATTCTTAATGATTTTGTGGTTCACTCGAAAGTGGATCAAAATGCATGTTGATAGGCGGGTTGCATGCTCCTAGAGCTTTCTTTAATACTTAGTGTTCGGCTCCATATTATATATCTATAGATTTGTTATCTTAGCGAACAGAATGGAAATAGAGGCTAACTGATTCTTGGCCTGTGTTTTTTAAAAGCAATATTAACTTCTCTTGGCACCGGTTGTCTTCAAAAATTTCAGTTCTGTTAACTTGGTGTTTTGATTCTCTGGTAGGTATATGGGTGTGAATTTGCTATTATATCTCTTTTTCCCTCTGAAAATGACTTCAGGTCTCTCTCTCTCTCTCTCTCTCTCTCTCTCTCTCTCTCACACACACACACATGTATGTGCAAGATGACACCCCTGCTGCCATATGCAACTACTGATATTCATGGCTTTTGGCATCATTAGGATCCCGGAGTCTTTACCTCGCCTACATGATAAAGTTGTTGCAGAAGCTGCAGAGGCTGCTCTTAAATTCTCTCTAAGCCAGAAGAATAAACAGGTTGCGCTATGTGGTTTCTTGGTTCTTTTCACTTCCTAGAGTTGCTCACATTAATTGGCTTTTCTTGCTACAGACTGCACCAACAGGAATACTTGGTGGCATTATTAAAGGAATAAAGAGAGAAAAAGATAATGATGGTTTGAATATCGAAGAAAGTCGAGACGTTCTTGTTCCTAAGCTAGAAGCCTTGTTTTCCAGGACCCCGTTTTCTGTTTCAGATTTAGATCTGGGAGATGACTTTGATATGCCAACCAAATTAGGTTCAGCATTTGTCTTTCTTTTCTTCCCCTCAATCCCGTCATTCCTTTTCTATACATCTTAGTGACTATTAACTTTCTGTTTAGTTGTAGAAAAAATAGAGGTTGAACCCAAGTCCCCGGCGCCATTATCAGAGTCTCCGAGTCCTAGCCATACGGCCCATACCGAGAAAAGTATACTACAACTCTGAAAGTATTTTTAGAGCATATTCTGGCTTTGGCATACACTAAGCATTTATATTGTGGCATGTAGACAAGCAATCAGAAAGGGACAGATTACTTGAAGGTGGCTCTGTCATTACAGAACCGAAAGTTCGGTCAGCAGAAGAAATCAAAGCGAAATATCGAAAGACGGTAATTTAACTAAAGATCGTTAATTGCATCAAGGCAATTTGAATGTAAACGAGACATACTTTCAGTCGATTTTAACTTTAAGGAACGCTCATTCAAAATTGACGTTGAAGAGGTTATGTTATACAATTATATAATCAAATACGGGCCCGTTAAATGTATTTATATTTTGGATAACCAGGTCCTTTGTTTGAGTATAAACTTATAAACATAGGCCTTTAAATGTTGATTCGAAAACACATTCCCTAAAATAGAAAATAACTGAAAGCATGTTCCTTTTATGTGAAATTTACCAAGTATTTCAGTACTTCAACAATCAGTTTATTTCATTATGTAACCCTGTTCAATGTTTGATCATTTAGGATGCTGCAGCTGCTGCTCTAGAAGCCAAAGATAAGCTTCTCGAGCGCCAAATGAAACTTGAGGTATTTGAATAAACAAAATTTCACTCTACTTCGTTGTGTCCTATCTCTGGTTTTTGGCTTATTATTTCAAGTAAATTGGACTTTGTTATAATATTTTGAGATCAATTAAAATTTGAAATCCATAATGTGTATTTGAATGTGTTGCCATCATTATATGGATGTTGAAACATGGTTCTTGAGCAGTAATAGAACCTAAGCATTAACAACTGAGACTAGTCCCACTTGTGGCTAATGCTTACTCCACTGGTACCACCACCATTACTTATCTTGGTGCCTCCTGGTGATGGTGATAATTGCATATCGATGAATTTATCGCCAGTCCACTTTAATTAGTTAATTTACTACATTTCTTTTTGACTTCTCAAATGCTTGATGTGGTGATACTTTCGTTAAAAAAACAAATGTATACAATGAAATGATCTCGAATCTTATCTATTTATATCTGGTTTTCTTATGGTAGGAGACAAGCTAGTAGTCTCGGTCAATATTGTGTGGAATATCAATGATAACGATATTGACATCAATTTGGTTAATTCTATTGCTAATTCATATATTATTCATGACAGAAACTAAAACAAAACTCGGAAGAAATGGCAAGTGAGTCTGAGAACTTTGCGGATTTGGCAGGCCAGCTTAGGAAGCAAATGGAGAACCGAAAGTGGTGGCAGCTGTAAACGACAAGTTCCAAACTCAGAATTAATTCTAACGATTGTGACAGTTAATATTCTAGCTTCTCATTTCATCCGAGTTGATTTTTGTTATGATTAGTCTAGAAAACTGCATTTTTTTTGTGTATTTATTGTTTCCATTTATATAAGATTGCGTAGTTCGTTTGTCATGTTATTTTTCTGTATTCATAAACATGGTTGCATTAAATTAGAAATGAAATGCACCAAACAAAATAAGTTTTATGTCGCAGCTCATAGTCGGATCATCGGAATTGACTTGTGCGTTGAGTATTTCACTTGTTTGTTAACACTGTCTTGGTCAAATGACTAGAGATATGATCAATTATATCATGTCTGCTTATTTAGGCAACATACTTGCATCCAATTCTTTATTAACAGATATATATATTATGTTTAGCTTTACCCTAGACTTATCTGGTTTTGCTTTGGGCTCGGTCCAATTTTGTATTTTGTCTATTTAAAGTTAATAGAAAGAATATTTTCACAGGGAAAACCAAATTTTAATATGGTAACAAAGTCGGGGTTTTCTTGGTTGGTTCAGTAACAAATTGCCCTTCAATTAACTGCGTTGATGGAGCCCCTCTGCTAGTGACTACCGGAATGCATTGGACCGGAGGATAATTCGTTACTGGAACCAGCCAAGAAAACTATATAATGAATTTTGATAGAGCCCTTTCGCTGATGACTACCGAAATGCAATGGACTGGAAGGCAATGGTCGTCTGTAGTCACCAACGGAGGGGCTCCATCAACGCAATGGATCGGAGGGAAATTGGCTACCGGAACAATGGATTGGAGGCAATTAGCTACTGAAACCAGCCAAGAAAACCCCAACTCTTATACCATAATTAGGTTTTCCTCGATAAAATATTCATTGCATTGAACACTTTTATAGTCGACAGAGACTTCATCGGAGTTGTAGGTGTTACTGTCGGAGATTTAAGTGCATGTAACCTTAAACGAAAAACCAAATTGAAGCTTCAAGTACTTCAAACAAGATGACGATAAATAGATTTGTTGAATGTGGAATCTGTTCAAAATACTGGTTTAAATAATGAACAGATTGAATAGGATGAACTTCAAAGATGAAGGTTGTCATCGGTGGCTTCAACAATTGGTCGAAAGAATCGTCGGAGATGAAGCTAATTGCAACGATTAAGATACTACTTTTGTGAGATTTTAGTTGGTTGAGGGTTTCTTGTGTATGTGTGTGTCTTGCAAAGCAAAGAAGAAAGAAACGAATAAAACATTTTAGGGGTTTTGTGTGTTGGTGAGAAGATTAGTAAAGATCGGAGCTCAAATATTGCACAATAGCATTAAGTGAGGTATAGAATTCCTTCGTTGTCTTTCTTTTGATCTTCTTCATCTTAATTGTCTACATTTTTAAGCTTCATTAATAAATGAACACCCAAATGGTTTTATGTCATTTGTTTAATAATGATCACAACATCAAAGTATATGGTTATTAAAGCAATTTGGAGCATATATATGTAAATGGTTTGTGAGCAGTGGAGTTTTTAGTCAAAAACCATTTTAGGACTCAAAGGAAGCTTTTAATGCTTTTGGATTTAATACTTTTGTTGTGATATGTTTAGGATGCTCCAAATGAGTTTAAAAGCATAAGTATGTGAATTGTAAGTTTTTCCAATCAATGGATTAGAGGTTACTAGGTTTGGATGAAATCCATCATTAAAACTCCATCAATTGAGTTTATAGGAGTTTGGTTATATGATTTGATGACTAAAAGCTGGGCTTAAAGAGCTCAAATGTGTTATAAATGTTTATTAATTAGTGTAGTAGATAGTCTTTAATCGTTTATGATGATTGGAGTTGCATTTATGAATTGGGGGCGTCTTTGGGATGAAAAACATCCTAGTAGTACAGTTCAGGGGGTGAGCATCCTTCATGAGCACAGTGTGATTGACTTTTGTCAAAATAAAATTGATTTTGAGCATTAAGGCTTTGTGCTAGGACTCTATGGGAAGGGTTTAAAGGTTTTCAAAGTCCGGTTCTAAATTCGGGCCCCGTAGGGCCCTAGAAACGACTCAATTATTTTGGTTCGAAGTCTGAAACTTCGTTATTGAGGTTTTGAGAGTTGTTTAACATATTGGGGCTTACAAACAACCTATTTATACTTTTTATAGGTAATTGGGAGGATTGAAGCCTAACAGAAGCGGCTTAACTCGCTTTTGGGCATTTTAGTTTACATTGACGAACTGGGGCTTTGTTATACTAGCGCTAGATGTTCATAATGTATCATATGATGTATTTGTTGTTGCAATGTTGATCATACTTTGTGGATTCATATTGTGGCATCTTAACATCATCACTTATCTATTTGTTTCACTGATGCATGAATCTTATCTGATTCGACGCGTTTTGGACCTCAATTATTTTTTGGATATCTATGGATTATTCTGGCCCATTTAAATTGTCGGATGCCCAACGTACTTGAATTGTCAGAAGTTCCCATATTATGTTAGGGAAGTTCTGTATCTTGATAGGGACAACCTCGTACTATGTTAGAAGCATTTGTATTTGAATTGTCGGAGAAAACACTCCCATACTTGTTTGGGACCCTATACCATGCTAGGGGTATAAGTGGTACTAGATATCATCTCGTATGCATATGTTAGTGTCGTTTGGAAACAATTGTGGTTGATCATCATTGCATCTATGTACATTACGTTTATTGAATCTACTAACTCACTCAATTAATTGTTCATCCATTAGTTTTTTGTCTTTTCAAGAACTGACATGCTCATCTTGAAAGATATCTGTAGCTCCCAGACTTTTGGGTAGATACTTTTGTGAAGCTTCGGATAGGGATTAGTTTGACATCCTTTTTTGATTATACATGTTATGGCTTGTATATTACCACATGCACATATAATTTGATGACAGATACTAAAAGTTAATACTTTGATTCATAATTTGTACACTTTGTTCGTTAATAGATAACAAAGTGGAAGGAATCACGTTGATGATTTATTATATATGAAAATTTTAATTCTCTGCATTTTTGTAAAATAATTATATATGAATTATTATTATTGTATGTGGAACACTTAGGAGGCATTTGGTTCGCAAATCTTTTTTCTAGGATTTGCATCATGCAACATTTTCATTTGTCAAGATTTTGTCAATGAATTTGTATTATCATTTAAGAAAAATTTGCTAATCTGAAAAATGCAAGCTAACTGGGATTTAAAATCATAAGGAGGAGACTGTGTTTTTAAATAATAAAGAAGAAAAGAGATTTAAGAAGTCATAGGATTTTAAGTTTTATTAAAATCTGCGAACCAAACACAATATTTTAATTGTAAATTCCAGTGAATTCCAGGAAATATGCGAACCAAACGTCTCATTATATTAGTTGTGAGGGTGTTTCATTTACTTTATAAAATGTTTTCCGTTTAGCTTTAATTCTAAATAGTGAAATAACGTGAAAACCACGGATTCGCATTTATCTTGTTATACTCTAAATTATGTTTTAAATCTAACTGACATTTGAGTTTACTAAAAATAGTTAAATACATAAATCGAACATATGGTTTACTCTAGACTGTGATCTTTATTCTTGGAATAAATTTTATGAAACAAATTAATTTGAAAACTAAAATGTTTCACATTATACTCTGTTTGAACTTTGATAAAGACATGTAGGTTTTTTATAATAATTTTGTTAGATTTTAATATCATTGGGTTTTAATATTAGTAACTGAGTTTAGCATATACGTTATTAAAAAAAAATCAAATTAAGGAATACTTTTTATTAAAATAAAAAATATAAATCTATACTATAAGAAAACCACTTGGAGTTTCCGGACCATTGGATGGAAAGAAATCGATGGTCCAGATTAATGACAACTCATAATTATTTATGAAATGTCTCTTATACCCTTAACTAAAATCAATAATTATACCTATGCCATTTATTTAATTCATTTTCCAAATTTACTACCTTAACTTAATTACATTAAATTTTGATTTTAATTTTCTCATTAATGAACTAATATTAAATTAATATTTACCTAAAATAAATATCTATCATTATTATCCATAATAATCACAATTAGATCCAAATGTGAAAATTTGAATTAGTTGTGAAAATTATTATTATTATGTATAATAAAGGAAAACATCAAATGTTACGTGTCACCTCTACGTTCACCAAAAAGATAATTATAACTTATAAAAAATAACAGATAAATACAATTTAATATTTTTAAAAAAGATAAATATACTCTATTTTTTAATCTGTAAATAATAAAAAATAAACACAATTATTATTTTTATATGTTTTTTACTCATATACATTTTATATAAATAAATTTAATTAAAAATATCCACGTAATACGTGGGTTATAAACTAGTTTGAATACTAAAGGAACCAAATAAAACAGTTGATCATTACATAAATATAGAAAGAGCATATAGTTAATATCATGAATTAATAAAACTTAGTTTTAATTATCTTTGATTAAATCATAATCAATTAATAACTAAGTAAAATAAAATAACATAATACCAAAATAATAAAGTCTAAAATGAAAGAATTAAACATAAAATACAAAAAATTAACAAAAATGATCTAAAGTGGATAATTACAATATTGATGGAGCAAAAAAAAAAAACAGGGTATATTAGATGCTTTTAAAAAAATTAACATCAAAATGAACCATTTATGAAAACAACAGTGGTTTTAGAAAAATGCCAATATAAATTTGAAAGTTGATAGATCGTTTTCATAATTTTTGACAAACCATCCATTTTCGTAATCAACAATTATATACATATTAATGAAACCCAAATTTCCATCAGGGTTTTTGGTCTTGGTCCTTGGTTCAATTTGTTCAAGAGTCAAACTTTGAATGTGTGTACAAATTTTGGAATACATATAAAAATTAGGGGTAAAGCCATACAATAGTAACCTACTTTTGAAAATTTATCAATATGGTACGTCTACTTTTTTAGATATCGATATGGTACCTGTACTTCAATTTTTCATACCGATATGACCATATTTGTATTAGACCCCTGTTTTTCATACCATTAGAACCCTGTTTCATATGTAAAAATCGGGCTCTATTATATAGAATGACCATATCGATATAGAAAATTAAAGTACACGTACCATATAGACAATTAAAAAAGTAGACGTACCATATCGATACATTTTCAAAAGTAAGTTGCTATTGTATGACTTTAACCCTAAAAATTAAACCAACTACACGAAACATGGATCCATTTTTTTTAATTCTTTAAATAATATGTTCTTTTCCGAGACAAATGGATAATTTTAGAAAACTTAGTTTTGTTAATATAAAAGTATTTATTTTATTAATTTTAGGGCTAATAATAAAAAATAGTAACAACTTTTGTCATTTTTATCATTAATAATTATATTATTTTTTATTTATCATTAATAACATTGACTTTCGTATTTTTTATCGTTTATAGTAACAACCTTTTATTTTTCTATCGATAATAGTAATTGGTGACATGTAAACTTGTTTAGCAGGTCACCAACTTTTCAGATATAAAAAATAGTAACATTTTTTTTATATTTTTATCAATAATAGTAACATATCAAATTAAAACCTAAGTTTTTTTATTTTATTATGTTTTCTAAGATCTCATAAACACCAAAATAAACTCAATTTATGTTTCACATTTTGTTGTGAAATTTTATAATAAATTTTAGTTTTTATTTTTCTATTATTATTTATGAATTTAAAGTTTACCTAATCAAATCTTTTTTTAGTTTTCCATATACTAAATGTTTAAAGAAAACACAATTTATTAATTTTGTAAAACAATTATAAAGTTTAAAAAAACACAATTTCGTATTTTTCATTTTTAAAAACCATAAATGGTTTTCTAATTTATTTTTATATTTTTTTGTAAAACATTTTTTTTATATTAGATAAAAAGCTTTAATAAGTATGGAAATTTCATTGGGAATAAGGAAAAAAATGACAGGAACCAATCAAAATTTGACACATGTAACATATTTTTTACAGCATAACACACACTCATCTAATCCCTTAACACATGGTATAGCTTGGGCAGGGGCGGATGTAATTAAGAACCATGAGTGTCACTCGACACCAATAAATAAAATACTGAGTTACATATGTATCAATAATTCGAGTGAAACCTATGATTTTTTTAGTGACACAAACGAAAGATTTATAAAAGTATTATATACATATTTAATTTATATTTGTTGATTTCGTTACCCAAATTTACTAAAATATTACTGAGTTTGATCATGAAAACTTAAAATAAAAACAGAAACCCAATAGAATAAAAAGGATAAAAGACAAGATTCAAGAACCAGCTAAAAAGACTAATAAAAACCCGAAAAAAATTAGCTCAAACATTGTTGAAGACACCAGGTCTAATTGGTTGAAAAACCCCTAATCGATATCATCACTTCTCATCGGTTATGGAGGTGCTTAAATATATTAAAAAACACCTAACCGTGTGATGCTTTTCGGGACTTTGATGCATCGAAGTTATTAAGGTTGACGAAGATGTATCCGAATGATTTTAATTATGATGAGAATGTTAACCTTGTGCATTAACTTGAATTATTGAGAACGTGAAAGACGATCCAATATATTTTAACTTGAATAGAGTTCGCTAGTTTGCTAAATTAATGGTGGGAACTAGGAAGCATCTTTCGTATCTTTTGGTTTATCAATTGTTGAAGCTAATATTGGTTTTGTCGGTCGCAACTGCGACAGTTGAGAGATAACATTGCACTATGTACTTTTGTAATTATAAAAATATTGTTATTTGTTAATTTTGTGTTGGCAACCCGTTTCATTGACCCGTTCCATCTTAGAAAATATTTTGAACATCTAACTATTAAATTTACTCTAAAAAAGTGACACCGATAACAAAAAATCCTGGATTCGCCCCTGAGTTTAGGGGTGAGCTCGGTACCCGGACCGGACCGAACCGGTACCGAAATAAGAGATGTGGAAGAATCGAATACCGAACTAATTAAATTTATATGGTACCGGTTCGGTATAAATATGGTACCGAAACTGAAATAAAAGATTCGGGATAAATATGGTACCGAAACCGTGGGTACCGAAAACCGATTTTTAACTAATTCAAACCCGAGTACCGGACCGAATATATTAACTTGGTATCGGTCGGTACCAGTCCCGGTTCGATACTGGACTAGGTTCGGGAAATCGGCTCCGTCCTCACCCCTACTATAGCTAGGTTACAAACCATTGGTAACACGTGTAACATTTAATCAATATTTTTTAGAGATAATTTCATATATGCCTTTGTTAACTCAAAAAATATCATATTTGTTTTGTCTAAGTTACAAATATCATATACCTCTAACCTAATATCATATTTACACAAATATCATTATTTATCAAATTCTAAGCATTTTAAATTAGATTTAATAATAAAAAAAATAGTTAAATGACTATTATACCTCATTTTTTATCAGCCCATTACTATTATAAGACACAACTAGTTTATGACCCACGTATTACGTGGATATTTTGAATTAAATTATTTATATAAAATGTATATGAGTAAAAATAAAAACATACAAAAATAATAATTGTGTTTATTTTTTTTATTATTTACAGTTTAAAAAATAGAGTATATTTATCTTTTTTAAAAATATTAAATTGTATTTATCCTTTTATTTTTTATAAGTTGTAATTATCTTTTTGGTGAACGTAGATGTAACACGTGACATTTGATGTTTTTTTTATTATACATAATAATAATTTACACAACTAATTCAAATTTTTACATTTGGATCTAATTATGATTATTATGGATAATAATGATAGATATTCATTTAGGTAAACATTAATTTTAAATGTTACAAAATCTAATTTATTACTAATTAATTAATGAAAAAAATAAAGTCAAAATTTAATGCAATTAAGTTAAGGTGTTAAATTTGGAAAAAGAGGTGGAAAAATAAAATTTTCTTGTATGGCATAAGTGACATATGACATAAATTGTTTTGTTTTATTATAATATATAGGTTAATCAACCCATGTATTACATGGGTTGATTTAGAAAATACATATTTTTTTATATTTTAATAAATTATTATAAAATTTGTATATAATTAAAAAAATTTGAAAGCTAGTTAAATTAAAAATAAAAAATACTTACTTGTTTGATATTAAATAAAAGTATATTATTATATTGAAAAACAGATAATATGTGTTTGAAAAAAATGTTTCTTTTAATTTTTATTAACTTCAAATATTAAATATCAATGTAAGAAACAAAAAATTTCAATTATGTGAATGTGTATATATTTTGAAAATGATAAAATATAAAAATGGAATATCTGAAAATGAACAATCAAAATTGATCATATTCACAATTGAAGTTTTATCAATTAAATTTTAAATCTTGTTAGCAAAATAATTAACAAAAATTATTAACTTTATTTACTACACTTCTACATTTAAATCCAAATTTTTATATTTGAATTTAACTATGATCATTAAGGATAATAATGACACATATTTATTTTAGGTAAATATTAATTTAATATTAATTCATTAATGAAAAAATTAAAATCAGAATTTAATATAATTAAGTTAAGGTAGTAAATTTGAAAAATAAATTAAAACAATGTCATAGGTATAATTATTGATTTTAATTAAGGGTATAAGAGACATTTTATAAATAATTATAAGTTGTCATTGATCTGGACCATTGATTTCTTTCCATCCAATGGTCCAGAAACTCCAAGTGGTTTTCTTATTATATATAGTATAGATTATAAAATTTGTATATAATTAAAAAAATTTGAAAGCTAGTTTAATTAAAAATAAAAAATACTTACTTGTTTGATATTAAATAAAGGTATATTATTATATTGAAAAACAGATAATATGTGTTTGAAAAAAATGTTTATTTTAATTTTTATTAACTTCAAATATGAAATATCAATGTAAGAAACAAAAAACTTCAATTATGTGAATGTGTATGTATTTTGAAAATGATAAAATATAAAAATGGAATATCTGAAAATCAACAATCAAAATTGATCATATTCACAATTGAAGTTTTATCAATTAAATTTTAAATCTTGTTAGCAAAATAATTAACAAAAAATTTTAACTTTATTTACTACACTTCTACATTTAAATCCAAATTTTTATATTTGAATTTAACTATGATCATTAAGGATAATAATGACACATATTTATTTTAGGTAAATATTAATTTAATATTAATTCATTAATGAAAAAATTAAAATCAAAATTTAATGTAATTAAGTTAAGGTAGTAAATTTGGAAAATAAATTAAAACAATGGCATAGGTATAATTATTGATTTTAATTAAGGGTATAAGAGACATTTCATAAATAATTATGAGTTGTCATTGATCTGGGCCATTGATTTCTTTCCATCTAATGGTCCAGAAACTTCAAGTGATTTTCTTATTATATATAGTATAGATATATCATTTAATCATTATTTTGATTCTATTTTAATTATGTCATGAAAAGAACACATGCAACACGCCAAATTAATGGATAGAAATTGCAAAGAAAAGCCACAATTAATGTTTGACTGCTTCTCAAAGTAGTGATGTTCATGCTTTGCATACATATTTCTATTACGAAGGGCTATACAAGAGGCAACAATAACAAAGCTACGATGTCAAGCGTCGCCTAACGATAACAAATCTACGATCGAACGATGTAAATTGGTCGTAGCTGTGAATAATCAAAAAGCTATCTCTCGTTACATAACGATAATTAACAAACCTATGATCGAATTAACGACGTGCTAGTTTCAACACCGCTGAAGAATATACGATGCATTGATTCAAAGGATTACAAATGCTAAGGGTGCGTTTAATTCTGGGATTCATTGGGATTTGCATCCTGTCTTTGGTTCACAGATTTCAATAAGAATTTAAAATTCCAGGATTTCATAAATTCTCATCATTCTTTGTTATTTAAAAATTCAGTCTCCCCATTAGGATTTTAAATCCCAGTTACCTTTCATTTATTAGATTAGCAAAATTTTTCTATAAGATAATACAGATTCTTTGACAAAATCCTGACAAAATGCTGCAAATCCTTTGGTAAGATGCAAATCCCGGATAAAAAAATCTGCGAACCAAACGCCCCCTAACAAAAAAATACATCTATCGGTGATAGGGAAGCGGCGAAAGTGACAATGGAGGGAAGCCACAGAAGCGGCTGTCGGTGATTAAAATCAGAAGCTAGCGACAGTCAGAGCGGTCTTACGACGCAGAAGCTTGGCTCCATTGAGGGAATAGGTGAAGAGGAGAAGTAAGGAAGAAGCAGAACGGTAACGTCGATTGAGAGAAGTGAGGAAGAAGCAGAAGCAGTCATGTGCATTGTGCAGTCCTATTTCTATCTTCCTCTTTTTTTTTTTTTTTTTTTTTTTTTTAATATAAATCGAAGGGTAAATATGTCCACTTAATTACAATCAGAATTATAAATATTTATAAATGATAATGCTTAAAAATTGATATTTTGATTTTTTTCTTAATACCAAATGTTAGTACTTAGTTATTAGCACCATTATTAGACACCTTGATGGTGAGGATCAAACTAGTGGTGTAATCGAGCCGAGTGGAGTCGAGTATCACCAAGCTCGAGCTCGAGCTCGATCGAGCCTTAGTTTTGAAACTCTCGACTCGATAAACTACTCGCTACTATCGAGCTCGACTCGACTTGGCTCGATTAAATTCGGGATAAAGAAATCGAAATATAAATACAAAATATTCAATCTAATTTTATTTGAACAACAAGCAAGAAGGGTAAAAATATAAGAATGTAGTTTAGGTTTAAGTTTATATAGTTTGATTTATATAACAAAGTTGAAAGGTAAAAATGTAAACTTTTAAACTTAAGCTCGATTAGGATCGCGAGCCTATCGAGCATACTATTTTTATTCTCGAGCTCGACTCGATTAACTGCAAGTCGATTTCGAGTTAATAACGGGTCGATCACGAATAGCTCACGGGTGTCTCGTCTCGTTTACACCCCTAGATCAAACCCCACACCTCCACCTAAGGAGAAACGTTTTGACAAGACGGAATGCAAGACCTCAACCAATGGAAACCTCTCCCACCTTTGGTGGTATCCACTTGATCTAAGTCAAATAGTTTGATAAATATGATATTTTGATAGGTTAGGAGTTAGAAAGGATATATATAATATTTGTAAGTTAGACCGGTTAAATATGATATTTTATGAGTTAATAAAGGCGTGTATGAACTTAATCTTATTTTATAGAGTAAATTACACAATGTGGTTTGGTGCTTTTTGCTCTTTTCGTCCCTCAAACTTTTTTTTGCACCAATAGTCCCAAAATCCCAAACCTTTAACACAAATGGTCCCTCTGACTAACATCCGTTAACTTTGACCGTTAGAGAGAAGGGCATTTTCGTCTTTTTGTCATTCAGGGACCATTTGTGAAATTTTCTAATAAACTTTTAAAATATAAAAATATTTTATAACTTATTTATTAAATTTTATTTATTTAAATAATTATAATCAATTTTTTAATGTACTAAGTTTATTTTATTTCAATAAAGTGGTTTATCTTTGAGGAAGAAAGAACAGATTGAAGCTTTGAGGAAGAAAGAACAGATTGAAGCTAAAGTTTCAATCAAGTTCACTGCTTCCGTTAGATTGAAGCAGTCGGCTGTCGTACAATTCAAACGCTGTTTCTGTTCCATTGGTGGTTCACTCAAAAGACTTGATTTTTCTCGATACCCAAAAGCCTAATCCTGCTTTGCCATTAAATTATCATTCCTCAACCACAATGTTCGATGAATCTTCTGTGACTAACCATGGTGTCACTTGGGTTTCTTCCTCAAGTTGGGAAAAGTGTGAATCACTTGTTAACCGGTATCATTCTTGTTCCCGTGAGGATTCCAAGCAGCTCCATCAACGTCGAGGCCGACGACGAGTGAGTGGAAGCGGTGGTGGATGCGTATCGTAGGCGGTGGAGGAGGAAAAGGGTTCTAGATTGTAAAAATTCCTGATTTAAAGGTTTCTGGGTTTCTTGTTCCAGATTTGAGGTTCCATTTTTGTTCCAGATTCTTTTCACCTGCAGTTGCAGATTTCTTGCTGAGATAAGCAATGGCAGTTGCAGATTTCTTGTCCAAACCATAGACAATGGCAGCAACAATGGAAGAGATCTACAATCAACGAACTCACACAAGATCTGGAATGATTCCTAGAGTCTCAGATCTACAAATGGAAGAGATCTACAATCAACGAACTCAGCCGATCAGCCAGGATTTGGTGATGTCAGAGGTTTACTTGGGGCGACATATATGTAACGTGGTGGCCTGCGAAGGTACCGACCGAGTCGAACACCATGAGACGCTGGTTGAGTGGCGTAACCGGATGAACTCAACAGTGGTGTGACAATGGTTGTATTTTGGAGAAGCTGAAGAAGTTTTGGTAGAAGAATGAGAAGAAGAAACATATACATTGATATGATCGATTTGTTGGGTTTGTGTTTTTGGATCCTTGTGTTGTCTTGGAAGGGAAGAAACAAAAGGATTGTGAAAATCGGGTGGAAAATTCTTTTTTTTTTTTTTGGTTAAAATAATAATAATAAGATGTTAAATATGTTAAAATTTAATATAAAAAAATGATAGTTTTTCAAAAAATTACGTAAATGGTCACTGAATGACAAAAGGACGGAAATGTCCTCTTCTCTAACGGTCAAACTTAACGAATGTTAGTCAGAGGGACCGTTTGTGTTAAAGGTTTGGGATTTTGGGACTATTGGTGCAACAAAAAACTTTGAGGGATGAAAATAGCAAAAAGCACTAAACCACAGGGACCATTTGTGTAATTTACTCTATTTTTAATAGTAGTCATCTTGTGTAACAAAAGAGTATTTAAATAACTATTCTGAGCAACCAATTAGTATTTTATATCCAATTTATTTAATCAAAATAAGGTAATAAGTTTTCTTTTTTGTTAGATTTGTCTTTTAACCCCACTTTAATCATCAAAGTTTTAAAGTACGTACTAGTTATTTAATAAAGAAAACGTTTTTCTTCCTTCAAAACAAGAAAGTCAACGACGGAATTTGGACCAAAAAGGCGTTGACTGTTAACAGGGAAAGAATTACGGCTTCCCACTGCCGTCCGTCCGTTAACATCACCGTCCACTGCGTCCACGGAACAAATTGGAAAGAATACCACTCACAAAAGGAAAATTTGGAAAGAAGACCACTCACAAAAGGTGTACGTTGTTGGAGATAAAAAGGGTTTATTATGAAAAAAATAACATATTTTTACGGTTTTTGTATTTTCGTTTGCTGATGTCTTTTTTCTTCAGAAAAAAATCTTAAGCTAAATTTTTTTTAGTTTTGTGAAATTTGACTATTAGACCCCGGTTATAATTAGTAAACCGGGTTTTAAAAACCTTAAAAAATTGGGTCCTAATATCAAAATTTCACTAATCCAAAAAAAAAATTATTTTGAGACCTTTTATGAAAAAAAATAACATGAAGGAACGGAGCAAAAAACGTGAAAACATTTTGTTTTTTTTTCCATAATAAACCCTAATAAATAAACATTTTACTATATTATTTTTAATCTATTCTAATCTACTTAATTAATCTAATGGTCAAATAATGGTAGTCCAATGCGGCAATACCATATAATCTAAGTAAATTGCCCATAATAATAATATTACGGAAGTCTATTATTGAACTTATTGCTAAGAAAGACTACAATATTCAGTTTTCTTGGTTGAGAAACGATCCTGAAATATCGTTTTATGTCAAAAAAAATTACTAAATTCAAGTTTTACTTTTTTTTATTGGTCATTGATATCCCTATTTTTTAAAAATATAATCATTTTTGAACCTAAAGTTTTTCACGTTACTTTTATTGTTAAAATTAAATTTTATGTTATTGTTAGTATATGGTGTGTAAAGATGACATTACTACTGCATCATGACTGATTTCATAATACACTTGAGGGTCACACCGATGAGCACAACTGAGCAGATGTAATTAAACTATTGAATAAATAATATTGGATATTGTTTATGACACGAAATGATCATTGAAATTAAATTAATGGATGATTAATTATATCTTAAAGTACGGGGACTAAAAAAATGCAATATTAAATATTGTATTGATTTAATTGTCATTAGATGATAATTAAATATTTATCTAGTCTTTTATTTATTATTAATTATTAATAAAAGATTGATTTATTTGAATTAGTATTATCATCTGTTATTAGATAATTGGATGGATAATTATAAACAAATAAATAATAGATAATTATTATTATTATAATGTATAAATGATTATTATTATTTAAAGGGTATATAATTATATAGATAATTATATAAGGTTTAAATGATAAAGATAATTCTTAAGATATATGTTATATTATTATATTAGAGTTTTAAATCTTAAAACTCTTATAATTAATATATATACACACATACGACACATTAAAAGGGGTGTGATACACTCTACATAAACACACGACACACACACACATTCGATGTGTGTGGTGTGTGTGGGTTTTGTGGGGTTTTCCTAGCCGTACCAAAACTCAAACACGTATGTGTTTTGGTTTTCCCGTTCTTAGTGTGTTCGATTGCATACTTGGCGCCGCTCGACCGTGTCATCACCGGTGGATACCGAAAGCATTCCATTCGTGTATTCTTGTCATTGAATACAAATGTACGGATTTTATTGTTTTCTCGTTTACTTATCTTATGTATACTTGATGATCCGTGTACGAAATTCGTGATTTTAAAAAAGCTTCCGTTGTGCATTTAATATGATTAAAAATTATGTTTTTATGAAAAACGATACGAATTTCCAACGGTTATATTTCTCAGTCATTCGTCCTATAATCTAAGAAATAAGTTGTCTATATTTTTACTTTATTAATTATTTTGCAATAACAACTACTTTTTTTTGGCTATTATAGATCATTAATGCTGAAATTATGTAAAAAAAACCTATAACCCTTGAGTGAGTTTTGGAGTCAGTCAATCTTGGTTTCGATTCAACAATACGAAGTACGAACAAAACTGATATATATATAGATTTAGGCTCAAGTGAGTACCACCTCTAATGCAGCGCACCAGAAGGTACCACCCTTAAAAGTAATTTTTTTGAAAAAAAATTTCATGAACATGTTTTAGTTAACATTACACAGATCATATGTGAATTTCACGCAAATCCGGTCACTCTAAGTGCATGAAAACACGCATCACATAAATGCGCGTTCACATGTCTTCAAAATTATGTAAGTGTGTGTTCACATCATTTTTTAGAAGCTAGGAGATGTGAATTTATGTGAAATTTACATATGATCTTCATAACGTTAATTAAAACATGTTTGTGAAAAAAAAAATTTTAAAGAGTTTTTTTAAAAGTGGTACCTTCTGGTGCGCTGCATAAGGGTGGTACTCTCTCGAACCATATTCTACAAAGATAGATAGATATATATATATATATATATATATATATATATATATATATATATATATATATATATATATATATATATATATATATATATATATATATAGGGGTGGGTTCAATGGAGAACCTTATGCATCGAAGAACCTTGAAGAACCACAATGCATCGCTAGAAAAACTGAAATGCATCAAGTAGAAATCGATGCATCACGCAAGAATTTGATACATCAAGTGAAAATAATGTAAAAATCGATGCATCACTCGAGAATTTGATGCATCACGTGAAAATAATGATGCATTACATGAGAATTGTGATGCATTTGTGGTGGTGCATGGTGGTTCTTCAAGGTTCTTCGATGCATGGAGGTTCTCCATTGAACCCACACTCATATATATATATATATATATATATATATATATATATATATATATATATATATATATATATATATAAGTAAATAAATAGTAAATCCAGAAATATTTACAGATCGTGAGTTAAACGTGTGAAAATTAAGAAAAGGACTCCTAGTACTATGAATAAACTAAACAGTAAACAGTGTGAGTGCGTGACAACTGACAACGTTGGATTGGATTCAAGTTCAACGGTCCTCCACACGTTTTGGAACCATTCATTGTCAATGGCAGCCGCAACATACAAAAAAGAAAGACCCGATCGACGACCCGAAACTTAGTTGAATTTTTGACCAAATCCAATCCTATTCATCATATCAATTTTTATCCACAAATATATATCTTAACACACACATAAGAGAAAACGTGTTTATACTTTATAAATAAACAATCACATACTTACATAACATCGCTCTGAACGAACATAAACACAAACACGAACACGAGATTCTATGTTCATGTTCGTTCGTTAATGAATTTGTAATGTTGGTTGTGTACGTTTAACCTGTAATCGAACATTAATGAATAGTTATATAAAGGGAAAATTATGCATCCATCAAAGTACAAAAAGTTTTCGATTAAGTACCTATATCATTTTTGTGTTCTGATAAGTCCCCAAACTGCTTAAACCTTTTAAATTGGTACGTTAACCTGTTATAACAGGTTAAATGTTTAAACATATTTTGCAAAAACCATCAAAGTATAAAATTTGATCGACTAAGTTCCCAGTTTCATTTTTTTTCCCTGATAAGTCCCTAAACTACTTAAACCTTTCAACTTTTCGATAATTTAATACGAATATTTTTTAAACATTTAAAAACGACGATGTATATTTCGATGACAGGATATGACATGTTTGTCTAGACCAAAATAAGTTGTTTTAAAAATAATATTTTTTTAAAAACGACGATTGTTTTTTGAAAATAATATTTTTTTAAAGTCCGTTATTCCGGATAACATAAGTTGGTTTGATATAAAAACATAAATGATGATTATTTCGATCTCATGTTTGTGTAGACCAAAATTTTTAAATATATTTAACTAGTTCATCCCGAATAAACTTTAAACAATGAAAAATGATCGTTTTGATTTATCATTTTGTTTTAGTTTTTTGTATCCACGTATGTGTGACGTGAGTGTCAATTGAAAAGTCACTTAAATTGATAAACAACAAATAACATGAGTTTTATCATATCAAGATAAGAGATTTATGTGGCAAAAAAATTAGTTGAGGGATTTATAAGACAAAATAAAATAGTTAAGAGATTTATAAGACAAAATAATTTAGTTCGGAGACTTAATCGAAAAAAATCATAGAACTATAAATTCACGTTAGCAATTTGCAACCCGCTCAACCGGTCGCCGGTAACTTTTCTTGAAAAAAACACCAAATTTGTGATTTTTATTTGGTTAAGGGACTTATCAGACAAAAAAAAAATTGATTGAGGGACTTAATCTAAAAAAAACTTGTAGTTTGATGGTTTTTTACGAAATTTTCCCAAATATAAAGATAACTGATAAATGTATGTAACTAGGTTGTTTAACCCGCGCGTTGCAGCGGGATCATAAATTGTGTGTGTGTGTGTGTATATATATATATATTATTTTAAAATAATAAAATAACATTAGCTACCGATCGTGATTATCACCCAAGAATCACTCTCTGCTTTCAACCTAAGTTTATAAATGGAAAAATGTGATTAATCAACCAAATAAATTAAAAAAATTTGTCATTTTAAAAATAGATGAGACGAAAAATAATTTTATGTTGGAATGTAGAAAAAAAGAATGCAACGATAATGATATATTCGTCATTTTGTATAATATAATATATCAAACGTTATAACACATAAACAAAACAATGATATATAATACATGAAATAAAATAATTAGTTACCTGCATACCTAACTACCTAATAAAAATAGTAGACCTGGCAATTGGAGACACGAATAACAAATTCGTGAGAGACACGACATGACACGAAAACACGACACGAATACATCTTAAAAAGTGAGATAAAACTTATTGTCCTTCGTATATTCGTGTCGTGTGAAATTTGTGTCTAACATGCGAAAACGACACGAATACACGAATTGTCAGTCTAAAAAAAGGTTTCGACAATAACAAATTTTATACCAAAATATAGGTTAAAATAATATGATCATAATAATATATTCAAATTTTAATAAAATATAATATTTCAAAGGTTATCACAGAAAAACAAAAATGTAATATATTATATATAAAGTAATAAAAAAGTTAGTCGTTTACGTGTCTGCCAGTTACCTTTTCAATTCGGTGAAAGCGAAAGAGCGCGATAGATTATCATTTTAAAATACTTGAGACGAAATACAATTTTATGTTAAATTGTAGATAAAAGTAAAACGATCATAATGATATATTTGAAATTTATTAAAATACTTGAGACGAAATACAATTTTATGTTATTTTATGTTAAAATGTAGATAAAAGTAACATAATGATATATTTGAAATTTTATATAATATAATACACAAACGTTATAATAGAATAACAAAACAATTATATATTATATATAAAACAACATATTTAGTCAGCTGCATGGCTGTCTGCTTATTGAAAATGGTTCCGACGGTAATAAATTTTATGTCGGAATGTAGATAAAAACAATACGATCATAATTATATATTCGAAATTTTATAAAATATAATATATCAAAAGTTATTATAGAAAAACAAAAACGGTATATATTATATATAAAGTAATAAAATAAGTCAGCTGCCTACCTACCTGCTTGAGCTGTCTGGCACTGTTCATTGATCAGTAACCAATATAATATTTCAAAGGTTATCACAGAAAACAAAAATGTAATATTGTAACACCCCTCCCGATCCCGGAAATGCCACGTCAATTCAATACACAGGTGGCTTATCGCAATAGCTCTATTATGCACACGTCACAGGATAAACTAGAATCCACTATTAATTTAAAACTTTTACATAAACACAATCAACATATAATCCGCTGATTACATAATCCCAAAAGCTGCTAACATAATTAACACTGATTAGATCATTACACAAAACTAACACCAAGCTCCCCAGATGATTCCCGATCCCCGCAATCCCCTGATCAGCAAACCCACCTACTCATCTCTTCCCCTGATACCCTGAACACGGAAGACTCGAATACGTAAGCTCGAAAGCTCGTGAGTACACGAGGGTTAGACTCTGCACAGTAACACATAGCATGCATACACGTAGCACATACACACAACACAAGCTCAATCTCTGTCCCTGGCAATCAACATCTCAATACAGGTATGAACACATAGCATACTCATGCCACACAAGCCTCTGCTCAGAGACATATGAGATCCAATGCCCAATGAGATACTCATCTCAAATGGGGAAACTCTTCCCCTCCTGCACCCTAGCCATACTCATGGCTAACAGGACTCATAGGCTCAGGAGCGACCTGAGAATAAACACAACCATATATATATGGGGACCCTACTCAGGGTTGAACAGAGCTACTCAGCTCCCGCGATAACTCATCGCAATCACGGTATCATGGATCTCATACATAATTTTATATCCACATATAAAGAAAGGAAGGATCATACCTGAGGGGCAACTCGTATTGCCTACCATCTCCACACAGTTCATATATTCACATATGAAGTATGACACAAAATGACCCAAAAGACAACGACCGGTCTTTTTAAAAGATCTCGCGTACTCACCTGATCGATCCACTAATCCCGGAATCTCTGACTCGGCTCGGCTCGCTGACTCGTCCCTGAAATTACACAAATCCCAACTCGTTAACACAAATCCACGAACACCTATCACAAACTCATAATGAGCTTAACTCGAATCCAAAAGCAACCCCCAATTGAATCCCAAAACTCTAACTCGAAAACAACCCCGATAAAGTCCCGAGAACTTGATCAAAACCCGACTCACAATTCCCAACAATATCCCGACTCAAAAACAGCTCAAACGGGACCCAAATACCCCAAAACCGGCTCCAGACCCTCCCCCCTCGATCACGCCTGCGCCCCAGCCCGAACTCGCCCGCGCTGCTGCCGGCCGCGTCGCGACCGCGCCCAGGGCATCGCGGCCGCGATCCCTGCGCTCATCTTCTTCCTGCTTTTGCTGCTCTGTTTCGGCCAAGGGTGAAATACCCTCCATACTCTCCGATTTTCAGCAACAATATACATAAAACTCATATATATACAACCCACATAATTCCAGAAATCAAAACCCTCAATATCACACACACATATCTTGAATTTTGGCAACCAAACCCATGAATCCTTACCTTGCAATCTTCAAGAACTCAAGGAAGGTGAAGAAGAAGATGCAATACAACTCAAAATTCAGCAACAATTTCTTGGATTTGGAAGGATTCTTGCTGCTATCATATACACACACATACACGATACACTTCACACACTTTTGCACACACTTTCTAAATGAGGAAAAGGATAAGAACGCACGTACATATATTTTCTAGTTTCGACGGGTTCCGACCCCATAACCCGAACCCGATACCCCTTTTTCTCAATTAAAATCCACTTAACCCATTTAAATCCACGAACCCAAATATATAATCAATCCACTAAATTTATGACCCGGAGACACGTAACTCGCAAACCCGACACGTATATATCCACTAATCGGGTTCTCATTGGACCCACACAATAATAATATATTAATTATCCACTAAAATAAATCCACGCAATTATCACAAAAACGGGATGTTACAAATATATTATAAATAAAGTAATAAAAAAAAGTTAGTCGTTTACGTGTCTGTCAGATACCTTTCCAATTCGGTGAAAGCGAAAGAGCGCGATAGATTATCATTTTTAAAATACCTGAGACGAAATACAATTTTATGTTAAATTGTAGATAAAAGTAAAACGATCATAATGATATATTTAAAATTTAATAAAATACTTGAGACGAAATACAATTTTATGTTATTTTATGTTAAAATGTAGATAAAAGTAAAACGATCATAATGTTATATTTGAAATTTTATATAATATAATACACAAATGTTATAATAGAATAACAAAACAGTTATATATTATATATAAAACAACATATTTAGTCAGCTGCATGGCTGTCTGCTTATTGAAAATGGTTCCGACGGTAATAAATTTTATGTTGGAATGTAGATAAAAACAATACGATCATAACGATATATTCGAAAGTTTATAAAATATAATATATCAAAAGTTATTATAGAAAACAAAACCGATATATATTATATATAAAGTAATAAAATAAGTCAGCTGCCTACCTGTTTGCTTGAGCTGCCTGGCACTGTTCGTTGAACAGTAACCACGCGTTTGAAATTAGTATACCACGCGTTTGAAATTAGTATAATTGTTAATGTAATGTAAACAAACAAACAAACTTAAATTAATTATAGCAATATAATAAATTAATTAGAAATTATTGTAACAAATCATGAACAAACGGAAACAAACATTAACGGTGAACAGATTTTAGGGATGTAATCGAGCCGAGTCGATTCGAGAATCACAAGCTCGAGCTCGAAACTCGACTTGAGCTCGATCGAGCCTTATTTTTGAAACTCGAGCTCGACTCGATAAACTACTCGATACTATCGAGCTTGGCTCGGCTCGATTAAATTCGAGATAAAGAAAATCGAAATATAAATATAAAATATTCAATCTAATTTATCCTAACAACAATCAAAAAGGGTAAAAATATAAGAATATATGTTTAGGTTTAAGACTATATAGTTTGATTTATAAAAAAGTGATAAAAATATAATATTACAAAGTTGAAGGTAAAAATGTAAACTTTTAAACTTAAGCTCGATTAGGTCCGCGAGCCTATCGAGCAGGTTATTTTAATACTCGAGCTCGACTCGATTTCTACTCGAGTAGCTCGAGCTCGACTCGATTAACTGCAAGTCGATTTCGAGTTTTCTACGAGTCGATCTCGAGTAGCTCACGAGTTGTCTCGTCTCGTTTACAACCCTATACATAACATCGCTCCGAACGAACACAAACACAAACACTAGATTTTATTTTCATGTTCGTACGTTAATGAATTAGTAATGTTGGTTGTGTCCGTCTATTTTCGTTCGTTTAACCTGTAATCGAACATTGATGAATAGTTATATAAACATAAACGATAAATGTATGTAAACAAACAAACAAGCTTAAATTAATTATAGCAATATAGTAAATTTATTAGAAATTATTGTAACAAACCATGAACAAATGTAAACATACATGAATGATGAACAAATATAAGCGAACATTCACGAATATAGATGAACAAAAGACGAATATGTTCATGTTTGTTTATTAACTAAACGAACACAAACACAAACACAAGATTTTATGTTCATGTTCGTTCGTTAAGAAATTAGTAATGTTGATTGTGTCCGTTTATTTTCGTTCGTTTAACATGTTATCGAACATAAATGAAGAGTTATATAAACATAAATGATAATTGTATGTAAACAAACAAACAAGCTTAAACTAATTATTGCAATATAATAAATTTAATAGAAATTATTGTAACAAATCAATATATAACAAGCGTAAACAAACATTAACGATAAACAGATGTAACTGAACATTCACGAATATAGAAGAACAAACGACGAATATGTTCATGTTTGTTATTTAATTAAACGGAAAAAATAAATCGTGTCTTCAGGCCCGGCTCTTGGCATGTTCAATGTGGGCTTTCGCACGGGGCCCCCATTTTATTTAGGGCCTCAAAAAGATTAGATTTTAGAAGCCCAAATTCTCTTTTGTCTTTGCCATTGGAATTGCAATTGCCAGCGGCACTTCGTTGGGAAAGGAAGCGACTATTATAACTATCACATTGAGTTGTAGGTATTAAAACAATGATATACTCTGGTGTGTTTTTTTTTGTTTTTTAATTTTCTTTGCAGCCGTTGACCGTTGTTACTTGGAAATGGAAAATTACTATGTGGTTCATCGGTTGAGAGTTGGAATAAAGTTAAGTTGTGTTTGGCTATTATCTATTTTGTATAAATGTTTTGAAATTTTTGTAATCAAAGGGTCTCTGAGTTTTGCACAGGACCCATGAAATCCATGACATGGTCCTGCGTGTCTTGTATCCGTTCATAATTTAATAAATAAACGAACGTAAGTCTACTACATAATAAAAACAAAGTCACATCTAGTAATTAATGATTTATATAACTTACGTACTCAATAATGCATGTATGACTTCTATTATTATTAATAAATAAAAAAGGGCAATCTCGTTCCTATTTTATATTTATGTCAAAGTTTGTTTTAAATTATAAAAAATGTAAGAATTCACTTTATTCTATGCAAGTTGCCTTCTTTTAGTATTTAGATGATTATGCATACGATTGTTCCCATTTTATGTGTTATATATTCTATTATTATTCTAGTGTTTTTAATATTTAGTAGTTTTATATTTAGAGACTTATTGGATTATAATAATATATGTTCGGAATTTGGATTCATGGTTTGGCTATATATATAACTAGTTTATGTCTCACGTAAATACGTGAATAAAATTGTATTTCTGATTTAATAAATTTTAATTGATAAAAATTAAGATTTCACTTTATATATAATATAATCTATATATATAGATTATACTGTGCCACACGTGTTACGTGAACAATTATAACAAAATTTATTTATACAAAACATATATAATTAAAAATATAAACACAGAATTATTATATTATTTAAAATAATATAAGAATACTATTAATATTTGTCATTATTATTTTTTAACTTTATAATTAATATAAATAGTAGTTGTTTACATTTTATTACAAATTAATATAAATTGATGTATAATATAATCTATATATATATATATATAAGTATAACTATACGGTTGATATTAATATAAAGTACATAATGTTATTCCATTGATTTTTAGTACCCCGGACGAAAACGTAAAAGAAAACCCTATACATACATATACACACACACAACCACATATACATGTACAAACATATTTTTTTATTTTTTTTCCGTCCATAATTTAAAAAAATCAATCGTACTTTATTTATATTTAGAACTTATGAAATTAGTGACCTTATGATATTTTGAACCCTGTATACAGTCGTCCTTTTTGGCGCCCTCAGGGCAGACAAATAAAACTTACGTTAGTATTTAATAACAAAAACTCTAAAACAAATATTGTATTTGGGATTTTGGAGCTGATAATTTATTAGGTTTTCAACTCCAAAACGATGTGTTGAAAGTTGGGAGCTTTGGGGAATTGGGGTGCAAAATAAAAGTGGAAGATTTAAGTCGATTATGGTCTAAAGAGGAGGAAGCACCAAAAGCTATTTCTTATCTTGAAAACACAATAAAACTGTTTGTTTATATTTTTAGAGACAAATTTTTAAAAAAAATATATATTTATGTCAGTTAAATTATATATTTGATTTGTTTAACGTGCTTGGCTCTCTTATCAAACAGTCTCATGATCAACATAAATAGTTTAGATTGTATAATTACCTGTCAATAAGTATGTGTTAAGGCTTGATTCATAACCTTAATTATGAATAACTAATTTATTTACCATGTATGGGATATGTTTAAAAATTAATTATAACATACATATAAACTTAAAATATTATTATAAATTTATAAAATAATAATAATATGCTAATATTAAACCTGAATATATTAAAATTCAAAATGATATAATTTATGAAATTAAAACTATAATGTGTGGATAAGAAAATCTATTATTGTCATATTCTTATATATTAAAAGTATATCTAACAAAACTAGATGTAGCTTTAAGTTTTTTAACTGAGTTTTAGCTTATGAAAGCTGAAGTTTTTAGTTTTATAAATATGTTTGGTAAAATCAATCGTACATTTAATATTAAATAACATAAAAGGATGTTAATATTAATTAGAAGTTGTCGTTTGTAATTATTATAACAGTAAAAAACAATTTTATTTGACTAAAACTTAAAAGCCTTTCAAACGTTATATTGATTAGCATTATATAGAATAACTTTTTTTAAAATATAATTTATAGTTTTCAGTAATCTTTTTAAAAACAAAAGCTTTTAAAAAACTTTGTACCTAACATAAACAATGATGTCCTAATTAAATATCTTAAATGATGTCTTGATATTGGCGGTCAAAAAAAAAAGTTAATTTAAATTAATTTAGATTATTATTATCCTGAATATGGTTCGTGTGAGTACCTAAAAAATGCAGAGTACCGTGAGTACCTGTGAACACACGGGTTTAAGATGTGAACATGCTCCGAAAAAAAGTTTTTTTTTTGTAATTTTTTTATATTAATTTAGATACAAATAATATAAGCCTATTCGTAAAAGATTACACACATTCACACTTTCTAGCCTCTTAAAAGTCATGTGAACGTGAAAAAATTCATGTGAACATGCTTAGCTGTGAACATACGTTCACAACAGTGCAGTTCATGTGAACTTGCACGTTTCACATAGTTCTAGTGTGTGTTTAGGTGTGATTATTTGCAAGTAGTCTTATATTATTAATTTAAACATGATTATGAAAAAAAATTTCAAAAAAAATAGTTTTAAGCGAGGTACCTCCGGTACTCCGCTAAACTAGTGGTACTCATTTGAACCCAAATCTTATTATCCTAATTAAATATCAATAAACAATGATGCAATTTAATTTAAATTATCATTATCTCAACAAAAAGAGGATAATCATTGAAACATGCTCATGGGCAAACAAGGATCAATTTATTAGTTAAATTTATTGAAAATGCTTTATCCCACTAACCAATGTTTAGCTAAATGTAAACATGGAAAATATTCGAATATAAAATTAAAGCATATAACTATATTATTACCCAACAATTTCCGATGCTAGTGTAACATGTGAAGGACATTATAATATTATAATTAACGATAAATAACTTCATATAATTATTTATGAAAGTAACTATTTATAAATAATATATTTGATTCATAATTAGATTGCTTCCCTCTAAACACATTCTTAGGATGAGGAATTGGTTTCAGAGAGGTATTTGGGAAGCCTACATGGCTTGTGGTATGATGCAGGAACACCGTCCCATCTACTCACCCATCCATAAATCCGGGAAAAAAAAGCTTCCCACACCGAGTTTCTTTTTTCCCGGAGCACTCACCAAAGGGGCAGAGAAGAAGGGAATGAGTGATTTTGAGGTTTAGTTTTTGGGAGACTTAGTTCCTTTTTTTTTGGATGTTATGAAATGAAACAAGAGGAAAGAACAAAACTTATATGAATCTAACGTGACATCTGGTGTGGCGTGGGGAGCGGACGACTCCCCCACCCTTAGGAGTATCTGATAAGGAAAAAAATATTAGAAAAAGTATGAGGATAAATAAATGATTGGAAGAATTACATAGCTCATATAATATTTATTATTTTAATTTTTATTGATACCATGAAAAAAAAAATAAACACTAAAAACTCGTTTTTATTGACTCTAATGAAAGGTAAAGAGACGAGTAAAGACTAACATTACGGTAGAAGGATGTGCATAGCTGACGATGTATCTATTTTCATTTCTAATTGCCTAAAAATTTCGAGCAAAATTAATATCATTACCTGTGTCAAAATCAAATGACTATATGTTGGGAGAAAAAATATGCATGCTACGTGTTATACATTAAATGCATTAGGCGTATTTTCAATGGGTGTTGCTAAAAGACACCCTAATAGGGTGTTTTTCTCTCTTACTTTTGGCTTAATTAACAATGAATCCATCATCTTTCAAATGCAATCATAAATATCATTAATAATAATAACCCATTAATTATTGCACATTTATTATCATCATTTTACTTTTATCTATCTATTCTATTAAAAGAATAACTCAATCGCCACTTGTCGCTTAACTAGAGCGCCAATTGGCGTATCCTCCATTTGACACATGTAACTTATAATTTTTTATTTAAATAATTAATTTAAATTAATTATAATACCTATATTTTAGGGATCCTTTTAACAAATCTGAGTTAATTAACTCTCTTTTCAAAAGTTCTTGTAAAATGAAAATTCTGATTGCTAAGGATTGATATTAAATTCATAATAAAGCTAATAATTTATTGTATCTCAATAATGTATTTTATTAATAATAAATAAAATTACGAAATTAAACTATGCTTTCCCTAATCAATATATGGATATAATCTATAATATTTAAATTGAATATTGAGTTATATCTTTTTCATAATATTTCAATGTTTGTACTATTTATTATTGAATTTTATAATTACTCTAAAATTTATAATTTATTAAATATTTATTATTAAAATAACTCCGTATATTATACGGGTAATAAACTAGTATATATATATATATATATATATATATAATTTCTGATGTGTCTCTGTTTCTTCCCACTTTCCGACTCCCCATTACTGCTGCTTTTGATGACACCCTTTTTTTTATTATTAATCTTATTAGTGCGAAAAGGAGAAACGTGTTTTTGTGTATGATTCTATGTAATTGGGAACATTCAAGGGTTATGTTTAATTTTATGAAATTATTTAAAGTATGGTTTAAAGGCTAAATTGACTTCTTGTTGATTCTGTTAAAATTCAAAACAAACATCACCTAAGTTATATATTGATATGATGTCATAAATCAATAACAAAACCGTGGACTAGGGATGTAAACGGTTCAAGAACCGGCCCGGAATCGATTTAACCGAAACCGAATAATGAAGATTGTAAGAACCAATTATTGTAACGTGGTCCAGGTTTGGTTATGGTACGAGTATTTCGGGTACTAAACCGATTAGAACTGAAAATTGCAACAAAAAAAAAAAATGATGATAATAACATACTTCTATCTATTATAACAATATATAAACAAAAAACATGAAAAATGAAACAAGAGAAGTGTCAATCATGATGTTTTCACATAAGTTATGTAGTTTCACAATTCCAAAATATAGTTCCAACAAATGATCTTCTTAGTAATCACATTGTGGCTTTTAAATTATTTTTCTTGATTTGCATGTTTTGGGTTTTTCAAATTATCGGTTATATGCTTGATGAAACCGATACCCACATAAAATTGAAGATTAAAAGAACCAAATACTATAAATCGGTTCTAATCGGTTCTTAGTAATCACATTGTGGCTTTTATTATAATTAATATAATAACAGAAATAGGAAATGAAGGCTAGCTCGACCAATCTATGGAGTCGCTAGGCAATTAAAGGGTTAGGTTTGGCATCCTCCATATTAAACTAAAGCAATTATATAACTATAAAGATATTTATTTTGTTATGTTTTTTGATTTTTAATTAATGATTATATTATTATTATTATCATTATAAGAGTCTAATTATAAACTAGTATTTTCTAAATATTAAGTTGTATTATTATTATTATTATTATTAACTTAAAATAAACCTATTGATTCTTAACAAAACAATCTTTACAATTTTCTAATACAAACATACGAATTAAAAGAGTTTTAGGCTACTCGTTTTCAAACAACATAGAGTAGTAATCTAGAAGATGGAGTTCTATCCATTATCAATGTTTTTGACAATTGACTCATAAAATTTACACATAATAAAACAATAATTTAAATATATAATCATCAAATAAAGTTTGTTTATATATTTTAAATGAAAATAACATGAATATTGCACACATAAATAATGATTTAGCTTATTACGTTGAATATATAATCATACAGTATTGGTTCAATTTAAATTATATTATTCTAAAATAAGATTAACATGCAGTCATTTAGCTTGAATTTTTTTTAAAAAAATTCTATTTTTAAGAAAAATACGATAATAAGATTTGATTAAATTTATTTTTTTAATTGATGAAATAATTAAACATCTCATAATTTGATAGAAATACAAAAAGTTCATTGCAGAATAGATCATATATTTTTAGTTAGGAGTTTGCTTATAATAGTAGGTAGATTGCATAGAGTTGTAACAAATAACAAGTTAAATACATAATAAGTTGGTAAAAAAACTAAAGCTTGATTGCATTTATTGATAAAATAAGTTTGTTACATACATTGATAAAAATAAAATAGATAGTTGCATAAAAATTGCATTTAACCCTTCATATGTGACAAGTACAAGAAAATGATGTTTTTAACACGTGCAATTTGGATTCAATCAAAGGGAAAAATATGTTAGTAATGACAAATTATGTAATTTTCAATCACATTTTTCACAAACCCTTCATTCCATGTATAATAATATTATTTGGCAGACATGATTATCGATGGTATAATTTAAAGGAATCGAATTAACATAACAATATTAAACGTTGATGCGACTCGAAGAAATTTGGAGTGATAGCTCTGGTAGGGATGTATGGAATGACCGAAAAATCGAACCGAAATTGAAACTGAAACCGATTAGAACCGATTTATAGTATTTGGTTCTTTTAATCTTCAATTTTATGTGGGTATCGGTTTCATCAAGCATATAACCGATAATTTGAAAAACCCAAAACATGCAAATCAAGAAAAATAATTTAAAAGCCACAATGTGATTACTAAGAAGATCATTTGTTGGAACTATATTTTGGAATTGTGAAACTACATAACTTATGTGAAAACATCATGATTGACACTTCTCTTGTTTCATTTTTCATGTTTTTTGTTTATATATTGTTATAATAGATAGAAGTATGTTATTATCATCATTTTTTTTTTTTGTTGCAATTTTCAGTTCTAATCGGTTTAGTACCCGAAATACTCGTACCATAACCAAACCTGGACCACGTTACAATAATTGGTTCTTACAATCTTCATTATTCGGTTTCGGTTAAATCGATTCCGGGCCGGTTCTTGAACCGTTTACATCCCTAGTCCACGGTTTTGTTATTGATTTATGACATCATATCAATATATAACTTAGGTGATGTTTGTTTTGAATTTTAACAGAATCAACAAGAAGTCAATTTAGCCTTTAAACCATACTTTAAATAATTTCATAAAATTAAACATAACCCTTGAATGTTCCCAATTACATAGAATCATACACAAAAACACGTTTCTCCTTTTCGCACTAATAAGATTAATAATAAAAAAAAGGGTGTCATCAAAAGCAGCAGTAATGGGGAGTCGGAAAGTGGGAAGAAACAGAGACACATCAGAAATTATATATATATATATATATATATATATACTAGTTTATTACCCGTATAATATACGGAGTTATTTTAATAATAAATATTTAATAAATTATAAATTTTAGAGTAATTATAAAATTCAATAATAAATAGTACAAACATTGAAATATTATGAAAAAGATATAACTCAATATTCAATTTAAATATTATAGATTATATCCATATATTGATTAGGGAAAGCATAGTTTAATTTCGTAATTTTATTTATTATTAATAAAATACATTATTGAGATACAATAAATTATTAGCTTTATTATGAATTTAATATCAATCCTTAGCAATCAGAATTTTCATTTTACAAGAACTTTTGAAAAGAGAGTTAATTAACTCAGATTTGTTAAAAGGATCCCTAAAATATAGGTATTATAATTAATTTAAATTAATTATTTAAATAAAAAATTATAAGTTACATGTGTCAAATGGAGGATACGCCAATTGGCGCTCTAGTTAAGCGACAAGTGGCGATTGAGTTATTCTTTTAATAGAATAGATAGATAGATATATATATATATATATATATATATATATATATATATATATATATATATATATATATATATATATATACATATCATAATATATATATGTGTGTGTGTGTGTATCAAGATTCATATAAGATCTAAACTGCAAGCGAAGGAGAACCATAGGACGAATAATCTTTTAAGATTTTGGGGACGTGGGCATTTTACCTCCGCACGCTTTAATCATCCTTCGTCAACAACACTTCCGTAAAAAACCTTCAATACACACTCGTCAAACTCCTTCCCCCTCTCTTCACTTTCTCTCTCTAAAAAGAGAGAGAAAAAATCTCATCTTTTTCATTTTCTTCATCTGGGTATCTCTAATGGCTACCTGGGTCTTATCAGAATGTGGGTTAAGACCACTTCCTAGACTTTATCCTAACCCCACAACAAGAATCTCCGGTTCCAGTTTTCCCAATTCAATTAAAATAGCACCGCCGGCGAAGAGTCTCCGGCCAAATTATTTGGTTCGGAGAGATAGGAACTGGGCAGTCAAGGTGAGTACACCGGTAGGTGTCCAGTTTGTAGATGAGGAGGATGTAAAATTAGTCAATGGGCTTAAAATAGAAGAAGAAAGTGAGTTCAACCCTGGGGCACCACCCCCCTTTACATTGGCTGATATTCGAGCCGCCATACCGAACCATTGTTGGGTGAAGGACCCATGGAGGTCCATGAGTTATGTGTTGAGAGATGTGGTGGTGGTTTTTGGGTTGGCAGCTGTGGCAGCTTATTTTAATAATATGGTGGTTTGGCCTTTGTATTGGTTAGCTCAAGGAACAATGTTCTGGGCACTTTTTGTTCTTGGACATGATTGGTAAAACTCGCTAAAACTTTCAAAAACTCATAAAGATTTCTTCTTTTGTGTGTGTGTGTGTGTGTGTGTAAATGATTGTTGTAATTATGGAAATTTGATCCTTTTTTTTAAATTGGACAGTGGCCATGGAAGCTTTTCTAACAATGCACAACTCAATAGTGTTGTTGGGCATCTTCTTCATTCTTCAATACTTGTACCTTATCATGGATGGTATGTTCTGTTCCTAATCCCTTTGATTGTTTCTTGAGATTAAATTAAAGCAGATTTAAACAGATTATCCATTGTTTATGATTGTAATCACAGGAGAATTAGCCATAGAACCCATCATCAGAACCATGGGCATGTCGAAAACGATGAATCTTGGCATCCGGTAAGTTTATGTCATCAGCTATTAGCAGTTTTAGGCTAGTAATTTTGATTCACAACTTCAAATTTATTATTATATTTATTAAACTTTATCTAAATGTAATTCCGGGTTCTTTGAATGTGTGTTTTTCTAGTTATCTGAAAAGATTTATAGAAGTTTAGATATGGCAACTCGGCTGCTGAGGTTCACTCTGCCTTTCCCTATGCTTGCATACCCTTTGTATCTGGTGAGTCTCATCTAATTCTATCTTGAATCAGGTTACGTTTTGAGTGATTGGTGAGCAGTTTTGGACCAAAGTTGTATGACAATCACTCGTTTTCTTTTGTTTCTATTTCTTATCACTTTCCTAATGTCTATTTCGGGTGTCAAATAACAGTGGGGTCGAAGTCCAGGAAAGAAAGGCTCTCATTTTCACCCAGACAGCGATTTGTTTCGGCCTAACGAAAAGAAAGATGTGATCACCTCAACAGTTTGTTGGACCGCCATGGCTGCCCTGCTTGTCGGTTTATCGTTTGTAACAGGTCCTCTCCAATTACTTAAACTCTACGGCATCCCGTATTTTGTAAGTTAACTTCCTCGAAGTATTTTTGGTTATCTTGAGTTATTTTTTAATGTATTTTGGTTGTTTTATTTTAACTAAATTCCCATTTGAATCCAGATTTTTGTCACGTGGTTGGATTTAGTAACATACTTGCATCATCATGGCCATGAAGACAAACTCCCATGGTACCGTGGCAAGGTTTGAAATTGACCCTGATTTTGAGTCTTGCATAACTTATTATTATTAAAATTACGTTGTTTTTCTTATATCATTTCTTATGTTTTATTGTTTTATACGAACATCAGGAATGGAGTTACCTACGAGGAGGGCTAACGACACTTGACCGTGACTACGGATGGATCAATAACATCCACCATGACATAGGAACCCATGTCATACATCATCTTTTCCCTCAAATCCCACACTATCACTTAATAGAGGCGGTGAGTATTGTTTGTTTCTGTACCTATTTGGTTTTTATTGATTCTAACCGAACAATAATGATTCTGAATTTCTAATCATGTAGACTGAAGCCGCAAAACCAGTGCTCGGGAAATATTACAGAGAGCCAAAGAAATCCCAGGCCCTTCCGTTCCATTTGTTTGGACTTCTTTCAAGCAGTATGAAAAAAGATCATTATGTGAGTGATGTTGGGGATGTCGTATACTATCAAACAGACCCAAAGCTCACCGGCGACTCAAAACAGTGAAGTCGCCAAGACTCATCAAGAGAAATTGATGCTAGAAGACCTATTAAAATTCATGCGCGACCAATTGGGAGCCATCGTCATTTCTCCATAAAATTAGAGAGGGCAATTAATTATGTTAATATTTTGGGCCATCTTGTAATATGGATAACTAAAAGTTTGTTTCCTGATTTTATAATTTATTGAGGCAAAGAAATAAGCATAGCATTGTCCATTTAGACCATTAAGGATTGTCTGTCCTTACATACAGATGAATCTGTATCTGCTTACACATGTTAAAGGGGACCCCTTAGGCCCTTGGAAGCAATCAATATCAATCATGTGTTTTGTGTAATATTTCGAGCAAACGGACATATGATAAACAAAGTGTGGTGTCATATTTATCATGCAGTTGGCTAATCTTGAAATTGGAACACCATTGTACATATTAATCTAATTAAATGTTTAAAAGAATCTAACACCAAGTACTAAAGCATTATCAATAGTGAACAGAGTTTACCGCAGTCATGAAAGAGGATATACGTGATTTATCTTTCTGAATGCCATCTGAAGCACAGATACCACTACTGACATCGACACCATCTGGTTTTAGTATAGAAAGAGCTTCGTTTATGTTCTCAGGTTTGATCCCACCGGCCAAGAGCCACCCGTGTTTGGTCCTGATTGGCGGTAGCTTGAACTGGGACCAGTTAAATCCTTCACCACTGCCAATATAAACAGAACCACCCGTTAGTCAAACAGAACTATGTCAGTATGTGGTATAATTATGCGGCAAAGAATCTTATGATCAACAAGCACTAATAAGAAGTTCATTATTACCTTCCCCCTTTTGCACTGTCCACCAAGATCCAATCGACAAAAGAACAATCTCCATCTGATATGTGGTTCAAAAGCTCACCATCTTTGTTCGCATGAAGAACGTATATTATTTTCTTCTTCCTTGCTAAGTTGGAAAATGCAGATCGTGATCCATCTCCATGAAGCTGTAGGATTATTAGCATGTTATCAACTGAATATAAAGCCCTTATCAACGTTTAAATATTTAATTGTTATCTATTTACACTGATGATTCACCTGCACGTATTCAAGGTCTGCGTCATCAGATACCCTCAGCATAGTGTTGAAATCATCATCAACAAATACCCCAACAGGCTTTGCTCCGTATGCACGGGCAACTTTCGAGATCTCTTTGGCAATAGAAATCGAAACTGATCGTTTAGAATTGGGCCAAAGGATCATTCCAATAAAGTCTGCACCAGCTTCTGCGGCCAGAGCAGCATCTTTAGCTGATGTAATTCCACACATTTTAACCAAGGGTCTGTCATCTTCATCCCTCTTTCTACTATGGGAGGTTTCAGTTGGCTTGTTTATTATACAAGTTATCGGTTTCCTTTCCAGATACCTTGTGTGTAATGTATGTAATGTTGTCTTCCTTAAATCTGTAAATACACAAAAATGAACTACTAACAATGGTAATCTAGAGAAAGAAAAACACCAGCTATATTATGTGTGGAAAGACGTTGCATAGTCATTGCATGACATTCCCCATGTAAGCACCCAACTACCCAACGCATATTTTTGTAGAGCTTACTTATGCATCTGGTACTTTTTTATGTGTTAAAGATTGAGTGTTTGTTTCTGAAATTTGTATATTGACGATTTTGACGGCTAACTGTTTGTGTACTCACGTTATCCATAACAAAGTTAAAAGAAAGAAAAGAGATTCATGAATTTAAAACTTTGATATCATGTTCATTTTATGATAATCTGACACCAAAATCCTTTTCTTTTGTTGGAATTTGTTATAATACTAGTGTATTATCATTTCAAAGTACTAAGGGAGTATAAAACTTGTACAACGTACCAGGATATTGGCATTTGTGCATGAGAAGCCCCCTAGTCTGGTATTTGCATCCTGCATTTGACCCTGAAATTGAGAATGCTAGTGCATATATGGGCTTACGTGAGTGTAAGATGACACAATCGGCTCAATTGTTACCAAATTAGCACATTAGAGACTACTAAATCAATGTTGGTTCAAGGTAATGACATGCAGAAAAGGGTTTTATGAGAAAACTAACGCAACTATAAAAAAGTGCAAATAATTTTCTCAGAGGAATTTGATCGAACAGTTAAACTGCAACACAGGAAGCAAGCGCATCATACCAAGTAACACGCACCTGCAAGCATCTTGTTGTTTGAATCCCTGATGCAGATGGACAAACAGAAGTGAATGTCAAATTGTCAAGTAAAAAGGAAGATCGAAGACAAAAGGATTGTTGTTGGATATTGACCCTACCTAAAGGATGAAATCAAATGAATGGAGGCTTGTTGGCAATCTGCACAGGAAAGTGAAAAGATGCATTCCATCCATTTCCAAAACAAAAAAGCACAAAACTAGTAGCACAAAACACACGAACCACTTCGAACCTCAGCAAAAGCAACAATCTAGCCACAGCAACCCAGTAACCCCAAAACTCCTATAACCAACATGCTTAAACCAAAGTTCAAATAATAAAAATAGCAACAGGCAAGTCACCCTATTTTCTACACAACTTGCAGCTGAAATTACACTATAATGCATCCAAACCAACCCCCTTTTTAACCAAAAACACCAGAATATGCTGTCCAAACTTAGAATTACAAAAACCTAAAAATGCACAACAATTAGCTGTCAAATCGCCTCAGCTTGACCGGATTCAATCCCCCGACTCAACACGAAATCCCTACATTGGTCGAATTCGACGCCTCACCTTGATATCCATGGCATGAGATTGTAAATTAGAACTCCAGCTACATTTCAATGGAAAATTTGATACGTACAGAGACTACATAGGGGGGATAGAGAGAGAAGATCCAGATGCGATAGAAATATATATGAATAGAATGTACAAACTGTTGTATGAAATCGATATATACAACCCTATATATAGAAGAATAACTCCATACACTCATACACACATACGTAAATCAAACAGAAAATCTTTACAATAGAAATCATACAAGCAGAAATCGATACCCCTAATATCGACATGAGGGGAGAGACAAAGAAGATCGACATGCGAGATGGAGAAGCAAGATCGACATGGACAGAAAGAGAGAGAGTAGCAAGGGAGAGAATACCTGGTGGTTGTTGTTACGTGCGGCGAGAAGCAGGGGCGGCGACCGGCGATGATGGAAGAAGCAGGGTGGAGGAGAGCGTGGCTTAAAGAAGTCTGTAGGAGAAGAAACGTAGGCCCGCCAAAATTTTAATTTTTTTTTTCTCCTAATATCTGCTTGTGGGCACAGAAGTCATGTAGCTTTTGGTTTGCATAAAGATGTTTCAAAACTAATTAAAGTTTGTTAAGATTCTGGCGTTTTGGTTCGTAAAATGTTTATTCAACGAATGAAACTTTAGAAGGAATTCTATCGAAATAAAAATGGAGGCCGGTGAAGATGAAGTCTAGGGTTTGATTTTAGAACTATTAAAATCTTTGGAATGGAACTAACCCAATGAACTAGATTTCTTTAAAAGTTGTGTTTTTTAAAGGAATCTTCATTCCAATTCTGTCAAACAGCACATCGGAATAAAATTTTTATTCAATATCCATCAGATTCTGTGAACCAAATGCCCCCTTAGAGTCTGCAAGGAAATTGTAATCGAGATTCAAATAATGTTTGGCTGGTTAAAAAAAATTGGAATTCAATTTAATAATTATATATATATATTGCCGACGGAGCAGTGAGAAAAATGCTCACGTGGCACAGTATTATTGGTAGAAATTCCTATTTTTAAGGCTGATTTGGCACAATATGATTGGTTAAAATTCAGAAAATTAAGGTTGCTGATTTGGCGCAATATAATTGGTTAAAATTCAGAATATTTAGGCTACTGATTTGATGCAATATAATTGGTTAAAATTCCGAAAATAATGGGATTCCCCCTCTATTTTAGCTCGATGAGATTCTACATAATTATCCATATTTTTCTATATATTTTAATGTTTCTGCAATTAAATTATGTAGATTTTCCGGAAAGAAATAAAAAATGACAATAAAATTTTAAATTTTCACTGTTGGAAATAGTTACAATCTAATTTATCAAGTTAAATAAAAATAACAAATCAGATTTTATTCCGCTAGAAAAATTCGAATTTGCACTGCTGGAAATAGATGCAATCTGATTTATCAAATTAAATAAAAATAAGAAATCAAATTTAATAGGCTATAGTATAACTGAAATATTAAGATATGCAGAAAAACACTGGATAATATCATAACTGAATATATAGAAAAAAAGATTCAAACTTGAATAATAAATAATCTCAGCTGCATATTTATCAAGTTATCAGTTCTTTATATAATTTGAAACCTGATAATTATTAGATGTTTATATAACGGGTTAAATTTAACCAAATATGAGATAAAACATGCTTTATTGAAGTTACGTACTAATATATATATATATATATATATATATATATATATATATATATATATATATATATATATATATATATATATATATATATAGACACACACACATATACATACATACTCACTCAGAGTCAGTAGGCATAATCAATATTAATAAAAAAAAACTGCACCAGCAGTGTCTGCGTGAATAAACTATACCGTTTCAAGATGAACTTCACGTATGCTAATCAACTAGATGAAGAGTTGAAGACGTTTTCAACTCCTGCACCTGCAGAAAAAAATTGCCAGTATTTTCTTTAATATTCTTTCAATATTTTGAAAATGATGTACATATATACTATAATACACATAGCATATATATGTTTGATACTTATGTTGCTGTTGTTTCTTACTTTATTTCTGTATCAATTCAATGAACACACACAGAGGTTACGAGACACACACAACACTCCGAGACTATTTAAGGGGACGTTTGGTTCGCAGATTTTTTTCCTTGGGATTTGCATTTTGTCAAAGGATTTGCATTTGTCAGGATTTTGTCAAAGAATCTACATTATCTTTTAGGAAAAATTTGTTAATCTGAAAAATGCAATGTAACTGAGTTTTAAAATCCTAGGGGGAGGCTGGGTTTTTAAATAACAAAGAAGGGAGGGATTTCAGAAATCCTGGGATTTCAAATCCTTACTGAAATCTGCGAACCAAACACAGGATTTTAAATGCAAATCCTAGGGAATCCCAGGAAATCCGCGAACCAAACGCCCCCTAAGTCTTAGAGCCTGACATTAACATGCAAACACACAGGTTTAAACACATAATTGCACACTACACACACTCACAACTCATATATTCTGTTTTTAACTTTTTCGGCAGCAACATAAGGTAAGATAAATGGCGATTGATACATAACATTAATCAATAAACATCCTTGCTAATTAAGTTGCCAAGGCCGAAGGCCATTTGACCTTCTTGCCCATTTTTACGTACAAATTTTAAGCTAAACACACCTGGACATCACACTAATACTGCACTTATTTTCGGTTTTGATCTTATTTTCCAGCAGTAGAAATGCAAGAATTAATGACAATTAATACTTGCATTTGTTAGAAGTATAAATGTTATTGAAACTTAAGTTATATTATTAAGTGTGACATTAATGATGTAAATACTTATTAGCCTAAGTTTGATACCGGTAATATCAAAAAAACCGGTCCATAGTAGTTACTCTGCAAACTGTCATTAGGACAGTTGCAGCCTATGATGAACCGTTGTGTCTGTTGGACACAAACAATGCCTATATATATCTGTATTGTAATCGTATGTATGTATGTATGATATCCAGAAATAATAAGTGATATTTAGTATATTTCTGTGTTCCTATATTCTGTCTTTTCTTTTTTGTTTCTGCATAACAGTGTCCGCAAACATGAGTAACAGCAAGTGTATACGAGATGTTTTCAATCAATCATATGCATCTGAATGTAATGATCCATATGCATCAAGAGTGTTATCATGCCTGGGACGTACAAATTCTATCAATTGGTATCAGAGCAGGTTCCAAAACTCTCCAACAGAAGAATCATGGATCAAACAGAAGATGCAACGATTGAAGTTGAAGCAACATGATCAGACTCAATCTCCACCGCTCACAATTTCACAAAGAAAACAGAGGAGATCACGCTGCTATGTTTGCAAGAAGAGAGGACATTATGCTTGGGACTGTCCACACAAAACGAAAGGAAAACAGAGTCTGATCGATGCAAAATCAGATATGAACATCAGTTCAAAGCCTGATCAGAAACTATGGGCACACAAGGATAAGGTATGTTTCGCTGGAGAATACATGCTCAACGGGACAGAACATAATCACTGGGATCATATCTGGTATGTGAATTCTGAAATTTCCACTCATATGTCTCCAAACAAGATTGTCTTCAAAAATCTGAAAAATTGTTTTATTGTGAATGATAAAGACCACGAAGACAATTTTGTTTTTGCACTTGGAATTGGATCTGTTGACATCACAACACATTTAGCAACCTACTCTATTCCTTATGTCAAATACACTCCTGAGATTAACATTAATCTCTTGAGTTTAAAACAACTTATTTTACAAGGATTCAAGGTTGACATAAAAGATTCAAAGTGCACCATAACACACATGTTTGATAAGTCCAATTCAAGTGATGAGTTTGATGAGACAGTGGGTCTTAAACTTCAAGATAATTTTCTTGCAAATTATTTTGAAGAGATTGACAAATCACTAGTGTTTGAAAAATCACAGAAGAGTTTTTCTTTATCAAATCAAGAACAAAGTAATTGGGAAATTAGATCCCTAAAAGTTGACAACATAAGTGAGTTTTTCAAGTTCTTGGATTTGATAAGTAAAGATGAGATTGTCATGAAATATAAAGAAGCATTTAAAAGAGCATTTGAGAGAATCATTGGTTGGTATCATAAAAACTACAACAACACAGCACCACAAGTTCCTGTTAAACTTTTTGGAATTCAGATTTGTTTGCTAGACTTATACAAGATTGTATTAAGTCATGGTGGCTTTGAGAAAGTCACATGTGAAGAAAAGTGGGGTGGATTAGCCAATGCACTTGGTTTTCCCTCCTACTACGCCCCTGGATTGATGAAAATATATGAAGATCACTTGCTTCTACCACAACGCTACTATGAGTTCGCTAAACCAGCCAAGTTTTGGCCTGAAAATGTTGCACAGACAAAGCAACAAATTGATGCAGCAAGAAGTTATGCTGATCATTGTGGAATCAGTAGCATGATGGAAGAATGTGATCAACGAGCAAGCAAAGAACATGTTGATGATGACAGCATGAAAGAAGAGGAGTATGTTGTTGTTTGAAAGATACCATTGCTGAATAAGTTTCATAACATTTAGGAGGTGAATGTTAGAAGTATAAATGTTATTGAAACTTAAGTTATATTATTAAGTGTGACATTAATGATGTAAATACTTATTAGCCTAAGTTTGATACCGGTAATATCAAAAAAACCGGTCCATAGTAGTTACTCTGCAAACTGTCATTAGGACAGTTGCAGCCTATGATGAACCGTTGTGTCTGTTGGACACAAACAATGCCTATATATATCTGTATTGTAATCGTATGTATGTATGTATGATATCCAGAAATAATAAGTGATATTTAGTATATTTCTGTGTTCCTATATTCTGTCTTTTCTTTTTTGTTTCTGCATAACAGTGTCCGCAAACATGAGTAACAGCAAGTGTATACGAGATGTTTTCAATCAATCATATGCATCTGAATGTAATGATCCATATGCATCAAGAGTGTTATCATGCCTGGGACGTACAAATTCTATCAGCATTTAAATCAACAAACCACATAGAAATCGATTAAAGGTTAGGCTGAATGCCAATTGGGCTTCTTGGCCAACCATTCTCGACAAAAACAGGAACTAACATACACATATGTAATTCGCGTACAACACAAAGACTTAAACATTCTGTCTTTTATCTAATTCAAGCAGCAAAATCAAATAAATAAATGGCGATCTAGACACACATATGGTCAACAAACACTCCAAGATAATTATGAATTCTTGATTGGGCACAAACAATGATTTAAAATGATGAAAAATACTTGAGAAAAACATTTAACAAAATAGCAATGTCAACAACTTGGCAAACCTTTAAAGAAAAATAAATTGAAACTAAAAACATGATATACGAGTAGTTGAGTAATACAAGTTACATAATTTTGTTCATGTAATAAGTGTCTTTCTTGTATTTGAATTGCATGTTTTTTTATGTTTTAAATTAGTTTGATGTATATTCTTAATTTTAAACATGATAGAAAGGAGATATCATAACGATATGTTGATTTTTACCGAACAAAATATAACAGTTTCAATAAAATATAATGTAATGATTAAAATGATAAAAAAAATACTGAGAGACCAAAATTATATAACATGAAAATATAATGATTTTTTTTCAATATTAACGCTAATATTTACGATAGATGAAACTAAGTTTAGATATAGCAAGTACAATATGGAATATATTTGATGTTGTATTAAAACTATTACTAGAATGTAAGTAAAATAAACAGACAACCAAAATATGTGTGTGATTATAATGCATTTTTATTAGAATATATAAAAAATAAATCAATCTTAACAATATCTTTATATTTTCCAACATTAATTATTTAAAAAAAAAAGTTAAAATAGAAAACTTATAATCTTTTATACCAATAAAACTGACAATAATGGAAATTATAAAATTTTAAACAAACAAACCTCAAATGTAATTACATGTAGTTATTTTTATGATAAAGTTAGTTTTTTTCAACAAACAATATATAAGAGTATATATGTATAGTCTTTCAAAAGCAAATTGTTTTTGTGTAATTGTTTAATTAAAAAAGTATCAATTTTGAAATAACTCACCCGAGCAACGCACGGGTATTCAACTAGTTTGTTTGGTTCATAAATCTGTTAAATGAGTTATAGTTAAATAATGTCAAATGACAAGAATACTCATTTTGATTATTTTATTATCATTTTCATCTTATCTTATTTATATGAAGTTAGCATCAAAATCAATAAGTAAAGTTAATATCAAAACCAATAAAGAAAGTTAATCATTCGTGTGTGTGTGTATCAGTGCAAGTTAAATATATATATATTTAAATGTCCATGTAAATATATATAATTAGATAAAAATTAGTAATAAAAATAACAAATGTCAATATTAAATATATATATTTTTTAATCGGTCCTTTACCGGTACTGAACACCGGTACGGGACCGGAAGGTACCAAGTTTTTTGAAATATAATATTAGTATCGAATACCAAACCGATTATTGAATTTTGGTACCAATACGGTACAAGTTCAGTGTCGTAAAATCGGTAAAAAAATCACACCCCAAATCGAATTTATTGATTCACTTAGTTTAATGACAAAGTTATTGTATAATCTATTAACTTACTAGTGCATCGCACGAAAAAATAATGAATAAGATTCGATGTTGATCTATAGAATTAGAGATTAGGGTTCGATATTTAGTATATTAATATATTAAATAGTTATTTTATTATAAAAGAAATAAGGGAATAATTTAACGACAAAGTGACTTGTAGCTCAATGGTTAAATCGTTGTTTTGTGGTATTAGAGGTTTCGGGTTTGCTTAAGCTAAGTAATTTATTGTTTTATTTTTTTGGAGAAACATAAAAAATGGTGGACCGACTTCAACTGAACTGACCAGTTAAAAACCAAATCGATTTGGACTGTTAGGCAGACCAACTCGGATCTACCAAGTCATGCATCAAATGATCTTGATGCATCATTTTTCCGCGTGATGTACCATGATTTCCTTTGTGATGCACTATGGTTCGAATTGTACCAACCGCGTAATACATCAAGTGATCGTGATGCACAATTTTTCCCATGTGATGCATAATCTTCTCTGCGTGATGCACAATGTGTGTGTGTGTACGTGTGTGTGTGTATATAAAATGTTTGATGCACCACCTGATCCAATGGCTACAGAATAGTTTTCTCATGCATTATGGTTCTCCCTTGAATACACACACAGACATATGTATAAGGATTCAAGGGAGATCCATAATGCATCGGAAAACCACTTTATAGTCATTGGATCAGGATGTATATTAGCAGAAATCGTGATGCATCACGCGCAAATTATGATGCATCGCACGAGAATTGTAATGCATTTGTGGTTCTTTCTTTGTTTCCCGATACATTATTGCTTTCCCTTAAACCTCACAAACACACACACACAGAGTGAGAGAGAGAAAGAGAGAGAGAGATTTTCTTGTGTATTATCTTTAAACAAAATTTGAATGACCCAGTTAAGGTCAAATTATTGTTTTCAAAAAATGTTTTACACACAATGTCTACAACGTTTAAGTTTAATTGATTCAAATTTCATACCCAACTTACTAACAATTCCCAAAATTTCCATGGATATATACTCATCTTTTTTCAAAGTTAAATTGATTTTTGATGCTTTTGTGGTAATTAAAGATATGGGTTTCATGGAAATCAATTGCTTCATGAATTTTTTTATTCCGAATATTAATTTTGTCATGGGACAAATTAGTTAGTCACTATGCAATCAAGATTTTTAGACATATTCTAATTAGGTTAGGGTATATAAGACACATTTTGTATTAAGAGAAGCATAAGAAGTATTTGAATTGAACGAAACTGCATAGCAAGGGATTTGTTGTCTGATATTTTAAGTTCCGATGAATTGTTCTGTGTCAACTTGTTCTGATTTTACTTTGAGCTTTATCAAATTTATTAGTTTATTGGATTTATAAACATTTGATATGTAACAATAATAGTTAGTTTAGTGCTCATTAGGTTTGTTCATTCTTGATCGAGTTTCTCAACTAGGATTTTGTTGTTTGTCCATTATTGGTGCTGTAATTTTGTCCATCAATGTGTAGATAAGAGATTATTGTCCATCAAAGGGTAGTTAGGTCGTAATTAACATCTATTAAAATTTAATAGAGTTCTAATTCATTTTGTTCTATTCATTACAACCAAACATGTGACATGTTTTATTTTTTAGACTCTAATTAGTTTGACAAATTTCATTCTATAAAAAAATCATTTGTGAATAATAGGTTTGGTTAGAACTGGTATACAATTTGTGAAACTAATTAGAATCTAAAGAAGTAGAACATGTATCATGTTTAGTTGTAATAAATAGAATGAAAACTGAAATTGAAACCCTTGAAAAAAAAAAACTATAACTTGAAATCTAAAATTGAAAAATGATTAGTTTTCGTTAACTAAACGCAACCTTAGTATTCCCATTTCGAATTATTAGTATGATAATAATGGAGATATATTACGTCACTAAGGAATAAATTGAAATTGATCATGTTTTGTTTAGTGCTTCTTGTCACAAATACACGAAGCTAAATCCCCTTGTTACAACATAAAATATTAACTTCGTTCCAACTCCTAAATATTAATTAAAAATAGTTTGACTATGATAAATTACTATTTAAAATTAGTAAGTATAGTTAAAGTGTCGTAATATCTGTTTAAAAAGAGTGTGAACGCTATATAAAATGATTTAATAAGACAACAAGATATTATATATATATATATACATTTACCAAGATAAATTTTACTATTCATAACCTATTCATTCTATTTCTTTTTTATTTTTTGATTTTGTTTTTAAAGTTTTCTTATATAATTTATTTATTAATTTGTTTTATTAAAATAAAAAATAATATTACTATCTTACTTAATACTAATTTAATATGATATTTAAATATTGTAGTTTTACATTTAATACAAATTTGAATTCAAAGTCATTTTTTAAATATTGTTACTTTATTTAATCCAATTTTAAATTTACTTATTATTAATTATTATTGCTTTGAAATTTTTTTCTTATTTTTTTATGTTTTGATTTCTTTCTATTTTTATCGCTTTTTAAAAAATAAATAAGATTACACATAAGTTTTAATACATGTAAAGTATAGTGAAATTATTTCTTTTTAAATATGAATCATCAAATTTATTTCTATATAAAGAAAAAATAGTCGTTATTATCATAAAACATATTGTATATTATCAATCTTTTTTTGAATAGAAAAATACACACATCCCTAATCTTACTTTTAAATTTACATATTTATATATCATCCAATATTAGTTACTATACTTAATTTGTTTGATAGATAGATAACACTATTCATAAATCAAATAGATAACTTTATATGTATTATTTATTAAATTGTTTTATTATTGTAATTGTTGTTAAAATAGTATCATCATTATTGTTAAATTATCTACATATATATATAAAGTAAACTTAGAATCAAATGAGATGCTAAATGTATCTCTAGAAATGTTAAAATCATTGTGATTCATTTTTACATATTGATTCACAATTTTTTTTATTGTATAAATAATGAATCATAAATTTTAAGTTAAGTGAATCAACTTCACAATGTTTTGAGATAATTTATTAATTTATAAATATGAATCATAAATTCAAAATAAACGAATTAATTTACAAAATTAACGAATCATAGTGCTTCTCACATTGCTCAATATATATTCGGCTTCTCACGATAACCTAAACACACACACACACACACACACACTCACATATTAAATTTTCTTTATATTTTGTTTGTATTATTATCATTATAAAATTTAGCAAAATGAATGTAGTATATTTAGAATTTGTTTTAGAAAATATAAAAATAGCAAATGACCCTTTTAAATAATAATAACATTAAATTTATAGATGTTATTAATTTTGACTAAAAATATATTTTAAATTCATTACATTATATATTTCAGCTTAAATTATTTGTTAATGATTCTTATACCCGCCGCAAAGCGCGGGGTGTTTCACTCGTTATTATAACAAGATCAAATAAAAATATAAGCAACAACCCTTTGTGTATGAAATTGTAAGATGATCAATTGATCATAGACACAAAAGCAACAAAACGACCAAGGGTCAAGACCATCTTCGTAAAGGCTATATAGACAACTAAAATGATCCCTCAATGAAACAAGGGAAGCGTAAATAAAACTAAACGCTCAAGTAACCGGCCCAAAAAACTATAAACAATAATGTTTTTATAATTTATAAAGTTGTAAAAGAAATGAAAAAAACCTGTTATATTCTTCTATAACCCTTAATTGCCGTTAGACATCATCATATGGTAGATCTTTGATGTCCCTCGGCTTCTTGCCCATGCCATTGCCAAGTGACAACCCTCTTGTCTCGCTATGAGAGTATGTGTGACTTATCATCTTTTATCCTCACGGAGTCAACGTACACTCTAATCCCTCGTTTCCTCACCATATTGGAAAGTGGAAACAACAATTGTCCCTTCTCATGACGTTGTCATCTCTTCTACGTCGATGAATTCAAGTTGAAATTATAATAATGATGATACGTGTCGTAACTAAATTATAAATAAGTTTTAATGGATTGCAAAACTACAACACTTAACATTAAGTTTAGACTTAGAGGTATCAAGGCTAAAGCAAACCTAATTGAGACTCTTTACTCTTAATAGTTTGATAAGCACATGATTAAGGGCATTTGAAAAGAAGGTTATGATTAATTGACAAAATTAAATTGATTGTTGCTAAGTAGTAAATAACGACATAATAAAATTGACAACATCATTTTAAAAAACTGCGTAGAAAACTTTCAGAGACAGTTTACTTAATAGTTTTCAATAAGTTTTCATCGAAACAATAGTTATGTGAAAACGTGTTCAAATTTGATTTTTTTTTTTTTTTTGGTTCTTGGATTTTTATTTTCAATTTTATAAGGAAAATTTGAAACCTCCCAAGATTAATGATTTTAATTACAATTATATATATGCTATATGTATAAAGCTAAAAGTTATATAATTTCCATTTTGGCATTCCTAAAAACTTAATAGTAAAAAATATAATATTATCGGTCCCTCTAATTAAATGTACAATTTCATGTCTAATCATGAGATTTAAGGTTTCAGATTTAACTAGTAGTGGCCGTAGTGGTTTTTGATAGTATCAATGGTAATGCGGGGGAGCAGGTAGCAATGCACAACGATGGTGGTTGTCGTCGTCGACGGAAGGCTACAGTATAACGAAGGAGAGAAAGACATCTTAGTTTTAACGAGAGTTTTTTAAAATTAAAAAAATATATAATTATAACATTTTAAAATGGTTTTTGTTTCATAGAAACCAAAATTGGAAGTTGCCAACACACCGTTATCTTTGCAACCATAGAATATGCTTATTCAATGATCTTATAATAATGAAACTTACTATAAACACAATTGTTCGTGCATTTTTATTTTATTATCATGTTTATCAATTAAGTGAAGGTTTAATATGAAAAACTCAACATGTTTTTTACGTTTTTATGATTTAGTCCATTTGTGTTATTTTTTTACCAATAAAATCCTTAATTAATATATTTGCTTGTGATTATTTAAATTTTTCTTTATTTTTTCAAAAAAGTCTTTAAGTTTGTGGACTTCATTGATAATAATAGTAAAAACATATTGGTTTTTTTTGTGGAAAAAGACAGTGTTGATTATGAAAAAAACAACAAAACTTTTTCGATAACCAGACTGAAAACAATAACTTAAAGACTTTCTAGTAAAAAAATAACATGGAGGGAGTAAATCGTAAAAAACACGAAAACATGTTGATTTTTTTATATATTAAACTCTTAAGTAAATACTCAGAATATCATTAATAATATTTATTGGACTTTTTTTTTTATTAAAGAAGTTAACGTTAATATTTATATATTTGTAGTAAAATTTTACATTCCAACTTTGTCATAAACGAAAATCCCTATTGAGAAATTAGGAAGACGAACTACATTTAAATTAAAACAAAATAAAATAAAAGAATTTTAAAAAATCTACTTTGGAAGCAAAATTCAAGTTGAATTTGCTTCACTTCTTTTATGCAACCAACCGCTCTTGCTCTATGAACATTTGCTCCGCCCATACCGGCAGCCTCTCTCCACCACGACCGCCGCCGCCGCCAGCATATCTCTGCTTCTCCGACGAACTATACAACCCGACTTCAACCGACGAAACATCTTTCACCAACGTATTCACCCATGAAACGTCCGGCTCATGACCCACATTCGTAGCCACACCATTTCTAATCGCAAAAGATGCAGACTTTCTAAGCTTATTAGCCTCTTCACCATTAAACCCCCACTCCAATTTCCCATCCGGCGAACCCCATTGCGAAAATGGCACACCCATGGCCCCTGAACCTACACCTGCCCCACGGTCAATGAAGCTCTGGCTACGTTGCTTCGAGAACGCACCAGACCTTGAATTCATTACCGCCTGAGCAACCGCCGCTGATGAATCAAATGCAAAGTTACTTGCAGGTTTTCTCATCGGAGAAGACACGTAATTCCCTCGGAGCTGGTTAGGACTCTGCCGGATTTGTTGGTGCCCGGATGGAGATTGCAAATCGAATGATCCGAAAGCATCATCAAGATTAGTACCCTTTAATTCCCCAAATCTATTACCGTAAACATTTCCTGATAAATCGTCAATCATTTGTTGACGTTTTTGTTGACTTCTTAAACTCTCCAATTCCAAATCTCGTACACTTAAAGCAGTCCTTAACCGACTACCGGAAAGTTGTAACACCGGTGGTGTGGTCGGCAACTGGTTCGGGCTAATCGAACCCATTTCGATGGAACCAGCAGACCCTGATTTAGGCGAAGGAATCGCTGAGCCAGTTGAGGCATACAAAGGCCTCAATTCCTCAACTTTGTGCGCAAAAAAACACACCTTTCGCGCACAGCCAGTTTCATCTTTACATAAACGAGTTTTGTATTGAGCTGGATGAAGCCAAGATTCAAACACCCCGTGTGCATACTCGCACGAATCACCATTAACGCAGCTTCCTTTACGAAACTCCGGGCACGGGACACAGCTGTAGTTATACTTCTTCGGGTCACGCCGGCGAGCATTCTCGCCCGGATGAACGAACGGGCATTCCGTCCAATCATGAGTGTAAGCTCGTGAACATGGCTTTACTTTGAATGTATACATCCTAAACTCGTCGGAGCCGTACAGACCGTTGTTTATGTCCGGCAAAGATACATCAACCGGATACTCCTTTTTCGCCGTAACGATTTCTTCGATAACGAAACCTTTCAACAACATCTCTAAACCTTTTCGAATCGAGGATTTGATTCCCCGAGCAATTAAGTCTCCAGGTTTGTTCCCGTTATCGTCGGTTATAGTAACGTCAGCGCCGGCGTCAAGTAAAATTTTCACCGATTCAACTGAATTAACAGACCCACCGGCAGAAGCGCAGTGGAGAGCGGTGACGCCGTCTGAACCAGAACTTTTATTGACGTTGATTCTTTTACTACCGATTATGTATTTTAAAACTCGACTACTTCCGTAAAGGGAAGCAATCATCAACGGCGTTCGTTCATCAAACCCCATCGTCTTCTTCAAAGAATTCCGGCGTCCGTACCAAATTCCGACATCATCTAAACCGCATCCTTTCCCTTCAACTTGTGAAACGAACCCAGAAACATCATCAGCAGCTGCTAATTCAAGCAATATCGAGGATTTCAAGAGAATCCTTAATTTGTTATCTTGAAATTGATCTCCTCCCTCCATTATCATAGAAGTAGAGAAAGTTTGTTGTGTAAAATTGTTTGAATTGTGGATGATTGAGAGAATGAATTGGAATGAATGGTATTTATATATGATTATAGAATTGAATAATATAAATAATGAAAATGGAATGACACGAGGGGAGAAGGAAGGTGTGAGTTCCTTTTTTAGTCAAAGTCAAAGCATTCAACAATGGTGGAACTGAAGGTACACCCACTTCAAAACTGCAAAATTAGAAATGAAAACGAAATGAAATGCAAATGCAAATGAAATGCAAATCTGAGGTGGCGGGATTGTATTGGTTCCTACTTTTTCTACTAAAAAGTTGACCAGAAAATTAATGGGCAAGAGCAAGTTCAATGGAGCGTGAGCTTGAATGTGAACCCCACGCGGTTCAGTTCAGGTGCAATGGACCGGGCTCGGATGGAGACCGGTGTACCAAGTATAAGTGTTCATTGTTTAATTAAACTTGGTGAAGCCCACGATTAATCGTTTTTACGAGCAAAAACCTAGTTGTATAGTGTTTAAATTATAACTACTTGGCAGTTATATTTTTTTCCTAAAAGTTACACAAAAAATAAAATAATAATAATACGGAGGCTACAAGATTATTAAATCATAACATCTAACGTCTCGGAGAGAGAGAGAGAGACAAACATAAATATAAAATTAACTACTTAATGTACTTGATAAATATCGTCTAACTTGAGTAAAAACATTCTATTCATGAACTTTATCTTTGAATTCCAGTTTAGTATGGATGATACGGTTTTGTCATCCCCACAAAACCATATGACAATTAAAAATGCCTCATGAAATATTTTGTCCAAACATTTATTATTTGTCGACGGGAACTTTTTCCTAATGCAATGCAAAAAGTTGAATTCACCAACTCGAAGATGAAGACCCTACCAAGACAAACATTTCCAAACATTCTTAACATCCATTGATTACTCTCTATCCTCACATGTTAGGACATACGGTAGAAATAACTTCGGCGCCTCTATTTTCATATTCAGACAGTGTAGAATTTTGTCATGTGAATCTCTTCTAACAAAAAAATATTACTTTTCTCGAATCTCATTTATTCCACAAAGTTTTCACATTCAAGAGAAGATTATCATCAATCAACGTAGACAAAGTTTTAATAGAATAATCACCTTTTGAGTCGAGCACCCAATTCCATTTATCCGGATGAGGCCCGAGCAACACCACCAAACTAAGAATACGAGAGTGTTCCATCAAATCTTACAACCCTCTGCCCCTTGGAGGAGATCTCCAATTCCAGTAAAAAAAAAACATATTACCATCACTTAATTTACCTTTGTCAACAACCGTACAATCTTTAAAAAATTCCATGGCAAACAACCTTAGGAACTTTTTGAACAAAGGATCACATTGGACATTCAAAGAATATAACCAAAACATCATGCCAACCCCATTCCCTATAATCTTACAACATGAATTTTCAAAAGATATAACTCAATTGTCATCCCTAACGTATAGGCATCGAACTACTTTCACCCACACTACATTTTCTTCAGTTTTAACTCGTCTCAGTCATTTGCCTAATAAACTGAGATTCCTTATGAAACTGTTGACTCCTATCCTTCCATCCTTCTTCTTTGCCAACAAAGCTTTCTATTTTATCGAAGCAATTACTTTTGCTCATTCTTTGAAACCCTAGAAAACCCTCATATGACAACGTTCAAGTTCCCCTATAATAGTACATAAAGAGAAATAGTACATAGACAAGTTGCTTAAGTGTTAATCTACCTCCCCATGATTGTAACCCTCCTTATTCAAAAATACCCATTGGAAATTGCCATTGCGTCATGCTTCCAGCATTATAACATGCAAAGACTCAATCAAGATAATAAATAAAAACCGAGAAAGTGGATCTCCTTGCATTTCCTCCCGCTCCATTTTTTGCCAAACGGGAAGGATCGAAGTAGAATCCCAAGAGAGACAATTGCACTATTTTGGACCAAAGCACATTTGAAAAATGAAATCCAAAAGATAACCCCGTTTTATAGAATCAAAAGCCTTCTCGAAATCAGTGTTGCAAACCATCAGCCTCATCCCCTTTCTTTTCGCATAAATTAACTAATTTATTATCAGTTAGAATGTCATCTAAAATTTACAGACCATTAAGAAATGCAGTTTGATCAAGATTGATAAACTTATGCATAACCTTTGCCATTCTTATTGTTAAGAGGTTTGACAAATTTTTGTATATGCATCCTATTAGGCTGACAAGACGATAATCATTAAAAGTTACTGAATCCCTAACTTTCAAAATTAGAGATATAAAGGATAAGTATCCATCACCAATGAATGTTCAAATATAGCAATCGAGTATGTACAACCTGACTAGAATGAGCATGAGATGATCAGTCCCCGACAGTGGCCATCTATTAAACCTTATCATAGGTCGCACCGGAGCATGAATCTGTCATCATGCCGAAGCATTTTACCAAAAAGGATGCACTTTCAAATGAACATTAGTTACATGTTTATAACATGTCAAATACGGGAGTGCATCAATAACAATATAATCATATTAGAGTGACAATAGATATGCATGCACAACATGAACAAGTTATCATGTAGTAATTGTGTATGCAATGCAAAGACAAAATATGCAGGAATATTAATTTATTACTCACAGTGGTTTATATTAACAAGGATGTTCCGAAAGTATTTACAAGGTCTTACACAACACCAGATATAATTGCTTTTCTTTAACCTAAAACTTTATAATTGTCAAGACGGACTTTAATCGCTTTTCTTGTATCAATGTGTGTTAGATAACACCACAATGAACTCGTTATATTATTTATATCGTCTAATATTAGTGTTTGTTACTAACATAACTGTAGTGAAAATTTCCAATTAGAATGTCCAATTTTGGAACCCCTTTACATCCGAAGTTTGCAAATTTTTTTCCCAATATTGATCTTAAATTCCGAAGTTCGGAACCCATAACTTCCGAAGTTGCCTCACTCCCGAAGTTGGTTCCAAATTGTTGCTATTGAATTCCAAAGTTGGAATCCCCCATTAGTCCAAAATCCTATACTTACAAATTGTTACAATTATTGGCAACAAATTCTTTTATATATATATATATAGACTAAGGATCTTTTGTGAACACTTTATTCGTTGTGAACATTGTGAACAACCATAAAATAGCTTTTGAATCTTATGAATCTTGCTGAAAATACTACCGAACCCTTCTATTAACTCATTAATCTTATTGGATCCTATGGATTTTATTGAATCTAATTAATTTGTCGAATCTCATGTATATATTCTTGAATTTTCATTCTAGTTGTAACTTTGATAAATCAACTTATATTTTAACTCATTTTGAGTTCTACTTTCCACATATATTTTCATTACTTACCTGAACTCTTCATTAATTTTTTAACTCATAATATCTTAATTTAATAAATTAGAATAAATTAAACATTCAAATTACTATCATTTTGAACTTAAATACCGGATTACACATAAATCAAAACATGGTTGTTACAAAAAGTATTATCATGTAACATATAATGATTAATGCACAATATGAATTATAATCTTTGTTGTACATCATTAACGATTGTTGAATTTATTATAAGTAATATATTAAATACTATTAATCTGGTTTAATTAGTTTAACAAGAGAATATTTTTTAAATTCATTAATATATATTTTTAAATTATCTAAATAAATTTATTTGGTTAAATTAAGTAATTTGGTAAATACAAATTAATATAGTATAAGATAATTGGAGTTGAAGATTTTAGTGTATATGGTTGGAGATATGGGTGTTATATGTGGACCAAATATCCGAACCGAACCGGTTGGTACCGGTCCCGAGTAGCACCGAATGTAAAGTAATGGTCCGGCCCTCGGGTTTATATTTTAGCCAAATTTGGGTTCGGTCCGGTCCGATAACACTCCTAACCTTCGAACTGAAGTAAGTTTTTGAGTTTTTGTACACCAAATACCCGAACCGAACCGGTACCGGTCCCGAATAGCACCGATTGTAAAGTAATGATCCGGTCCTCGGGTTTAGATTTTAGCCAAATTCGGGTTCGGTCCGATTCGGTTCGGGTTTGGTCCTGATAACACCCCTAGTTGGAGATGAAAAAAAAACTAGAGGAAGAATATGCTAAGAAGATGTTTTTAATCCTTCTAGAGATGAAGAAATAAAGATGGTTGGAGATAACCTGAAAGGTATCTAGAAGTTTTTCTAATATGATAGTGATTATCTTTTTAATGCTTTGTCCTTTAATTTCAATGAAAAAGAAAACAGAATGGTAAGAGGGAAGGGTATACATACCTTTCCCAAAACTACCATTCTGTACACATCAGCGTCACATCAGCTTTTCTCCCTTCACCTTTCCCTATCTTTCTAACTTGAAAATACCCATCTTTCTTAACCTTTCCATCTTTCTTAATTTTTTTAAAATAAATTCATTGTAATTAATAAAACAATTAAAGATAAAACACTTAATTTTATAAATATTTAAAACTATTACAAAACTAAAATTAAAAACTACGCAATTAAAAATACGAAAAAAAAATTACAATACTAAAAATACAAAAATGATATTATGAACGTAAAATACGAAACTAAAATATTAATAAAACAGTTAAAACTAAAATATTTAAAATACGAAATCGAAATTACAAATGAAACACAAGTACGAACATAAAATACGAAACTGTACGAACGAAACAACAATTACGAAACGAAAAATAAAAAAAATACAAACATTTACGAAACTATAATAAAAAACAACAATAAAAATAAAAAAAATTATATAACTAAAATTATATGTGTGTGTGTGTGTGGCCGGTTGAAAGGAAGAAAAAAAGGGGTGAAACCGAGCGGTGTCGCGCGAGGAGCAGAAGCCGAGCGGCGTGGAATTCTTGCGGGGCCGATTTGCCGGGGCGGTGTGGCCAGCGGCTTCGGGGTGAGGTGGCAAGGCCGAAGCCCTTGTGGCTTCTGTATACCGTTCACCCTAAAGAAGATGAAAGAAAAAAAAAAACATAAAGTAACGTACGAAAAAGAAAGTAAAAATAAGTTTCCAAAATAAGACAATTTTTTAATTTCTTTTCCATTATTCTCACTGTTAAAAAAAAAAGAGTTTCATTAATTTTTATTTTAATTTTTTCACCTTTTCCTTTATAATGTTATAGAACACAACAATATTTTGTTTCTTTTTTAATTTTTCTTTATTTTTTTTTAACTTTCTATAGTTAGATTATGTTAAAGAAAACAATGCAAGTCTAAACTTGATGATAAAACTTTATTCAAACGCATATATATAATAATTAAGTGTCACTTTGAGTAAGTAGAGAATTATAAGATAAAAAGAAGAAATATTAAAAGCTAAATATATATGAATAAAATTTGATTTAAATTATTTAGATTTAATTTAAATTCAAATTAAATTATACTTGGATAAATATGATCTTTTATCCATATTAGAATGATCAAATTATGATGAGTGTGCTTAGAAGTTAGAAGGCAACATAATACCCTTTATATTTATTAGAAAATGAGTTAAACATATTATCATTAATTTACTTATTAAATTAATTACTATAAGATGAAATTTATATTCCCACCAAATGACCAAAGAAAAAGTAGAATTTTCCACTCCCAAGTGGAGAGTAGCATTAATTCTAAAAGTCACTTTATAATTCTTTTTAACTTTGTCGCGGAATTATCCACACGTTTTCAACGTTTATTTTGACTCTTTTTATTAAAGAAATATTAAAATAAATTCGCTTGAACTTTTACAATAAATCATTTACATCTCTATAATTAAACTTATAAACTATTTATTTCATATTAACATCCTATTAAGATTTTTGGTGATTAACCATATTTATAAATAAAATAAAAAATTTAATAGGCTGGTGTACGTACTTATAATATAAATAATATACGAGTCACACTACTAGTTTATCTATGTTGAATGTGACTCGAATATTGGTGATACGAATGAATATCGCTCGATTCTACTGCCTAAGATGTCCTTCCCGGTACCTGCTTGAGTTAGCATAAATACAAATGCGTATAGTAGTTGGGTTCGTCCCAAATCTGGTTGTATATTCAGTTTAAGGTTTTGATCGAATTTGTCTATATATTGTATAGATTGTTAGAGTTGCATTGTATTCTCGTTGATTACCTCGCATAAAGAATACTCATTTCTGCCTATGGACGTATGTCACATTGACTGAACCACATAAATTTTATGTGTTAGTGTCTGCTTGCTTTTACAATTGTTTCATAACACCCCAACTAACTTATAACAAAACTCGCTGCTACAGACGACCCAACTTTTTCTAATGCAACCCACCATCTTACATCATCATCAATGTATGTACTAGAAATATCATTTTCTCTTTAGTGCCAATAACTATAATATTATATATTTCCTTTTTCTGCTTACATTTAAGGCACATAAACATACACACGCGGTAAGGTGTAATGGTCAATGAGTAATCATGATCGATATATAGGCAACAACATCATGTTAGACAACGAAAACATCTTTCAACATAGAACAGATTTTCACGAAAATGAGTATAAACCAATGCATTATATTCTTCTACCCTGTCGTAACCCTAGAGACTACATCATCCCATTATATTGCATGCCCAAATACTACTTGATCGAGCACACCTAGCCTTCGTAACATCGTCATGGAACACCCAATGTTTCGATAATCCATGACTAACCCTAATATGATGGTAAGTATTAGATGTTTAATGATTAGCGAGACCATGACACTAAACACTAAATCACATGAAACTGGAATTGCGACAACAATACCTTAATTTGATGGATACAAACAAATCACATTTATCGAAAAGTTCTTCAAATAGTGGCCATCTCTTCTCTTGTTCATCCTATTGCTTATAGTGCGTGCAATCAATGCCAACCAATGCATATCAGGTATGCTTGAGAAGTGTTGTTTTTTGAAGCTTAAATTTTTAGCTTTTAAAAAATTAGTTTTTATTAAGAAAATGTTATGTTTGAATGAGAGAGTTTGGATTTTCAGTTTTATATATATATATATATATATATATATATATATATATATATATGTATGTATGTATGTATGTATGTATTTTTTTGAGCTTTTGCATGTGGTAGAATATACTTACTTTTTCACCATTTCGATAATCATAAATTAAAACTTCTAATTAATATCTATGTAATAAAAGAGAACACAAAATGACATATGATATCACCACATTCCATCTAAAAAGATATATCGATTTAATATATATGAATTCAGAAATAAAAAATTTAAAATATCGTTAAAAAATAACTATATATTGTGTGAGACCCAAGATTTCTCAAAGGTCTCAAGTCAAGGCCCAGTAGCAACGCAATATCAATCATGAAACTAAGATAAATTAACAGTGCGGAATTAAAGTTAACTACAATCAGAGACAAATTTAAGTAGCAAGGTACAAACATCTAGACTATTACATCAAATCACATAATATAAACTAGACCCGAACCCCAAAGCTCTATCATCTGACAATACCAAGGTGTTGAAACGGGTTCTAATGCACTTCAAGCTCTTTCAGAGTCCTGACCTATGAACTAGGTCCAGCCAATCCTTTGCCTTTACCTGAAAAATAATGCAACAACGGGTAAGCTTATTTGCTTAGTGAGAATATAGAATTTCACATTTAACATGCAATTATGAACGCGGAAGCACATGCACTGCACTCGGCTCATGCACGGCTCAGCTCTATATGCACTGCACTAGGCTCATGCACAACTCAATCTCGAAGGAACATTGGCCAATTAATGCTCTTTTGATGCGCGACTTTGCTCAGCTCCTAGTTATAAAACTGTTGTTACTCTTGAGAATTTTAGACAATTCATAGGAAATGCTCGGATGATGATAAATCCATACACACGCATCATTAGTGGGGATCAGCCACGTACTGGGCTAGCTACCAGTAAAAGCTCTATATGGATATCATCGGAATGCTCAGCTCTAGCTACCCTCTGTGCTTTCATCACGTAAATCAGCACATCATAAGCCTAACATTAACCCAACACTGAGCAATAGTGATGGTTTTAAGCTTAACAATCAAATGACTCATCAAAGAATCGAATCTAGAAGAAGAAATATTCAGCTCAACAAATCATAGTAAATATACTATGACAATATATCAGTAAGCTCAAGATCAGAATGCCAATAAAATCAAAATCATGCAACAAAACAAGTTTATGCTAGAGCAAATTGAATCAATAAAGAAAACTGAAAAGAGAAATAAACATAAAAAGAAACAAACTGAACAGTCAAGCGAATCCGGATCCGATAATGAGCATGTCAGTAAGCGAGTTGTGCAGCCAAAAGGCTGTAGATTCAAAGACTTCAAAGCGAGTGGTGCCTTAACGTTTGAAGGCACAGTAGATCCAATAAAAGCGTTAGATTGGATAAGTCATACTGAAGAGATCTTCAGTATCTCAGAATGTCTGGACAGCAATAGAGTTAAGTTTGCTACAGCACTGTTCGTTGGAGCTGCTAGAGCCTGGTGGAAAACACAAAGGAGTATCTATGGTGAGGAAGCAATTATGACATTGGACTGGGAGCAGTTCTTGGAGATGTTCAACGCCAAATACTGCCCAACAGACAAACAAGACAAACTCGAGATGCAGTTGATGCAATTGAAACAAGGAACTAAGACTGTTGATGAATACGAGCATGAGTTCTCGAGACTTTGCGGCTACTCGTCATATCAAGTAGCAACAGAAGAGCGTAAGATAAACCGATTCAGACTGGGTCTGAATCCAACATATAGAAGACAAATGAGTAGTATAAAATTCAAAACGTATCTCAGTATTGTGGAAGCAGCAAGGATGGTGGAGCGAGAATTCACAGATTCTAGTTGTGAACCCGTTATGATGGCTATAAGTCCTACATGTCCATCTCCACCTAAGAAACAGAAATCTAGTAGATTCTTCGGTTCATCAAAGTCCAGTCAGCAGCAGTCACAAGCATCCTCTACACCTCAGAAGACTAGAGTATATTCCATACGATCAGAAGCACGAGTGTGTAAACGTTGTAACAAATTTCATAGCGGACGCTGCAATCCTATAGATGTGACCTGTTACACTTGTAAACGGATTGGACATGGAAGCGATGAGTGCCCAGAAAGAAACGACGTATGCTACAACTGTGGTGAGCGTGGACATTATGCCAAGCATTGCCCAAACGCACGCGTGCTTACCAAACCGGAACAACCAGTTGGCAGAACAATCCAGCAGAGTACTACAATGATACCTACAGCAAAGGCGCGAGCTTTCCATATAACTGCTGAGGATGCCGAGGAGACACCAGAGACGCCAAAAGACCCCAATGGTAACTAATAATAAGTTTCCTTATATGATATAAATGATTCAATTCCGTTTCCAGCTGGAGATCGATTCTAAAATAAGTAGTGAGTTAACTGTACAACCCTGTCATCGATATTGAATAATGCGGATGACATATGGGTTGTATCAGTTGAAGTTACGATACGAATACATTTCCTATCAGAAATTATACCTATAAACAATATAGGTATTGTAATCTGAATCATGTATGATTCAAAGGCTCTAAGAAATCAAAATATAATCCTAAGCACCAGCTACTTCGTAAATCCTTGTAATCTGATTGATTACAGAGTGTCTTATAATGAGACAGAGGTAGAAGTTGCTGATCCAATAAACATTATTGAGAAGAATGTTTGAATCAAGTAATTAAGCACCCAATGTCAACTTGAATTGAAATCAAAGAAGTCAGAGGCACAAAGCGAGAGTGACAAAGAAATAGATTGAGATCTTTGTGAAATCAAGCGATTGGTCATAAATGACCGATGAAATGCCGTATATGCCAAATAAATGTAAGAATGGATTCTCATGATGTCGACGCGAGACTAGTGAGATATCTAATATGGAATTCTTATTCCACCTAACTGTGCATAAAATAAAAAGCTTATGCCAAAAGAGTGAAGTAATCTTAAATTCATAGATTCACCAATGAAAGTCAAACATAAGTTTGTACACATGATTAAATGGAATTCTTATTCCATTTGCTTGTCTGAGCAAAGAAATTATAAGTCTTCACAACAGTCAGCGCAAATCAGAAATTATCTAAGAGATTGATGATTGTAGCATCATCAATAAAAGAAATTGTTTCATAAAGTACAAATATCAGATTTCTAAAAGCTCTTTAGCTAGTTCAAAAGAAAATTAAAGAGAGATATAAGCTAATTAATGTATTGAGTTGCTAGCCGAATCGAATAAGATATATTTTAAATCTCAAAACATAAACCCACATAACAAAGGTATAAATGACAAGTCAGAGTTCCTAAAATGCCTTAAGTTAGTGCATAAATAAGCTAATAAGTTGTATAAAATGGAGTATATTTTAAATCTCAAAAGTCCATATAATGAATACATAACTGATAAGCATAAGTTCCCATATTAAATGTATTGATTATAAAAGTTAGAGAGACAAAATGTTATGAAAAACAGATGGTGCTCATTCAATAAATCACCAAATGTTTGTGTCAGATTTAGGGATTCATGCCTACCTTGTAATTCCTAACTACTCTTATCTGAACATAGACAACTTCGGGGACGAAGTTATGCGTGGTGGAGCCCATTCTGTAACGACCTAAACTTTAATCCATGACAATTAACAAAAATTAACATTAATTTGGACGTTAAAATGAAATTTGTACTAAGTAATTTCATATTGTTTATGCATAATTAAAAAGACATATAAATAATATATATGACAAATAAGGGTACTTTTATTTTTTATAAGAATTAACATTATATAGTTTAATTTTAAGTTTACATACATTTTATCTAATAAATACTTATTAATATGTATTCATGTAATACGTGAGTTCAATAAATATAATATATTTCACATAGATTGTTATCCCTCCATATGTATAGAAGATAGGATAGGATATGTGTTACGTGTTGTAATTTTCTCCTCTTATGAACAGAAGATATCATAGGATCCATCTTGTAATTTTATCCTCTTATATATAGAGATCATTATTGTGGTGGGACTTGGGAGTACCCACCATTCTTAAATTTCATCTTTATTGTCACATCAGTTTTTCACCCTCTATCCTCTTCGTTTTTCTATCTCGAAAATACCTATCGATCCTTTTATTCTAATACCCATTAATTGTTAAAGTAGAGAGGGAGGGGGGGAGTTAGAGCAGGGTGGAGAGGCTGAGTATGGGCGGTTTCACTTCGGGACCGAGACCACGGGGATGGTGTTACCGTCAGGATCAGTCTGAGGCGACTACCCGAAAGATAGTGAGTTTTTTCAATATTAATCGGGTGAAAAACTCATAGTTACTTGTTTGGTAACAAATCAATATATATACTTTTGAATAAGACAAAACTAGTTTAGTAACTTAAAAATCTGATAAAAAGTATAGGAACTTAATAATGAAAATGAAAAAAAAAATTGAGAAGGTTTTTTTTAATATTAATCATTATTATATAACAAAATTAAAAACTCAATCTACAAATAAAAGCTCTAACCAATTACAAATAAAATAATTAAACAATTAAGTAGCATGGTCATAAAAGAACATTTAATAAACCACATGCATGTTATATTCCATATTTTGCAAAACAACACAAAAGTCACATGTGCTAATACCGTCCTTAACCATGTCGTTTTGCAATCCATTAAGCAACCTACAATATCCGGTCTATAAGACTTGGACAAACTATGTAATATTAAGACACAATCATGAGACATTTCATGCCAACGTCGCGCCCTCTCAAAACCGGGATTTCTTGACGCTCAATGTAACTAATGTATCCAGTATAAAAATCATTAAAAACAAACTGTTTGGACACATTAAGTAATCTGACCTGATCCGTCCATTTTGCTACCTCTAGTTTCAACTTCGTATAGTATCATCACTACACCGTCTTGATTTTGCGCAATCAATGAGATTAAAGTTACAAGGCACATGAATAGTTGTCTCACGTTTTCAAGGACTAAAGAAGAAATTTATCCGATGAAAATATGAATTAGTTATACTTAATGTAATTAGTTTATATTCAAATGTATAAAATTTTATTAAGATGAAAAAAAAAGTCTAGATATTCAACTGAACTATATAGCATTGACGCTTCTATTGAGTGAATTTTTTGACGAAAAAATATGTTGGTAATCATATCACTGATAGATTTTGGTTTCATAATTTACCGAGGATTACTGACTTACGCTTTTAATCCTCAGTAATTAGTGAGGGTCTGAGATTCCGTCGGTAATCTCTCGATAATATTACATGGGTCCTCGCTTAATGACAACTTTTTATGAATATTGTCAATGATTAATTCATATTTATGTTATTATTATATAATATAAAATTCAGAGGAAACATCTCCGGGTTAGTTTAGTAATTTGACATATATCAATTTAAAATAAAACTCGTGTTTATAAAAACTTGATCCGGTATGTTTAATAAATTAATCATGATGATTCAGTCTAGCTAAACACGTTTTCTTGACTAAAGTGAGAGTGTTACTTGTTGGAGTTTGACTTGTGATTATATATATATTAAGGCATATGGATAAATGCCATAGTCCTTTTTAGAGTAGGTTTCGAACTCTAGTTATAGTTTTTAGAGTTAATTACAAAAATGGTCCTTGTGGTTTGTATCAAACTTTGGATTTGGTCCCTGAACTTTCAATTTTGCAAAATCGGTCATTATTATCAATGTTTACTTTCAAGATTGGTCCCTTATCCATTAACTTTAATTTAAATACCCATTTTGCCCTTGCTTATATTTACACTTTTGATTCTTTTAATTACAAATCATTACCAACCTTTTATTTTAATAAAACAAATCATTAGAAAAATAAAAATATTAATATTAATTAATTAGAAACAAATACAACAAAAAAAGTATTATTTTTTCCAGTTTTTATTTTTAGTTATAGTTATTTTTATGTTATATATATATATATATATATATATATATATATATATATATATATATATATATATATATATATATATATATAATATCTTTTAATCGGTTTGCGTCATTTTGTTTATATTATATATAGTTTTCATAAATTTTATAATTTTAATAAGCATTTGCAATTCTATAATTTTTTGTTTTTCGTTCCGAAAAATAAATTATTATTTGGTTTGCGTAATTATATATATATTAAGTTAAATTAAAAATCTAAATGATTTGTTATTCTATCCGTTAAATAAAAATTAAAAAATGAAATAATTCGTCATTTTTTGAATTTAAAAACTTTATAGATTGATTGATTGTTTTTTCAGAGCGAAAACATTTAAAATTAAATCAGTTGACGTCATTTTCAATGGTTAAATTTAAGATCGAAATTGTTCGTTGTTTTTTCCGAGCGAAAATTTTTTAAAACTATACTGGTTGACCATTTTTTTGTTTGGTTAAATTAAAAATTGAAATTTTTAATTGTTTTAACTGATAAAAAAACATTAAAACTAGATTTAGTGGTTGTTTTTTCTATTTAATGACTAGCAGTTCCGATTTCCAATTTAATGAAAAGGAAAATGATGAACCAATTTAATTCAAAATGTTTTCGTTCAAACAAATGGTATATTTATATATATACCATAAAAAATATATAGTATAAAGTATAAAATTATGCGAAACGAAATTAAAATTTTATATATATATATATATATATATATATATATATATATATATAAAAGTGTAGATATTATTTATTGTATTTGTTTTTTTGTTTCTAATTGATTAATGATATTAATACTTTTAATATATTTTATATCTATTTGTTTTATATATAAAAAAAAGAGTTGTTAATAAATTGAAACTAAAAGGCTCAAAAGCATAAATATAAGCAAGGGCAAAATGGGTATTTAAATTAAAGTTAATGGATGAGGGACCAATCTTGAAAGTAAACCTTGATGATAATGACCAATTTTGCAAAATTAAAAGTTCAGGGACCAAATCCAAAATTTGATACAAACCACAGGGACCATTTTTGTAATTAACTCTAGTTTTTAAGAGCGGTAGATTTATAAAAAAGTTAGTTTTATGTTTTATAAACGCGTTTAGTAAAATTATATGTAGCTGTAGTTTTTAATATTAAATGACAAAAAAAAAAATTAGTATTAGTTAAGAATTATAGTTAGTGGGTCAAGTTCGTATCGCCGCGGAGTAACAGAAAAGGAAGCAGAGACATTGTATGGCGAAAATAATTATTAGAAGGTAAAAAAAAAGTAACTTTGTTCGACTAAATTTTTAAACTCATTATGAAAGATACTTCTACTCATAGAAAAGTTTTTAAGAGCTTTAATCTATACTATATAAAATAAGAAAACCACTTGTAGTTTCTGGACCATTAGATGGATAGAAATCAACGGTCTAAATTAATGACAACTCATAATTATTTATGAAATGTCTCTTATATCCTAATTAAAATCAAGAATTATACCTATGCCATTTTTATAATTCATTTTCCAAATATACTACATTAACTTAATTACATTAAATTTTGATTTTAATTTTTTCATTATTGAATTAATATTAATTTAATATTTACCTAAAATAAATATGTGTCATTATTATCCTTAATGATCATAGTTAAATTCAATTGTAAAAATTTGGATTTAAATGTAGAAGTGTAGTAAATAAAGTTAAAAAGTTTTGTTAATTATTTTGCTAACAATATTTAAAATTTAATTGTGAATATGATAAACTTTGATTGTTGATTTTCAGATATACCATTTTTATATTTTATCATTTTCAAAATATATACACATTCACATAATTGAAGTTTTTTGTTTCTTACATTGATATTTCATATTTGAAGTTAATAAAAATTAAAAGAAACATTTTTTGCAAACACATATTATCTGTTTTTAATAAAACAATATAATAATATTTTTTATTTAATATCAAACAACTAAGTATTTTTTTATCTTTAATTTAACTAGCTTTCAATTTTTTTATTTTAATTATATATAAATTTTATAATAATTTATTAATATATAAAAAAATATGTATTTTCTAAATCAACACATGTAATACATGGGTTGATTAACCCATATATTATAATAAAACAAAACAATTCATGTCATATGTCACTTTTACAATACAAGAAAATTTTATTTTTCCACATCTTTTTCCAAATTTAACACATTAGCTTAATTGCATTCAATTTTGACTTTATTTTTTTTCATTAATTAATTAGTAATAAATTAGATTTTGTAACATTTAAAATTAATGTTTACCTAAAATAAATATCTATCATTATTAAACATAACAATCATAATTAGATCCAAATGTAAAAATTTGAATTAGTTGTGGAAATTATTATTATTATGTATGATAAAGGAAAACATCAAATGTCACGTGTTACCTTTACGTTCACCAAAAAGATAATTAAAACTTATAAAATATAAAAGATAAATACAATTTAATATTTTAAAAAAAGATAAATATACTCTATTTTTTAATCTGTAAATAATAAAAAATAAACACAATTTTTATTTTTATATGTTTTTATTTTTACTCATATGCATTTTATATAAATAAGTTTAATTAAAAATATCCACGTAATACGTGGGTTATAAACTAGCTTTTAAAATAAAAAGCTCAAGTTCTTATTAAAGAAATGAAACTTTTGAGTTGTAGATTGTAAAAAAAAAAATCAAAAGCTGAAGTTTCTAAAAGCTCTCAAAAATTCATAGCCAAACCGCCTTTAAATTTGAGTCATGATTAGTGAATAGAATTATTTACTAATCCTCTAATTGTGATTTTTATTTTGGCTTTAATTTGATTCTATTCAACTTATCCTAGGTGGCTTTACAACCAAGTAGTTATGGATTCAAATCTTATTTAAGACATAACTCTAATCTAGATTAGCTAAAAATACGATATTCGGTACTCTCGGTTCGGTATTCGGTTTTTAAATTAGCTAAAATTCGGTATTCGGGACCGAACCGGCACCGTATAAAATTATACGGTTCGGTATTCGGTTCTTTCAAAACTAATAATTCGGTTTCGGTATTTTCAGGATCGGTACCGGTTCGGTTCGGTTCGGTACCGAGCTCACCCCTAATCTAGATTAATAATGTAAATAAAATTGACTTCTAAAATTTATTTAAACAAAAATCGTGAATGATTGAGATTTTTAACATTTGTTTTGTGAATTACTACTATTTCTCATCAATTTGTTGTGTAAATTAGTTTTACACTTATTTATTATTGTTGTAATATAAAAAGTCTGAAATTTACGTATGTAATGTGTGATTGATTTCATGCTTACTCCTATACTTTTATACATATTCAAGGACTACCACTTGGGTTGCTGTTAAAATGTGACTCGAATATTGGTGACCCGAACGTTATAGACCCGACTCAGTGAGGTGCAAAGTCCTTAAAGGGATTTTGATGTTCGGATTGGAAACGAGACTGAAAACATGCAGCATAATGATAAGAAGTGTGCAGCGGATCAATCTGCCTAAAGGCGATCAATTTGTCCGTGCACAGAGTGTTTCAGCAAATGATAAGTGTCCCAACGGACCAATCCACTCGAGCTGTGATCATTCCGTCCGAACGGAAACTAAACCACTAGAATTAGGGTTTTGACTTATGTCTATATATTGTAACCTAAAGCTAGTGTCTCTGTAACATCTGTTGATAAAACTCTTATAAAGATTACTTCTTCCTGCCAGTGGACGTAGGTCATATCGACCGAACCACGTAAATCTTGTGTGTTCTTGATTTTTGCTTTTCCTACGATCTTTTCATAACAGTTGCTTTATGAAGTTTGCTCATATTTGTTTTTTTAATATGTTTTACATTTTTTTTTGTTTATTTACGTTTTATAAAATTATAATAAGCAAATCAACAACTTCACAAGTCATAACACATCACATCCCCAAACATCTTTATGCGATGCAACTATTTAAAAGAGGATCAGGTCTAAACTCTATTAAGATAAACTAATTAATATATGTTATATTTAGGGGTGTAAACGAGCTGAACCAGGCTCGGGCTCAGCTCGTTTCAAAGTATCAGCCCCGAGCTCGAGCTAGGCTCGTTTCGAGCTCTGTATGTAAAGCTCGAGCTCGGCTCGTAAATAATTATACAAGCTCGAGCTGGGCTCGGGCTCGACTCGTTTATTTTATATATTAACTTTTTAATTAGTTTTTTGTAATCTATTTATATGTTTATATATTTTATATTTATTTAATCTATATATTATATGTTTATTTATTAAAAACTATATTTATATATAGGCTCATTTAAGCTCGTTTAAGCTCGCGAGCTCGATATAGGAAGCTCAGGCTCGAGTTCGTTTATCTAGGTCAATAATATTTTATACGTATAACAATCTTAAAATGAGGTTACTTCATAACACAAAAAATAGGTTACTTAATTTTTCTTTTTGTTAGAAAAAAACCAAATTAACCAAAAAAAAAAGTGTAGATGATATATAATGCAACAAGTCAGTAAAAATACGTTCGATACTATATAATGAGAATGTAATCGTTAAAGTCTACAGCTTTGATTATTCATTATCTTCTTATATTTTTTATAATTATAATGAAGAACGATTTAGAAAATGAAAGATAAGTCTATTTTTTTAATCATTTTGATCATCTTAATTTTGATACGTAAACGAGATAATTAAATTTATAATACATTTAGATCTCTGTTCCCTTTATAATAAGGTTATTTTGTCAAGAAAGTTCAAAGCTGGCCCATTGAGGTGTGCAACTTGGGCTACTGCCTCAGGACCTAACAATCAAGGGGGCCAAAAAAATTTTTCCTTTAATACCTAAGCTAATACTAATAGTTTACTTGTTTTGTTAATTGTTTGATTGTGATATTTAGATACATATATACGTGGTTGTTTTCTTTAATCTTTAACTGTTATATATATATATATATATATTTAGAAGAACATTTATAAGTTTTTGTCTTAAACCTCAAACACGATATGGACGGCCTGATAGTTTCATTGGCAAAGCCGCAGAGTTTTTTATATTCATATAATTATAATTGGTTCTAGTCAACGTTATCTTCATTTTGAATTGGATAATAGGTCAAAGACATACGTTTTGACTCTTAAGACTGAACAATTTTGAATTTTGACTAACTTCAAAGACTTTTCAACACTTACCACTGTCTGGGTCCATATTCGAGACCTTTTTATTTGCTCTCTAATTAATTAGGAAAAACTCTTATTAATCATTTCTCTTAAAATAATCAAAATTATCAACAAGATTGTTAAGTCTATAATTTTTTTAGAAGGCTCACGAGTGGCTTTAGTTTTTATATTAACGAGGCTGATTAACTCAGTACGTTGCAATGAGATCATAAATGATATTCTCATAAAAAAATTAATTTAAAAGTTATATCATAAAAACAAAACGGTTACATACCATATAAAAATATTTAATATTAAAGATTTTGATATTATAAAAATAATTTAGACAACAATTGATTTTATATCGGATGATAAATAAAAATAATGTGATTATAATGAGACATCCGAGTTTTACAAACAACGTATATTAAAAGTTATATAAGAAAAAAATATAATTACATGTTATAAAAGATTTTAATATTAAAAATTTTAAATTTGAAAAATAGTCTGAATGATAATAAATTTAATATCGAAATGTAGATTAAAATATTACAACCATAAATTATGAAAATAATTTGGACAACAATTTATTTTATGTTGGATGATAGATAAAAATAATGTGATTATAGTGAAACATTCGAGTTTTACAAAACAACATATATTAAAACTTAAATAAAAAAATTATATAGTTACGTGTTAAAAAAGATTTTAATATTAAAAGTTTAAATTTGAAAATTAGCCTGGATGACAATAAATTTAATATCGAAATTTAGATTAAAATATTACAACTATAACGCATATCCGACTATTTGTAAAACAATATACATTGAAGATTATAATTTTAAAAGCAACTATATATTGTATAAAAAAGTTTAATATCATAAAGAACTGATTATTAGTTTACATGATTATAAATTGTATATATAAATGTTAAAAAATAACATGGATAAACGAAAACGCAAAAAATATGAAAACATGTTGTTGTTTTTTTCATAATAAACCCATAAAGTTTTGATAAATATATTTACATATAAAAACAAATTAACCATTGGAATATATATGCTTGATATATTTACTTTATAAACATTTTCACTAATATTTATGTATAAAACAGATTAAGCAACAAGTCATTTGAATGTGTTAATAAGTAGTGATGTGTGTCAAACGAAGATTGTTAAGTCTAGAAATATTTTCGAAGGCTCACGAGGTAAAATTTGTAGCCGTTTGGCTATAGTTTTTATAATAACCAGGCTGATTAACTTGTACATTATAATGAGATCATAAATGATATTCTCATAAATAAAATAATTTAAAAGTTATAACACAAAAACAAAACAGTTACATATCATAAAATATTTAATATTAAATATTTTGGTATTATAAAAATATTGGACAACAATTGATTTTACAAACAATGAATATTAAAAGTTATATAAGAAAAAAATATAGTTACATGTTATAAAAGATTTTTATATTAAAAATTTTAAATTTGAAAAATAGTCTGGATGATAATAATTTAATATCAAAATGTAGATTAAAATATTACAACTATAAAGATTTTGCTATTATGAAAATAATTTAGACAACAATTGATTTTATATTGGATGATAGATAAAAATAATGTGATTATAGTGAAACATCCGAGTTTTACAAAACAACGTATATTAAAACTTATATAAGAAAAAAATATAGTTACGTGTTATAAAAGATTTTAATATTAAAAAGTTTAAAATTGAAAAATAGTCTAGATGATAATAAAATATACTATATATAATAAGAAAACCATTTGGTGTTTCTGGACCATTGGATGTAAAGAAAACAATGATCTAGATTAATGACAACTCATAATTATTTATGAAATGTCTTTTATACCCTTAATTAAAATCAATAATTATACATATGCCATTTTTTTAATTCATTTCCAAATTTACTACATTACCTTAATTACATTAAATTTTGATTTATAATTTTTTCATTAATGAATTAATATTTAGCTAAATTAAATATGTGTCATTATTATCCTTAATGATCATAGTTAAATTCAAATGTAAAAATTTGAATTTAAATGTAGAAGTGTAGTAAACAAAGTTAAAAATTTTTGTTACTTATTTTGCTAACAAGATTTAAAATTTAATTGATAAAACTTCAATTGTGAATATGATAAATTTTGATTGTTGATTTTCAGATATTCCATTTTTATATTTTATCATTTTCAAAATATATACACATTCATATAATTGAAGTTTTTTGTTTATTACATTGATATTTCATATTTGAAGTTAATAAAAATTAAAAGAAACATTTTTTGCAAACACATATTATCTGTTTTTAATAATAAAAGATGATAATATTTTTTTAATTAATATCAAACAACTCAGTATTTTTTTATCTTTAATTTAACTAGCTTTCAATTTTTTAATTTTAATTATATATGAATTTTATAATAATTTATTTAAATATAAAAAGATATGTATTTTCTAAATCAACCCATGTAATACATGGGTTGATTAACCTATATATTATAATAAAACAAAACAATTCATGTCACATGTCACTTCTACAATACAAGAAAATTTTATTTTTCCACATCTTTTTCCAAATTTAACACCTTAACTCAATTGCATTAAATTTTGACTTTATTTTTTTCATTAATTAATTATTAATAAATTAGATTTTGTAACATTCAAAATTAATGTTTACCTAAAAAAATATCTATCATTATTATCCATAATAATCATAATTAGATCCAAATGTAATAATTTGAATTAGTTGTGGAAATTATTATTAGTATGTATAATAAAGGAAAATATCAAATGTCATGTATCACCTCTACGTTCACCAAAAAGATAATTACAACTTATAAAAAATAAAAGATAAATACCATTTAATATTTTTTAAAAAGATAAATATACTCTATTTTTTAATCTACAAATAATAAAAAATAAACACAATTATTATTTTTGTATGTTTTTATTTTACTCATATACATTTTATATAAATAAATTTAATTAAAAATATCCACGTAATACGTGGGTTATAAACTAGTTTAATATCAAAATGTAGATTAAAATATTACAACTATACGCATATCCGGCTGTTTGTACAACAATATACATCGAAGATTAATTTTATAAGCAACTATATATTGTATAAAAATTTTTAGTATCATAAAGAACTGCTTATTAGTTTACATGATAATAAATTGTATATATAAGTGTTAAAAAAAATAACATGGATAGACGAAAACGCAAAAAATATGAAAACATGTTTTTTTTTTTCATAATAAACCCATAAAGTTTTGATGAATATATTTACATATAAAAACAAATTAACCATTGGGATATATATATGCTTGATATATGTTGCCTTATTCTACTTTATAAACATTTTCATTTTTCAGTAATGTTTATGTATAAAACAGATTAAGCACCAAGTCATTTGAATGTGTTAATAAGTAGTGATGTGTATCAAACTAGGCTTGACAAAAAAACTCATTCCCGAGGGGATCCCGTAACTCGACCCCAATTTGATCGGGGAATCCTCGAGTTGACCGGTGATGAGGATGGGGACGGGGAATCCCCGATTTAAAATAATGGAGATGAGGTGGGGATGGGAGACATGTAAATCCCCGACCCCGGTTATAAATTATGTTTTATTATATATATTTAACTTTACAATGTAAATTATTCATAACATTTTATATAATATATTAAATATCATTGTATATGACTTTTCTATAGTTTAAAATTCTATTGTTTTTATCATTCTATTGTTTTTATAAATTATTTGCATACATTTCTTTGTTTTAGTTTTATTATAAATTATTTATTATATATGTAAATAACTCAAATATGTTTGAATTAATTTGTTTTAAAGTTTATTTACTTATATTTTTTTAGACTTAATTACATAAATGGTCCATGTGGTTTATATGAAATTACGGTTTTAGTCCCTGAAAGAATTTTATTACACCAGCAGTCCCTAAAATCGAAAAGTTGTAACATTTTGGTCCCTGAAACTAACGGCCGTTAACTTGAGCCGTTAGTTTCATGGGCATTTTTGTCCTTTTGACTTTCAAAGACCATTTATGTAATTTTCAAACTTTCAGGGACCATTTATGAAATTTTCATACTTTTCATATATATTTATCATTTCTTTCTTTTTTATAATTTAATTATCCAAATATAACATTTTATTTTTTATTCTTTTTGTTTTAATCATTAATTTTTATTTATATATTTATTGTTATTATTAATGTTATTTTTTTATATATTACTGTAATTATTTATTTAAGATTATTATATGATATACCTGGTTCTTTTTTTTTTTGCAATTATTTTTTTCATTTAAGAAAATTAAAAATAAAAACTAGTTGTAGTTTTTTTTGTTCGGAAAATCTAAAATCGAAATGATTTATTTTTTTTCTCCATTCAAAAAAATTCAAAATAACAAAACGTGTTAAATCTTTTTTCGTTAGGAAAAAGAATATAATCAAAATGTTTCGTAGTTTCTTCATTGAAAAATACTTAATAAAAATTTTTAATTCTAAATGATTTGAAAAAAGCAAGAATTGGAATGATTCGTTGCTTTTTAGTCAAATAAATTAAATTCTAAAAGGTTTGTTGTTTTTATTGAAAAATTTGAAATTGTATTGATTTTTTATCTACGTTTAATTAAAAATCAGAATGAATCTTTTGTTTGAAAAGAAATCAAAAATCATAATGATTTACCGTTTTTTGATCAAAAAAATTAAAATCAAAATGGTTCATTATAATGGTTCAGCGTTTTTTATTAAACTACGATAAAAAAAATTTACGAACCACTCCAATATTGTTTTTTGGATCAAATAAACGATGAACCATTTTGATTTTAATTTTTTTGATCAAAAAACGATGAACCATTATGATTTTTGATTTTTTTAAACAACGATAACCATCTTGATTTTAATGACCAACCATTTTGAATTTAATTTTTTTGATCAAAAAACGGTAAACCGTTATGATTTTTGATTTTTTTTAAACAAAAGAATAATTCTGATTTTTAATTAAACGTAGATAAAAAATCAATAAAATTTCAATTTTCAATAAAAACAACAAACCATTTGTAATATAATTTATTTGACTAAAAAACGATGAACCATTCCAATTCTAGATTTTTTCAAACCATTTAGAATTAAATTTTTTAAGTATTTTCAATGAAGAAACTACAAAGCATTTTGATTATATTTTTTTTCCAAACGAAAAAGGTTTCAACACATTGTTATTTTGAATTTTTTTTTGAAAGGAGAAAAGAAATAAATTATTTCGATTTTAAATTTTCCGAATGAAAAAACTACAACTAGTTTTTATTTTTATTTTTCTTAAATGAAAAAAACAATAGAGAAGTATTTGGATTCTCAATAAATAATTGAAAAAAATACACCAGGTATATCATATAATAATCTTAAATAAATAATTATAGTAATGTACAAAACAAAAATAACATTGATAATAACAATAAACATAGAAATGAAAATTAATGATTAAAACAAAAGGAAAAAAAATAAAATGTTCTATTTAGATAATTAAATTATAAAAAAGAAAGAAATGATAAATATATACATGAAAAGTATGAAAATTTCATAATTGGTCCCTGAAGGTTTGAAAATTACATAAATGGTCCTTGAAAGTCAAAAAGACAAAAATGCCCGTGAAACTAACGGCTCAAGTTAACGGCCGTTAGTTTCAGGGACCAAAATGTTACAACTTTTCGATTTTAGGGGCTGCTGGTGTAATAAAATTCTTTCAGGGACTAAAACCGTAATTTCATATAAACCACAGGGACCATTTATGTAATTTAGTCTTTTTTTTTTTACTAAATTACTATTTATAGTTTAAACTTAAATAATATTTGGAAACTTGAAAAACCCGATTCCCCGATGGGAATCCCCGATCACCGACGGGGATGAGGCCGGGGATAGGGAAGAGGATTAAGAAGCGGGGATGGGGATGGAAACTGAGATCCCCACCCCGTCCCGCCCTATTGCCATGCCTATATCAAACGAAGACTCAAAGAGCATAAATCTTGATTTTCGCACTTTTTGACAAGATAGAAGCAATCGATGTTGATAAAGTTTCGAGCTACATAGCTAGCCAACAAAACGAAGATGGATCCTTTTCAAGCGACTTATAAGTCGATAATACTGAAAATGTTATATGTTCTCCTACATTTCTATATGTTCTCTTGCATTCCTACGTTGTTTACTTGTTTGGATAGAATCAACATTGAAAATGCCGTAAAATACATTATAAGTTGCAAGAATCTCGATGGCGGGTTTGGGTGCGCGCCTGATGTTGTTGAATCACACGCAGGCCAATCTTTTTGTTGCATAGGGGCACTTGCAATAACGGGTTCTTTACATTATGTCGATAATTAAGGATCTTTTAGGATGGTGATTGTGTGAAAGGCAAGTTAAATGTGGAGGTCTAAATAGGATTATCATCAGGTGACTTTGTTTTCTTTTTGTTGAAAAGAGAAATCTTATGACATTTGCTTATGATGGGCTAAAATATGTTTTTCATTATGTTCTCGTAATTTTATGGTTTCCAATTTCTAGAGAATTAGAAATGAGATTTTCTTTTATAAAAACTAGATTAATAACCATGTATTACATGGATTGATGTAAAAGATTTGTTATAAATTAAATATTAAATAAAGAGGTGGGATTCCTTAAAAACCATCAAAAAAGATTTTTAAAATAAAGATACAATAAAAATCAATAAAAAAATGACATACATGCAAAATCATTGAGTCAATGGTAAAAAATGATGACTGTCAGTCAATGTTTAAGTCAAAGAAACGACTAAAATGTGATTCAGAATATTTGAATTATTGATTTAATGGTAAAAAATGATGACTCTAAGACAATTTTTAAAATTTTTTAATATACCGATTTTTAAAATTATTTACTCTTTAGGATATTTAAACATGAAGTTTATTATTTTATTGATTTTTAAAAAAAATTATTATGGCTTGTTAATTTTGAAAACTATTAATGAATATTAATTGTAGTTTGAATTATTTTAGGTAACAAAAATAATAAATTTCAACAATAAAGTTTAAATTAAATCAACTAAATGACAATAATGTTACTTAAATTAATGTTAATTTTTATTTATGGAAAAAAAACGGGAAAATGAAAAGATGGGGTATTAGAAAGGTGACACGTGTCAGAAATTGTTCTCAATTATTATAATATATAGATTGAACACAGACATTTAAAGGTCCTGGGAAGTGGGAACTGTGAAGTTTTTACAATCTATATGACTTACTATATATGTATTGCTCTTACGTATGCAATTAAAACGGCTATTCGGATTTACGTTTGAAAAAGTGTTGTAGCTTTTGGAAACTAATAATTAGATTATAGTTGTAACAAAAAGTGCTGCCGAAAATGTAGTGTTTGGTTTAACTTCTGCTGTTTGATATCTTAATTATCAAATAATCAGTTTTTAAAGTGTTTGGATTTGCCTTTTAACTTGTAAAATGTCCAAAACACTCACTCATTAAGTAAATAAACTACATTTTTTTTAACTTATGAAAAAGTGTGGTAGGATTAATTTTAAACGCAAATAATCACTTATTAACGTATGCAATCCAAACCTTTAAACCAATTATTTGTGTTATTGTAACGTAATAAGTTAATAACTCGTTTTGACGCAAAACCAAAAACCCTCTAAGTAGTTATCGGCTAAAGTTTATTTTACATAATGAATAGTATAATTACTTTATTGTTGCTTTCACACATCATATAACATAGAGTAGATATAAAAATGGTTTATGGTTTGATTAAAATTTTGGAATGATTTCTGAACTTCAAAAATACATAATCATCATATAATACATGTTAATTTGTGTTAAAAGTCGGTTGAAACGAGTCAAATAAGAAAAAAACATTGATACTTTATTAACAATGGTAGTGATTTTCTAAACATATTCGCAACACCGTCATCGACATAATTATCGGTGGCATCACGAGAGAAAATGTTGGATCCGTCATTGTTTACACAGATGTTTCAAAACTAATAAAATTATGTTGATTTATTGCATACGAAGAAGAGAAAAAAGTTTTAATATCATATGTATTCCTCTTAAAATGTATAATATTATATATATACATACATATAAAATTTATTTTATATTATTATCAAACATCATCATAAATATCAATTATTAACTAACTAGATTATTAACTCATGTATTACATGTGATATTGATAAAATATAGATATAATTCAAATAATTATAATATAAATTATATAAAATAAATAGCTACCGCTAGTTATAGAGATAAATTGAAATTATTTGATTATATACACAATAAATTTAGACATTAAGTATTAATAAATGTTTCATATTTTTAATCTTTAGTTAGAAAAAAATTAAAATATTAACATTTATATGAATAAATAGTAAAGATTAGAAATCTATCTATAAATAATTTGATATTATAATTTAGTGTTAAAACATTATTATTAGGCTAACATTTTGAAAAGGTAATTAAATCTTACAACTTAAGTACATTAAATCAAAAAAATAAATTATTAATCTTGTTTTTTATTTGCTTCAAATAATACAAGAGGAGGTTTTTATTTTAGGAATTGATTAACATCAAATGATAAATTAGGAAAAATGAGTTGGTAATTAGAATAAATGGTGCACACATTCTTTATTTAATTTTTTAAACATTAATAAATTTAAAAAATTAAAAAAGATATATTTTGAGATTTAAGCGGGAAATAAAAAATATGATGAATCGAGAGTGTGACATGTGGCAATAAATGTTTTCTTTTATTAATATATATATATATAGGAGGGGGTTCAATGGAAAACCACCATGCACCTGAAAACTTGTGAAAACCGCACTGCACCACCACAAATGCATCAAATTCCCCGCGTGATGCATCAAAATCTCGCGTGATGCATCACCTTATTTACGATCATACCACCGCGTTTTTCATGAAATGCACCAAATCGGACGGTATGCGTAGGTTTCCATAGTTTTTAGGTGCATAGTGGTTTTCCATTGAACTCACCCCTATATATATAGATGGCTATTATGCTCTTATTTATTTTCTTTATAAACTATATTTGATATAATTTGTTATTAAAATATAATTAATCTTTTTTTGTTGATAAAATACATTTGATGAAAATAATTGTGTATACATGTTTATTCATGTTGAGTATGATTTTTCTTATAATTAAATTGATGAATTAAAAATGTAGACTTATATCTATACTATATACAATAAGAAAACCACTTGGAGTTTCTAGACCATTGGATGGTAAAAAATCAAGGGATAATAGCGCAAAAAACCTCAAAGTTGTCAGTTTTTTGTGATTAAAACCCCAAACCATTTTTCGTTGCATAGAAAACCTCGAACTAACTAAAAATCAGCAAATCAAGGTTTTATCAATGAGTAACCGGTTGAAACCGGTTATTAATCCTACGTGGACTGCTGAATAACCTACGTAGAATAAATGTTCTTTGTTGAAACCGGTTTCCAAATATTACACATAATTTTAACGCTCGTAGATGAGGTAATCCCGTTTAAAAATTACAATTAAAAATTATCAATGAGGTTTTAAATGATGTGTAATATTTGGCAACCGGTTTCAATAATTAAAATTTATTTTACGTAGGTTATTTACCAGTCCACGTATGATTAATAACTGGTTTTTCAACCGGTTAGCATTGATAAAACCCTGATTTCCTGATTTTCAGTTCGGGGTTTTCTATGCAACGAAAAATGGTTTGGGGTTTTAATCACAAAATGCTGACAAGTTTGGGGTTTTTTGCGCAATTATCCCAAAAATCAATGGTCCAGATTAATGACAACTTATAATTATTTATAAAATGTCTCTTATATCCTTAATTAAAATAAATAATTATACTCATGCCATTTTTTTTATTCATTTTCCAAATTTACTACCTTAACTAAATTACATTAAATTTTGATTTTAATTTTGTAACATCCCTCCCGATCCTGGAAATGCCACGTCAACATAATATCATAAGTGGCAATAACGCAACGGATCTATACTACACGTGTCATAGGATAATGAAGATTATGGCTAATTAAAACTTTAAACTTCATACATAAGGTTAAACACGATACAATCATAATCCCAGATTAACAAAACATATCATCCCGATTACTGGATACACAATCCCAAAACAACTATTATAAACCGATCTTTACAAGATACGATACTATTACAGATCTTCCATCAATCTCGGATCTACCTCGGTTGCGGCTGAGATCCCTTCTGATTCCCTGAACATGTTAGACTCGAATACATGAGCTATAAAGCCCGTGAGTACACGAGGGTTGACACTGCACATAAGCACATAGCACACATTCTCTATCCCTGTCCCGGTAGCCCAACACGCATCTCAGGCATATAAACACAAGTATGAGATCGGAAATAGAAACCCTAAGCCCTGTGGGGACCCCTCCCCGGTGGACACATTGCACACAGCAATGGTGAGTAATACCCTGTAGCACGGAAGCTACCCGGCTACAGGCCCTACCGTATATATACGCCCCAAGGACTGTGAGGGACAGTCAACCCGCGCGATTCCCCTTCGCGACTTATCGTCCATATGGAACACATCACGGACCCCTGAACCGATCTCACATCTCATATAAAACGCGTATAAGAAATAGAGTATACCTGAGGTCCACGTCCCTGTCTCACATAGATATAACACGCACAAGATAGCAATACAGCTAAAATCGTAAAAGATAGCGCGCGTTTAGAAAACGTCTCGAGTACTCACCTGACTGGTTCCCCGAAGTCTGAACGCCCTGATCGAATCCGGTCCGATGTCCGCTGGTCCCTGTAGTCACACGGATAACCCAATAATTAAACACAATCCCTGGATAACACATATCACACAATCACATTGACTCGAACTCAATCCGAACCCGACAATCCCACGAAACCGAAACTCAACCGATACCCGGACCCGACCCAAAACCCGACTCAAAGCAATCCCAACGAGACCCCAAACCCAAACAAAACCCAACCTGAGTAATCCCGAAGGAAACCCGAAACAATTCGACTCAAACTCATTTCACAAGACTAAACTCGGATTTTCACTGCAGGCTACTCGTCGTGCCGCGGGCCCTCTGGTGGTCGCGCCGTGACCCCGCGAAAACCCCATGGCTGCCCTGCGATTTCAGCTCTGCCCAGGAGTACCAAAACTCCTTTCATATTCGAATTCCAGCCTCAATTGACACATAAAACCAATATATGAAGGCTCTTTAATCAATTCCAATCACCTTACCCAATATAGCAACATAAAACCCAATATCAAAGATCAATTCATAGGTTGCTTACCTCTTGGAGCTCAAGAACACCTATACAACAAGATGATGAGGATGTAAGGCTAAATCTCAGCTTCCACAAGCTAATTTAGAGCTTGGCTATGACTTTTCCCTGCTGGAGCTCACACAACACTCACATATACACTTTTAGGGCTCTTGCAAAGTGAAGAAGGAAAGAAAAGGATAAGCATCTATATGTACGTCTTTATCTCAACCGGTCCCGAACCCAATAACCCGAACCCGTTATCACATTTTCAATATTTATGCCCATTTAACCCATTTAATCCCACGATCCCAAAAATATAATCCATTCATTAAAATTATAACCCGATGACACGCAAGCCCAATCCCGACACGTATCAATCCACGAAACGGGATATAATTGGACCAACCCAATATTAATAAATTATTTATCCACTAAAATAATTCCACGTACCAGGTCGAAATGACGGATGTTACAAATTTTTTCATTAATGAATTAATATTTACCTAAAATAAATATGTGTCATTATTATCCTTAATGAATTATTTTTCCACCTCTTTTTCCAAATTTAACATAATTGGATCCAAATGTAAACATTTGAATTAGTTGTGGAAATTATTATTATTATGTATAATAAATGAAAATATCAAATGTCATGTGTCACCTCTACGTTCACCAAAAAGATAATTACAACTTATAAAAAATAAAAGATAAATACAATTTAATATTTTTAAAAATATAAATATACTCTATTTTTTAATCTGTAAATAATAAAAAATAAACACAATTATTATTTTTGTATGTTTTTATTTTTACTCATATACTTTTTATATAAATAAATTTAATTAGAAATATTCACGTAGTACGTGGGTTATAAACTAGTTAATGTTATTAGGAAGAGTTATTGTTTGATTTTCTGCAACTTTCTCGTCCAAAAATAACTCTACCGTCTTCCTTCTGGTGGTTCTCCATCGTACTATTGCTTCCCAATGTCTCCATTGATGATCGTTAACCCCGCCGATGATTTTTCTACGAGTTTGATTTCTTGGTTCGATTTGTGTTTGATTTTGGGTCTTTATTGAATATTGATTTCGAAACCTAAATCAATTGAATGAATACAGATACTCACAAGATAAACAAATATCAAAACCTTAATATTGACAAACACAAATCGTAATATTAAAATAAGGGATAATTGTGCAAAAAACATTCAAGTTGTCAGCTTTGTGTGATTAAAACCCCAAATCATTTTTCATTGCATAGAAAACCTAGAACTAATTAAAAATCAGTAAATCAAGGTTTTATCAATGTGTAGTCGGTAATCGTATGTGGACCTGTAAATAACTTACGTGGAATAAATATTAAGGTTGCGTTTAGTTAACGGAAACTAGTCATTTTTCAATTTCAATTTTTAAGTTATAGTTTTTAGAAAAAAAACAAGGGTTTCTACGAAAAGTGAACTTGTTTAGATGATGAAGTTTTAGTTTTAAGAAAAATAAGATGAGTGATTATAAAATAAGAAAAATAAGATAGGTGATAGAAAAGTAAGAGAGAGAAATGCAGTATTATAAAAAAACATAGGGTAGGTAATAGAAAAGTAAGAGAGAGAATATGAAAAGTGGTATTTTAAAAAGTGAAATGAAATAAACAAGTTTTCATTTTCATTGAAAAGTGAGATGAAAATTTTAAAAATTTTCATAAACTAAACGCACTCTAATTGTTGAAAGCGGTTGGAAAGTATAACACATCATTTAAACCTTCGTTGATAACTTTTAATTGTAATTTTTAAACGGGATTACATCATCAACGAGGGGTTTAAATGATGTGTAATACTTGGCAACCAGTTTCAACAATTAAAATTAATTCCACGTAGGCTATTTACCGGTCCACGTATGATTAATAACCGATTTCAAGCGGTTAACCGTTGATGAAACCTTGTTTTACTGATTTTTAATTAGTTCGGGGTATTCTATGCAACGGAAAATGGTTTAGGGTTTTAATCACAAAAAGCTGACAAGTTCGGGGTTTTTTGCACAATTATCCCTTAAAATAATCAACCTTAAAATTCATGAACACAAACCTTAGACAAAACCCAGATCTCGAACACGAATCAAAAGCAAAACCACAAAACACAAAACAGGATTTGAATATGTATAGTATTAGGTGCTGTTTGATTGCATAAGAGGTTAATTGTCTGATGTCTGATTCCACTTCTGATTGATGAGAGGTGGTCCTGATAAGATACTAAGATCTGATAAGAGAATTCAATAAGTCTGTTTGTTTTATAAATTATCTGATCCTGTTATTTTTATTAATTTTACATATTAATTCCCAAAACCAAATAGATATCATTGATTAAAGTCAAATATCAAGTAAGAATAATATCATTGAATCAAAGTGATCTATGTAAACATTTAATATCATTCAAATAACATTAACAAGATTTAAGTAAAAAACCAAATCAAGTTTATAAGTTATAATCAAGTAACATAAATGCATTCAATAAACATATAACCAACATGCTTTCAAGAATCAAATAACAATTAAAGTTTATAAGTTATAATCAAGTTTATAAGGTTATGTTTATTAACTTCCAAATAACTTAAGTTTATAAGTTATATAGATATGTTATTGAAAAATAATAAATTTTATCAAAAAGTGTTGGAATATTTCTCGTTATAATAAATATGGTAAGAGGTAGGGTAGGGGTGAGGTAGGTTGAGGGTGGGGTAAATAGGGTAGGGTAATGGTGTAGGGGTAGGGTGGGTAGGTTGAGGGGTAAGGTGGGTGGGGATGGGTAGATTTGAGGGATACGGTAGGGGTGAGGTGGGTAGGTTTGAGGGGTAGGGGTAGGAAGAGATAGGGGTAGGGTGGGGTGGGATAAGGAGGGGTGAGGTGGGGTGGGTAGGTTTGATGGGTTAGTGTAGTGGTGGGGTAGAGTGGGATAGGGTAAGTATGGGAGTGGGGTGGGTAGGGTTAAGGGTGGAGATGGGGACGGGGTGGTATAAGTAAGTTAAGGGTATTAGGGTAGGGTGAGATTAGGTGGTTGAGGGTAGGGTATGTTTAGGGTGGGGTGGGGTAGGATAGGGTAGGGTAGGGTAGGGTAGGGGTAGGGTGAGTGAGGTAAGGTATGGGGTTAAGGGTGGGGTGGGGTGGGGTAGGGTAGGGTAGGGGTAGGGGTAGGGAGTTTTAGGATAGGGTAGGGTAGGGGTAGGGTGGGTGAGGTAAGGTATGGGGTAAAGGTATGGTGGGGTGGGGTTTCAGCAAGGAGAAGAGAGGGTTTTGTTTTTCTTTAGAGGGTTTTGATAAGAGGTGATGAGAGGAAAAAAAAATCTTATCATGGTAAGACAAAATAAGAGGATTTTGCCTCTTATGTATTATGCAAATCAAACGCACTTATCGGGTTTTCCTCTTACCGAATAAGAGGTTAGCTCCGATAAGAGGTTGATAAGTGCTATCAAACAGGGCCTTAATTTCTTCATTTTTTGTTGCCCACCCATATATGTTTGTGAAGACGAAGTAGGAGGAGGGGGAGGAAGTTGACGAAACCAGGTGGGCAAGTTTTTTTTTTTAACGGCTGGTGTGGTGGTTATCGTCTAGGCCCAAGTGCCGACAGATTCCGGTTCGATCCCCACCATCATCTCCTAGTTAGATTAAAATCTCTAAAGTTAGATTAGTTCACGATTTGGAGTTTGAGTTGGGTGATAGGTATGGTAGATTGTTCCAAATCTGTAAACCATTTGTTTTGATTTTTTTAGTAGTTTGTTTCTTTTGACTTTGTTGTTTTTAATATTTTTATATATATTACCATAATTAACAAGTATATATATATATATATATATATATATATATATATATATATATATATATATATATATATATATATATATATATATATATATATATATATAGAATATGGTTCGAGAGAGTACCATCCAAATGCAGCGCACCAGAAGGTACCACCTTTAAAAAAACTTTTTTAAAATTTTTTTTTCATAAACATGTTTTAATTAACATTATGAAGATCGTATGTAAATTTCACATACATTCACATCTTCTAGCTCCTAAAAAATGATGTGAACACACACTTACATAATTTTGAAGACATGTGAACATGCATTTATGTGATGTGTGTTTTCATGCACTTTGAGTGTTCGGATTTGCGTGAAATTCACATATGATCTGTGTAATGTTAATTAGAACATGTTCATGAAAAAAAATTTCAAAAGAATTAATTTTAAGGGTGGTACCTTCTGGTGCGCTGCATTAGAGGTGGTACTCACTTGAACCTATATATATATATATATATATATATATATATATATATATATATATATATATATATATATATATATATATATATATATATATATATATATATATGGATGGTAATTAATTTTTTATATTTTTAAACTTTTATTATATTATACTTTAATTAATAAGTTAGTAGAGTATTAGATTTTGTTTGATTTGATTTGAATTTAAAAGTAAAATCATATTAGATTTAGATAGATTTAATTTAAAAATCTTTATTATTTTGAAAAGTATATATATGTCACGTGTCCATTCAGGGTGGTGACACGTGACTTCACAATGAAGGAGTATATTGACTCTTTTATTAGTATTTATTATATTGATAGATAGATTATAAAGATTAAGAGGGATACATGTCCTATTAAATATTTAAGTCGTGTGTGTGTGATATTTTTATGTTTAGGAGGAACATATATAAGAAATTCTTCCTAAAATAAATATAACTATTAACCATATACATTAATTAGCATTTTAACATCATAAATATCAAGTATATATATAATCTTGAAAAATAATTCCAGGTGAATACAAAAAATGTAATATAGAATATAAAATCAAATTTGAGTATAAATAGAAAAAACTCAATAAATATATAAAATTTTTGAAATTTTAATTTAATTCAAAAAGCTGTTGGTTCAGTTTTTTCGGTTCAGCTTTGAGATGGAACCTGAACTCAAACCAATCGCTTCAGTAATTTTTTTGGGGGGTTTTCGGTTGGGTTTGGTTTGGTTTGGTTTGATTTTTTTTTTTTTTTTTTTTTTCCCAATTTAACAACTCCTCCCGAAAGAAGGCAATAAAACCCAAATGCATCCAGACGAAAAAATGAGCTGACGAGTAATGACTAATCCATCGATTGAAGAATAGTACCCTAATGGAGAGAGGCCCAACAGGATGGCAGGTTCAGTCCAAACACAGAAACTTTCTTCATTTTCCCCATGGGCCATGGCCCATACCACATCTATTAAAACTTAAAAATATTCATTGATAAAACAAAAAGAGCGCACCAAACCAAACCCCACCCAATGTTTCTGTAATCTTTTCTGATTGCTTAGATATGAAATGACTCCATACTCTTTTACTTCTCCCTAAAATATGTTCTCCATTCTTTTTCTTGGGCTTTTTAATTACCCTATTATTTTTGCTAATCCTTGTGTGGCGTTTGGTTTGAAGGATTTGAAACCTCCATTTAGAATTTGGATTTCAAAATCTTTATACATCATGTTTGGTTGAGAAGAGAGTGATGAATCTAATTTCATTTAGGGGGCGTTTTCTGGGATTTGCATTTTGTCAATGGATTTGCATTATGTAGGATTTGTATTTGTCAGGATTTTGTCAAAGAATTTGCATTATCTTATAGAAAATTTGTTAATCTGAAAAATGCAAGGTAACTGGGATTTAAAATCCTAGGGGGAAGGCTGGGATTTCAAATAACAAAGAATGGAAGGATTTAAGAAATCCTGGGATTTAAAATCCTTACTGAAATCTGCAAACCAAACACAGGATTTTAAATGCAAATCCCATGAAATCCCAGGAAATCCGCGAACCAAACGCCCCCTTAGTATTTGGTATTCCCATAACCTCCTATTTTCATCCTCCTTTCTCTACCTCAATTATTATATAATCCCTTAAACTAAGCTTTCTAGAATCCTTTCATTTTTTGGTTCTATCATTTTCAAATCTTATCATATCAAAATCCAATCATTTTCTAATCTTGTCATGTAACATTCCAACAATCCAAACGTTACCTTACTTTTCTGTAAATGCCATCAACTGTTGTTGAAACGTCCCACATATATAATAATAACTAGTTTATATACATGCGCCCAAAAGCGATGATTCACTTGTCCCCTTGTCCATAGGGCATGCATTGCATGGATGAAAAAAACATATTTAAATTATAAATATTCATAAAAATGTATAAAATAATTATAAACGATTTCACTTTATTATAAGTGGGTTCATTATGTATTTGAGTAGTTAGATTAGATTAAAATAGAATGAATTGGATTTGATTGAATTTAATTTAATTTAATTTAAACTAGGTTAATACCCATAAATTACATAGATTGATATAAAAAATAAATTATACATTTAAAATCTATAAAGAGGTGTAATCCCTTAAGACCCTTTAATATTTTTCAAATTAAATACAATAAAACCAATAAAAAGATGACACAGACAAAATCATTGAGTCAATGGTAAAAATGATGGCTTTAAGTCAATGTTTACTTCAACAAAAGACGGTGAGACGTGATTCAAAATATTTGAATTATGATTTAAATATAGTATTTTTATGGTTCTTACATATGTGAGTTAATTTAATTATTTCATATCTTATTATTAATTCAAAAATTTTGATTCTTCATTCTGTTTTATTTGTTGTTGTGTCATCATCAATCCCACAACAAAATAATTATTTATATTTTTTATTTTTATGAAGTATATTATTTTAAATTGTATAATTTTATTAGAGACCTTAAATAAGACCATATATAAGTTTTCTTAGTGAAGATGTTTTAATTAATAATAAAAATTTATTGCCAAAGTGATTAAAACTTGATATAACAATTCCAACGTCAACTAAAAAATAGAAATCGTTAATTAAAATTGTTTGAAATTAATTTATTTTAAAAGATAAATTTTGCAACATTTAGTTTTGAAGTTTTAGAAAATATTAGTACAAATTTTTATTAATGAAAATACATTTGAAATTTGAATGATGATTTTTTAAATGTGTCAAAATTTCATACTTAACATATAAAGATTTGATAACAAAATGTTTTTCAAATTTATTGTATAATAAAGTATTTAATTATTATTTCATAGAATTACTTATTCTTTCAGACATTTAAATTTTAAATTTATAATTTTATTGATCTTTTAAAAAAAAATTTATTTAAATTTAAATTTTTTATTTTACTAAGTGTTCTAAAATTATTTATTCTTTGGAATATTTAAACTTGAGTTTATTATCTTATAGATTTTTAAAATTTTTTATTTTAGCTTGTTAATTTGAAAAGTTTTATTTAAGTATTAATTATAGTTTCAATAAGTTTAGTTCAAAAGTTCAAATTAAATCAATTAAATGATATCCATGTTACTAAAATTAATGTAATTTTTATTTTTGAAAAAAGAGCGGGAAAATGAAAAAGTAAGGTATTAAGAGGATGACACGTGTCATGAATTTTTCTCATTTATTATAATATAGATTAGATTTTGGTAATTAATATGTCGCAAAAGGAAGTTTCGACATGTGACAAATTGAATGAGAAGTTGACACATGACACTTTAGTTATTAACTAGTTTATGAACCCACGTATTACGTGGATAATTTTAATTAAATGATTGGTTATATAAAATATATGTATATGTATATATGTGTATGTATGTATGTATATATATATATATATATATATATATATATATATATATATATATATATATATATATATATATATATATACATATATATAGATTTAGGTTCAAGTGAGTACCACCTCTAATGCAGCGCACCAGAAGGTACCACCCTTAAAACTAATTTTTTTGAAATTTTTTTTCATGAACATGTTCTAATTAACATTACACAGATCATATGTGAATTTCACGCAAATCTGAACACTCTAAGTGCATGAAAACACACATCACATAAATGCATGTTCACATGTCTTCAAAATTATGTAAGTGTGTGTTCACATCATTTTTTAGGAGCTAGGAGATGTGAATGTATGTGAAATTTACATACGATCTTCATAATGTTAATTAAAACATGTTTATGAAAAAAAAATTTTAAAAAAGTTTTTTTAAAGGTGGTACCTTCTGGTGCGCTGTATTTGGGTGGTACTCTCTCGAACCATATTCCATATATATATATATATATATATATATATATATAGAGAGAGAGAGAGAGAGAGAGAGAGAGAGAGAGAGAGAGGAAGGAGAGAGAGAGAAAGGGGGAGATACATATAGAATTTGTTTAATATGATTGATTTACTTATTTGATTAAAATCTTTTAATTATCTTTTAACCATTTTAAAAAAGTATGTTCTTAGTGTATCTTTAAAGGATTATCAGATGCATAAAAGTTTCTACAGCTACGTAGATACATAAAACTTTTTAATTGAATGTCAATCTATATACACTTCGATGTGGTTTGTTTTTTAACGATTCAATTTTATTAGTAAAAGCAAACCAAATCGAAAAACTTTTTTTAACCAAAACCAGAATGTCCACAAAAATTTTGGTGGTTTTTTTGTTGTTGGGTTTATTTGGCGTTTTCCTTATCCTTATTAACGACAGAAGGAGAGTGAGGTGAAGAAGGTACAAAACCAAATTGCCCACGGCGCCGCTGTATTTCGTAGACTCGCTTTCTGACTTTTTTGTGGCCCATTTAATACTTCCACCATGCTACACTAGTACCACTTTCTACACGTGCTTAAAAACAAATTTATGCTTCATTTTCATTTTCATTTTCATTTTCATTTTCATTTTCATTTTTAATTAATTCATTTATTATCTCATTTTACGATAAGCAAAAAATTTCTTAGCTAAAACATTATTTATAAATGAGTTTTTCTAAAATGAATATCTTACATTTATAATAAAATATTAATTATAATCGAGATTTGCTAACATGTTCATTAAATGAAAAAATAAAGACTTTTATTTTTTGTTAACATAAGGTGTACTGGAAAAAACTTTTATCAAACACTATTTAATGTTGAGTTTTGTTGACGTATCTATTTATATGTATATTAGATTTTATTGTAACTTTTTATTACATTAATTTAATAATTTTAGTTAGAGCTTAATAAAAAAATAGCAACAAATTTTTATATTTTATCGTTTATAATAACATTATTAATGTTTTATTAATAATAGCATAATTTGTTAATTTTAAAAACTAACTACACTATTATAAAGTTTTGTTAAAAGTATGTTGCTTTATTTTTTGATTTTTTGTTTATTAGTTACCTTTAGTTAAAACTTTTTGTTTGTTCTAATTTTTGTATAATAAACATATGTAAATCATGCCATGTTGGTATATTTTAAGCTGGCAACGGATTTTTCACTACAAATTTCAGTTATTTAAATTTTTATAATCTTTACTTATTTTAATCCTTAACTAGTTTATTAACCCACGAGTTACATGATTAGTTTTAAAAACTTATTTTCATTAAAATAATATACATCTAAATATAAATATACATATATTAAATTTTTTGTATAATAAAATGTGAAAACAATACGTTCAAAAAATATTGAGGGTAAGTTTGGTATTGGTTGTTGAGATTTTAGTGCGATAGAAATCCTAAATTTCTGTAATTAACGTAAAATTAAGTGTGTATTTAGAAATGATAATTGACAAATGTCAAATGTAGAACATACCATTTGGTATCATGAGAGATTGACAAGTGGCAAAATAGTTATTCATTTAATAGTATTTATAGAAGATTGATTCTTTTATCTTTTAGTTTTTTAATATTAGTTTATCTATAAAGATTAAATGATTTATCAAACTGACTTGCTCAATTATATATATATATATATATATATATATATATATATATATATATAGGGGGATTCAATGGAAAACCACCATGCACCGGAAAACTTGTGAAAACCGCACTGCACCACCACAAATGCATCAAATTTCCGCTTGATGCATCAAAATCCCTCGTGATGTATCAAAATCCCACGTGATGCATCATCATATTTACGATCATGCCACCGCGTTTTTAATGAAATGCACCAAATCGGACGGTATGCGTAGGTTTCCATAGTTTTCACGTGCATAGTGGTTTTCAATTGAACTCACCCATATATATATATATATATATATATATATATATATATATATATATATATATATATATATATATATATATATATATATATATATATATATATAGATTTGGGTTCAAATGAGTACCACTAGTTTTGCGGAGTACCGGAGGTACCTCGCTTAAAACCATTTTTTTTGAAAATTTTTTTCATAATCATGTTTAAATTAATAATATAAGACTACTTGCAAAAAATCACACCTAAACACACACTAGAACTATGTGAAACGTGCAAGTTCACATGAACTGCACTGTTGTGAACGTATGTTCACAGCTAAGCATGTTCACATGAATTTTTTCACGTTCACATGACTTTTAAGAGGCTAGAAAGTGTGAATGTGTGTAATCTTTTACGAATAGGCTTATATTATTTGTATCTAAATTAATATGAAAAAAAATTACAAAAAAAAAACTTTTTTTCGGAGCATGTTCACATCTTAAACCCGTGTGTTCACAGGTACTCACGGTACTCTGCATTTTTTAGGTACTCACACGAACCATATATATATATATATATATATATATATATATATATATATATATATATATATATATATATATATATATATATATATATATATATATATATATATATTTGTTTTTTAATAATATTATTCTTGTTTTTTTTAATAAATTAATATCTGTATGTTTAAAATTTTAGTTTTTATATATTTTATATAAACAATTATGTATTATAAAAAATAATAGCATAATATGTTGGTACATAAGTTAGTTGTTATTAGTATGTTGACCCATGTATTACATGAGTTGAATCAAAAGAATATTTTTAAAATTAAAATAATATTTATTATAATAAAAAATATTTACGTATCAAGTGCATTAAACTTATATTAATAATAAATGTATCATAAATAAAAGTTTTATTTTGAATATTACATACATTTTTAAAGTTACATTTTAAAATAATTTCACTTTGAAATTATTTTAAAATGATAATTAACAAATGTCAAAAGTAAAAAAAAAAAAAATACCAAGTGGCAACTGTGACATTATTTAAAGGACAACAAATATGATGTTTATTTTCTTATTTAATAGTATTTATTGTATATAGATTATAGACAATATAATATATGCGTAACAGAGTAAGAGTACTCACGTCACTTCAAAATTTGAGGATAAAATAATTAGTCTACAAGAATTTAATTGATGACATTTGGCCAAAAAAGTTTCGATAAAAATATTCAAAGCATAATATTCCATGTGAGCGAAATTCTAGTAAATCGTATAAGTTATAATAAGTGGACAATCATATGACGCGTAGCTACAAATTTACACATTATACAAGGGTAAAAGAGTTTATTACGAAAAAAAACTCACGTTTTTATCTTTTCATGTTTTTTTTTTTTTAGAAAAGTCATCAAGTTTATTTTATTTTTTTTGTTTAGTGAAGTTTGAATATTAGAAACCGGGTCTTCAGTTTTTTTAAAAACCTGTTTACTAATTATAACCGGGTTTTAATGTTCAAATTTCACTAAACCAAAAAGAAAAAATTAACTTAAGGTCTTTAATGAAAAAAATTTACATGGAAAAACAAAAACGCAAAAAACATGAAAACATGTTGCTTTTTCATAATAAACTAATTATATAATTAATAACAAATAGTTTTTTTTAATAGGAATCTTAATAAGAAAATGTTACATTTGTTAAAAACTCAAACTAAAGTCGTTGTATAAATGTTGTTGATAAAGCGAGTATATCCAAAGTTGTTGAGATCGCGATTAATATCGTAGGATCGGTCAATTCTACGATCCCACCAAGTAATTTCGAGCAAGATCGGTGTATGATCGTTTTTTAGAAAGATCAAACATGAGCTCGTAGGATCGATTTTGAGATCGTATTATTGGTCACCGATCCGTTCATACCTTTTCCTCGATCTGGACCATTTTAACCAGTTTTTTTTTTGTAAGATCATTTACCGATCCGGTCATAACTTTTACCCAGATCCAACCATTTTTTTCATTAGGATATTACGACAAATTGTAAGATGTATGATTGATTGATTTTTTTAAATGATCATAAACATTTAAAATATGAAGGATTGTTACTTAATGTATAAATAATGCTTTAAAGTGTTATATAATTAATTTATAATATAAAACTATAAACTATAGTACCTAAGAAAAAAGTAAAACGTAGTTATTTGTAGTAATATTATACGATTCTGATTAGATCCTATAATCCTGATTTTGCAAAGACGAAAACAATCAACAATATCTTACAGTTTGTATTATAGTAATTGTAGAATTTGATATGTAACTTATGATCGTATTTTGTTAATAACTTAATATCTAGTATAGTACTTTCCAATAAATAGTGGCAAGTGAAACGAAATCATTTTCATAAATATGAAAGTGTTGACAACAGTGTACATTCCTTTTTAAATAAATCAAAACAAAAAAAGTCACATTTTAATGATTGGGGCACAACTCATACATTTTCTCCAAATTAAGGACACTTGGTAGGCATTTATTGGTTATTTATAGATAACTATTGTCTATAGATGACCAAAATATACTATGATCTTATATTTATATAAAGTATTATTTAATATATTTTTTTATTCCACTTATATGATCATATGTTGCGACTCATAGCTAAATAACTAATTGTTTTCTAATATATTGAGTATTAATCAAAGTGTAACTAGAAGTATTTAAAAATATTTAATTAAAAACTATATATTTTTTAAACATATTTCTATATCTCATGTTGAAGTTGGATGCTTGGATTTGAGTAAGAATTAAGGGTGTGCAAAATAACCAAAACCGAATAACTCATCCGAACTGAACCTTAATCGGGTTAAATGGGTCGTGTTATTCAGTTTTCAGGTTTATTATTCGGTTTAAATGGTACCCTAATAAGTAATTCGGTTCAGTTTACGGGTAACCATAATATATATTCGGGTACCCGAATAAACCATTTAATTTATATTTGACATTTTGTAGATTTGTTTTAATTGTAGTTAGAATTGTTTATATATAAGAATATAAATATCTACATACCCATTTTGATACTTAAACTGTTTAACCCGTTTTACCCAAATTACCCTACTCGTTCAACCCGTTTAAACTACTTTGTAGATGATTTCATTTTTTATACCAACACCGAATAACTCATTTAACCCGTTTTACCAAATTATCCAAACCATTTAACCCGTTTACACTACTTTGTTGATGATTCCATTTTGTTATACAAAAACGAATAACTCATTTAACCCAAAACGAATAAACCGATACTCATTTAACCCGTAACCGATTTTTACCCGTCCCCTTATTTGGTTCGGGTTCAACTAGTTAACGCACACGCTCAAACGCGAATAACCCAATACTTAATTAACTTGCCTAAATTACACCCCTAGTAAGAATGGTCGTTTTTTATGTTATTATTTGTCTTTTTGGTTTTTTTTTGTCCTATATATATATATATATATATATATATATATATATATATATATATATATATATATATATATATATATATATATATATATTTGTTAATTAAAAATAGGGTTAGTATTGAAAAAACTATATCAATTTTTTTATTTTCGTGATTAAGACTATAAATTTTTTTTCTTACTGTTTAAATCACTAAACTATTTTTGTCTTATTAAAAAGCGTATGTTTGACCCGTTACCAAACAAGCAACATTATTTTTTTTCACTTGATTAATGTTGAAAAGAACCACAATCTATTCATATTTTAGCAATTAAGTCCCAAAACCTTTTGTTTTATTAGTTGTATTTTATGACAGGGCCGGTAGCCAGTTAAAGATATATATACTTTTGAATAAGACAGACATAGTTTAAGAACTTAAACAATTGGAAAAAAAAGGTTTAGGGACTTAATCAAAAAAATAAGAAAAGTTGATTGGGTTTTTTCAATATCAAAACCTTTAGGATATTTTTTTTTAAAAGCAAAAATATAAAAATATAAAGAAATCAGCGAAATATATCACATCCACTTATATCTTATGTTGTGTCATCACCATGAAAAAGATGAAAATGCATAAACATATGTGGACCAAAATTCTGAACCTAAATATACAAAAAATCAAGCCCAACCCTTGAATATGATAAACCCAAACTTTTTGCACTATATTTATATATAAAAGTATATATTTATACAATACAAAGCGTTCGTGTCATTTAGTGTAATAAACTATAACTACGAGTCTATGATTCAAATTTTATTTTTGTTTTGTAATAATATATGGTTACAAGATTGCACCATTAATTCACAAACCAATTTTTACTAGTATTTTATCGGTACGTTGTCCGAGTGTTTTGTTTAAAAACCTTTATAAATCTTTTTTTTTTTTTTTACAGTTTTTATAATAATATAATGTATGTTTGCATTTTTAAAATTGTATAATTTCTTTTATAGTATTTTTATGGGATAATGACACCAAAAATATATATACTCTTGAATTTATGCACATTATGTAGTGTAATGTTATTTGTGCACATATATGTAATGTTCTTTTAATGGTGTAGTAATTTGATGACCTGATGACAAGTTACCATGTTTTGTCTAACTTTTTTTTGTATACATTTATATAGTGTACCTTTTTTTAAACATTTGGTAGTCAAGCTTTTAAAAGTGTTTTAATAAAGTAGTTGGGTGACCTGATGTTACTGATAATCAGGTTACTCAATTACCTAATTAAAACACTTTTAAAAGTACACTACATAAGTGTGCACAAAAAAAGACACTACATAATCGGGTACAAATTCAAATGTACGTAGTTATTTGATGTTATTTTTTGTTTTTTATTGTAGATACATGATCTAACAGCTGAAATTAATCGTATTTGTTCTCCAACGAAAACATATATAGTTAGAATTTATTAATTTAATCAAATCTGATAATTAAACATTTTAAAAAATTATTTTGACCATTGTGTATAACTTACGTTTGTCATTGTGTAAAAAGTTAATAACAATTGAAAATATTTTAAAAAAAATTCAATTAATAGTACTAATTAAAAATTATTAGCCTAACAATTAAAGTTTTAGATTAGTTTTTTTATAATTTAATACTTTTTTAATTATTTATTTATAAAATTTTATTATAATTATAGATTTGTGTCTATAAAGTTAAACATTAGTTTTATTACTTATTCGTATATTTATTATTATACAATTATATTACATTACATGTTTATTATCACTATGATTTTTTTCATTGATGATTGTTTACTTTATTGAAATAATAGTAATGATGATGATGATAATAATAATAAACAATAAACTTTATTATTGATTTAATTAAAATAACTACTCAATATTTAAAATAAGTAATCCTAAAATAAATACTTAATTAAGATGTATAATTATCGTAAGTTGATTTTAAAATCCTTTAAATGATATATTAATTGTTTAACTGATATAAGTGATAATCGTTAAAATAATTTTCGGAGTTATGTGTTCAGAATTAGCTACTTAATTCAGAAAAGGTTTATATTTTTGATATTCGAAAAAGGTTTATATTTGATAGCCAAGATCATGACATATTATATTTTTTCTCCTTGTTCTGTTAAGAATATATATTTATATAATTTCAATGGGTATTGCCAATGATATTTTTGACATTTTGCTAATACAATATCTTTAAATGATCTATAGAAATAAAATTATAATTTAACCATTGTTGACTTGACATGTAATAAAGAAATTATTGTAATATGTACTTGGTTAAAGTAATGTCTTAAGACATAGTTATGTATAAACTATGATTATATTCTTTTCACGTTAATATTATGTTTTTAATCATTTGACAGATCATTTTTTTATTAAAAAAATGACCGTTTTACTCTTTTAATTTTGTTTCATTTTTTATCACTAACCTGTTATTTTTATTTTTAATTATTTTATCCTACTATTATTTTGTTATTTAGTCTTTTATATTATAATAATTTATATTTCATGTAATTTACTACATATAAATACTTATTTATCTTTAATTTATTTAATTTGTTAAGTATATATGTTTTAATTTATTTTAGAAATATACATATATAACGGTTTCATGATAATTATTTGTTACACAAAAATTTTTATACATATATAAATGGCATATGCTTAAATGTAGTTAAACTTAACAAAATATATAAACTTGACATATGATATGTATAAATTAAATTAATTTGTTAATTTTGCTATAACTCAATATGTAGTTATTGCTTTGCTTAATGGATTATTACACTGAATATTTGTAAATTATCTAAGCATTAACTTTATTAAATAAATAAATTAGAATAGATAACAAGTTAAATTATATATTTCGTTAAGTTAATATTACATTGAAAATATAATCTTTATAAATATATGTGTATGTATGTATGTATGTATGTATGTATGTATATGTGTGTGTAATATTTAAATTAAAATGTATAAATTAATACATAATTACCTATATGTATCAATTTAGACAAAAAGTTGATTAAATTTACGAGTATATATATGACGTAATATGTAGTAGAGGCAAAAGATAAATAAATAAAATGTATAAGTAGTTATAGATTTTATAAATGAAAAGTAATAAAATAAATAAATAAATTTTTAAAAAAATATATGAACAATTCGATATATATATTTAAGATTAAAATACATAAGAATAATAATTATAGTATTAACAAGAATAATTAACAAAAACACAACAAATTAAATTTAGTTACATACAAGTTATTTGTAGTTACTATGAGTTAGTCATGTAAAAACTGAAGATATAATAATAAAAATACCAAATAAATAATAAAAGTACAACATCATAAATAATTTATTACTTCAATTAAATTTCAATAGTAATAATAGGTGCATACATTAAATAAATAATAAAACAATAAAAACTATAAATGAAATAAATAAAATTTTGGTTAGGAACCTAAACTGAGATAAATGAAATGACAAAAATCATCATTTTTAAAAAAAATATATTGGAGAAAGGGGTCAAAGGCATAGTAAACGCCAACTATAAGTACTGTAATTGTAAATTTATCATGAAAAAAACGATAATCATCAAAAAATTGTAATTTACCTTTTTTTTTTATTTACAGCCTCCACGTATCGATCAATATTTATAACATGACACAGTTCATATTTAACAATAATGCATAAGAAATCTATTTGTAAAATAACTTAGGCATGTTGTTTATTTGTCTTATTTTAGACTTTGTTATAATAAACTAATGCATGCACATGATTTATATATGATTTGTATTACTAGTTATACACACTAGATGAACAATTGAACACAATTCATAGGTGGTTTTTTAATGTGTGTGATATATATATATATATATATATATATATATATATATATATATATATATATATATATATATATATATATATATATATATATATATATATATATATATATATATATATATATATAGGGGAAAGGGTTCTTCTAAGAACCATAAAAAATGTGGGAACCTAACTATATATATATATATATATATATATATATATATATATATATATATATATATATATATATACGATGGTTCTTCTAAGAACCATAAAAAATTGGGAACCTAAGAACCTTTTATGACCTTTGGATTAATGATAATCAATGGTTGATATATTGGATGACAATTTTGTAATTATTTTGAACTTTGATAGTGGAAAATCTTGAAAATGTGTGAAAAGAGTATTTTTGAAAGAAAAAAATCTGTTTTTTCTCATTCTCTCTCTTACTTTTTTTCATTTTCATTTTATTTTTCTTTCATTATAATTGATTTTTAAAGTAAAAAAACGTTTTTTATAAAAAAAATTATTTTTTCTATATAGAAAATTATTTAATTGCTAAAAAAATAACGTATTTTATATAGAAATATTATATGTCTATATAGAATATTTTTTTCTATATAGAATATGTTAACGAACATATTCTATGTACAATCTACGTAGAATGTCATGCATTCTACGTCGAATGACATTCAATCTATGTAAAATGCCGTGTAGAATGTCAAATATCATATATTCTACGTAGATTACCTGATAAAATATATCAAAAACACATTGAAACAAAAAAAATTTCATTTAGACATTTTATCAAACACTTGGTATGCAACTGATATAAAAAATACCAAAAAGACATTGAATAGTAATGTTAATCTACATAAAAAGATATAGAAATGTATAAAAAACATAAAAATATATGAAATATATAAGAAACATAACATTCTACATAGATTATGTGTTATTTTTTACAAGTAGTCTTGTATTATATTCTATTTAGATTATCATTTAATCTACGTAGATTATCATGTAATCTACGTAGATTATCATGTAAAACATCCAATAACTATTACAATCATTATAAATCTAATATCTTACAAATAATCTTCATTATAAAACATGAAAAATGAATCTGTCATATTCTATGTAGAGTATCGACGAACATATTATATGTACAATCTACGTAGAATGTCATGCATTCTACGTAGAATGACATTCAATCTACGTAGAATGGCATGCAATCTACGTAGAATAACATGCAATCTACGTAGAATGGTATGCAATATACGTAGAATGGCATGCAATCTACGTAGAATGTCGTGTAGAATGTCAATTATCATATATTCTACGTAGATTATTACATGATAAATATACCAAAAACACATTGAATAGTAATGTTAATCTACATAAAAAGATATAGAAATGTATAAGAAACATAAAAATATATTAAATATATAAGAAACATAACATTTTACATAGATTATGTGTGATTTTTTACAAGTAGTATTGTATTATATTCTATGTAGATTATCATGTAATCTACGTAGATTGTCATGTAATCAGCATAGATTATCATGTAAAACATCTAATAACTATTACATTAATTATAAATCTAATATCTTACAAATAATTTTAATTATAAAATATGGAAAATGAATCTGTCCAATGTACGTAGATTGTACATAGAATATGTTCTTCGATACTCTACATAGAATGTCACGCAATCTACGTAGAATGACATTCATTCTACGTAGAATGACATGCATTCTACGTAGAATGACATGCAATCTACGTAGAATGACATGCAATCTACGTAGAGTATCGACGAACATATTCTACGTACAATATACGTAGAATGTCATGCAATCTACGTAGAATGACATTCAATCTACGTAGAATGACATGCAATCTACGTAGAATGACATGCAATCTACGTAGAATGTCATTCAATCTACGTAGAATGTCATGCAATCTACGTAGAATGTCATGCAATCTACGTAGAATGTCATGCAATCTATGTAGAATGTTGTGTAAAATGTCAAATATCATATATTCTACATAGATTACATGATAAAATATATCAAAAACACATTAAAACAAAAAAAGAAGATTTCATTTAGACATTTTATCAAACACTTGGTATGCAACTGATATAAAATATACCAAAAAATACATAGAATAAAACTGTGAATCTACGTAGAATAACATGCAATCTACGTAGAATAACATTCAATCTACGTAGAATGACATGCAATCTACGTAGAATGGCATGCAATCTACGTAGAGTATCGACGAACATATTCTATGTACAATCTACGTAGAATATCATGCAATCTACGTAGAATGGCATTCAATATACGTAGAATGGCATTCAATCTACGTAGAATGACATGCAATCTACGTAGAATGTCATGTAATCTAGGTAGAATGTCGTGTAGAATGTCAAGTATCATATATTCTACGTAGATTAAATGATAAAATATACCAAAAACACATTGAAACAAAAAAACTAAGATTTCATTTAGACATTTTATCGAACACTTGGTATGCAACTGATATAAAATATACCAAAAACACAATGAATAGTAATGGTAATCTACAAAAAAGACATAGATTTGTATAATAAACGGGTAATATATAAAATATATAAGAAACATAACATTCTATATAGATTATGAATAGTAATGTTAATCTACATAAAAAGATATAAAATTATATAACATTCTATATAGACTAATATTTCTATATAGAATCCATTAATTTTTTAGCAATTAAATAATTTTTTATATAGAAAAAAATTTATTTTTTTATAAAAAACGTTTTTTAATACTAAAATCAATTCTAATGAAAGAAAGTATAATATGAAAATGAAAAAAAAAAAAGGTAAGAGAGAGAAAGTGAAAAAGATATGGCATATAATAAAAAATGTGGAGAGAGAAAGATAATATTTTTTATTCCAAAAATACCCTTTTGATCCAAGGGCTCTAAAAGGTTCCTAGGTTCTCACCATTTTTAAGGTTCTTAAAAGAACCTCTCCCTATATATATATATATATATATATATATATATATATATATATATATATATATATATATATATATATATATATATATATATATATATATATATATATATATATATATATATATATATATATAGGTTTAAGATCTATGGAAAACCATCTTTGACTGGAAGACTGGAAAACCATATTAAATGCACATGTTCATTACGGTAAAATGTTAAATTTAATGCACAACTACAATATACATATGTTCAAATGTGCATTATTATTGACTAGTTCACATAATTTACATGTTCATTAGGATAAAATGTTCCATTTCATGCAAAATAACAATATGCACATGTTCATATGTGCAATATGCATGAACAAGTGTATATTACGCATTTTTTCATGAAATTAAATATTTTGTCTTAACGAACGTGTAGATGATATGAATTACTTAATCATAATACAATTTTGAACATATGTATATTATAATTTTACATGAAATTTAACATTTTATCATAATGAACATGTGCATTTAATATTGTTTTCCAGTTTTCCAGTCTAATATAGTTTTCCATGGATCTCGACACTATATATATATATATATATATATATATATATATATATATATATATATATATATATATATATATATATAGGGGTTCAATGGAAAACCAACATCCATTGGAAAACCTCCGTGCACCGCCACAAATGCATCATAATTCTCGCGCGATGCATCAAATTTCCGCGTGATGCATCAAATTCTCGCGTGATGCATCGACTTTCTGTGTGATGCATTACTTGATCCAATGGCTATAAAGTGATTCACAGGTTTTCCGATTCATAAAGGTTTTCCATTGAACCTACACACATATATATGGTTGCATTTTGATAAGAACTGAAGCCGTATATTTTGTAACAACGTAAAATTATCAACAACATACATTTATTATTTATGGATCATATTCACAATATTAAAAATTAGATTTAACTGAACACATTATTACTTTAATATATTTATTAAAAATGTCAGAATTTTACATTCAATTTTCATGTAAATTTTGAATTAAATAGTTATACATGCATAAATTTAGACATGAATTCATAAATATTAGTACATGTATAAATATAAGAGGGTTCTTATATTTTTTAAGGAATATAAGGGATACGTGTGTGTAGGATATATTCTTTATGAGACATTAAATATTGATAAGAAGCATTCTCGACCTCTCATTGTGTTATTGTCTTTAAATGTATTTTTATCTATCTTTTATGGGACGCTAAGAAGAGCATATGATATAACTAATGTGTTATCATACATGATTTACCACTTAAATTTTTTGATTGAACGTATATTTGTGTTTAAGGACGGGTGTTGAAGGGTTGGGTTTGTGAGTCCAAGGGGGCGTCTTGTGGCATTAGGAAGGTGCGTAGAGGGCAGACAAGATCTATACATTGATTTAACAAATATACTCTTTAATTTATTCAACATTATCAAGGGCTTTAGGACCTCAGCTGAGACATTGGGTTTGTGCGTCCAACTAGGGGTGTGTACAGATCGTTTTGGTTACTTAGAAAAATGTAAGTTGTGTTTACAGTTTCTTTTACCCGATAAAACGCGGTGTTATCCGCGATTCGGTTTAGGTTACCTGTTATATGCTTAAAAACAAATGAAGTTTGAAAATATATCACTTGTCAAGTACAATCAAAACTAAAAAACAATTAAAATGTAGTATTTGATGTATAAAACAACTGAATGAAATTATAAATAGAAACTATTAACTTTTATATATATATATATATAAAAGGAGATCATAAAAATAGGCGGACGACTTATAGTATAGGTCGGATGTTTCCGTGAGCAGTAAGCATGATTTTGACTTTACATTCGCTATCCCCATACTCGACCCCTGTATGTAGAGTATGTATGTATATATATATAATCGGTTTGGTTCGATTACCCATGATTTTTAGCAAAATAAAACCCTAGACCGCATCGTGATATGTCAGTTTCGAATACAATGATTCAACTCGGTTATCCGTTTTGTTTGAACACTCCTAAGTCGAACAAGGCATCCTTAAACGCTAAGAAGGGCATATGGAGCTAATACAAAATGCATATGTTGATTCAACATCGTTTCACATTGCCATTGATGTTTTGATCAAAATATTCTTCACATCAAACCCTATCCGTTCACACCCACCTATCAACAAGTACCACATTTTGTATCTATCATCTTATCAGCCGCTCAAGAAATTCAATGGCTCATACTTTTTTATTTTTAATCAATTAAAACGTTTATTGTTATTTTCTTAAAAATAAATTTTGATAATACATAAGCTGCAAGATTTTATTTGTGCATAAGCTTTTGTCTTCAGCACGAAATCTCATTATGCACAAAATAAAATTTCTTGTTATATGTATCAACAAAAGATATTTAATTTATAAAATACAATAAATGCGTAAATTAATTAAAAATAAGAAATTTTTGATAAAAAGAATGAAATTAAATTGGTTCTCCATTTCCTAGTGAAAATTATTCTCATTTAAAATCCCCTCTCTCTCCCCACACACAGACATAAGTTCAAAAATTTTAAAATCGAGTGCACTTGAATGTACCGACCTAAAAAATTTCAATTTTTTTCACAATCATAGTGGGTCACGCGATGCCCATATTTGGTATGCATAGAAGTTTTTTGAGAAAAATAATATATCTAAGCAAATCATTTTTAATTTACATTAATTGAATGTTCTATCAACTAAATTAAGCAATAAATGCAAAATGAATTTAATTGATACACTTTCAAACTTACAAAGTTAAACAAATTTAATAAAAATGATTAGATGTCGATGTATCTAATGTTTATCGTTTGATTCGTGATGCATATATGTTTTATCTATACAAATTCGTGATACATCTTGTTTATTGATGTCACCACTATTTTTCAGTCATCTTCGTGTTCATTATTATCATTAGTCCGGTTATAATCAGTGGCGGACCTAGCCACTGAGGGGACCCGTTGCACAAATTTTCATCGCGCACGGTTTGAAAATTCAAATGAGTATATTGGTCGGACCGAGCTAACAAATAAATTGTTATAATTTATAATAGAAAATATAATCTAATATTCTCTTTAGTTTGCTTAATAATTTAAAATTCGTGGTCTGACGAATGATACCAAATGAGATCGTGCATGTCAATTATAATTGAGTTTAAGTTTGAATGTTATGATTGTGTTTGTGTTTGTGTGATGTTATTAGATTCGTTAAAATCATTTAATTGACCGAAAATATTTAAATTTTAAAATAGAAAATATAATCTAATATTCTCTTTAGTTTGCTTAACAATTTAAAATTCGTGATCTACCAGAATGATACCAAATGAGATCGTGCATGTCAGTTATAATTGGGTTGAAAGATTTGAAGGTTATGATTGTGTGATATCATCAGATTCTTTAAAATTATTTAATTGACATTCATTACTATCACTTTCGAATAACCTCATTTTGAAACTTTTATCTATTGATAGATTTTATAAAACATTTGATTAACAATTAACAATTGAAGTGTGATTAAACCAAATAAATACAAACTTTCTAGGCTCAAATATCATTGGGTTTTTGTTTAATTTGAGCCAAAAATATTATTGGTTTTAAATTGGATAAAAAGATTTGGTTTTATTTGTTATATTTTTATTACTTATTTAGACATTAAACTTTTAATTTTTTGTTTCATTTGAGGTATACATATTTTTAATCAAGTTGCACACTTAGTTTTTTTTTTTGTTTTTGTTAATAATATAAGTTGCACAGTTAAATTTTCACCCGTTGCACACATTAAATTTCAAAAAAAATTACACTACGAAATGGGATTATAGGAGAAGGGACCCGTTGCACGGCCTACCCCTCCCCAAAGCATAGGTCCGCCTATGGTTATAATCAAATGCATCATTATCTTCGTTTTCAATATCGTTTGCGTTTCAAATTCATCATCATCTTCGATTTTCTTTGTGTTCAACAATTTATGGCCATCTTAAAAATGTGTCATCATCTTTCTTTGGTCATATTCATCATCATCTTCGGCCATAATCATGCATTGTGTTCATCGTCAACGTGTTTATCTTCATATTCAATGTGTTTATGTCGGAATCATCATGCATATCTAGTTCATCTTCGTTTTTCATCATCTTTGTTCAACAATTGCATAGTGGTGATGGGTTGTCACGATAGTAAAACAAGTCGAAAGAAAGGGACAATTGTGGCCAGCCGGCCTTGGCCGTTGAGAGAGGGCAGATCAACGACAGAGAGGGAGACACCGTGGGAGAGAAAGAAGGAAATGGGGAGAGAATTAGGAAAGATGATTAATGAATTGATTAGGGTGTGTTTAGGTATCGAAAATTTCTAAAATTTTCATCTCACCTTTTCAAATAAAAAACTTTTTTATTTAACAACAATTTCATAAATTTTCATTTCACTTTTCAAAATACCATTTTTCATACACTCTCTCTTACTTTTCTATTACCTACCCTATAGTTCTTTATAATACGCTTTTTCTCTCTCTTACTTTTCTATAATCTATCATATTTTTCTTATTTTATAATCACTCATCTTATTTTTCTTAAGACTAAAACTTCATCGTTTAAACAAGTTTTCACTTTTTATAGAAAAGACTTGTTTTTTCCTGAAAACAATAACTCGGAAACTGAAATTGAAAAATGACAGTTTTCGTTAACTAAACACAACCTAAACTTTCCTTATATAATCATAATCATTTATTAAAATGTCATTAATTATTATATAATTTGTATTCCAACCAGTGGCGTAGCCAGAAAATTTCTTTCGGGATGGCCAAATAGTTTTTAAACATAAACTAATAAAAAAATGAGAAAGATAATGATAAATATGTAATGTTCCAATAAATTTGTTTTATCTAGAAAGTTTTAACCACACATAATGTTTACTTTACATACATAAAATATATTAACATTGAGTCGCCACATCAATGAGTTGATTAATCACCTATTATAATATATATAAAAAAATTTTAGAAACGACCTAACTCAGTTCTTTATTATTTTTTAATATTTAAACACGAGTCTCACGTGTTATATCTTTAATTGGTACAAGAAACTATGAATATAAAAAAGTTTAAAAGTTACTACATATTGTAATATCATTAAAAAAGCTTAAAAATACACTTCTAAATTAAATAAATTAATAGCACATCTAAATAGATTTGTTATTGCCTTTAAAACATGCAATTCAACAATTAAGATATGGATTCGTAAATGAACAATCCAACAATTTGTTCACAATTTAGAAAATCAATAACACCATCAATTTTAATCGTATGTATTATTTCTATAATATATTTAGGAAATAAGTATATAATATGGGTTACCACTTACCAATTTCAGCTCAACATAATTTATAGCATATTTAATGTATTACGAATAGAATATTTGTTATGTAATTGGTTGAATAATATTTTTTAGATGACAAATATATTTTATATGAAAAAACTAAAAACTATTATATTATTATTTATTATAAAATTTAGGGTGCCCACCTACCTTCCTACGTGGGTCGTGGCTACCCAACTGATTCCAACAATTCCCCTCATGCATTTTTTATTTCTCTTGGTTGCTTATGCATCGATATTTACATTGAACCTCAATATACATATGTATGCATATATATACACATACACACACACACCCAGATATGTATGTATGTATGTATGTATGTATGTGTGTGTAGAGGGAGGATAATTTGAGAAGTTAAATAATCTAGAGAATTAAAGAAGTAATTAATTTGTTCATATATCAATATTTACCGGTAGTTACGGGTTATTCTTTTTGTTAGATGTATATTTAATCTAGAACTTTTTTTTGTGAAAATTAACAAACATTATTTCGATTCAAATTGTTTACTAAAATCTTTTTTTAATCATTCAAAATTATCAAATGAATATTGGTTCATTTTTAAACACTTTTTTATCCCAAAATATTCATATATGAATGTTTTAAAATATATACATATATGAATACATACAAAAAACTATTCCCGTATGAATTCAATAAAAAATATTCATATAAGTATATTTTTATTTTGTTAATAATATTGAACTCATAATCATGTTTATATATGCATGTTTTTTTTTTTGACAAATAAACACTTTTATATTAAATATTCAAATCTAACTATTTGTTTTAGGGATAATTGCGCAAAAAACCACCAACTTGTCAGTTTTTTGTAATTAAAACCCCAAACCATTTTCCGTTGCATAAAAAACCCCGAACTAACTAAAAATCAGTAAATCAAGGTTTTATCAATGGGTAACCGGTTGAAACCGGTTTTTAAATCCTACGTGGACCGGTAAATAACTTACGTGACATAAATTTTATTTGTTGAAACCGGTTGCCAAGTATTACACATCATTTAAACCCCCGTTGATGATGTTTTCTCATTTAAAAAGTACAATTAAAAATTATCAACGGAGTTTAAATGATGTGTAATTATTGGCAAACGGTTTCAACAATTAAAATTTATTCTACGTAGGTTATTTACCGGTCCACGTAGGATTAATAGCTGGTTTCAACCGGTTATCCTTTAATAAAACCTTATTTTACGAACTTTTAGTTAGTTCGGGGTTTTCTATGCAACGAAAAATGGTTTGGGGTTTTAATCACAAAAACCCGACAAGTTTGAGGTTTTTACGTAGTTATCCCTTTGTTTTATATTAATAACAGTATACTACTTTTATATTAGTTCTTTACTTCTCCGGATTTTTTGAGCTTCTCAAATTATATCCTGCCCCAATATGTGTGTGTATATGTATGTATGTATGTATGATGCCTAAATTGAGAAGTTAACATCGGAATATGATTGGAGCAACGACAATATATGTTAAATGTAATTTAATGTCGGCCTTGTTGTCATGTATGATGGATATGTTGATGTATTACAAATTAAAAACTTGAATGCTTGCTAATGCTAATGCTATTGCTATTGCTAGCCCCCCTCCCTATTTATACCACCCACACTTCTCCAACACCCCATACTCCCAATCTTATCCTTCTCTCTCTTTTTTTTTTTTCTTTCATCAACCAAGCTACCTAGTTTTGGTTTTTACTACACATGAATTCCTTGTGCCTTTGGCCCGAACCTATTGTTCGGGTCCAATCCTTATCCGAAACCGGAAACACAGTTATTCCTGACCGATATGTCAAGCCCCCACATGAACGCCCATGTTTAAAAACACAATCAAACAACTTGGACATCCCAGTGATCGATCTTTCGAGCCTAACAAATGATGGCACTACATCTTGTAAATCTATCATGGACCAGATCGCCACTGCATGTCGCGAGTGGGGTTTTTTTCAGGTGGTGAATCATGGGATGAGTCCCGAGTTAGTTGATGGGGCTCGGGATATTTGGAGGGAATTCTTTCATCAACCGATGGATGTCAAACAAGCGTATGCAAACACGCCATTGACTTACGAAGGGTATGGGAGTAGGCTAGGGTTACAAAAGGGTGCAATTCTTGATTGGGGTGATTATTATTTTCTTCACTATCTTCCTTCTAATCTAAAGAATCATAATAAATGGCCTTCACAACCACCTTTACTAAGGTATATATATTAATTCTATAAAATATAATTTTATTTTCTCATGTATGTATGTGTGTGCGCGCGTGATTGCGTGTATATATATATAATTATAATAATTGACTATTTTTTTTTAAACGTAGGGACGTGGTTGAAGAATACTCGAAAGAGATTGTGAGGCTCGGCAACATTTTGCTAAAGGTATTCTCGATAAACCTAGGACTACAAGAAGATTATCTTCAAAAAACATTCGGTGGTGACCACATCGGAGCATGCTTGAGAGTGAACTTCTACCCGAAATGCCCACAACCCGACTTGACCCTAGGACTATCATCACACTCGGATCCGGGTGGCATGACGTTCTTACTCCCAGATGAAAACGTTTGTGGGCTCCAAGTTCGAAAAGCAGGTGAATGGATCACAGTTAAACCGGCCCGACATGCAATAATCGTCAACATCGGAGATCAAATTGAGGTACACAATTTTTTTAATGATTAATTAAATATGAATAAATTCAAAACAAGAAACAAATTAACACGTTCTTCAATACGAAAAAAAAGGTGTGTTATGATTTTATTACGTTCGACTAGTGAAAAAACATTTAACATGTGTTTTATTCATAAGTTTTTGGGACCAATAATTGACAGCCACGTGGATGGTCATTTTCATGCTAGGTATCACCACTCAATTACTTTTACTTTTTTTTTTTTTGTCCAAGAGTTGAACAAAATAAAATAATACCAAGTATTGATCTAAATCATGTAAAACTGTATAACTTAATATATACGTGGATGCCATTTTCACGGATTTCTTAATATTTTTTTTTCTTAAAACTGTATAACTTAAAATTAAAAATTAATATTTAAACTTAATTTTAATACTAATGATATCAATATATCTTATTACTATGTATGTATGAATCATTTAATAATTTAAACAAATAAAAAAACTAATCCTTAATAAATTTTAAGTTAATTTTTAGTATTATTGTTATTATTCTAATTATTAATAAATGTTTTTATGGTTTATTACGTAAAAAACCAACATGTTTTCACGTTTTTTGCGTTTTCGTCCCTCCATGTTATTTTTTTTATAAAAAACCTCAAGTTATTAATTTTTTGGTTTAATGAAATTTGGATATTAGACCCTGGTTATAATTTGTGAACCGGGTTTTTAAAAACTAAAAAACCAGGTTCTAATGTCCAATTTTCACTAAATTAAAAGAAAAAATTAACTTGAGGACTTTTATAGAAAAAAAATAACATGGAGGGACGAAACGCAAAAAACATGAAAATATGTTGGTTTTTTTTCATAATAAACACTTTTTTTTTATATATTGTTTGTTGTGATTTTATGAGATTTAAGTATCTAATCATTATCTTATCTTAAAATGAATTTGATCTAATTTTTCATTTAATTTTGAAATGCTGATTAGCATATCTCATTAGGAGAAAATGTCATTTGTCATTATGAGAATAGAACAAATGACAATTAAGAACTCTTTTAATAATATTATAGATTGATAGTACTTAAAAAAACAACCAAAGAACTATGAAATAAGTGAATATTTTAAATCCAATATGAGCTCAGCTAATCAATGTAAAAAAATTTGAGATCTATCAGGTCCATTTTTTATTAATCATCTTAAATTTATGTATGTATGGTGTTGTAGATTTTAACGAACGGGATATACAAGAGCGTAGAGCATAGAGTAATAGTAAACCCAGATAAAGAAAGAGTGTCATTAGCCTACTTCTTCAATCCCAAAAGTGATTTGGTTATTAAACCTGCAACAGAACTTGTAACGTTGAAGACACCTGCTCTCTATCAACCTATGACTTTCGATGAATATAGACTTTTTATGCGAACCAAAGGTCCACAAGGAAAATCCCAAGTCGAGTCCTCAATGTCTCCAAGATGAGTCATTTTTTTTAATGTTCTCATTTGATGTCTTATTTTCAAGAGTTAAGGATAGATGTGCATAAAACTTAGAAAAAGTTATGCAATAGAGATGAAGTTTAGCATATTAACCTATTTAAGAAATTAAGACCCTATATTTGACCTTAATCGGTACTTGATGTATATTTGTTAAAGTTTTTTATCTTGGATTTAGCAGTTAACGAGTAAATGTCATCAATTGGTAAGTAACTTTTACATTTATTAAATTTATATTGCTCGAATTTTTTTTTTTTTTTGAGAGATTTAATTATTCAATTGTCATCAGTTCATCACACGTTGTAAAAATTTTTGTTTTCTAACAAAGAAAGTTATTTATGTTGGGTTTTACTTTTATATATGACTTATAAAATATGATTTCAGTATTTTTGTTAGATATTATTTTCCAAAATACAATTCTATCACGTTTAAAAAATAAAATATAAGCGTAAACTTATATTACATTTTTATAATATTTAATTTTTATTAAAAATAAGGTTTAATTATGAAAAACCAACATGTATTTAAGTGGCTATTCAAATCCCGGTTTACAAATTATAACAGAACTCTTATAGTCAAATTTCATAAGACTAGAAAAAAAATAACTTGTTGACTTTTCTGAGAAAAAATAACATTAATGAACAAAAATGTATAAACCGTAAAACCACATTGATTTTTTTTTTCATAATAAACTATAAATAAATATAAAATTATACAATTCTATCACGTTTATAACATTTTCTTTGGAAAGGCCGAAGATATTTATTAAGCCGAGCTCATCATGAACATATTAACAAAAATTCTAAGAGATGGAAAAAAAATTCCCAGAAATGGAAATACCCCTAAAAAACATATAAACAAAAACCATCAACTATCAACCATGACTTAGCTATCACATTTGACGTTTATAACATTCTTTTGATTTCTCAATCATTTTTCAAAAATAAAAATCAATCTTTATTTATACATAAATTACTATATGACCCACGTATTACGTGAATATTTTTAATAAAGATTATTTATCTAAAAGGTATGTATAGGTAAAAATAAAAACACACAACTACAAATTACTTATACATTAAATCTATTCGTCATTTTTCATTATTTAATAACTTGTCATCATTATCTTTTTACTCTCTAAACTTTAAATAATTTTATAAAATAAAATATTTTGAATTATATCAATTAATTATATATAAACATATAATAAAAACTTAAAATAACATATTAAAAAATAAGATTACTATAAATCTAATCTAGATAAAGTTTAAATCTACATATAAATTTAAATCTTATACATATTCAAATTGTATTGATTTATTAAAATTTATAAAAATTAAATACATATTATAAGTATTAAATACATAAAAAGTAAACATAATACATATTAATAAAATCATATCTCATGGCATTTTGTTGATTATAAAAAGATATATATATATATATATATATATATATATATATATATATATATATATATATATATATATATATATATATATATATATATATATATATATCATGTGTTACGTAAAATTAAAATTTCAAATTCTATCAATTAAATATATATAAATTTAAAAATAATAATTTTAAAAAATATTAAAAAAGTAACTACAATTTACATATATATTAAAAAGATAGATTAAAAAAATAAATATGGGAAAAAATAGTACTATTCTTGTAATTTTTAAAAATTAACAATTAAATGTTATAATTTTAAGGTTATACACATTTTATGTAATCAATTATTATTGCTTATAATAATTTTTATTTATATGCGATATTTTGAAGTTTTTATTCATTTTATGAAATCAATTAGAAACTATCCATGTAATTTACGTGGGTTCGTAAATTAGTATTTATATATTTTGTAACAAATTTATATTATAGATTCAAAAATAATATAGTGTTTTTATATTTTTAAAAATAATAAATTGTATTTATCTTTTATTACTTATAAATTAAACAATAATAGAGTTGTTTATCGTTTTAAAAATCGTAAATTTTATTTATATTTACTTTTATAATAATAAGTTGTATTTATTTTTTTTATGAATTGATATAAAATGATATTTTTGTTTATATATAATATACTCTCTCCGTCCCAATTTAAATGTCTTTCTATTTTAAATTGTCTCAAAATAAATGTCCACTTCCAAAAATGAAAGTTTTATTTTATTAATAGATTTATTTTATAAAATAGAAATTAGATTTATTTATAAAATAGAAATCAGATGAAATTCACAAGATTTAACCAAATTTATTTTATAAAATAGAAATTGTCTCAAATAGAAATTAGATTTATTTTAATAAATAGAAATTATTTCTATTTATTTTATTTTATTTTATTAAATAGAAAGTAGAAAGTAGATTTATTTTATAGAATAGAAAATAGATCTATTTTATTTCTATTTATTTTATAAAATAGAAATTAGATTTATTTTAAATTGTCTCAAAATAAATGTCCACTTCCATATTTCCATATAAAAGATTTATTTTACTAAATTAAGTTTTATAACTGATATATATGCATTACACTTACGAGACGTTTGGTTCGTGAATTTCCTACTATTCACTGGGATTTGCATTTAAAATCTTGTGAATTTCCTAGTATTCACTGGGATTTGCATTTTAATCAATTTTTATTATTAAAAATTAAATGATCTAAAACTAACAAATTGTCACTAACGTCCAAAAGTGGTTATATAGTAATTTTTTTATAGGACTTTTCATTTTTATATAAATTCATAAATATGTATTATCTTTCTATATACAATTTAAAAACTATATTACCTGAAATAGAAAGTTGTATAAAGTTTGTTTCTTTTGTTTATGATTTTCAGATTTTTTTTTTCTATTTTCTTTCATGCTTGATAAGTGTTTGCAAAAAAATCATCGTTTCCACGTTTCACTATACGTTGAATTTACTTATCTTTTAGGAAGACCTTATTGATAATATCGAATGGAAAGAATTTTAAAATTTTGTTATGTTTATTTTAAAATTAGCTAAGTGAAACAATAATTAACCTAAATTATGTTAACTTTTATATAAAATTTTGGGGTAAAGCTATACAATAGTAATCTACTTTTGAAAATTTATCAATATGGTACGTCTACTTTTTTAAATATCGATATGGTACATGTACTTCAATTTTTCATACCGATATGACCATATTTGTAATAGACCCCTGTTTTTCATACCATTAGAACCATGTTTCGTGTGTAAAAACCAGGCTCTATTACGTAGAATGACCATATCGATACAGAAAATTAAAGTACACGTACCATATAGACAATTAAAAAAGTAGACGTACCGTATCGATACATTTTCAAAAGTAGGTTGCTATTGTATGACTTTACCCCTAAAATTTTTCATAAAGTTATTTAGTTTTAGTTTATTTGTATGACATCTACATGTTATAGTGATAACTAGTTTATTGACTCACGATACATGTATATTTTAATAAAAATCATCAAAGTAAAATTTATACACGGGAAAGTTTAAAATATACAACCATTAATTATTCATAACTATTAATTTTTAAGTTTTATAAATAGATATTTGATATATGTCACAAGTAGATAAATTGATTATGTAAAACTAATTAGATGAATATTTCATTTTTGGAACAAAAAATTCAAATCAAACTCACTTTAGTCAATATTTATCAAAAGCTACGTGTCGCAATTCATTTTGGTCAATAATGATCTTCTACACTATTTTTAAAGCGTTTTTTTTTAGTTAAGGGTTTTTAGCTATGTATAATAGACGTTACCCTTATTTTATTTTATAGAAAGAGTAAACAATTTGAACTCTCTTAACTCTTATCTAGTATATTTATGTATGTACCGTTTTATAAACACCCAATATAAATTCTATCACAATTATAGTTATATAACAAGTCAGCTTTTTATCGAACTTAAGTTCAATTTTATCGAGCCAACCTTCTAACATCTCAAGCTCAAGTTTGACCCCAAAAATCAAGCTTGAATAAATTAACGAGTCAAACTCGAGCTTTTAATAGCTCGGCTCGAGTTTTTATATAGTTTTAACGATATATATATATATATATATATATATATATATATATATATATATATATTCAAGATCAATGGGGTACCATGTTAGACTGGGGTTCCGGGGTACCGTTTACGGCCAATCATTTATCATTGAAATTATTAATTAATACATAAAATCTGCTGAAAATTGAATCCCACGTCATTTAATGTGAGGGGTAAAATGGGTATGAAAAAGTTTTAAATGAGAATCAAATATTCTCTAAATCCCTAGAATTTCTCATTTGTAGTTAATAATTCTGTTGCCTATTTTAGCAATATCCCTCCATTGAAATCAATTTCTTATTGTCGTCTGCTTCAAATTCGAGTTAATAATTCTGTATGTATATATATATATATATATATATATATATATATATATATATATATATATATATATATATATGGTTTCTATGAGAATTTAAATATTTGTGAGGAAAAAAAAAAGAATCAATTTTAACCATAAATTTTTTGGTCCCATCATTTTTATAATATTTTTCCTTTTTATATAATACTTTCTGTTGAATCATGAAATAACAAAGTGATTCAGCATATTTGTTCTTTGATTCCTTATTTCTCACTTTTCTCAAAAATATTTGATTTGTCGCATTTGATCACATTTATACACACACTCTCAAACGTATATGTATATATTTGTGTGTAGGTTCAATGGAAAACCACAATGTATCGATACATCTTGAAAAACCATTGTGCACCATAAGGAGATCTTGATGCATCACAATGTTCATTAACGGTAATTTCAGAAAAACCAATCTATATGATTTCATGAATTATAATTTAAAATAAATGGATATAGAGACTCTATAATTAGTTAAGATTCCATTTTGTTTAATGCATTTGAATAAACAATTTTTTTTAAAAGATGATTTGTTTTATTTTTTTGAAATTTAAAGTGTTTTTTTATTTAGTCATGATTCTGTTTTCATTCCGAGATTTCATTTCATTCTTATAATTTAAAATTTAAAGCGTTTTTTCGATTGATAATCATCGATGACAATCTCTTTTACCATTATTGTGGACGGACCCAATCTCCCATTCACTAAGATCTGGCCACATTTTCATCCTGACCCGTTTAAAAAACCCGCAGGGCCTTAATGGAGATTCTCGTCAGGTAGGTGGGAAAAATTACAGGAATACAGGAAACCCATTTATAACAACGTTTTAATAAAACGATGAAATTTTATTTCAAGATCGTCATTAAACCTAAATGAGTAAAATTTAAAGTGATTTCAATCATAAAGGTACAAAAATGAATAAAATTATAAACAAACCAATTATAAATTTGACTAACAAATATATATGTGTGTACAAACAAATAAAAATATTTATTATTATATGATATAAATATACTAATAAGATACATATATAATCTAAAATATAAATAAAATATTAATTATTATGTAAAAAGTAAGCGGTGTTTTAATCGGGTTATCGGAACGACATCATAAATCTCATCCCTGTTTAAAATAATTAGGTTCGGGAAAAATCCGTCTCATTTTTAATCGTTTGTCAGTTTTCCCCATCGGGTTTGATTTTTTTTTTTAAGAATAAAATGTGGGAAAAGAGAGATTTAATGATTTTTAGAAGAGAGAAAATATCATTTTTATGCCATTTTTTTATTTTGTTAATTACTTTGATGACTATTTATTCAACTGATATTACAATTGTAACACTTTTCATATTAATTCTTCATTAATTATAATACGAGGTAAGGTTGTCAAGATCGAGATCTTATCTAGGATCGTTTTCGTCTTTACAAGATCGGGTCGTAGGATCGGGATCGGGATCGTAAGATCCTACCACAAATCATTACTTTTTAATATTTTTTGTAGGTAATTAATTTGTGATTTTATATTATAATATAATTTTATAAGGAAACAACTTACATTCATAATTAAAATATTTATGGTTATCCAAAAAAAAATGTTAATCAATCATACATCCTATAATCTGACTCACTATCCTAATTGATAAAATTATTGGATCTATGTAAAAGATTGGATCGAATCGGTAAACTATCCCACGGGAACCCGGTTAAAAGAGTCTGGACCGAGTAAAAGGTATGATCGGATCGGTAACCGATCCTACGGACGATCCCACGATCATACGTCCGATCTCATTATAAAACGATCTTACACGAATCCTGCCCGCGATCTTAACAACCATATTATGAGGCTAGTATTGCTTCTTTACTTTTCCAGAATATTCAAATGATTTCATCCATATATACATACATGTGTGTATGTTTTTGTAAATAAGTTAACTTTTTATCGAGCAATTCGAGCATTTCAAGTAACTTAAATTTAAGTTGTATGAAACCGAACTTCCATGAAGTTCGAGTTCAAACCAAATGTGAAATGCCTTGAAGGAACTAGGAAGCTCTAAAAAGCAGTCACATCCTGAAGATAATGTTAATAAATATCTTGGGGTTTTTCAAATGGGCTCGAGCCCTGTCAACATCAATCTTGATTCAACTTGTTTATGGCCCAAACTATAGGTGAACTAAGTCGTCTAATAATTAGAACTCATGCTATAAAATACCCAATAAAATATAGGATTAATTGTATATGAAAGAGTTTACTTTCAGTCAATATCAATTTTAGAATATATATGGTCATGTTAGTTGATGAAAATAGTTGTGTTTTGGGTTTTAGTTTGGATGAAAACAAAGATTTATGAAAAAGTTAATTTGCTTATTTAAAAAAAAAAAAAAGATTCATTTTTAAACTTTATAACTAAAAAGTTGAAAACAAATTTAACTTATTTTCAACAATTTTCAATATTAAATGAAAACAAGGAGCTTCCAAAATTTCAAAATCATGTTTAGAGGTTTCAGAATTTTCACTTATTTTTGGAAGAAGTAATTCTGAAAACATTTTCTTTAAAATAGAAATTATAAACTAATGAAAATTTTTCGTCAACTAAACATGACCAGCGTTCAATTGACGAAAAGTGAAATGTTTTTTGATTTTATTTTTTACGAAAACAACGGTTTTATGAAAACATATTCAATTTTACCTATTTTTTAAAATTAATTTTCATTTTCAAAGTTTATAACAAAATGTTGAAAACAATTTTAATCTGTTTTCAAGCCATTTTCATGAAATCCAAAACTGAAAACTACAATTAATGTATGAACGCGTTTTCAGAATTCTCAATTTTTTTTGAAAAACTAAATGTAAAAACATTTTCTTAAAAACTGAAATTGAAAACAAATAAAAGATTTTCGTAAAGTGAACGCAATTGGAATTTTATTTTATTGTATGCATTTAAGGGTCATGATTGGAAATAATTTTATATATTTATTAGGGTTAAAGTGATACAAATGTATGTTACTTTATTAAAATTATCGATATGGCCAATTTACTTTTTCTTTTTACCGGATGGTAGTTGTGCTCAAAGATGACCTGTCGATATAGTACGTATGACCGGTAACTATGCTGACATGACGGTTTTTGCTAATTCAAACTATGACATGACATATTTTTATGACATGACAATTACATTAGTCATACAAATGTATGTTAATATACCAAAATTATCGATAATTTCAAACACCAAATGTATCATATCAACGGTAAAATCAAAGTACGAGTATAATCCAGGTAAAAAAAGAACTACATTAGTCATATCGATAATTTCAGTAAAGTAGCATACATTTGTATGACTTTATCCCTATTTATTATTACAGGTCACTTTTCTAAAACTTTACAGTATATTATACTTTAGGAGATTTAGGTGTTGTTTGTTTTTTAAAAGGTTGAATGTCTGAAGTCTGAAAACCACGTCTGAAATTAAGAGGAGGCCTTAACATCTGAAATTAAGAGACTCTTTAATTTTAATTAATACAACTCTCATTCTCTTAAAATTCAGAGGAAAATTCAGAGGTTTCAACCTCTTAAGTCTGAATTTAAACAAACAATCTTAATTTATTATAGATCTGAACTTTAGATTTCAGACGTTTTTAAGAGGGTCTGAATGGAAAACAAATGAGGCCTTGGTACTAGACTATTACCCTCCATATGCTTTTTTAGGGGTTATTCATCCTTTGTCTTGAGTTTTGAGTCTACCTCCGTCAAGCGTCAACTGATCAACACATATGATAGATTTAAGGAAAAATAATCAAGAAATGTAAAATATTTAGGCATACAAACATAAATACACACATACACAAATAAGATCTGTTGTAAACAATTTATTCGTTGTGAACATTGTGAACAAATGAAAAATACATATAAACATTCATTTATATCAACTAGTTTTGTAACAAAATTAATATGATTCAAAAGATTCATAGAATTGTCTGCAACAAAATTCATAACATCGATTAGGTTTATAGAAGTATCTGTAACAAGATTAATAGGATTCAACAAGATTCATAATTCATGGGATTCAACAAATTCATGGGATCCGACAAGATTTATAGGTTAATAGAAGAGTTCAGTATTATCTGCAACAAGATTCATAAGATTCAAAGTCATTTTATGGTTGTTCACAGTGTTCACAACGAATAAAGTGTTCACAAAAGATTTTCACTCTTTCTTTGTGTGTGTGTGTGTGTGTGTATAATTCGAGAGAATACCACTCATTATGCAGCACACCAGAAGGTAGTACCATTAATAAGCACTTCAAAAAAAAATTTCATAAACATGTTTTAATTAACATTATAAAGATTATATGTAAATTTCACATATATTCACAATTTTTTAATTTTTTTAAAATGATATCAACGTACATTTATATAAATTTTGCATATATGCGAATGTACATTTATATGATGCATGATTTCGTACACTTAGAATGTGTGTGAAATTTATATATCATCTTTCTAATGTTAATTAAAACGTGTTTATGAAATACATTTTTTAACAAAAATATTTTTATGAGTGGTACCTTCTGGTACGCTGTATAATAGGTAGTACTCATTTGAACACACACACACTATATATATATATATATATATATATATATATATATATATATATATATATATATATATATATATATATATATATATATATATATATATATATATATATATAGTGTGTGTGTATATATATGTATGTGTGTGTGTATGTAGGGATGATTTTTACACCGAATACCGGTACCAAACTGGCACCGTACCGATACATTCGGTCCGGTATTCGGTTCTTGTTTTTTGTTTAAATCAGGATCGGTACTAACCGTTTTGGTACTATTTAAAAACTGGTAATAACGGTACCGATACCGAATACAAAACACTTGCCTTGAACCATGTAGAAATCTTCAATGGATGGAACTTGGAAGGAGTATTAAAAAAGATTGTGTACTCTCTACGTCATTTATCAAACCAAATAATGTAATCTCATTTAACATGATAGCAATTCATATAACACACCGATATTTCTGGAAGCATGTTAATTCATACGGTATTTAGAATGAATTATAAACAACTAATCTTCTTTTTTGTTCCATGAATTTATTGTTTTTTATTTTCTTGAATTTTTGATACCAAATTCGGTATAGTACCGTAAAACCGGTACCGATAACGGAATCGAACCGGTACCAGTTCATTAAATTCGGTTCGGTATTTGGTACCTTCAATCGTCCAAAAAATTTATCAGTACTAACCGGTTCGGTACCGGATCAATACCGAACTCATCCCTATATGTATGTGTGTGTGTGTGTGTATCGGACGAGGATCTGGTAAGCACCATTTATATATTAAGCATCATGAGCATCTAATAAAAGGTGACAAATCAACATCACTTATAGCTTATGCATGTTACGAATGACTTATTTTCATAATTTGAAACCAATGAATCCAATGAAACTTTGTTTATGTTTGATTATTGAACGTAATGAATGCAATCATCTTTTTATATATAAAAGCTTGAGAATGTAATGCATCCAATGAATCTTAGTACATTAAATCCAATGAATGTAATGAACCTTTTAAAAACTTATTTTCTATTGGTTAAAAATATGTATATATATATAAGAAAAATGTATAGATAAAATATTATTTCAATTGGTTCTCACGGTGCTCGCTATATAAATGGTACTCACTAGATCCCATCCCTACACACACACACATATAGGGTTGGGATCATTGCAGAACTTTAATTTAGTGTGGAATTATAGATACAATCTACACTATAGGATTATAATATAACACTAGAAATAAGATGATAAATATACAAATAACATTAAATTAAGGGCAACCTACCAAGTTTAACTTCTAACTTTGACCTTTATTTCGACTATTTTAATATTGAATGTGTATGCAATGTTGCATGTATGATATATAGTATTATTTCGACGTTGAATATGTAATATAAACTATAATTCGACATTGAATGATCTCGATATGATATATATTGAATGGACCTCTGGGTAAAAAAATTTTTTTACGAAAAATAAACATTTAAAAATTTTTCGAAAAAAATATATCATGACCGGTCTCGTTAAATTAAGGGTAGTCCACCAAGTTTGAATACTAATTTTGTCCATATTTTTGACTCTTTTAATGTTGAATGTATATGATATATAGTATTATTTTAACGTTTAATATATGATATAAAGTGTTATTATAAAATTGAATGATTTCGATATGCTATATTGCATAGTGGTTTGGGTAAAAAAAAAAATTTTTACGAAAAAAGTAAACACGTAAAATTTTTTCGAAAAAAATATATCAAGACCGGTCTCGTTTTAAAGAGTATAAATTCTCGTTTTATGGTATAATTTTTTTATTTAAAAATTAATCACCTTAATGTTATTTTAATTTAAAGAAATATACTCATAATATTTATTTTGCTTATATCAATCTTTTTGATATTGCCAATCTTTTTCCTTTTTACCATTGAATAAAAATATCAATAATAACAATTCTTTTTATTTTAATTCCACACTTGATTATTTTAATCAAGATCATTAGATTAATCTAATCAATGGACGATATTGAAACTACATGAAATTTAGGTTCTGCAATTATCCTCCCACACACATATATGTGTGTGTATGTATGTATAAGTTCTTATACTATATGTATCCTTTTCATATCAAGTTGTATATATAATAACGACTGGCGGCATACAAATCATTATTTTCTTTTTGATCTCTAAACCTCTTTTGAGCTTGAAAAATATGATCAAGTCGTCAAAATACATAGTGCTCTATGCTCAAAAGTACAACCAACTTGATCTTTCATGTAGATTGAGATACAAATTGTAAACTCAAATAATTTTTAAGAAAATGTTTGAATGGTGTTGAGTAAGAATGTATCAACTTTTAATAGTTATAATTAAATAAACCCCATCTAGTGATATATAGTTTGTATTAAAAATAATTATTTTTATATTTACAAGTGATAATACTATCCTTGTCTGCATTTTCAAAGTGTAGTTTATTAAAGTTGCAAATATGAAACTCAATTCGAGGCATTATTACTATTTATATGCAAGAGAGGCAATTAACAATAGATTAGGCAACATGGATCGTCATAATCGCACTCTTTCAGTGTGCATTGGTTACGACAACACATTTTTATTGGATTATGGTATAGACAGTTCGAGGCATTATTACCATTAATATGCAAGAGCGACAACTATCAATAGATAAGTCAACATGGATCGTCAAAATCGTACTTTCAGTCTGTATTTGTTACGGTAACATATCTAAAGTATGTACAAGCATACAAACAGTAAATACCTTTAGTAGGGTAGCTAAGTATCCACAAAGCTCAAGTGAGGCCTACTTAAGTGCAACAGATGATCACCTTAATATACATAATAAAAATATGTAAGTTATACTCCCTCCGTCCCAAAATAATTGTCCACATTTGACTTTTGAAGTTTTTCTTTTTCAACTTTGACCTCAAATATATTAGTTTGTGTTATATAATACTTGATAAAAATTATACTCAATGAAAATTCCTTTAAAACCAAATCCTTTCATATATATATTTTGCATTACATATTATATAACACAATATAAAAACATTTAATGTCAAAGTTGAAAAAGAAATACTTCAAATGTCAAATGTGGACAATTATTTTGGGACAGAGGGAGTACTAGTTAGTGAGAATGCAAGTTTAGTACAATTATAATAAAGCCCAGTAATCAGGGCCGTCTCATAGATTTCGAAGGCCCTGTGCAATAACTATAAAAGAGGCCCTATAAACTTAAAATTAGTATTAGCATCATCAACATTAGTCTTATTTTTAAAATACTTAGAGCCCAACTTTTTGAGACTTAACAAACTCTTCAATTCGTTTTTTTCTTTTTACGTTTTTTATACCCAGACTCATGCTTTCTCATCCAAGAAGACATAAAAATTAATAAAACGATTAGGAAAATGTTGAAAGAATGAAAAGATACCACCTGATGGTGACTTATTGGGCTTTAGATTTGTGTCGTGACTTATTGGACTTTGGCATTACAAACATTACACATAAACATACCCTAAATTTTTTTTTTTTGTGGCCCTGGGCAGAGGCCCATTTTGCCCTTCCTCATCACCAGGCCTGCCAGTAATAGGTGTAGCAATCTCTGCTAGATAGTGATTTGAAGTCTAACCCGGTAGCATATACACGAGTAACCTTTATAGTGATCATAATCTCGATGGGATCCCCCTCCTACGCATGTAACCTCCTAGATCGCATATAACAACCATTGGGCACCAAAGAGAGTTTAGCCCTAACCCTTGCCAAGCTATATGGTTTATCATGTGTATATTGGTTTATCAGATGTTATCCCAATATCCGTATGACTAGGGACGATTGTTTCTGGATTATCCGATTTTTGAATATCCAAATTTTAGATAATCCAAAAATCATATACATTAATTTTACTATCCGAATTCGTATCCGAATTTTGGATCGGATTATCCGAAAATACAACTTTTTTAATTCAACTTTAAATTATAAAATAAATTCAAATATATAAAATACAAACCTATATACCTATCAAATATGAAAAGTAACTTTGTCACAAACGAAAATATATCATATTTTGAAAACTTAAAACATCAAAAAAAAAACGTTAAAAGAGATTAACATGCATTTAAACGAGTTAAAAATATGTTAAATCTACATACACTCAAAATTAAAGAATATAACTATTGTTAGTAATATAATATTCGGCAAAAGAGTTTAGGAATATAAAATTTTTTTAAAAAAATGGATTTCGGGTTATTGGATAATCTGAAATTATGCAAAATCCGAATCCGAATTTCGGGTTTTCAGACCGGTTCACGGATTTGGATATTTCTGAACACCCCTAGATAGTTGGACTTAATCACTCAAACAAAATGTTCAAAGATCTAATCACTCGTTTTTATAAAATTTGAAGGACTTTATCATTTATTTTATATAGGTTAGAAAATTAATTGATTATAAAGTTTAGGAATTAATCATTGATTTTAAAAATTTGTAAGATGTAATAGTTAAAAAAACAATTTAAAGACTTAATCACTCAAAATATGAAATTTGGTTGGGTTTATTAATTTTAAATGATTAACTTTTGTTATTATTGTTATTGTAGTGTTTAGACTTGATGCTTTGCTTTGTATCCTGACCATAAACTACATCATATTTTTCTATTTTCAAAACATACGATATTTTGTTGTGTTTAAACTCGTGGGTTTATTCATAACCATGTGTATTCACGGGTACGGATACGGATACGGGTACGGTGGAAAATTAACATCGTTTGTCGGATACTTTATGAATTTGTGGGTGTAAACAAACCTGCCGGTGGCACGGGTTGCTAATGGAGGGGTCCATACCCGTCATCCATGTGTTACCATCCCTATCTATTATATCTTGAATTTTCAACTATATAAACAACTCATATTTTAATTCACTTAAATATGATTCTATTCCCAACTATATTAGTTGCAACTCAACCCCCCTTAGTCAACGGTTCGTCAAACTTGGTTACTTTACCCTGTAGACGGAAGCCGATTTGTCTCGTGGAATAGAATTTGAATGAACTGAAATTTATATTATAGTATCTATATGTTTATGAGTTGAAGTATGAAATGATGTTTATAGTTGGCAAAATGTATGGGTTGTATAATGTTAATAATCTTAATTTCATTACAAATTGTAAGAAATAATGAATTCCTTAATCGATAGGAAAAAAAAAATTTAGAATCTTTAACTGGGTTCAGACAATAGAAGACCAACAAAAAGCAGTCGTCATGAATGTATTCGTTAAAGGGGGCACTTGTAGCACACCATGGTTACTTTAGAATGTGATATATATATACGGTTGGGATTATTGCAGAACCTTAATTTAGTGCAGAACCATAGAACCAATCTAAACCATTAGATTATAATATAACACTAGGGATAAGATGGTAATTATACAATTAACATTGAATTAATAGCAGCCTACCAAGTTTGACTGTCCACTTTGACTTTTTTTTTTACTCTTTTAATATATAATGGACATGCAGTGTTGCATCGACGTTAAATATACGATATCAAAGTGTTCATTCGACATCGAATGGTCGTATGGGTAAAAAAAATTTACGAAAAATAAACACGTAAATTTTTTTTCAAAAAAATATATTCATGACCGTTCTCGTTAAATCCACCAACTTTGACTACTAATTTTGACTATTATTTATCTCTGTTAATAATGAACGTATATGCAGTGTTGCATCGACGTTAAATATACGGTATCAAAGTGTTCATTCGATATCGAATGATCTCATGATCTCACCATGATATATTGCATCGTGGTCTGGGTAAAAAATTTTTTACGAAAAATAAAAAAATATATATCATAACTGTTCTCGTTAAATCCACCAACTTTGACTACTAATTGTGACTATTATTTTGGCTCTGTTAGTAATGAACGTATATGCAATGTTGCATTGACGTTAAATATACGATATCAAAGTGTTCATTCGATATCGAATGATCTCATGATCTCACCATGATATATTGCATCGTGGTCTGGGTAAAAATTTTTTTACGAAAAATAAAAAATATATTTCATAACCGTTCTCGTTAAATCCACCAACTTTGACTACTAATTGTGACTATTATTTTAGCTCTGTTTATAATGAGCGTATATGCAGTGTTGCATTGACGTTAAATATACGATATCAAAGTGTTCATTCGATATCGAATGATCTCATTATTTCACCATGATATATTGCATCGTGGTCTGGGTAATTTTTTTTTTACGAAATATAAACGCGTAAAATTTTTTCGAAAAAAATATATCATGACCGGTCTCGTTTTAAGGAGTATAAAATTCTCGTTTTTATGGTATAATTTTTTTGATTTAAAAATTAATAATATTAATGTTATTTTAATTTAAAGAAAAAAGATATTTATTTTGCTAATGTCAATCTTTTTGTTATTTCCAATCTTTTCCTTTTTTACCCCTCCAAGAATTAAAATATCACTATTACCAATCTTTTTTACCCGTCAGGAACTCAAAAGGGAATTGGGAGCGACCCAACCCCTGCCCAGCCGTACGGTTTAATAATCTCGAAAGCTCAAGTGTCTCAAATCTCATATCACAAAACACAGTTCTCAATAAAACACAATAATACAAGCATGATAATATCTCAATAAAAGCTCGTAATAAAACTCATAATATCTCGTAAGAAAGCTCAGTAAAAGATCATGCAAGTATTAAATAAATAATCGTACAATTATCTCAGAAAAACATGCAAACTCACCTGCCCTGAAGTCTCACTACTTAGTCTCGGTTCCCTGCCCGTCCCCAACCCTATCAACTCGAGACCGTGGAATCACAACACAATTCTCAATATCACAATCACAACCCAACAACTCTATACTCAATACTCAGGCAACTCGCACGAACCCAGATACCCAACCACTAAACCCACACAACCCAAATACCCAAACACAAGGGAATAACCCAATATCACTAACCCATCCCTAAATAAACGCTTAAAATATATTTATTTTTCTGATATCTCACGCGGCCGTGTAAGATTTCTTACGCGGCGGCGTAGCAGTCTCCTTACCCGGTGGTGTAGGATTTTTACAAGATGGTGTGACTGCAACCCACGCGGCCGCGTAACAAAACCCACGCGGGCGCGTAGCAAAACCCACGCGGGCGCGTAGCTCCATCTTTACACCACCCTGTAGCTTTTTACACGGGCTTGTAAACAAATACCTACGCTGCCGCGTAGCAAACCCTACGCGGCCGCGTAAACTGACTGTCAGCCATGAATGCTCTGTTTTTGACAGCTTCGATTTCACACTTCAAAACTCGATTTTAATCCGTTTTTAGCTCAAGAATTTGACCAAAAACTCAATAAAACACATATATAACCTCACTTTAATCATCTCTAACAATTTTTAACTCAAATATCAAGATTTGGAGCTCAAACTCACCTTGAATCCTTTGAAGAACAAGTTGATGAAGATGACTAAAGCTTCCAACTCTATTCTTAGCTTGTTTCCTCAATTGATATGGCTTCTTGCTGATGAAAATTGAAAAACACACACATACACCTTCACTTGCTGCAATTGGGAAATGAATAATGAAAGCAAGCTAGCAACCATCTCAACCTTATATACGTTTTCGAATTTAAAGCCGGTCCGACACCCATTATCCGATCCCGCTATCACAAAATACAAACTTTATATCACCGGGTCCCAATTTAACTAATAATTCTCAAAATTATAATCTTTAATTAAAACTTAATTCCGTCACTCGGTTAACCCAAGGTATTATCACGTGACGGTTCCACGTATAACCCAATAATTTACCCAGCTCAAATGTAATATTAAAATCAACCACTCAAATAATTCCACGTTCCTATCCCAAAATTGGGATGTTACATTTAACGAGAACGGTTATGATATATATTTTTTATTTTTCGTAAAAAAATTTTTACACAGACCACGATGCAATATATCATGGTGAGATCATGAGATCATTCGATATCGAATGAACACTTTGATATCGTATATTTAACGTCAATGCAACATTGCATATACGTTCATTACTAACAGAGCCAAAATAATAGTCACAATTAGTAGTCAAAGTTGGTGGATTTAACGAGAACGGTTATGATATATATTTTTTTATTTTTCGTAAAAAAAATTTTACCCAGACCACGATGCAATATATCATGGTGAGATCATGAGATCATTCGATATCGAATGAACACTTTGATACCGTATATTTAACGTCGATGCAACACTTCATATACGTTCATTATTAACAGAGATAAATAATAGTCAAAATTAGTAGTCAAAGTTGGTGGATTTAACGAGAACGGTCATGAATATATTCTTTTGAAAAAAAATTTACGTGTTTATTTTTCGTAATTTTTTTTACCCATACGACCATTCGATGTCGAATGAACACTTTGATATCGTATATTTAACGTCGATGCAACACTGCATGTCCATTATATATTAAAAGAGTAAAAAAAAAGTCAAAGTGGACAGTCAAACTTGGTAGGCTGCTATTAATTCAATGTTAATTGTATAATTACCATCTTATCCCTAGTGTTATATTATATTCTAATGGTTTAGATTGGTTCTATGGTTCTGCAATGATCCCAACCCTATATATATATATATATATATATATATATATATATATATATATATATATATATATATATATATATATATATATATATATATATATATAATGCACAAGATACATTAAATTTAATGAGGTATGCACATTCCCCAAAATGCCCTTCTTTCATTGTTTCTATAATGCACAAGATGCATAAAATTGTCCAACTATTTACCCTTTTGTCATTAATCTAATCCATACAATTTTTTTGATCTAATGGATGATATAGGTACTTTTGTACCTCGATGCATAAAAGTGCTCAATTGAACCTCATATATATATATATATATATATATATATATATATATATATATATATATATATATATATATATATATATATATATATATATATATATATATATATATGTGTGTGTGTGTGTGTGTGTGTGTGTGTGTACTATAAATAATAAACTAGTTTATGAGTTAAGACCCACATATTAAATGGATAATTTCAATATATTTTATTTATACAAATTGTATATAAGTAAAAATAAAGATACATAAGTATAGGTTTTTTTGTTTTTTGTAACACTTTTTTGAAAAGCAAATTGTATTTAAACCAATCCAATAAAACATTACAATGTTTTGCCAAGATTCTCCGAGTTGGAGAAAACAAGAATAACAACAGTGAGCGAAAATACTACAAGCTAAATACACAAGTTAAAAGGGATGATAGAGATAGACCAACTAGTCCAATTGATTTGAAGAGATGGTTTATTGTTTGCAAACCAAATCCCAGAAAGACGTTGTACGAAAGGAAAGAGGTCATCTTTTTTGATCTTCTGAATGTCCCTGTATGTGCATGAAGAAATTTATTTTTCTACCTTCAAGTAACCCAAAAGGTTATCGCAACCAAAAGATTGTTATGGTTTTTGGGATTAATACTCAAAAAATCCTATGAACTTTATCCTTTCTGTGATTAAGTTCTTAATATTTTTTGGCGATTGTTTAAGTTTTAAATTATTGTTTGTTTTATACAAAAGTATATATTTTTTTACTAACTATAAGATGAGCTTGGTAAATATAATCGGTAAAACAAAACGTTTAAAAACTTACTCGTTAAATTGAGAAAAAGATGTTGGGTTGGTTTTTAATAATAATATGGTAAAACAATGAAATTATTTGTTTAATAATCAGTTAAACATGTCAAATATATTTTTTCTGATAAGACAAAATAGTTTAGGATTTAAATAATCAGAAAAAAAAGTTTAGAAACTTAATTATAAAATAAAAATAAATAACATGATTTTTTCAATATTAATCCTAGTTTTTAGTTTAGTTTTCAATTATTTCTTTATCTTCACACAATTAGTTTGATGACGTTAAGCTACTTTATAGCTCATGAATTCATGTTCATAGAAAACATGGTGTGTTTACATTATGAAAATTTTCAAAGTTTCCATCTCAAATCAATGAAAATGAAAACTTGTTTACTTAATAATAATTTCATAAATTTTCATTTAATTTTTTTAAATACCACTTTTCATATTCTCTCAATTACTTTTCTAATACCTACCATATATTTTTTATAATCCTCTCTTTATCTCTCTTATTTTTTATCACATATCCCATTTTTCTTATTTTATAATCGCTCATCTTATTTTTCTTAAAACTTAAACTTCATCATCTAAACAAGTTTTCACTTTTCGTAGAAACCCTTGTTTTTTTTCTGAAAACTGAAATTGAAAATTGACTAATTTTCGTGAACTAAACGCAACCTTATGATTTATCTTTTCTATATATATTTATCTTTCTTTTATCTGTGTGTTACTCTAAAATGGGTTGATCAGCAAACCCTATACTCTCTGAAAATTCAATTTCTGTTTAAAGTAGATTCATGTATTTTTACACTATTAAGTGTTGGAACTTATGTGTGAATTTCTCCCACATAGGTAATACATAGTTAAAATGATTTACTTATAATCCAAATCCAATTAAAGTTATCAAAACAATTTGACATTTTGGATTGGATCAAGGACTTGACATATACATATAGATATTTGACCCGAATACCCGTGATCGGTTAATTCGGTTAACAGTTGCAGAAAATATCTATATATATCTCTAACATGTCCATTTTTGCACAGAATCATTTTTTTCACTCCACACAAATTCGTCTCTTTGGTTTCTCTATGAAAATATAGGACCGTTGGTCATCACGCAGACATTCGAGATTCGCTAGATTCGAATACTCATTTCGAATAGATTGTTGTATCCTCTAGACGGAAGCAAATTCTGTTTAAGGACACTGCAGAATTGCAGGCCTCAATCTTTGATTGCTTCAAACGATTTCGTCAATAACAAGTTAGTGATTTACGTTACTGATTTGGTTTTATATACTCTGTATATATGTCTATTTCAGTGAGTTTGTATATGTAGTTTACTAAACTTCTAACATTAAGTTGATTACATTATTATCTATGTAATTCTATAAAGACAAAAACATATAATATTTTTTAAAAGATACAATTAAAGAATTATTTGGTTTTTAGTTTTAATAATATCTGATATATTAATTGTTTACCAGACTTGAAAATTGAAACAACAGTCCAACTTGTTTTGACCTGACATGTCTACTTTTCCTAACTCATATATATATATATATATATATATATATATATATATATATATATATATATATATATAGAGGGGTGAGTTCAATGGAAAACCACTATGCACGTGAAAACCATGGAAACCAACGGATACCGTCCGATTTGGTGCATTTCATGAAAAACGCGGTGGCATGATCGTAAATAAGGTGATGCATCACGCGAGATTTTGATGCATCACGCGGGAAATTTGATGCATCACGCGGGATTTTGATGCATCACGCGGGGAATTTGATGCATTTTTGGTGGTGCAGTGCGGTTTTCACAAGTTTTCAAGTGCATGGTGGTTTTCTATTGAACCCCCTCTATATATATATATATATATATATATATATATATATATATATATATATATATATATATATATATATATATATATATATATATATATATAGGGAGGTTCCATTGAGAACTTTTGTGCATCGAGGCACAAAACAACCTCCATTGGCCATTGGATGAAAAGAATGTGTGGGTTAGATCAAATGGCAAAAAGATAATTAAATAGAATGTTTTATGCATCAAGTGCACATAATGAAATTCGCAGAGGGGTAAAACAGTAATTATGCAATCCTTATTTAATTGTTACACTTCCAAAATTAACAAAAATAATACAAATTCAAAATACATGCATATCGTTCATCTCTTCATGCATATCGTTCATCTCTTCTAAAAATAAATCATGCATATCGTTTATCTCTTCCAAAATTAAAATACATCATAATACAAACATGAATCGTTCATACAAACATAAATCATGCATATCGTTCATCTCTTCCAAAATCAAGAGGGGGCTAAGAGAGATGAGAAAGAGAGATAGAGAGAGAGAAAGAGGGAGTGGTTTTAGGAAAGAAGTTACTGGTGATTTTCATACCAAATTTAGCTATTAATTATTTTTAAAAACATTTAAATTAAAAAATAATTCCATACATTTAATATCCCTTAAATGCCCTTTGTGCACCCTTGGTAGATAGTTCGATGCACAAAAGTTCTCAATGGTGCCTCGATGCACAAAAGTTTTCAATCGAACCTCAATCTATATATATATATATATATATATATATATATATATATATATATATATATATATATATATATATATATATATATATATATATATATATATATATAGAGGGGGGTTCAATGGAAAACCAACATGCATCGGAAAACTTTGGAAAACCTCCATGCACCACCACAAATGCATCACAATTCCCGCGTGATGCATCGAATTCTCGCGTGATACACCGTCTTTCTGCATAATGCACCTGAAAACTTGTGAAAACCGCACTGCACCACCACAAATGCATCAAATTTCCCGCTTGATGCATCAAAATCCCGCGTGATGCATCTAATTTCCCGCGTGATGCATCAAAATCTCGCGTGATGCATCACTTTATTTACGATCATGCCACCGCGTTTTTATGAAATGCATCAAATCGGACGGTATGCGTAGGTTTCCACGGTTTTCCGGTGCATAGTGGTTTTCCATTGAACCCACCCCTATATATATATATATATCATGGAAAACCACTATATATCGAAAATATGTATACCTATGCATACCGTATATTGGGTGCATTTCATGATATGCATCGTTAATTGATGCATCACGTGAAAATAATGATGCATCACGCGGGAATTGTGATGCATTTGTGGTGGTGCATGAAGTTCTCCATTAAACCCCACATATATATACATATATATATATATATATATATATATATATATATATATATATATATATATATATATATATATATATATATATATATATTACATTTTAATAAGTATCACATGTATGTTAAATATTAACCTCTAATCACTTGTACATTAAGCATTATATTTTATTTTAGTTTTGTTGGTGATGCACTTTTGTGTTTTATGTTATAACCTACCTTGATTAACCATTAACATGTTTATAAATTGATATAACTTGTCTTGTCGTGAAGTTGGACAGTAAATATAAGTCGTAACTAGTCACAAGCGAAAACAATTTGGTGTTCGATATATCATCACCAAGTGACCTAAAACTTGATTAGAAATACAGTATAAAAACATACAATCACGAACAATCCAAATCATGCTATGTGTGGTCGTCGTATAATATGTCTTATATTTGACTAATAGCATGACATAAAATTGAAGAAATTTATGTATTATTTCGGATATCAGATTATCCGGAAATTCAACCTTTTAAATCATAAAATAAATTCAAATATATAAAATACAAATCAATATATCTATCAAATATAAAAAGTATCTGTGTCACAAATGAAATATATCATATTTTTTTAAAATTAAAACAGCAAAAAAGTTCCATTAGTTAATTAAGTTAATATCTAGGAAAAAAAAATTAATGTAACATACAATATAACAAATACATTAAATACACACATCGGGAAAAAAAAAAAAAAGAAGTAAAATTTGGAAACCTTTTGGGCTTTTAAGCCTGTCAAGTTCCAAATATTTAAGTATTAATCAGCAAAATCTCTTAACTAACATCCGGTGTGATTTGGGCTTTGAAGCCTGTCAACAACCCAATAACAATAAGTACTTATTTTTAAACTTTCTTTTGGGCATTTAAACCTGCCAAAAGCCCAACAGCAACAAATATACCATTATTTTAAAGGCTCGGCTTTTTAAATTTCCAATGATCCAACAAGTTGGCAACTCAAACGTTAATACTAAATTAGCCACAAAATCAAGCTAAAAAGGTAACAATTTTTAAGACAAGAATTCACAATACGTTGTTCAACGTAAGCTTGCCACTAATCCCCTAATCGCCTCTGCTTGTTTCACTCGTGGAGTCGTCGTAACTGTGTCACAACTTGGAGCTAGGGGTGTAAACGAGCTGAGCCCGAGCCCGTACAAGCTCAAGCTCGGCTCGTTTAAAAATATCAGACTCGTGTTCGGCTCGTTTCGAGCTTTGTATGTAAAGCTCGAGCTCGGCTCGTGAATAATTTTTCAAGCTCGACCTCGGCTCGGGCTCGACTCGTTTATTATATATTTTAATTTTTTAAATTAATTTTTAAATATATATTATATAATACATCTAACTTGTTATTTTAATATATTTATATTTATTTAATCTATATATTATATATTTGTTAATTTAAAATTTTATTTATATATAGGATCGTTTAAGCTCGTTTAGGCTCGCAAGCTCGATATGTGAAGCTCGGGCTCGAGCTCGTTTATTAAACGAGCTCGAATTTAGGCTCAAGCTCTGTTCGGGCTCGTTTAATTCGAGCTTTTAACGAGTCGAACTCGAGTAGCTCACGAGTAGCTCGGCTCATTTACACCCTACTTGTAGCTCAGTTTGAACGAATCAAAAGTATCTAAACATATACTTATAATCAAAACATAATAACCAATAATGGCATAATTGTGAAAAAGCCTCCAACGTGTCAGTTTTTTTGTGATTAAAACCCCAAATCATTTTTCGTTGCATAGAAAACTCTGAATTAACTAAAAACCAGTAAATCAAGGTTTTATCAATCAGTAACCGGTTGAAAGCGGTTATTAATCCTACGTGGACGGTAAATAACGTACGTATACAAAAAAAATTTAATTGTTGAAACCGGTTGCCAAGTATTACATATCATTTAAACCCCCGTTAATTATGTAATTCCGTTTAAAAAAACAATTAAAAATTATCAACGGAGATTTAAATGATGTGTAATACTTGACAACCGGTTTAAACAATTAAATTTATTGCATGTAGGTTATTTACCGGTCCAACCGGTTACCCATTGACATTTATAGGTGATTAATAAGTTATAATTACCTCAAAGTTGAGGTTTGGTCGTATTATTTTCCACCTCAATTTTCTTTGTTAACCTTTTGAAATGACTTTTCGTTATTTTCCATATAATAAAATCTTCTAATGTGGCACGCCCCTATTAGACAGACTATTATTACCATGACTTGAAATCCAAAAATATGAAATTGATTTATTTGAAAAGAGTTTTTTAATAGCCAATGACCAATTGAGTGGTTTGGATGGATCCAAATAGAAATGGTTTAGAGTTTCAAATTTCAAATCGAAATGTTTGAATTTTGAATCCTAATAAAAATGGTTTTAGTTTGAAATCATAGTCTAAGTGGACATGTGGTTTGGAATATTATTCACCTAAAATCATAAATTTCAAAGTTTAGGATGCACATTAAAAGAAATTGATGAATTATTTTTGTATTTATTTAACAATGTAATGTTTGTAAAAGACATATTCTTTATTGCCTAAACAAAAAATAATTCACATGAAATAACGTTGTTATTTAGGTTTGCTATATTTGGTTCTAGAAGCACATCCCTAATTTTGTAAAATTATTATGTAATAGACATGAATTATATTGAAAACTCACTAATACTATAATGTGAAATTCAAAGAGAACTTTCTCAAGAAACTCATAAACCGTAAACAATATTGATATCTTTAAATATGGCAAGTATTACAAAGGAACTATATTTTTCGGTAAATATCCGTTCATACCAGTTACAGTGACGTAGCCACATTAGTGACAGGGTGGGCAGGCCACTTCCACCCATCCACTCTCGTACAGACACACATATCCACAAGTATTTCTAATACATAGTTTTTTTTTATAAAATATATGTACCTAGTAATTAATTCTTATTATTAGAATATAAAGATGTGCCCTTGATATCATCTAAAAGTTGGATACTATTTCGAATTCGACCATATGTGTGTGTGTGTGTGTGTGTGTATAAGTTCAGGTTTTTCAGTATATACTGATTTCTAATAACTAACTAGGCTCATCCAAAAATGAAATCTTGCCTATGTGACTGACCGGTTAATACTTATCCATTGATCTTACAATTAACAAATTAATAACTAAAGAAATTAAAAACACAAAATTTTCCATTATAATCTTACAATTAACAAATTACTCGCACTTTAAACTTTCAATCAAATAAATTAGAAACTAAAAACATAAACTTTGTTCAACACAAAACACAAATAAACCCTAAATTCAAGTAATAAGGATCAAATATCCAAAAAATAGTGAAATGCATAAAGATATTGGGTTAGAAACTCTTAAGCTTTGGATAAAATTTGGTTTGGGCTTATATTTTCTAAAGTAAAATTATTATTGGGTTAGAAATTGGGCTAAAATTAATATTAGGTTTAAAAAGGATATTGGGTTAATGAGTTTAAAAATTAGTATTGGATTTATTCGGTTTTAATTTTGGAAATATGATTGGATGTTGTTGATTTATTAATTTAATGTATTATTTATTTATTTACTTATTTTGGCAATCAATTTTTCTTAGGTATCAAAATTCTTTTAATAAAGTTTCACACACATAAATATTATAAGTTGCACACATAAAGATTCACCGGTTGCACATATAAAATTTTTAAATTTTTTTCACTACGGAACGAGGTTCTTTAGGAGGGGACCCGTTGCACGGGCTACCCCCATTTCAACCTAAGTCCGCCAGTGATCTAAAAGTTGGATGTTCAAAATAATACTTAACCCTCGTAAATATGCATGTTAAGTTTTTTTTGAACAGCCAAACGGACAACTAACCTAGAGCTTCGGCAATGCCATCACCCAAAACTAGAAATCCAAGAACTTTTATTAATAATCAAAAATCTAGCAAGATGCTAGATGGAAGTACAAAATCAGAAAGATAATAAAGGATTACAACTCCACAAAGACCAAGAGACACTAACACATTTTCCCCTATATTTTACCCAAGCAAACAGCGATGCCTGAAAATCATCAATCACCCGTGATGGATCAAAGCTTCTTCTATTAAAGACCAAATCAATCCTAGCTTTCCATATGAACCAAAACAAACCGCCAACGGCTACTTCAAGAAATAACCTCCTCTTTCCATTGTTACCACTAGGGGTGACAATTTTGACCCAACGGGCGGGATTGTTAAATTGACACATCGTAAAAAAGTAAGATAAAACATAATTATTTTTAAAAATGAAAATATATAAAACGGCGTATTAAAAAAATTGTTCTTTGAAAAAAATTTTAAAATTACGTAAAATTCATGACTTTTGATTATCAACCCGTTTGCTTGAACGGGTCGAAATTGCTACCCCTAGTTACCACAATCAGTAATACTCCAAATCAACTGCTCTATTGAAGTGAACGAAAGGGGCTGTAAGTTACACCACTTTGTAAACCAAGTCCAAATTTGCAACACCAAAGGGCATGAATAAAAAAGACGATCAACCGATTCAATCTGATTTAATACCTCCTCTTTCCATTGCTAAGTGACTCGATCTCCTACATTAACAAAGTACAATGGAGTGAGTTTATGGATCCAGTTATTAATTTGGCAAAAATGTGACATTGATTAAACAAAAATATTTTTGAAAATAATTAGTGCTTGCAAATTAGGACCAAAATGTGGATAATCGATCAAATAATCATGCTAAACGTCTCACAAACACCAACCCACTTGTAACGCTACTAATTCTAAAAAATGTCACGTCATCAAATATGTGTAATTATTATGATCAAGTTACTCACTGTTACTCTGTTATGCATTGCGACCGAATTATACATACTCCTCAAAACATATATAAGATCGAAACCCCGTTGTTAAGTATAACTCGATCGCGATTATCACAAACAACAAATTAAGATAGCAGCACAAGAAATCTACGATCAACACGCGCGGGTGTTTCCTGTGCGGTTTTTCAAACTATCTGTGACTTATCTATAGATCGAGATGCATAAAAGTTGAAAAAACACGTGGATGATGGCGAAAAATATAGGTTGTGATATCTTTAGAACATTTAAAACCACCTTTTAACAAGGTTCAACCGATCATAACTCATGACCCACGACTCCTTTTCTCCATCATATGACAACAAAGCTCACGACCGTTAACCACTAGCCATTCTCGTGGCAACAACATCGGGTCGTGATCACGACTCTCCTGCTATTGTCCATGGAATTGTGTATCACCATCATTCCTTCGTAGTGAGCATGACTTAGGTCATGTTTGTTTACCTCTTAATGGAATCATTAAGAGATCATTTTACCTTTGAATGACTTATTAATGATTCCATTATAAAGTAAACAAACAACCCCTTAGGGCAGTTGTCATGACCCTCGTCGTCCCTGTCTTCCCACAGAGAGTTGCTGGTATAGAGAAAACTCTCAAAATTGATTTTTAAACATATAACAACTTGTCTAGAAAAGGAATTCAGATTGGATTTACATCTTGTCCTTTGTATGCTACCGCCACATAATGCGAGAATCATTTGTTTCAATCATGTTTTATTGTGTTGAAGCTAGTCGGAGAAGTTCAAAATTGATGGGGTGTTTCAGGTCCTGCCGATGACAAACTGCTGCTTTAATTAGATGGGGATTTCACTTGAAGTTAAATGGTAATTTCCTAGAATTATTTTCAACTACAATTTTCATGATGTTTTCGGTACTATGGAATTTCAGGAATGACAATGTGTTAGCGTCTAAAGAAGCTGAGTTGTCTAAACTTCTCCTTTCAATTCATGGTTGGTCGATTTTTGGTTGACTTTAAGAGGAAAGATTAGGAAAAAAAAATTTCTTGGTGTATTTGGTGGTCCAATCGTGTGTTTGAAGTTGTCATGTAATTTATAGTTGTGTGCTAGATTGATGGTTATAAAATTTCAGTTGTTAAAAAAAACAACCCAAAAATTAATCCAAGTTATTTACAATTAAATACATCATTAATGACACATGATGGGACAATGAACTTGGTATATATGTGATTACAAGTGAGGTTCCCATTAAATCTCATTTAGCAAATTTGTTGATTAAAGTTAGAAAAGGCAAAGTCCCAAATTTAGGACTTTTGGTGGCCCCTGCACTTTTCATTTGACACAAAACACCCCCTTATAGTTTTAATTTTTGATTTCTATCAATGTCTCTTAAAGATGCAAGCTCCCCTACCCTACCCCATAAATAATTGTGACCTTAATTTGATCCCCAAACATTATTAAACTTTGAAAAAGGCAAGACTGTGTTTGGTTAGCCCTCCCCTCAACAAATTTGATACCAGTTTTTGAAGTGGTTGTGGGACCATTTTTGGCATTTAGTGAAATAGGAATTAAATTAGTCATTAATTAAGTTTGGTGTCATTAGGTTATCCAATTAATTTGTTCTTTATTTATATATATCCACAATTTGTGATCTTCAACTGTCTGTACTACTTTTATTAAAATATATGGACCTTTTGTATCATCAAATTGATAATGCTATGAGTAGTTATGGAAAATTTACAATCTAATAATAATAATGCTACAACTTAATAAAATGAACGATTATAAAGTAGACTAATAGTATAGTTTATCTTATGTATTTTACATCCAAACAGGTTTGAACGATGTTGTCGATTTCGGAGGTATGAACGATGCTGATGGTTCTGAGCATGAACAAGATGAGCATGATGTACGAAGATGCAACAACATCTTCACCATCTTTTCAGAATGTGTATATATTTTATTAAATTTGGAAGTGTATTAATTAAATTTATTTAGAATTTATTATTTAATTATTTGATATAATATTCATTAGAATATAAAACTAAAATTGATTAATATTTATTTATTTATTTATGTCTCACGTGATGGTTCACGAGATGATCTTAATCTAATGACTATCAGAGATTATTTAGTATCCCGAAGCATAAATATCGAGTGTCTGTAAATAGAAAAAGTCCACATTTGAACATATCCATGCCTATTGTTTATCATATTCATAATACGGCTCATAAGACGACTGTTGTTAAGGGTGCAACATTTTAGTTATTTGATAAATAAACAAGTAAAATTTAAATTTAAACCATTGTTATTTTTAAAAAGATAATTTCATAAAAATGCCACGTACTTGTTTATTTTAATTTATGCAACTTATATTGTTTATATATAACATATAATATATTTGTTAAATTGTTTCAGATTGTGAATTGTTAAGTTATAAGAGGGCAAGAACCCCATTTTCTAGTGAAAACTTCCTATAAAAAAAATTCAATTTTTCATCAAATAACTTTAAACCCTTCTAAACATTTTTCACCATACCACATCATAGCATTGTAGCATGTTGTAGCATTCACCATACCACATTGAGGTGAGTTACAATTTAAAATATTTGTTTGTTTTTATATGTCATTTTACACTTAAAAGCTTCAGTTTTATTAGATTGTCAAAGACGTAGAAATTAATAAAATGTGGAAGAGTGGAGAATATGAAATCCTAAATGGGCTAAATCCTTTCTCTTAATTTTTTATCCAAACATGATAATGAAATATTGCTAAATCCAAATATTAAATGAGTTGATTAAACCCTTCAAACCAAACGGCACCTTAGTGTTCTATTAAAGTGGCTTATTTGCATTCCTACCAACTCTTTTGTTGATAAAACATTTTTAAAGCATGCATTTTAGGAAATATATTTTGTATTTAAGTTTAATAGAAATAAAACTATGTCTAAAATATCATTTTCATTGTTTTATACACCAAAAGTTTCAACCATCTATTAAATATATATTTAATTTAAGAAAGCGTTAAGTCAATGATGCCCTTTTCCAATAGCTTTCTTGATAGGGACGGACTTGTGTAAGTAAGAGTGTATGTATATATACAGGGGTTCAATGGAAACCCACACCTGAAAACTTGTGAAAATCACGTTGCACCATCACAAATGCATCAAATTCTCCGCATGATGCATCAAAATCCTGTGTGATGAATCAAAATCCCGCGTGATGCATCAAATTTCCCGCGTGATGCATCAAATTTCCCGCGTGAGGCATCAAAATCTCGCGTGATGCATCACCTTATTTACGATAATCCCATCGCGTTTTTCATGAAATGCACCAAATCGGACGGTATGCGTATGTTTCCATAGTTTTCAGGTGTATAGTGGTTTTTCATTGAACCCACCCCTGTATATACATGCAACAATATGATTAAGACGTGTTTGGTTTACGAAATCCTAAACGAATTTGTGGATTAAAACGAATTTTTTTTTCTATACTACGTTTGGTAGTCATAGTTGGAAAAATCAAATTCCTTCATATACATTAATCTGCTTTTTATGGGATTGGGGAGTTGCTTTCCGTGCTAGAATGGGTTCGGTGTTTCGATGAACTTATTTGCATTCGTTTTCTTTACAGGTTTTTTATGAACCAAACACGCTACCAATTTGAATCCATTTCTTTTTTATTTCTTTAAAATTTCCATTAATTTAACGGATTTCATTTACTTATGAAATATTTTATGAACCAAACGGTCACAAAATACCTTTTTAATACATTTTAGCAACTTTCATTCGTAACCACTAAAATTTATGAACTTGTTTTTAAAGCATAAATGTTTTACAAAAAAAAAACATTATAATTGAAAATTTATTAAATAACCATTCACTTCTCATAAACCACACAATGCATAGTTTTAACATTAATTGATAAAACCAACATTCATATTTTCATTTGCTATTTTACATTTAACAAAGAACAAAGGTTTGATTTGTAAATTCGAATGTATTATTGAAATTTGAATAATTTTTTTAGACTTTGGTTAGCAATTTTATCAGTTTTGTAATTAAACATATCCAAGAATATATTTTTAACATTTATAATGTATCACTCATTACCTGATTGGATGTTTAAATATTAATCAAAAGGCAAAGCAACAAATAACTTACATCACACTTGTTTAAAAAATAAGTTATAATGATATTATTGATATGTATTTTACTTCAAAAATATAATTTATAATTGTATGCATAAAAACAAAACAACTAAAACCCAAATTATGGGGTACAAAGCACAAATAATCATTCCACATGGGTCACCACTCTTTAACTAATTGTACTCCCTGAGAGTCCTTGTGAACCCATTCAGTTAACATGTTTTCAGTGAAAATTTTCGTTAAAAACAAAAATTTCTTGAAGATACATTTAGATCCATTATTTTTTTATATTTTCAGTTTTTAGTTTTCAAATTTACAAATACACATTTTTGAGGTTTTCAACATTTGTCTTAAATCTAGTCATCTAAATCTATGTTATGAAGGGGAGCGAAAAATAAAAACGTAAAAATTATTTATAATACATCTAAACACATTCTCATCTCTAAAATGTGTTTTCTTAAAAACCATTATGTATTTCGGTTTTATTATAAACTCTAAACTGAAAATTTTCGATTGCTAGACTCACCCTGTATGTTTCACTCAATACATGTATGCTATTTATGTTAAACGATTTTTTTTTAAAAAAAAAACTTTAATTTGATTCCCTATTATTAATTGTGCAAGTTACTGGAATTTTGTCGATGTAAAACCCAAACAGTTTTATGGCTATACTCGAACTATTTAAGATCTTTTTTGTATTAAAGGATGTTAGGTGGTTAATGAATACTAGTTTATTAACCAGTGTATTACACGGATAAATCTAATAAATCTTTTTATATTCTTAAAACTATATAAACATAACACTAAAAATTAATAGTAAATATATATAAATATATATAAACAATTTTGAAATTTTAGTTTAAAGAAATTTTAGTTGGTTAATAGTTAAATACATTTTAATAGATTAGATAGAATTAGATTTGATTTGACATTATTAATAATTATAACAAATGACATGACAATTTATAAAAATGACAAGTGACAAATTAAATAAGAAAATGACAAGTGTCAAATAAAAGAAGAATGACAATCTTTTTACTTTTTTAATAGTATAGATAGATAGTATGGTCATGCGAGATATATATTTTTCTTTTTAATGTTTTTAAAATTTTTAAATATTATTTATAAATTATCTCAAATAACCTAATAAGAATCTAAAATCATATATAGTATGTTTATTATACTTTAAAGTTTACTTCATGTGTGACATCCATATCATGTCATTTTATATTTTTAAATTTCTAGTAGACGATTAATATTGTAATAATGGTCTTGAAAGGGGAGATGATACATAACAAAGTCATATTAATAATTAATATCAAGGTTAAAAGTGTTTCACTAAAGAAAATATTGTTTTCATACATAAATTTCTTGTCTTCTAGTAATTTATGTCATTACTCATTAGATTACTAGTACTTTGTAATTCTTTTTGCTAGCCATATTGATTTGAAGACGTTACTTATCATGACTATAATTTTCTAAAATCAACGACTTAGTAACCCAAAATTTATCACATAAAAATATATTAAGCCAGATAATTATCATAAATTATAATTCCATAAAAAATAATAAAATAAACCATATTTTTATGTAACCAAATTCATTCAAGATAATTGATGTTAAATACAAACGATAAATTATAATACATCTGATTGTATAGGTCCATTCCTCCCTTTGACTTGGGCCACAAAACAAGTTAGCTCCTTTTGTGTAATCATGTCTTTGGGGCGGGTTCAAACCCTTCGCAACTCCTATACCCCGGGTTTCCCCTCTTGCTAGCCATAGCAGCCTTCGTCAGAATACGGCCGAAAACACAAACTTGGACAGGATGGTAGCGCACAAAGGAGCATCTTCATTGGCGGATCAGACGACAAGGGCGTCGCCTCCACAAAGGAGCATCTTCATTGGCGGATCAGACAAGAGTGTCGCCTCCACAAAGGAGAATCTTCATTGGCGGATTAGACGACAAGGCCGTCTGGAGGCGAGGCACATCAGCGACCAATGAGGAGGCTCGCTTTGGAGTCCCTCACGCGACTGGGAAGGTATGTATATTCTTTCCCCACCTGGTGAACAAGGTAATACTCAAATCCACACTTTCTCTCACTATTGCACATCTCCAAATGCTAACTTAGGCATTGGTAGGGATGACAATGGATCGGATATGGATCGGATGAAGTCATATCCATATCCATATCCATTAAGTTTTTATCATCCACATCCATATCCATATCCATTCAAATTAATTTCATCCATCCATATCCATATCCACTGGATGAAACGGGTAAGTGGATGTCCGTTGGATATTAAAAAAAACTCTTTTTAAATTATCATAGTGCATTGTTTTAACAATTATCGTTACTCGCAATACATAGTTTGATTTAAGTATAAGAGTAATCCAAATATACTTTAAAACAAATACAAACAAAACATAAAATTCTTGTAATTATCATAACACCAATTATTAGGTTTTTGAATAGAGACCACTTTAGAAATCAAAGGCTAAATTGTTCAAACTAAATTTTTTTTGAACAGCAGATATTAGTGGTTAGTTATTAGCATCAATAGAACTTGGAATTTTAGAGTTATAATGTCTAATGGAGTTTATCAAGAAAAAGAATAGTTAAATAGAAGATCAGATTAAGCTAATGGTATGGGCTTTGGTCTTTGGCTCATTTTCTTACCATAAATAAATAATGTTTCGACAAATTAATATGAGTTATTACATTTTAAAAATCTAATTAATTAATTATGAAATAAAAGATTACAAATATGTATATAGATTTATATAATATCATAACATAAAAAAAATGTAAGAAACTATTAATATCGGGTAAATGGATATTGTCCATGGATGAGAAATCTTCGTCCATATCCTATCCAATATTCATCCATATCCGATATTCATCCATTTTACTTCATCCATATCCACCAATGGTGGATTGGATCGGGTGGATGATCATTGGATCGGGTGACGATTGTCATCCCTAGGCATTGGAGTGTCAATGCAGGGCCATGCATTGTCACTAACTCTTGTCTCTCTTCTCTCTTTCCTTGTTCTAGGTGCTGAAGAGCCGCTTGGGAACCACTGCTCAATCCCTCGGACCTCATTACTTGTTGACGCACAAACAACATCAAAATTGAGTTTTGTTCTTGAAATATATGCCTTAGATTATCTTTTCCTATAAAATAAATGTATCAGATTTTACTTAAAGCACAAACAAATTAGATTCACTAACGAGTGACATATTTAGCATCTATTAAATGTTTTCAAACAAGTGAAGTGATTAGTGATTAGAGATTAATATGGGGTGTCTAATTGTGTATTGCTTAATAGAGAAAGAAATTGAGGAAAAAATAAACGTAGAAAAAGCAAGAAAAAAGTGAAAAGGTGAAAGGAAGAAAATAATATAAAAAAGTGGGCACACAAAGGCAAAAAGAGGAAATAGAGGGGGTGAAAAGGACAGGATGCCAAATGAAAATGTTGGACACCATAATGACCGGCGGTGGGTCTTACCCTTTCATTATTATTCACCCTCTCATGAAAGGTAGGTTGCACCCTTTTTCAAGTTCAAAAATATTTCATTTTCATTTACTCATCCATTTTGATATTTTATATATACACATACACAGATTTGGATTCAAATGAGTACCACTAGTTTTGCGGGTTACTGGAGGTACCTCGCTTAAAAACATTTTTTTTGAAATTTTTTTTCATAATCATGTTTAAATTAATAATACAAGGCTACTTGCAAAAAATCACACATAAACACACACTAGAACTATGTGAAACGTGTGTGTTCACATGAAGTGTACTGTTGTGAACGTGTGTTCACAACTAAGCATCTTCACATGAATTTTTTCACGTTCACATGACTTTTAAGATGCTAGAAACTGTGAATGTATATAATTATTTTACGAATAGTCTTATTTTATTTGTATCTAAATGAATATGAAAAAAAATTCAAAAAAAAAACTTTTTTTCGGAGCAAGTTCACATCCGAAACCCGTGTGTTCACAGGTACTCACGGTACTCTGCATTTTTTAGGTACTCACACGAACCATATTCCACACACACACACACACACACACACACACACACACACACACACACACACACACATATATATATATATATATATATATATATATATATATATATATATATATATTAAACCCAAAAAAAAAATTTATATGTAATGCACACAATTAACTATTGTTGTGTGACGTCCTTGTTAATTAATGAAATAATTGTAGCAATCACCAGGATCGACAAACAACCAATGAATAATCATGATAATTGAAATTGAATACTTAAATTAGAATTAAGCAAATCCACACTAAAGCAATAGAATACATGTCTACAGTGATAAGAGTCTAACTATTACATCAACATAATTGTTTTAGAAGTAGAAATCTCAGCCCAAAGCTATTACATTCAAGTACCAATAGCTACTAAGGTCTCCGGGATATTGATTTGATATGCTTAAGTAGATGGTCCAGCTACACTCTTGCCTTTGCCTGAAAACATGGTGAGTCAACAGTAAGCTAAATGCTTAGTGAGATAACAAATTATGCATACAACAAATATTTCTTTACAAACAATGCTTAACCATGGGCAGTGTAAGCCCCATGTATGTGAATATCGGCAGTGTAAGCCTCAGTGTATGTGAAAAACCATGCAGTGCAAGCATGGGTTGGCAGTTCAATATGCTGATCGGGGATGTGCCGAACCTGATGGGATACGAGTGGGATGATCAGTCCCCGACAGTGGCCTGCTGTCAGCCCCAGTCCAGGTCGCATCAGATTATGAAGTAATGATCATGCAGTGCAAGCATGATGTATATAGATGCACTTTCAAATGAACGCTGGCTACATGTGTGTTACATGTCAAATACGAGTGTGCATCATAACAACAAATCATTTCATGAGTGCCAAATGAAGTATATGAACAACGTGAACATGCCATTGAATGTATAAACATGAATGCAAAAACAATAAATGTTCGAATGACAATCTGTTACTCACAGTGATTGGTTTTGTGACTTGATCCTGAATCAATGTGTGTTTTGATAACACCACAATGATCTGTAATGTAAGTGTAATAGTGAATTAATGTCAGTAATTGCTTAAAAATTGTATTCTGTAATTTTAAATAAAACCCTAGTTGAATTCGGACCACATCCGAATTCGGATGGTCCGAAATCCGGATGGTCCGAATTGGGTCCGAATTATGTAGTTGTCCGAAATGCTTGGTCCGAATTTGGGGTGTTGATCCGAAATAGGTCGGATCCGAATTGGGTTGCATCCGAAGTTGGCTAGGTCCGAATTGAGTGGTGGTCCGGATTACAATTAGTCCGAAATGGTCATGGGTCCGAAGTAGGTGATGGTCCGAAATGGGTGATCCGAATTCGGATGGATCATCATCCGAGTTCATACTTAGAAATTTTCCAACATTTTCCAGAATTATGTTTTTGACCATTTTTGCATGTTTTGAGTCTAATATTGCAAATGTGAGCTTAAATGTACTATCTCAACTTATAATATAACACTTATGTACCAAAATAACCGATTTGTGTCCATTTTTCTTATGAGTCTCGATGAACACACACACTAAAACACACACATATTTTGAAATCACACTTAGAGTTCGAATCTGATTCTGAAATTTTGTATGTTGCATCATCAATACTAGATTTAAACATTTCAACAATAATATACTACATGCATTAACATCTTGAATCAAAATCTTAGGATTCGGTTTCTATAAAACCCGAACCAAAACTCCATAATTTATAAGATTGGATGAATCTTACCTCAAAATGTTTGTTGTAGTAGTTGTAGTTCCTTCCTAATCACTTGTTTCCAGATTTTTGCACCTTAATTTGATGATTTTCTTGTGTTCTTGAGTTGGAATCCGAGAGAGGGAGAGTAGAGAGAGGATACGGTAGAGAGAGAGAGTAGTGAGAGAGTGTGAGTGAAGAAATGAAGAGTTCCTTTCTTTTATTCTTCATTTTGACTTATTTGCACAATATACCCCTCAACTTCGTATTTTCTCATTTAACTGATAATATGATTATAAATAACTTAAATTAATATAATCATCCAAAAGTACAATAATTAAGTCTTAAAATCGTAAATTACATATAATTGAAAAAAATAGGGATGTTACAGCATGGGCTCCACCACGCCTATACTTCGTCCGCGAAGTCATGCTGCGCTAAACAAACTTGGGTACTTGTTCTTCATGTCTTCTTCCGATTCCCAAGTATGATTAGCTCCCCGATGATGCTTCCACTTGACCAGCACCATCCTGATTTCTTTGTTACGTAGTTTCTTGACTTTTGTCTCCAAAATGCACTCCGGCTCATCAACGAACCTTAGCCGTTCGTCAATCTTAATGTCCGAGTGATCAGTCCATGGTTCCCTCTCGGGCACCAGACTTTTCCTTAAGTACCCAACATGAAAGACTGGGTGAACACTTGACAATTCTTCCGGCAAGTCCAAATGATAGGACTGATTACCAACTCTTTCTAGTATCTTGAATGGTCCTATGAATCGAGGTGATAGCTTTCCTCGCTTCACGAATCTTGTAACACCTTTCATTGGGGATACCTTCAAGTATACCCAATCGTCCTTTTGAAACTCTATTGCTTTATGACGGCGATCGTGGTAATTCTTTTGCCGATCTTGTGCCGTTTTCATGTACTGCCGAATGAGTTGTATCTTTTCATTGGTTTCTTGTAGCAAAGCAGGACCGGCTATTGGAGTTTCTCCTGTTTCCCTCCAACAGGTTGGAGTCCTACATTTTCTTCCGTATAGAAACTCGAACGGTGCCATCTTGATAGTGGAATGGTAACTGTTGTTGTAGGAGAATTCAACCAATGGAAGGTGATCGTCCCAGTTACCACCCAAATCCATGACACAGGCTCTGAGCATGTCTTCGAGAGTTAAAATTGTTCTTTCACTTTGACCATCAGATTGGGGTCTATAGGCAGTACTCATTGCGATACGAGTACCAAGACCGTTTTGCAGAGCAGCCCAGAAGTTGGAAGTGAATCTACTATCTCGGTCGGAGACAATAGACTTAGGCACACCATGCCTAATAACGATTTCGTTTACGTAGATCTGGGCAAGACGGTCGAGTGAATAAGTTTCTCGGATTGGAATGAAGTGAGCAGATTTTGTCAATCGGTCAACAATGACCCAAATGGCATCATGTTGACGACGAGTCTTAGGCAGCTTCGTTACGAAATCCATAGTAATATGATCCCACTTCCATTCCGGGATAGGAAGAGGTTGCATACTACCATAGGGCTGTTGATGTTCTGCTTTGACTAGACGACATGTTCTGCACCTTTCAACATACTGACCGACATCTCTTTTCAATCCTGGCCACCAGAAGTCGGCCTTCAGGTCGTTGTACATTTTTGTGCTGCCAGGATGAATTGAGAATTTAGATTGATGAGCCTCCTCGAGAATTACATCTCTCATGTTCCCGAACTTGGGAACCCACACTCTGCCATACACACCCTTTAGTCCAGTTCCATCATCTTGCATTAATGACAACTGAATCCTGACATTTTCGTCTTTTACATTCTCCTCCTTTAAGGCCTGCAACTGAGCAGCCCTTACATCGTCTATGATAGTGGATGTCAGTATTGTGGAAGTCAAGGCATAGCAGTATGCCTTGCAGTACGCTTTCCTGCTTAGGGCATCGGCCACTACGTTGGCCTTCCCTGGATGATAGAGAATCTCACAGTCGTAATCTTTTATCAGCTCCATTGACCTTCTTTGCCTCATATTCAAGTCCTTCTGACTGAATATATATACTTTAAACTCTTGTGATCGGTGTAGAGCTGACACTTGGTTCCGTACAAATAGTGTCTCCATAACTTGAGAGCGAAAGTCACAGCAGTTAGCTCTAGATCATGAGTAGAGTAGTCTTTCTCATGCGGTTTGAGTTGTCTAGAAGCATAAGCTATGACGTTTCCTCTTTGCATTAGAACAGCACCTAAACCCGTGCCTGATGCATCTGTATAGACAACAAAGTCTTCGTTCCCTTCAGGCAGGGCTAACACCGGTGCTTCACTTAGCAATTTCTTCAATTCGTCAAAGGCTACTTGCTGTTCTTCTTTCCAAAAGAAAGTAGCATTCTTGCGAGTAAGCTTTGTTAGCGGAACGGCGATCTTTGAGAAGTCTTTGATGAATCGGCGGTAGTAACCAGCCAATCCCAGAAAACTCCGAATCTCTGAGGCGTTGCGGGGTGATTCCCAGTTCTGGATAGCTTCGATCTTTGCAGGATCAACAGCAATCCCAGCACCAGATATCACGTGCCCCAAGAATTGGATCTGAATTGATTGTTTAAGAGGTACAAGTTAATAAAATAATTTATGATTAAGTATAAGGATCATGAAATTGTTTCAAACGTTGAGACGTACCTGCCTCAACCAGAATTCACACTTAGAGAATTTGGCATAAAGTCGCTCTTTGCGTAGCAACTCTAGCAATTCTCTCAGATGTGCAGCATGATCCTCTTCGGTCTTTGAATATATGAGAATGTCATCGATGAACACGATGACCGATTTGTCGAGCATTGGCCGGCAGACTCGATTCATGAGATCCATGAAAGCAGCCGGCGCATTTGTGAGACCAAACGGCATTACCAGAAACTCGTAGTGTCCGTAACGAGTTCTGAAAGCCGTCTTTGGAATGTCATCTGGGTGTACTTTGAGTTGGTGATAACCCGAACGAAGATCAATCTTCGAGAAGTAGCTTGCGCCTTGTAACTGGTCGAAGAGATCATCAATCCGGGGCAACGGGTATTTGTTCTTGATTGTGACTTTGTTGAGTTCCCGGTAGTCGATGCACATACGTAATGTGCCATCCTTCTTCTTGACGAACAGAACAGGAGCGCCCCAAGGAGATGAACTTGGGCGGATAAAACCTTTGTCAAGTAGCTCCTGTAACTGCTTCATCATTTCCTGCATTTCAGCAGGGGCTAGACGGTAAGGAGCCTTTGCTATTGGAGCAGCTCCGGGAATGAGGTCAATGCGGAATTCCACTTGGCGATCAGGTGGCAATCCCGAGATATCTTCTGGAAAGACATCAGGAAATTCGGAAACGACGGAAACGGTAGAAGGAGATTGAACTTCAGCCTTTGCATCGACAGCGTAGGCTAAGTAAGCAGAACAACCCTTGGCAACGTGCTTTCGGGCTTTTGCAATTGAAATAAGGCATAAGTCGCCTTTGTGTCTATCACCATAAATGCATATGTCTCGGCCCTCGGGAGTGGTAATCTTGATCATTCTTTTCTTGCAAACGATTTGGGCCTCGTTATGAACTAACCAGTCCATGCCTACTATGACATCGAATTCCCCGAACTCCATAGGGATCAGATCTATATTGAATACTACGTCTTCTACCAATAATGTACAATTCCTATATACTTTGTCTGCTTTAACTAACATGTTGCTAGCAGTCTCTATGTCAAGTACAAATTGCAGTTTGGAAGTTGGCATGTTAAATTGACGAGCAAATGTAGTGGAGACAAACGAACGATTGGCTCCGGAATCAAACAAAATACGTGCAGGAATTGAGTTAACATAGAACGTACCAGTGACCACCTCCGGGTCATCCTTTGCTTCTTCAGCTGTGATTTGGAATGCCCTTGTTGGAGCCCTTTGAGATTGATCCCTGCGAGCAGTGGATGCTGCAGAAGATCTTGCCGTTGATTGCTGAATGCTTTGATCTCGTGAGGGTTTCGGGCAATCCCTTGAAAAATGGCCAAGCCTGTGGCAGTTGTAGCATGCATCATCTTTTCGTGGACAATGCTCCCAGTGATGGCCTTTCTGCCCACAGCAGAAACAGTAAATGTCTTGAGTCTTGCACTCCCCAGAGTGCGCCTTTCTGCATCGTCTGCAGTCCCTCATTTCTGAACTGACCGAGAAGGCCCTTCCCTTCTTGGGTGATGATGATTGTTGATGGGATTGGGAAGAAAATCGAGAGGATCCAGACTCCCGCTGCCTTTTTGGCGGCGACGGTTGAGTCGGTGATGTGGCGGCTGACCCGATTACGTATCCAGATAATAAGACAATCTGCTCCACATTCCGAGCAGCCTCGAGTAATCCAGCAAACGTTGTATACCGAACTCCACTCATGGTTCGACGAATCTCATAATCTAGTCCGGCCTCAAACCGGGCTATTTTTCTCTCTTCCGTGTCAACTTGATGCGGTGCGAACAGACTTAATCGGGTGAACTCAACGGCATATTGTGTAACCGTTTTCGTTCCCTGAGTTAAGTTCAGGAATTTTGCCTCGAGACGTCGCTTCTCGTCGGCTGGACAGTACTGTTGAGAAAACACTTCCTTAAACTCGCTCCATGACATGTGTGACACTACCTCCATCGTCAACACATGTGTCATTGCGTCCCACCACATAACAGCGTCCCTTGCAAACATAGCGGTTGCAAAGCGGACCATGTCTTTATCAGCGCAGTCGCTGATTCTGAAAGTTCGTTCCGTGGTGGTGATCCATTCCAATGCTGTAACAGCATCACCGGTTCCGTCAAAAGTAACAGCCCCGTTACTTTTGAAATCCTTAAACCTACATCCCCTTGATCTGTTGGAAGACCCAGTATCATCTTGCCTTTCTCCCTGGTCGTCCTGTTGTTGCTCCTTGTTCTTTCGTTTGTCAGCCTTTCGTTTTGCCTCGGCCTCATCTCTGGCCCTTAATTGGTCAGCAAATGACTGAGCCTGTTCAGCCATTCGTTTGGATTGTAGCTCATTGTTTTGTTCCATGAGAGCTTGCATCATCTGGAACATTTTCTGAGGAGTCATATCGTCTCCTGACATGTTCTGAAATATAACAACTTATATTTAGAACATTTATTTGTAAGTCCTAAGTGTACAGTTACCCTTTGTGTTTCCCCGTGTGCATGTCAATCCTATCTTAGTTCAGATCATTACTTAGAAGTTCATTCTAATATCATAACCTAAGTTTGAGTCCAAGTCCTCGCGGACACTTGAAACCTCAAACTAATGCTCTGATACCAAACTGTGACGTCCTTGTTAATTAATGAAATAATTGTAGCAATCACCAGGATCGACAAACAACCCAATGAATAATCATGATAATTGAAATTGAATACTTAAATTAGAATTAAGCAAATCCACACTAAAGCAATAGAATACATGTCTACAGTGATAAGAGTCTAACTATTACATCAACATAATTGTTTTAGAAGTAGAAATCCCAGCCCAAAGCTATTACATTCAAGTACCAATAGCTACTAAGGTCTCCGGGATATTGATTTGATATGCTTAAGTAGATGGTCCAGCTACACTCTTGCCTTTGCCTGAAAACATGGTGAGTCAACAGTAAGCTAAATGCTTAGTGAGATAACAAATTATGCATACAACAAATATTTCTTTACAAACAATGCTTAACCATGGGCAGTGTAAGCCCCATGTATGTGAATATCGGCAGTGTAAGCCTCAGTGTATGTGAAAACCATGCAGTGAAAGCATGGGTTGGCAGTTCAATATGCTGATCGGGGATGTGCCGAACCTGATGGGATACGAGTGGGATGATCAGTCCCCGACAGTGGCCTGCTGTCAGCCCCAGTCCAGGTCGCATCAGATTATGAAGTAATGATCATGCAGTGCAAGCATGATGTATATAGATGCACTTTCAAATGAACGCTGGCTACATGTGTGTTACATGTCAAGTACGAGTGTGCATCATAACAACAAATCATTTCATGAGTGCCAAATGAAGTATATGAACAACGTGAACATGCCATTGAATGTATAAACATGAATGCAAAAACAATAAATGTTCGAATGACAATCTGTTACTCACAGTGATTGGTTTTGTGACTTGATCCTGAATCAATGTGTGTTTTGATAACACCACAATGATCTGTAATGTAAGTGTAATAGTGAATTAATGTCAGTAATTGCTTAAAAATTGTATTCTGTAATTTTAAATAAAACCCTAGTTGAATTCGGACCACATCCGAATTCGGATGGTCCGAAATCCGGATGGTCCGAATTGGGTCCGAATTATGTAGTTGTCCGAAATGCTTGGTCCGAATTTGGGGTGTTGATCCGAAATAGGTCGGATCCGAATTGGGTTGCATCCGAAGTTGGCTAGGTCCGAATTGAGTGGTGGTCCGGATTACAATTAGTCCGAAATGGTCATGGGTCCGAAGTAGGTGATGGTCCGAAATGGGTGATCCGAATTCGGATGGATCATCATCCGAGTTCATACTTAGAAATTTTCCAACATTTTCCAGAATTATGTTTTTGACCATTTTTGCATGTTTTGAGTCTAATATTGCAAATGTGAGCTTAAATGTACTATCTCAACTTATAATATAACACTTATGTACCAAAATAACCGATTTGTGTCCATTTTTCTTATGAGTCTCGATGAACACACACACTAAAACACACACATATTTTGAAATCACACTTAGAGTTCGAATCTTCTGAAATTTTGTATGTTGCATCATCAATACTAGATTTAAACATTTCAACAATAATATACTACATGCATTAACATCTTGAATCAAAATCTTAGGATTCGGTTTCTATAAAACCCGAACCAAAACTCCATAATTTATAAGATTGGATGAATCTTACCTCAAAATGTTTGTTGTAGTAGTTGTAGTTCCTTCCTAATCACTTGTTTCCAGATTTTTGCACCTTAATTTGATGATTTTCTTGTGTTCTTGAGTTGGAATCCGAGAGAGGGAGAGTAGAGAGAGGATACGGTAGAGAGAGAGAGTAGTGAGAGAGTGTGAGTGAAGAATTGAAGAGTTCCTTTCTTTTATTCTTCATTTTGACTTATTTGCACAATATACCCCTCAACTTCGTATTTTCTCATTTAACTGATAATATGATTATAAATAACTTAAATTAATATAATCATCCAAAAGTACAATAATTAAGTCTTAAAATCGTAAATTACATATAATTGAAAAAAATAGGGATGTTACATGTTGATCATTCGTTCTTATTTTGTTAAAAAAAACCCAATTTGGACATCTTTTCAATTAAAACTTTTATCCATTTTTGTTGTCACAAAAACTCTATATCTAAATAAAACTTATCAAAATAGTGATTTTTCTAAGAGCATGTTAACCGGTTGCATTTTGCTCTCGCTACACTTTCAAGAACAAACGATTTTAGATGAAAAATAGAAAAAACAAATCAACAATCTAAAAACTAACAGATCGAAACTAATGTCTAAATCAAGAATCTGAGGATGAATAAATAGAAGTATCAAGTGCTTTAAAGGTTGACTTCATCGGAGGTATCACCGTCATAGGTTTAAGTGCATCTAACCCCAAACGATGAACCAAATCGGTCGTTGGAAGACTCGTCAGAAGCTTCAACGGTTGTCGGAGGACTCTTCGGATATGAAAGAAACTGGTTGCAACGGGTAACATACCGATTTCATGACATTTTCGTTGATTGTGGGGTTTTTGTGGCAACTAGAGGTGTAGACGAACTGAGGCCAAGCCGGTTAAGACCTTTTTATTAAAAATATCAGACTTGAGCTCAACTAGTTTCGAATTTTGTATGTGAAGCTCGGCTTGACTCATTCATTATCTACATCAATTTTTAATTAATTTTTATATAATGTACTTATATATTATACATAATATTTATTTTATAATATTTAGTTATTTAATTTATATATTATATATTTATTAATTAAAAATATTTGTTATATGAATTCGTTTAAGCTCGTTTAGGCTCGCGAGCTCGATATGTGAAGCTCAGGTTCCTATATTAAATGAGCTTGAATTTAGGCTTATGTTTGGCTCGGGCTCATTTAACTTGAGCTTTTAATGAGCAACTCACGAGTAGCTCAGCTCATTTACATCCTTAGTACCAACAAAAATGATTGAGGTTTTAATCACAAAAATATCCAATATTTTAACGTGAAAACCTCATTAGTAAAGTAAAGAATAAACATAAAAGAATTTAATAGAAAATTCATTTTTTTAATGTTTTTTGTTTGGTTTGTGTTATACGCACTTACTCATACAACCTTAATTTGTTTGTGTTAGTCTTCATAAAAATAGTAGTAATGATCATTTTTATTTGTACTTAATGTATGATAATTATGATAGCAAACAACAGAAGCTAAACCAAACACTACAGTTCTAACAACGTTTTTTGTTACAACTATTATCTGATTATTAGTTTCCAAAACGCTACAACATTTTTTCAAACGCAAATTCAAACACCCTCTTAATAGTGATTTGTAACTATTTAATGATGTATAATCTAGATCCAGCTCATCTAATTAACGGTTGAGATTGATTGTTTACTTAAATTACATATAAGTATGTAATTATATGTATTAATTCTTTTTCAAAACTAAAAATAAATTATTAGGATTGAATAAGAAGGCACCAACCACATGTTAATAGTAGGAAACATGTTTTCTGCCTTGTAACAATCATTTTGGATGCTTGGTTTACAAGTCATGTAAAATGACATTTGTATGCTCAATCAATATACTTCCATGCAATGCTCCACTAGTTTTGTTTTTCTATAATAGCTTGATCTTAAATAATTACAAAATGTATATAAAAATATTTCAGTGATCACAATATTGCAAATACTTCTCAAGGTAAACCCAATCATACATTTTTTTTCAATCAATAGATTAAATAAAATAATAGAAATTTATGAGCCAGAAATAAGTTAAAAATATGTTACAATTAATACTGTTAGGAAAAAAAAAGAAAATATCACTTTAAACATTAATTCTCATATTCATCTTGTCTTGAGACGGTATAAAAGACTGATATTTCTAATCGTATGTAGAAAAACACACATGTAGCCATGTGTTTCTTTTTCACCACAAATATATTATTTATTAATATAATGATAAGTTTCTTTATTAATTGGTTTAATGATATTATGTGTTTCTTGTCGGTCTGTTTTACTTGCATTTATTTTAGAACTTTGATGAACACATTTTCTCCAGCTCATATCCGAATTAGAAGAAAATCGACACATGATAACTGAGCCTGACGATTCAATAATTTGATTTTTGGTTAACTATGTCACCTTTACTATTATATCAATTTATCCTAAATAAAGTAATATTAATTTAATAACATACTAATTACTTTTGTTATAAAAACAAAATCGATAATATTTTACATGTAAGCGGACAAAAACTACAATCATTATTAGAATCCAATAAAGCCTTAAAAATACTTAATTGAAAATTTAAAGTTAACCGATTTAATATGAATAAATTCGATTATTCAAATGATTCGATTTTGAGTGTAAACCAACAATAAACTTCAAACCTATTTTTTTTAAAATTATAATTTTATGAGTTAAAAATAAAGGTCAATTGTTAAAAATAATAATAATATTTTTATTGTTTATAAGAACATTATTTATTATTATATCAGTAATATCATTAATTTTTATATTTTGTATCATTAATAACATTAATTTTTGATTTTTTTTTTTAAAATTATTTATAGTTACAAACTTTCTATTCTTTTATTATAAATAAAAAATAAAAAAATTGATACTATTAATGATAACAGATGTTAAAAAAATATAAAATCAATGTTATTTTTTAGCAATTAATCTTTAAAAAAAAAAATACTATTATCGAATCGACACCGTAAAAACACAATGCCAAGATTAGTACACGACACACACACCTTTTCTTTACTCTTCAAAGTTGTTGCAAGACAGGTCTTCTTTCCCTTTTACTACCTTCCATTCCACCATTTATAATTCACAGTCACACTTTGTGGAATTCTTTAGGAATCAAATCATCATGCGAATTCCTCCTCCGATTCCACATTTCATTGCATTCATTTACCATTCACTTCCTCTGTTACTTCTTCTTCTTCTTCTTCTTCTTCATTCTACTCCTCCCTCCTTTCCCTGTTTCAAATTCTCTCTCTTTGACTCTTTCTCATGGAACAACAACTCTCTGACATTGAACAAGTTCTTGATTTTTTAAGGAATCATGGCCTTTCACAATCTGAATCTGCACTTATGGATGATATCCTTGATAAATCCCAACTGGGTTCTTTCGATTTCCAGAGATTTCTCTTCCCAATCGTTTCCCCATCTCTTCCTTCACTCAAACTTCCGGCTGCTACTGCTCATCCTCCGCCGCCGGAGCTGGTTGACGACGTTCGTGGTTCTGCTTCTTCAGATGATGAGTTTGTCAGCTTGGGTTCTTCTACTACCAATTTCTGCTCCTCAGGTTAATCCCTTCTTTTTTTTAATCGATTAGTAAATTAAAATGTTCTTCTCAATAAGTTAAACTTATGTACACTGTTGAGATTGCGTTAACTACAAGAGTTAATTGTTTATTTGTTCTCTGTGAATTTAATTTCATTCTAAATTCAGTGATATTGGTTTGGATTTTGGGACCACAATTGGTTTTGTTTCTTTCTTGTCTTTGATTTAAACTAATTGATATAAATAATGTATCAACACCATAGTTCCTTTTATAATTTAGTTAGATACGAAGAACACGATTGTGGATCGAAGCCCATTCAACATAATAAAGTGTCTTTATGACCTTCAAATTAACATAAAATCATGGTGGAAGTTATTACCAACCCACAATGTCAAGACTTAAGAGAAGACAATGTGGTAAAATGTACCTTTAGTTTTAGGTTGAAGGTATGTTCTTGTAGGAATTCGGAATAATTGCATTGAGAAAACAAGCTTTAAGACATTGATGGTCTTGGAGATTTGAGTGTTTTTGGTTTGTGCAGAATTCACAAATCCTTATGGAATAAGAACTACGAGAGGGGCGAGTTCTCCTTCTTCATCAGATAGGTTGTCCCAATTTGGTACGGCTCGTGATTACCATGAATTTGACTTGCAAAATGATGTAAATTGGTATGCGGAGAGAGATGAAGACTACGCTATGCCACCTTTGTTTGACAACTCGGATCCCTTCAGTGGTCCAACTGAGGACAAGTTTGTAATGACTTCAGACAAAGAGAATCAAGATGAGAATCGTCAACCATTTCCTGATCCTGTATTAGACCCTTTTGAGCAAACTAACTATATGGATAAACTGTGGCCTATGACTTCCATTGGGTATGTAAAAGATGGCGTTAAAGTCACTGATTATTACGATTTAGATGGAAAATATGTTGAACAGGACCTAAATGGTGCCACTGCTTATAGCTCTTTAAAAGGAATTAACTTGAAAGATTTCCAAGAAAATGATACGGGGCGTAAATCAGATGTATGTGTTTTGTGTCTCAAAGAAAATAAAAGCAGTTGCAATTGTAATCTGGATCAAGGCTCTAAGAATACCCATGGATCGCAAAACGTGGCAAGCAAGAAAGATGTTGACTTTAATATAAATGATGCTGCTGAAGTCGAAGAAGGTGATGCCCATGCCGGTGCCACTAACGACGAGCTTTTGATGTATGCAAACGAAGATGAATATGAAGTATTTGATTTAAGAATTATTCACAGGAAAAATCGGTGAGTATTTAGTAACCAAAATTAAGGATGGGTATTTGGCATTGATCTCTTCTAGTTTATGTTTTGTAAATAACTCACTTCTATGGCATATGTAGGACGGGTTTTGAAGAAAATAAGGATCTACCCATTGTTATAAACAGTGTGATTGGCTCTCGATACTGTATTACAGAGTATCTTGGTTCAGCGGCATTTAGCAAAGTTGTTCAGGCACATGATCTCCAAATGGGGATTGAAGTTTGTTTAAAGATCATAAAGAATGACAAAGATTTCTTTGACCAAAGCTTAGATGAAATCAAGCTTTTGAAGATCGTAAACAAGTATGATCCAGGAGATGAGCGCCACATTCTACGCCTTTATGATTATTTCTATTTTCAGGTGAGAAATTGAGAGTAATTTGGCACTTAATGCTCTTCCCTGATCATTGTTTTCTCTTATCATGTTCTTGGAAATTTTGCAGGAACATCTTATAATCGTGTGTGAATTGCTACGTGCAAATTTATACGAATATCAAAAATACAACAAAGAATGTGGTGGGGAGCCCTATTTTACATTGAGCAGAATACAGGTTCGATAAATTAGTAATTTTTATGAATAATAATTTCAAAAAAGTTGACTTTTGAAAATTCAAAACCAGGCGATAACAAGGCAATGTTTGGAAGCATTGGAGTATTTGCATGAGTTGGGTATCATTCATTGCGATTTGAAGCCCGAGAACATTCTTATTAAAAGCTATAGCAAATGTGAAATCAAGGTCATTGATCTTGGAAGCAGCTGCTTTCAAAACGATAACTTGTCACTATACGTGCAATCTCGATCTTATAGGGCTCCTGAAGTCATAATTGGGCTTCCATATGACCAAAAGATTGATCTTTGGTCTCTTGGTTGCATCTTAGCTGAGCTATCTACGGGTGATGTACGTTAAATTTGTTGGCTTTCAATCGATATCAAGTTATCCAGTTCTTAAGGAAATGTCAACAATTGTGTCCTAACTATATTGGTTTTGTTTGTGTAACCACCAGGTTCTATTTCCAAATGATGCACTTGTGATTTTGCTAGCACGGGTGATTGGAATGCTCGGGCCAATTGATATTGAGATGTTGGAGAATGGCCAAGAAACCGACAAGTATTTCACGAAAGATTTTGATCTTTATTACATTAATGAGGTTTGTCTGTTGCATAATCTTGTCAAGGAATGTTATACCATATAGATTATTATGTTGTTTCCTTAATTGCAAGTTTATCTGCTTGTAAATATATAAAAACCGTAAAAATGTCTACAAGTATCATTCTATTGGTTAAGGTCCAAAATACCCAGGGCTGTTCCTATCGTTTTTAGGGCCCGGGGCAAAAACTTATAAATGACCCTCTAAACATGTATGTATATATAACAGTTTAAGATTAAAAAAACAAACATGTAAATATGTATGTAAATATCACAATCAAACAACTAGCAAAGCAAGTAAATTACTAGTAATATCCTAGGTATCAGAGGGAAAATTTTTTTGGGCCCCCTTGGCTGTTGGACCCTGGGTCAGTAGCCCAGGTTGCACACCCCCATGGGCCGGCCCTGAAAATACCCTCCATCAGAAGAAGATGACGGTTGATGCTAACCGAAGGCAAATCTTAAAACAGTGGGTAAAACAGGAAAATGAGATAGGAAATATGTTTAAGCATGAAAACATGGTATTATTTTGGTTTATGGCATCAAACTTATAGTCGTATATCTGTTCTAACGTACACAGGAAACCGATCAACTGGAATACATAATTCCTCAAGAAACCTCACTGGAAGAACAGCTTCAAGTTTCCGATGCATTATTTATTGATTTTGTGAAAAGTTTGCTTGAGATTAACCCCCAAAGACGTCCGACGGCTAGTGAAGCTTTACAACACCCATGGCTCTCTTCACCGGTCAGCCAGCATCATGCAAACAAATTCAAATCTTGGTCCATACCCCAGTGACCCACTTGAGCAGTCCACGGCTAGGTTCCACTGGCAGACTGCACCAACATGGTCTGCGTTATCTTGATCCTCCCGTCAGCTAGCCCAAGGCGAGTCCATGTGAATCTTGGTCCAGACTCCAGTGAGCCACTCGTGGTTAGGTTTTCCTGGCAGCCTGCACCAACATGACTCGTGCAAATCTTAATCCGAATCAGGTTCATTTGCATTTTTGCTTGTATTTGTTCACATTTCATGTAAATTCCTTACATAATGTTTACACATTTCAAAGTTTTGATAGATATATACAAAACGATTATCGACTTGTAAATCAACAGAAACTTTTAGACCAAAAACTTGACATGGAAATTAATTGGGTAAAAATGGATTCAACATGTATAACTAGTTATCATTCAACCAAAAGAATACTGAAATTATAAATTCATTTTTGTAACATTCTTATATAGTTTTTTTATTTATACATTACTTTTAATGCCTTGCCATCTATTATCATCTAACATCTTTTGTGTTTTATTATGAGAATAACAAATATGTTTTCACATTTTTTGTGTTTTCGTCCCTTCATGTTATTTTTTGTCATAAAAGTCTTCAAGTTAATTTTTTCTTTTTGGTTTTAGTGAAATTTGGACATTAGAACCCGATTATAATTAGTAAACCGAGTTTTTTAAAAACTGAAAAATCGGTTTCTAGTGTCCAAATTTTACTAAAACCAAAAAGAAAAAATTAATTTGAGGACTTTTTTGAAAAAAAAAAAATAAGAATGGACGAAAACGTAAAAAAACATGAAAACATATTGGTGGTTTTTTTTGGTCAATAACAAACCCTACCATTTTCTTTAGTTCTCGGTGCTATCATCACAAATTCACAAGTCGCGACACATTCATATAATAGCACTTCATTTTATCATTTATTTTTTGAGGCATTATGTTTTTACTTTTTTTTTTATATAGAAAATGTATTTTGAAAATATACTTCTATTAACTTAGAAATTCGATTTGAAAAAATTGAAAACCAATTTATAATTCAGTTCGAGTAAATTGAAAAGCGGTTTTGCGTACAAATTGAACAAGCAACACATGATTTGTTGAACACTCCAAGCTAGGGGTGTTATCGGGACCAAACCCAGAAAGGACTGAACCTGAATTGGACCCAAATCTAAACCCGAGGACCGGACCATTTTAATGTTTTTGGTACCGGTTCCGGTTAATTCCCGAACTCGGTAGGACCGAATACCGAATTGAGCCCAAATCTAAATCGAGGACCGGACCAATACTCTACGATCGGTAACAATCGGGACCGGGATTGGTTCGGTTCGGGAAATTAGTCTAACATATAACACCCCTAATCAAACTTTAGTCATAGAGTATGAAATCAAGTCCCACAAATATGCCATGAAACAACAACACACATGTGACTAGATGTAGAAATGTAGAAAAACCAATACTTAAATGACGTTATCAAGTTGTTCTTACAAAAACCCCAACCAATTTCTCATACCAAAACACGTATACAGTATTACAGAGATCACAATAACAACTACGTATCTTCGTTGTTATACAGAGATCACAATACCAACTTCGTTTACACAAATGGACCATCAACCATCGAACCTTCCAAAGTTTTGCAGAAGAAAGCGAACGTCCTTGAGTGTGTATATGTTTTTTGTCTAGATGTTTTTTTCTCAATAAATGACAAACTCCTACGTTATAAACGAACCATAAGAAGTCAAGGAGTTTGCATAGATTGCCACGTAAGATTAATCTTAACCGGATACCTGTTTTTTTCCCCTTATTGTGTTGTGTTTATTAGTATAATGGTACAATAAGCAAAAATTTTAATATGTTAATCTAATTAGAATAAAAGTAACAATATATTACCACAATTTGCCCTATAATATTCCCTAGAAGTTATACTTGCCAAAATAATAACAAATCAAATCAAATACATTATAAAGTAAATTACATACATGGTCCCTATGGCTTTTCTCAGTTACAAAATTATTTCTAAACTTCATTTATTACATTAGTAGTCTCACATTTTACTGTTTGTTTTTGGTCCCTATAAAATTTAATTTAATTTCTCAATTATTGTTATTGTTATTATTATTATTAATTTGTTTATTTTGAAACCAAATAAAAAACAAAGCTTGTTACCAAATCCTCCCATTGACAATCGATAAACCCTAATCATTTCCCCGCGGTTCATAGATGGCGAGATGCGGTGAAGAATGACGCTGAGGGATGGCGAACACAATGGTTGAAATGGTTCCAAATCCGATGAAGGTTGTAAGTGACGGTGAAACATAAAACTACTCATATCTGATTTAAGGCCTAATTGACGCTATGAGCGAGAAACCCTAACCGCTCCTGTAGAGTAACAAACCTTAATCAACCATGTGGAGGGAGAATTCGTAAACGACTAACGAATGATTGTTGGAAGACAAATCAATTTTTTGTTTCTGGTTTGTTTAGGTTTGTGTTCTTGAGAAATCAAATTTCATATTTGACGGCTTTTGAATTTTATTAGTTATTGTTCTCTATTTTTATTACAGAATTGGTTGTTTTAGATTTTGATGTTGCTATGGATTCAATCAGTTCAATTTTGTTTGCCTTGGATTCGTTCATGTTAGGACGCTTTCAAAATTTGTTTGAATGATTTGAGTATGGAATCGGTTTACGTTCTTCATTTCTTGGTTTAAGTATGATATCTATTTGTTAAAATGATTTTGATCTGGTTACAAAATTAAAAATAACAAATTTGTTTGAATGTTCAATCGATCTTGAACATGTTTGAGTTTGAATGTTTAAGATAAAAATGAAGATCACTTAACCCATTCAATTTGTATCTATTTGTATTTAAATAAAAGTTGAATCATAATTTAAGAAAAAAGGAAAATTATTGTAATAATAGATTAAAAACTTAAAAAATGTTTAATAATTAATTTAACAAATAATTAGATTATGATTAAACTAAAAGTAATATTATTATCAGCAATTAATATATTACAATAAATAATCAACTATAGTTATTAATTGAAAGTCAATTGAAAGTTTGAGGCACAAAAACAAAATGATAAAAAAAAATATCTTTCTAATAAATTTAACAGAGTGCCTGTTAAAGTTGAGAGAGTAGGGACCAACAACGAAATCAAACAGTAAATTGAAAGACCACCGATGTAATAAATGAAGTTCAGAAAGGATTTTCGTAGGGTGAGAAAAACTTCAGAAAGGATTTTCCTCAGTCTGTTATGTTATCCGTCTAGATGACAACTTAAAAACCAAATAAAATAAAGACAAATTTTTTAATGCACCATACCCTTCTTTCTCATACATATACCTAATAATTTTGACCAATAATTAATTAAATTGTTGTTTATGATTGGATGTATGGTTTCTCTTTTTCATTAAAAATGATGTAGATTAATTGACTTAAAGATTAATTATTATGAAGTCTAGTATACGAAATAAAGTCCTGAAACAAATTGAATAACTCAAACACCAAAATAACCCCATCCACATAACAACACTGAAAAGTTTTTGGGGATTAAAAGCATGCATTTAATTTGGTCATTAAAAAAAAAAAACTTATTTTGTTTTCCCATTGCCAGTGATAAATAATTAATTATTAATGTTATCTAATTTTACAGCATGCATTTATTTGGTCAAATTTACTCTCTTCCTTTTTTCCTCAGTTTTGTCGATTGATTGACGCGTGGATCGACTTCTAATTATAGACCCCATTGTTTGGACTTTTGACTTTCATTCCTTCTTTTATTTTCACTTTTCACCTTAAACTTTTGACATTTCTTCAAATTTACCACCATTGTTAATTACTTCTCAACAGACATCGTCGGTGAACGATTAGGGCCTTAGAGACAATTTCTAGTCGGGTTGAGTGAAGGATTGAACGAAGAAGATACCGTAGAGGATTGAGCATAGAGAAGAAGGCTATTTCTTTTTATCTTTTACCCATAAGGGCCTTTTTGCTTCTTCAATCTTCTTGAATTCACAATTCACTCTCGTCTCCTGGTACTAAATTTTTAATGTGTTTTTAGGCTTTTAGTTTATGGTATCGGGCTGGACTTGTAAGTTGCAAAATTATATATATAAATTAAATATTTATATAATTTTATAATTTTTTCATAGGTGTCCTTGTAAAATAACTATAGGTGTCACTCGACTTTTGATATATCATCATAAGACAGTATTTTGAAAATTTATCTGTGTCGACTGTTGAGTGACACTATAATTAATGTAAGTTTTTAAATTAATTATATATTATATTTCATTATTTATATAACTAAAATATTATAATATATTTATTAATTAAATTGACTATTTTCAAATTGTAAATAAAATGTAATTATAATTGAATTGATTTTTTTAAAAGAGACATATACATACATACATACATACATGTATATATATATATATATATATATATATATATATATATATATATATATATATATATTACTTTATATATTACTTTATATTGAATTAAATTAGTCTATATAAAAATGAAAATTATAATAATTTAATATTTTAAATAATTGAATTTTAAAACTTAAGACAAATTAAGATCTGAAAATATCAAAACAAACGAGACCTAACATTTTGTAAAGATGAATACTTTCATATAAATGTCTAAACTTTCAATGAGATGGTTATAAGTGACAATGTTAGACTATGTCAAATAGAATATGAGTTTTATCATGTTGTATATTTGTTTGCAAACTGTAACACATGATTATTCTACTACGATTACATGGTCCATCTTATTTTTGTTTGTTACTGTAAGCATAAAAATAAACATTAAAAATCACAATATAAAAAATCAGTGGCGGAGCCACATAGAAAGAAGCGGAGGGAAAGACCTCAACGATTTACACAAATTTGACGAATTTTAGCTTATGTGTTTCGGAAAATTAACACGACGGATATTTTATACAACCTCATGCCCCCAATGAAAATTTTTTCAGAATTCGTCACTGTGAAAAATAAATTTAATTTATTATGTATTTTATCAAATCTTAAGTTGATAGATAATATAGGTTTGATTTGATCAATTAGAACACATAAAAAATTGTGGCCTTTGTTATAAAACGTAGACTTGATGGACTTGGTTGGAATAAATTGAAAAGATAGGTTGCGTGGTCCTAAATTAAATGGGCCAACTGGCAAAAAGTAGCCACTCCCAGCCCCATCTCCGTCGCAACGTTGGAAATTCCCCACTCGTCTTCACAAGCGCGTGGAAACACTCTCTCCTTCTTGAAGGGCGAGTCACCTCACCTCCCCCACCCAAAAGACACAAAAAACGAATCGTCAGGTTCAATTTAAGAAGAAGATTAACTGTGTGTGTGTGTGTGTGTTTTCCCTGCAAGCGGCCGGCGATGGTGGAGCTTGGTCAAACGGATACTGAACTATACGCGCCGAAGAAGACTTTGCAAGTATGGCGGACCCTGTTGAACTGGTTGGCTTTCTTTTTCCAGATCTTCGTTCAGATCATTAGAGTCACTCCTTCCTTGATCAATTATTCTAATTCGCCTTCATCGCCGTCATTTGAGCCTTTGCCCGTCGTTGAATTGTCTGAATCTCCTGAACCTCAGCCACCGTACGATTCCTCTGCCATCCATATTCCGCCAGCCGCTGCTGAATTTGATTGTTCGCAAAAGCTCACGGTAGGTTTAATTTTAATTTCATGTATTTGTTTTTTGTTTCTTTGATTTGGTTTTTTTTTGTGGAAGAAATTTAGGTTTAGATAATTGTAGTTAGTTATTACTATTGATTGTTGCTTTCATTTATGTTGTTGCTTTCGTTGGAGGAGTTACTGTTAGGCGTTTGTATTAATATCTGTGAGGAATTCGATTTTCTAAAGCATAAGTTGTTTAAAAGCATACAACTAGCTAGATCATGCTACTGCAACGAGCAGTCCAAAGAATTGTAGCTTAACGAGAGTTTGCCTAATTGCCAAAAGTATTCATATTGCTTATCAGTTAGCTGAGCTTGAACTTAACAATGAATAATAATTAACATGTTTAGCGTCATGCATGGGTAGGGTTTGATTGTTAATACTGAGAATGAAGGATAGCTCAGAGAGAAATTGGAACTAGAATTAATCGTCTCTGGGCAGTATTAACTAAAGTGCACACCCATTAGAGATTGTTCATTTCTTAAATTGCTCTTTCATGTTTGTATAATCAGCTATCAATTTGTTTTGCTCCCTTTAGATTCTTAAATAATTTCTTGATGCCAATTTGAAAATTTAAGAACTATTTGTCTAGACAGATCCATACATTGTATAGAAAGCATGATGAATGATCCTCGAAATATGAATAAATAAGACAAAGTCTTCATTTGAAATTGACAGAGAGAAAACATACATCTAGAAAATCATAGTGAGCTATTGGAGCATCACTGAAAGAGATTCTTTTAAAAAGATTTACGACGGAAACAACTCAACAAGCTAACTGAGTGAACGCATTCCGGCATTCGTAACCAGAGAAGCAAGGTTGCTACACCTCAAACTCGGTCAGCAAAGACAATTGATTAGATTGATTTAAGACATTGAGATGGATAACCCCAACGGATTGCTTAGCAGTCAATCACTGGGTTTTGGTGCTTATATTATAAAACATCATGCTTAGGTTCAATTCTGCTTGGTGCTATTGATTTTTTGAGGCCCATACCTACCAACCAAATTGCGTAAACTATACCCATACCACATTGATGGATGCTTTGCATGGATATTATGGACTTGCTGGGTGAAAGCTGCCATACACCAACGCATAAAAAAAAGACATTGAGATGGATGATATTGCATTTGAATCTCTAGCTGTCAGTTTATGAATAGAGTGAAGAACCACCATAAAGGTTTTATGAATTTCAAATTTTATTTGATTCAACTTTTTTGTGGAATATAACATGTATGAATAAAACCACCTATCTACCTTTATACTCATAACCGCTAACTTTGCTGGATAAACATGTCTGAGGTTTGTCTTAATCTGATTCCTCAGTGGTTCTGCCTACTTTGCTAGGGCAGTTTGATGCCTTTGTCATTAATATTGGTCTTATAATATTATATGCCATAGAGGTGTCATTTGTGTGGTCGAATCCTACCTCACTGTATAGTATGTAAACATTTTTTCTTAACAGGTTAGACAGTTTAATGCTGGGTTGTGTGTATACTTCTTTATAGAATCATTAACAGGCCCAGTCAAAGGTAATATAACTTCTTAATGATTCCATTAGGAGGTAAATAAACATGTGTGGTAAAATAGATTCTCCTATTTAACCAGTTTCGATCATAATAAATCGTAGATAGCACCTAGCTCTGCATGTGAAATAATCTTCTTTTATAAGCATATCATGCTGTTTATAATATGCTGTACATCTGTGTATTGCTAGATGAGAAAGAAAAAAATGGCAGCAAAGGATAGGCTTTTCAAAGATAGCTTAATCAAAACATCTTTAACACTTAGAGTGATTCGAGCAACTCTGACTGCAGGTGGTTCTTGACTTGGACGAAACTCTGGTGTGTGCATATGAAACTTCTAGTTTGCCTGCAATTGTTCGTAGTCAAGCCATAGACGCTGGATTGAAGTGGTTTGAGCTAGAGTGCGTATCTTCAGATAAGGTGACTACGTTTATTCATAATTTAGTGATGTACATGATTATATAATATAAAGTAAGAAATAAACATGATATATGAACTTATTTTTTGAAGGAATGTGAAGGCAAACCTAAAGTCAACTATGTTACCGTATTTGAACGTCCTGGATTGCATGAATTTCTAACCCAACTCAGTGAATTTGCTGATCTTGTGTTATTTACTGCGGGCCTTGAAGGTTTGCTCACTTCTTTTATTAATATTATATGCTGTCAGAGTGTCAGGAGTCTTTAATACTTTTTAGTTGTCATTATTACACCATTACAGGTTATGCTAAACCGCTTGTCGACAGAATAGATGCTGAAAACAGATTTAGTCGTAGACTTTATCGGCCTTCAACAAGTTCAACGTAAGTGGTTTCACTCTTTACAGCTTATTATTTTTTTCTTTACAAATTTTAAGCATCTGTCTTGCTATAGCTATAGTTGCAGATAGACCTTGAATGTGTCAGAAAAATGATCTTAGATTAAGTTCTCCATTTGACCAAGGTGCTTTGTATAATGTTAGCTATAAGCATAGAATAAGAGAATGAAAAGCAGTTGCTCGTCCAAGAATTCCATACTAGAGTGACATCATCCGTCATATAGGTCTAAGGCTATCGATTGAGTTGTCTTCGGGTAAGACTGGTTCGTGTAATTCGTTTATCATGTCGACTCATTCTTGACCCATTTATTTTTGTATCGTATTCGTGTCATGTCACTTTTTTTGGGTCGGATTCGTTTCGTATTTTGTGTTGATTCATTTTAGAAAATCGGTATTTATTTTTCCATTTTGATTCAGATTTCACTTCATATTTTGAGTTCGGTTCTTTTATTTGATTCATATTTCACACACCCACACTCGTAGTATATAATGCACATATAAATTGTTAAATTTTAAATTAACAAAAGAAGTCATAGACGTTGAGCACATGGGAATGGCTAAGGTTTTCGGCTTAAACCAAAATAGCCACTATTTCTGCAAATCATACAAATGTAACAAAACCAGAATTGTCTCTTATTTTTCATTTGTAAACCCAGAAAAACCTTCGTATTTTAAAAATCCTCAAATTGAATATCGGAAGGTAAATTGGTTTGCATAAATTATGGCTATCGCGTAAATGGTAAATGTCAAAAAGTTTGGCTATTTTTCTCATACACCCATCCCAATTAGTCTACTTTTGCAATCATCCTTAACATTATCTAATAGTGCATTGCATTGTTTTAAATGATGTTTTATGCGGAACCATTTAGGGTTGCAAACGAGTTGAGCCAAGCTCAAGCTTGACGGGGTCTGAGCTCGACTCGAGTCTTTTAGAGTAGGCTCGCGCTCGGCTTGAGTTTGTTAGGGTAGGCTCGAGGTTGGCTTGATAGCTCGACAAGCTTTCAAAATATTGTCTTGAGCTCAGCTTGAGAAGTACTCAAGTTAGGCTTGAGCTTGGCTCGAATATATCTATGAACAATTAATGAGTATTTTTTTTATATGTAGGTCGAACTCGAATTCCATAACAGCTTGGCTAGATACTTGAAAAGCCCGATTCAATATGTAAATATTTTGAAGGTTCGGAAAGCTTGATAAAAACTCAAGCAGAGCAATTAAAAGCTCGAGCTCGACTAGTTAGTTTTTTCGAGCTCGGTTTTCAGGCTCGGGTTCGTGATCGAGCTTGATAGAAACTCAACATGTTTGCAGCCCTAGAACCATATATAACATATTAATTGATAGCATTTCCTTTTTTCACATGATAGTTTGATCTTTTACCTGCTAGAATTTATTGTAATTCATTTGTTTGTGACTCACAGGGAATATAGGGAACATGTGAAAGACCTTTCCTGTGTATCAACAAATATTTGCAGAATTGTCATCGTCGACAACAATCCTTTCAGTTTCTTGTTGCAACCAGTCAATGGAATCCCATGCATACCTTTTTCTGCCGGCCAACCTCATGATGACCAGGTACGTGCCCAGTGCCACACTCTCATGAGTTAGATGATGTTCTATGCAATAAATTGTTTTTGGTACTTGGAAGAAGAAAAAAGTTGATCGATCTTCTTGGATTCATGTTGTTTCTTGGTGCCAAAAACCCTCATATCTTTACAATACTTTCCCTTTCATTCGTACTCAATATTTAGGCGGCGTTTGGTTCGTAGAATGCTTAGTCCTGGAATGGAATCTGTCAAGGAATGGAATCTGTCGGAATAGAAATGGAGGCGGGTGAAAATGAAGTCTAGGGTTTGATTTTAGAATTGTTAAAATCTTTGGAATGGAATTTTAAATTCCATATTTCCATGGCACTAACCCAAGGAAAATAGATTCCTTCAAAAGTGGTGTTTAAAAAAAAAGGAATCTTCATTTCATACTTTTTTACTGCCAAACAGCACATCGGAATGGAATTTTCATTCCAATTCCATCAAATTCCATCAGATTCTGTGAACCAAACGCGCCCAGTTCATAACTTCATATCTTTTTACTGACAATACACGAATACATGATGATAGCCTGAGGTCGTTGATCATATTAAAAATATTTAGTCAACTGTGTTTTTGTTTAAATTTCTTTGTCATTATGCGTTTATATACATCTTTGCTCATTTAATCACCACTGTGGTATTTTATGCATAATAATGATCAGCTTCTGGAGGTCCTCCTTCCCCTATTGAAGCAACTTTCTCAGCAGGGGGATGTAAGGCCAATGCTCTATGAAAAGTTTCACATGCCTGAATGGTTTTATAAACACGGAATCCCTGCTTCTCGGTGGGCGACACAAGGATAAAAATAAACATCTGTACACTGGAGGGCAATCCACTCCATCAAGTGCTTCCAGAAGATGGTGATATTGTGGATATTAAGGATTCATATCCATTTGCTGATTCGGATGAAAACGATAGGTAGTCTCTGACCAGAACAACGTAAGTTATTGGATGCACTGCACCACAATTTGTACAGTTATTAAGCTGTATGCTCAAGATTTGAATCAGAAAATTCTTTAGTCAACTGTTCACTTGCTAATATCTGCTATAGGTTTGTAACACTTGTTGATTTTCATTTCTTGTTGTAATTTGATATATAGTTTTGCTAGGCTGTTCATGATGATTCCGATTTCAAAGTTCTGTAAACCTATTTTAGATCAATAAATATTCGATTTCACTCATTTGATTGTTCACCGTGACCCTTTTTTTGCAGGTACTTCTGATACTTATTTGTCATGTTTCACAGGTACTGTCAGTCGTTCACTCGTTTGATTATGGCTCGCATGATGGAATTTGTGAGAATTGGAGTCTAGGACTAGAATGGATTTGGAATTTGGAGGAAATAAAAGCTTAATGAATTTAGTTAACGATTTATGCAAGCAAAGAATTTTGTTCCAATTCTTTGTATTTTTTACGTTGTCCTATTCTACCTTACGCTATCCATCCACTCCAACCATACAATATCTTACCCTGCCGCCACCGCCACCATTCCAACGGTTCAGGAGATGGGGCAGTGGCAGCAAGGTGACAACGATGGTGGAAGTGGCACATGCAATATTGGTTATATGGGTTGTAAAAGGTTGGAATCTTGATTCTAACATGATTGCTAATAAATGTCATTCATGAATATTGATGAAGTTTCAATTCCATTCATTTGTTATCCAAATACGACTTGAAACAAAAATCTAATTTCTGATTCCATCTAGTTCTACGAGGCATAAAAACATCTTCGGTTTGATGAACTGGTAGAGTTAATGAAGAAGCCACTCATGCCACTCATTTTCGATAACATCCTTGGGTAAATCTAGCAGTTTTTGAATTTCTTGATAGTTTATTTTCATAAAGTCTTAAATAAATTCAAATCAACACTACTAATAATGTTCTTGAACGAGTAATAATGGTACCCGCACATTACGATAGATATGTAAAATCTTGTATTTTTTAAACATAAAGAAGCTTAAAATATGGAAAACAAAATAAACTAAAGCTGCCAAAAACAAAAAACAAAAATAAAATTTATAATGACAATATCTAAAAACATCTCCCTATGATCAACGATGATTACAATATCGTGTAACTTCTAGTATATTTAAATATTTAATATTGTCTAGATAATTTGCTATTGAGAACTGCTTTTTTAAGCCTAACACATATTTGATTAATACTCACATGAATATTTTGGCCATGTTGGAGAAATCCTTGAAGCGTTGAAATAAAATGGAATAAAATCATTTGAGGTTTACAAACTATAACAAGAACATTGATTCTCAATGAAAATTGAAGGAATGGAGAATCAAAAGGATGAAAAGAGAATATAGTTTTATGGTAATTTTTTTCATTTTCAATATCATATGTAATCATCATTTATAAAAAAAAAAACTTATAAATTTCAGTCCATTATATTCTATCATACCAAAACTTATAGTGAACAACAATATTTGCTACAATGCAAAGCCATTAAAAGATGAAATTGTATATCTAGAAATGTTTATATGCATACACGTGATCTAAAATGAAAAAAACATGAAGAGTATTTTTACCGTTTAAATGTTTAATAATAAGCATAACTTTAAATCGTGTTCCCATACTACACCCTATCATACTATCAATATCGCACATTGAGTTGCTTTACAATCACATATTTTCATAAATTGACTTTCTTTCTTTCCTTCATAAATACATATTTCAATTCATCATATATTTTCAACGATTCTCCTTGACATTTTTTATATTAATTACATTTTCTATGACACACGACTTGTTCGAACAAAAACCACAACCATTTTCTCTTAAATATAACGACAAGTCGAAATTACCTTAAAAACAGGTTTCAAAACAAATCTTATTCAATTTCCGTTTTGATCGGTGGTTTTAGGAGAGTGTTTTTTTTAGTTTCATAGTTTGTCTGTCTAATATAAATTCTTATTATGTTATAGTTGGAACTAGTTTCTTGCTTGCTTCTATCTCCTTTTTTTTCTCTAAATAAAATTTTGCTATTCTATAACATAAAAATGTTTGAAAAAACTACAGGATGAATTAAAAGTTATCAACTAAAAGACACGAGAAGTTTGGAAAATATCAACCGAAGTAAAAGGCTATTTTTTTTAACAACAGAACACACACACACTCTCTAATCCTAATCCTGAATCTGCACCTTTGATTAGAATGAGACGTGAACCCCGTTCTTGGGGTCACCTTTAACACCTAATACCTTTAGGCTAGAAGCCCTTCGGTATATAAAAGGCTGTTCATGAATCTTTCTTTTAAAAAGCATGTCCAAACAAATAAAAAAATAAGAGTAAATTACATTAAGGGTTAAGTATCATTTTAACCATCCAATTTTTAGATTTTTTTCGATTTAACCACTAAACTATTTTTCGTTCTCATTTAGCCACTAAACTAATTTTTGTATACACATTTAGCCATTAAAAGTTTTTTTTTTTACCGATTTAACCATTGAAAAATGTCCCGATTTAGCCGCTAAACTATCATATTTTGCACCGATTTAACCATTAGTTTTGTTTATTTACCCTAAGTTAAACAGTAAACTAATGTTTAGTGGTTAAATTGGGACAAAAAAATAGTTTAATGGCTAAATTGGACAAGTCTGAAAATTGGATGATCAAAATGATAACTATTACATAAATGATCATTGTGGTATATGTAACATTACAGATTTGGTTTATCAACTAAACAATCTACACAGGTTGTCCCTAAAACAAATTATTGTAACATTTTGGTTCATTAATCAAAATTTTGTTAATTTAGAGGTTGACTTCAAGAGTATTTTCAACTTTGCACACCATTTATGAAAGGTTTTTATGTTTTTTAATTAAATTGTTTTTATAATTAACCTTTTAGTCAGTTAAAATTGATCATTGATGTATGTTCTTCCTTGTTCATTCGGCACCACCTCCGGCACTCATCGTTCAACAATATTTAATGTTTTAATAATGATGTCACGATGATAGTAATATTATTTAATAAACAAATAAATAGTTCACTGTCCAAAGTTTAAGGGGGTGTTTGATAGCCACTTATCAGGCTCTTATCAGAGGTAACCTCTTATTCGGTAAGAGGAAATAGTGATAAGTGCGTTTGATATGCAGAAGACATAATAGTCAAAATTCTCTTATCATGTCTTATCAGGATAAGACTTTGTGTTACTTATCACCACTTATCACACCAAAAAAATACACATCTCTCCCACCCCACCCCACCCTAAACATACCCTACCCTCAACCACCTAATCTCACCCTACCCTAACTACCCTTAACTTACTTATACCACCCCATCCCCGGCCATCTCCACCCTTAACCCTACCCACCCCACTCACATACTTACCCTATCCCACTCTACCCCACCCCTACACTAACCCATCAAACCTACCTACCCCACCTCACCCCTACCCTACCCCTCAAATCTACCCATCCCCACCCACCTTACCCCTCAACCTACCCACCCTACCCCTACACCATTACCCTACCCTATTTACCCCACCCTCAACCTACCCCACCCCTACCCTACCACGTATCATATTTATTATAACGAGAAATATTCAAACACTTTTTGATAAATCTTATTATTTTTCAATAACATGTCTACATAACTTATAAACTTAAGTTATTTGGAAGTTAATAAACATAACCGTATAAACTTGGTTATAACTTATAAACTTTAATTGTTATTTGATTTTTGAAAGCATGTTGGTTATATGTCTATTGAATGCATTTATGGTACTTGATTATAACTTATAAACTTGAATTGGTTTCTTACTTAAATCTTGTTAATGTTATTTGAATGATATTAAATGGTTACATAGATCACTTTGATTCAATGATATTATAATTACTTGATATTTGACTTTAATCAATGATATATGTTTGGTTTTGGGAATTAATATGTAAAATTAATAAAAATACAGAATCAGATAATTTATAAAACAAACAGACTTATTGAATTCTCTTATCAGATCTTGGTATCTTATCAGGACCACCTCTCATCAATCAGAATTGGAATCAGACATCAGACAATTAACCTCTTATACAATCAAACAGCAACTAAAACTTTTATTAAATAATTTCATAAACGGTCCTTGTAAGGATGAAAAGAACGTTATTTTGGTAGGATCTTAGAATTCTGATTTTAATCTTACAATCCGATTTTTCAAAAACAAAAACAATCATTTATAAGATTTCGATCTTGACCTTGAAAGTTGAAACCATGCGTCAAACATTAAAATTTTGTTAAATATGTATATAATCACATGATTTAAACATATAAATCATTACTATATTAAAATACAATTACAATTTAAACATTCTATTTAAGTTACAATTATACTTCCAACACCATTATGGTTGCCACCTAAAAGCATGAGGTTAGCTTGCTTTCCATATAAAACAAGACACTTCCAAGTCATTCATACAAATTTGCTTTACAAGGTTGTCTCAAAAACATTAATCATGATCTAACAAATCCCGTTTTTGTCTCCTAAAATTATATTATTTGTTTTATTTTGATTTTAAATATATCCAACTAAATTTTGTATATACTAGATTACTAGACTACTAGTTATGTTTTTGTACTTTTTAAGAGAATAAAAAACAATATGAAAATGCATAAAGCACTACAAACACAAACAAATGAAGTTAAAATTACAGAAAAATATAATTATATATACACAAAAATCATTATTTTCAATAACTATAAAATACTAAAAGTGTTTACCTTATATGATGTTAAATGATTATCAGATTCGCTATGTATTTTCATTTCTTAGTTATAAAGACAAACATATAAATGGTTACTTAAAAGTAATAAAAAAAAAACCTACATATTTACAGGTTACTCAAGATAATGATAAAAATGAAATATTTTCTTATGTATAAATATATACATTAACATTGTAAGAGTACATAAATCCAAGACTATACTTTTTATGAACTTTAAAATAAAAAAAGTATGCACGCATATTTTTAAGTTTTTTTTATACAAGATGTAAATGCGTTTTGGATTACAGTTACGTGAGTGTATAATTTTTTTAATCTAAAAAGAACTTGAGTTTGTATAATTATATAATGTTAATTTATAAATGAATAATAATAAAAACATTTCATATTGACATCTATGCTCACGTGGCACAATCACAACCGTTGAAGAAAAAGTAGGGATAAATTACAAAGTTGTTGAAAATCAAAAAATGGGAATAAGATCAAAATAGCTGGAAAAATCATCAAAATAATCTATTATTTGATTATTTTCAAACATGAAACTACTTTGAGATAATATATCATGATTAGTTATATCTAACAAACTTTGAGATTACATATATTATGATAATGATTTGGGTTCAAATGAGTATCAATAGTTTTGCGGAGTACCGGAGTTACCTCGCTTAAAACCATTTTTTTTGAATTTTTTTTTCATAATTAATCATGTTTAAATTAATAATACAAGACTACTTACAAAAAATCACACATAAACACACACTAGAACTATGTGAAACGTGTGTATTCACATGAACTGTGCTGTTGTGAACGTGTGTTCACAACTAAGCATGTTCACATGAATTTTTTCACGTTCACATGACTTTTAAGATGCTATATAGTGTGAATATATATAATTTTTTTACGAATAACCTTATTTTATTTGTATCTAAATGAATATGAAAAAAATTAAAAAAAAAACACTTTTTTTCGGAGCAAGTTCACATCCAATACCTGTGTGTTCACAGGTACTCACGGTACTCTGTATTTTTTAGGTACTCACACGAACCATATTCTTATGATAATATATAAATGCAGAAAAATTAACATGTTTACATATTTTTATAATCAAAAATTGGATGAAATAATTAATGACAAGTATGATTTCAATTTTCGCATTGTAAAATTTTTATTATAATATATAATTTATGCTTATTAATTATTTATTCTTTTGCGACAAATTTTAAAAAATTAATTATGTTTATAAATGTTTAATATTAATAAAATCACAAATATAAAAAAATACTACATTATTAAAAGATTAAACATTATTAACACAAAGTTATAATAATCTAAATCGATACAAAATGATAGTTTACATAATAATAATATAGACACCGTTTAAAAAATAAGTTTCATTCAACTAAGATACCAAAAATTTAGAAAACAAAAAATACGTTGTTTTTTTTTTTTTTAAATATGTGATAACATGTTATATCAGAATATAGATTAAAAAATCAAATATATGTATTCAATTTTCTACAAAACATTATATATTAAAAGTTATAAGTGATAAAATAAACTATACGAAACTAATGATATATCATATAAAATAATTAAAAAAAAATTGACATTTACATAAAAACATAAAATAATTAATTGAGATAAATGACACTATTTGTTTTAAATTAAAGTTATTTTTATGTCATTTCATAAATACATACATATAATGAATAATATGTAATCAAATTTTTCTATTTTTCAGTGTGCCATAAGAAAAATAAATAACTATACTAATAATAAATATATTGATAAAGAAATATGATAACACAACGATTAATGGATTTACAACTAGAGAAATATGGGTGTGGATGGTCAGATGTCTTCAATATGATTTTATTAAGATTTATTAGGTTAAGATGATTCTTTTAATGGTTTGAATGTAGGTATTTGTATATTACAAATAATGAATTGATGTATTTAATTTTATCGTGTATAATAATGCTTTTTTTGTCATAAATTTCATTTTAGTCAACACTTTTTGAATTATTTATTAGTTTCTCAAGCAACGCATAAATATTATTTCAAATGTTTGTAGACTTCAAACATATATAAGTATATGTATTAGTATTCATGGTGAAATGATATTTTATTCATCTTAAACAATGTAATTTTTTTAAGAAATAATATATGATGAATGATTGCTAAATTAAAAAACTACTTTAAAAAAAGACATCCCAAGCAATATAATAGCATTGCACGTGTACGTCACTAGTTTAAGACTTGATCTTCATTCATTTGGTGATAATACTTAATTGTATATCTTATAATAACATTTAAATGACATTTGACGTACGTTAAACAAATTTTATATATATTTCAGAGATTAAGAAGTTGTAGAGATAAAATTCATCCAATTTTTGGGAGAATTTTATATGTTTTTAAATTTTAAATGATATAAATATACGATGCATTTAAAATATATTTCAAATACGTATAATTATAAAGTTTTAGTTGTATAGAAGAAAAAAATTCCTACACGTGTGTTTTTTTCACCTAAAAATACTAAATGAATATTGGGGCAGATTGTGTACCCTAATGCATGTACATTGCATGTGCAAAATCATTATTACGACAAGAGAGGTGACATTTGGACCGAAGAAATTTAATATGATAGGATTGAAAAATGACAGGATTTTAATATGATAGGATTTGAAAATGTCATGATTTGAAATCTATTATGTGTTTGGTTTGTAGGATTTGAAATTCCATCATTTATAAAATCCTGTTTGGTTTGTAAAGTTTTCATAGGATTTGTAATGTATATATTGATAAATGATGTCTTTTGGTCTAGATTGTGAAAAGCACAGGTTGAGGGATAAAAAAAATTCAGAGGGGAAGGGGGATCAACAAAAGATGGGTAGAAGGGTTTAGGAAATGCTAAGTAAAAAAACAATCCCTCTTTTTTTTTTTTTTTTTCTTACCAAACATGAGGTGGATGAGATTTTCTAATTCAAATCCCAAATGAAGGCCTAAAATCCTTCAAACCAAACACCCCCTTAGATTTGGCTACACTTTCTTTTAATGTTAGAGAAAAATTAAATATAAAAAAATACCACCATATAATTAACAAGAATTAAAAGGATGAGTGTACGTATAACAATGCTCTTAATATTTTTGTGTGATGTATACCACATAACATTTAGTTTAATATATGTTTTTATCTTTAGAAGTATTTAAATACTTTACAATTAATGTATTTTAATATAAATTTCATAGTTGATTGTATATGTTAGGGTAATTTAACAAGAAATGTAATATAACATTTTATTTAGCCATTAAATTATTAAATATTGCCTAGCGTTTTTGGTTAATAAGTTTCAAAGTGTATGTTTTGTTTCGGTTTGAATGTTATGGAGGTGGAGAAACCGTCTAGCCTTTGGTGGAGACAAAGAAATCATGTATCTTGGAGGAAGATGTTTTCTCGAGTATTCAAAGATTATCTTTGCTTTGATTGGAAAACAGATGCAACAAAAAGAACGAGTATCGGAGAGATTGGATTTGTAGTCCATTAAAAATTTTTAGTTCCTAGTTTCTTTGGGTCTTTTGTGTATTGGTATTTCTATCAAGTGTCTTGTTCTGGATTCTCTTCATCAAAGATAAATTATAATTCTTTTGTTATTAAATTTCAGCTTTAAAAACACCCTACTAAATACTAATTCTGTTAAGAATGTCCATTTTAGTCCTTGTATTTTATTTTCATTTCAATCATTAATTCTATAATCATCGATTGGTTCACTTAGATGAAAACAACTCGTGAATCCAAATTGTAACATTGATTATTTTATTTAGACAATTATGATGAGATAGATGCCACAAAAAGGATTATTAAAAACTTTATGACATCAAATTATTATATTCACAGATATCGTTGTCCTCCATTACTACCAATAAAACCGTCCCCATCAATTCTGTTCTCATACAAAAATTAGATTAGAGCTAAAAAATCGAATGGAAAATGTCAACCTAAATAAACTTTTTCTAGACGAGTACAAATTGTTTTAATAGAAGTTTGTGATTTTTTTAATATTAACCTTTAATTGGTTTATAATGACAAATTTATGTGTGTGTGTAGAGAGAGAGAGAGAGAGAGAGAGAGAGAGAGAGAGAGAGAGAGAGAGAGAGGTACAAATTGTATAAAAGTTTATGATTTTTTTTGCAGTGTTAACTCTTAACTGGGTTAAATACGATAAATCTAATAGTTGATTGGTCAAAATTACACACACACACACACACACACACACACACATATATATATATATATATATATATATATATATATATATATATATATATATATATATATATTCAAGATCTATGAAGAACCATATTAGACTGGAAACTCATACTAATTGAATCATATGTACTTGTCTATTACCGGAACCCAACCTTACACACACATATTAGATAACATTAGAATCCTACTTATCTTTTTTACGTTTACCAGGAAAGAGAGGTACAGCTTATTAATTCGAAAATAAAATAAAACGTAAAAGGAATTCAATACTTTTAAAATTTATAACAAAGTAAAAAATCTAATCTAATTTAGATACCATCAACGTAAGGGTTCAATGGAGAACCTTATGCATCGAAGAACCTTGAAGAACCACAATGCATCGCTAGAAAAACTAAAATGCATCACGTAGAAATTGATGCATCACGCGGGAATTTGATGCATCATGTGGAAATAATGTAGAAATCGATGCATCACACGAGAATTTGATGCATCACGTGGAAATAATGATGCATTACGGGGGAATTGTGATGCTTTTGTGGTGGTGCATGGAGGTTCTTCAAGGTTCTTCGATGCATGGAGGTTCTCCATTGAACTCATCTCTATATATCTAATCCAGTCTAATTTAATAGGTTCCAATGATAGATCTAGTTGTCGAGAGAAAGAAAGTCGGATAGAGATATTCAAGTAGCCCAATCAACACCCCACCATATGAAGAAACGAACCCAAAATAATCCCACAAGCAGTGGGAGATAGATTCCACCTCCACATCACATTGTTGGCACAAAGAGGTGTGTTTGTGTAAGTCGATACCAAGGTTGCTTAGAACAACACGAACCGGGAGTTTACATGAAGAACCCTCTCTTCAATTAGCCGCATGAGCCCATCTTTGTAGTTAACAATTATTAATAATTTGAACCATTTTTTAATCCATTAAGTAAATTTTATTTAGCAATATATCATTTCTTTTTAGTTTCATAAGTTATATTATTTATGTACTCATCTATTCAATTTTAATATTTGGATATCACTGTTATTATTTAATAAATTTAAAGAAAATGCGTATTGATGAATCTGATGATGAACACATCTAACTACATACACAAACAATAAAATATATCAAATAACATTTTCAATAATCTATCTATCAATTCTATTCTATTAAAAGAGTAAATATATGACACTTGGCACCTAACTAGAATGTCACTTGGCATAACGTGAATACGACACGTGTATAATCTATAATATCCATATTAAAATAATAATGCATTAATTAAATAAATTTAAAAATAAAATATCCTCCTATTATTTTGGATTTCAAATTTAAATTTGAGTCTATAACTCCTATTATTTTGGATTTCAAATTTAAATTTGAGTCTGTAACTCACACTTTTGTTGGCTTCTTATCCAAACTTCTTAGATTCTATAACTTTTTTTTTCATTTTTTGGTTATTATTTAATTTTTAGTTATGTATTTTACATGTAACCCATTTTATATATTTTCTAAAATCACTTTAACAGTATAATATTGCTATTTTATTTGTGGTTTCTGTAATTATTTTTCTGATATATATATATATATAGAGGAAGATTCAATGGAAAACCATCATGCACCCGAAAACTTGTGAAAACCGCACTGCACCACCACAAATGCATCAAATTCCCCGCGTGATGCATCAAAATCTCACGTGATGCATCAAATTTCCCGCGTGATGCATCAAAATCCCACGTGATGCATCACCTTATTTACGATCATGCCACCGCTTTTTTCATGAAATGCACCAAATCGGACGGTATACGTAGGTTTCCATAGTTTTCACGTGCATAGTGGTTTTCCATTGAACCCACCCCTATATATATATATATATATATATATATATATATATATATATATATATATATATATATATATATATATATATATAGTTTTAAAAAACAAGTTATCTACTATTTCGTGTAGTAAACGGTTAATATACTAGTAATATATATATATATATATATATATATATAGATTTAGGTTCAAGTGAGTACCACCTCTAATGCAGCGCACCAGAAGGTACCACCCTTAAAAGTAAGTTTTTTGAAAAAAATTTTCATGAATATGTTCTAATTAACAGTACACAGATCATATGTAAATTTCACGCAAATCCGAACACTCTAAGTGCATGAAAACACGCATCACATAAATGCACGTTCACATGTTTTCAAAATTATGTAAGTGTGTGTTCACATCATTTTTTAGGAGCTAGGAGATGTGAATGTATGTGAAATTTACATATGATCTTCATAATGTTAATTAAAACATGTTTATAAAAAAATTTTGAAAAAAAGTTTTTTTAAAAGTGGTACCTTCTGGTGCGCTGCATAATGGGTGGTACTCTCTCGAACTATATTCTATATATATATATATATATATATATATATATATATATATATATATATATATTCGGTGCAAACACGAATCAAAGGAAACCAAAGCTACTAACAATCCCATCAAACTCAAATCAATGATCAAGAAATTGATTCAAATCAAACGAAACATAGATAGAACAAGTAAGAAAGAAAAATCAAGACCTGAAAAATGAAACACCAATTGAACAAATCCGATAAACAAATCAAAACCTAAGACAAAACATGTGCATAAAATATGCTTTGAAACCCTAGCCTCGGGTAAAACACAAATTAAAATCATTAGACCGATGAATCACTTCAAGTCTACCCTTCAAACCTTTCATGAAACCCTTCGATCATCTATTTATTTATTTATGTCATTTATATGTTTTAATTATTTGAAATATATATATTTACATATTTATATAATGAATCTCATATAATAATGGATTAATAAACTAGTCATTAAAGATACCAAAAACATGTAGGTCTATAATGTAATATTTTAGCCGTTAAAAGCAAACTTGTTTGTTTGGAAGTGTTGTCATCCAAGCCATCAAAAAGGTGTTTGCTCCAATAATGTAAAAGCTTTTTCAATGAATATATAAATTCAGTAAATCACAAAAAGCTTGCTTAGAAATATTTAATAATCTTTATTTTAATGATATAAGGTACCCGAAGAGAATCCGAGAATGTATAGTACGTGATTTTTTACTAGAAACGCAAAAACCAAACCAAGTTCTTACTGTTTGTTTCGATTTTAGACAAAAACCAAACCAATTAACCTGATATGCTCTCGTCCGACAATTATTTCCTAAAATTAAATTAACTTTATCATATATGATGCAAAACGACAAATAAATGATATGGGGTATTCAAAAAGTTAAGAATGATTTTGCATCCCACCCTCTGTATTTTAGTCGTCGATCAGAAATGTGCATTATTTGTGTATTTTTGAATTATTATCACTACCATTTTTTGTAACGTTAGCTCATTAAGAGTAGTTAAATCTGGAAATAAATATACATTCTATAGCTATTAACGAAACCGAAAGAAATAAACTAGCTAATGATCAATATCTCAAACATTTAAATATAACCGACCTAATTAATCTATATTTTTTTTTTCATAATTCTGCATCTTGTCGCAAATTAAGTACATTTTGTACTACTAATTAACAATTTAGTTAGGAAACGAACATCTAAGTGACATTTATATTTGGGATTCAATAATGAATAAATTAAATCTAGCCTAACCCCATTATTAGGTCGGGATATGCATGGATTTTAAAATAATATTATTATATATTCCCAGGGCCGGCCCATTGGGGTGTGCAACATAAGCTACTGCCCAGGGCCCAACAGCCAAGGGGGCCCAAAATTTTTTTTTCCTCAAACTAATACTAGAAGTTTAATTGTTTTGCTAGTTGTTTGATTGTGATATTTACGTACATATTTACATGGTCGTTTTCTTTAATATTTAAATGTTATATATAGTTTAGAGGGCCCTTTATAAATTTTTGCCCCAGGCCCCAAAAACGATAGGAACGACCCTGTATATTCCTTGAAATTAAATGGGAAATATATATAATATCTATTATAATTATCAAGATGATGTTGACAAGGAAATTTTATGTTTATGTAGAGTAAAATAAAAATAAAAACCCAAAAAATATCTGTTTTTTCAGAATTATTATATTTGACATTATTGCATATTAATAATTTATATAATTAAAATAAAAACCTCGAGGGTTGGATGGATGGCAAAAAAAGGCGATATGCAATTATGAAATGTGGATTTATTATAAATATATAAAAGGAAATAAATCACAAACAACTCTGGTACTAAAGGCAGGAGGAAAATATTAAATAATGAGGGTTAGTTATATTATTTTATTTTATTAATTTAATAGTTTTTTTAATATTGACAGATAAAACATTCTGTTAACAAGATTTATATATAACACAGATGGATTATACATGGCATTTAAAGCCATGCGTGTGTCAAACCTACTCAGATAAATAAATTAAAATTTACATGTCACTGATATCATTATTTAAAATATTTTTTTTTTCATTTACAACTAGAAATATTTTATCTAAGATGTAAGAGAGGTGACTTTTTTTAAATTGCTCAAGTTTAACTCGTCAAAAAGTCAAAAAAAAAAAAAATAAATAAATAAACAATGGTTAAATAAACTCGAGCTTCACTTGAAGCTTATTTATTAGAGGAACTTGACCTTAAGTTTATCATCTACGCTATCGATCTCGTGTATAAATTGAAACAAAGAGATCTAAGTTGGTCTTCCAAACACACATAAATTCGTCGAACACAAGTGCACACACAAACATGTAAAACTAAATCGAAGTGATCCACAACGCTAAGGTGCTGTTTATTTTTTAAGAGGTTGAGCGTTCTGCGGACTTAGCTGTAGAAATCTGCGGTCAGACGAGATGACCTAAAGGTTTGCGGTGTTCACAGACGCGGGCAGACGAAAAAAAACAAACGCACTTCCATATAAAACTTCTTCCCATGTCTTCGAGTTCGCAGACATAAGAGATTCGAAGATCATTTTAAAAAAACAAACATGACCTAGAAGGGTACATTTTTAAACCTCTTCAAAGTTTCTTGTTTGGATTTGAAGATGGTGAGTGAAGGTGGAACCGACAGCGTAGATGGTGAAGCGACCGGACTGGGAAGACATCGGCATGAAAGAAACCACAGAGGCCTCTCGTAAAAATTTACAATTTTAATTTTTAGGTTAGGTTTAATCCATGGCATCAATACGCAGTGCCGGTCCAATCATATTTGGGGCCGCGGGCAAAAACTTAAAAGGAGCCCTATAAATATATATATGTATATTTAAAATAAATAAAATTCAAGTAAAAGTGATAAATTAAAAACTAAAAACTTATAATTATATAACATAAACTATAAACTTTGGCACGTCGATAATCTTGTTTAGTCGTTAATAGACCTAAGTATATATAATAAATTTTTTTAAGAATAGGCCCCTATGATTAATAGGTCTTGGACGAGTGCCCGTGTTGACGTTGCTCAGGGCCGGCCTGACAATACGAATAGCATCATGAAAAAAATTGAAATGCCATATAATTATTTTAATCATTATAGCCGGTAATTGATTATATGAAAAAATGTAGACGTGTCATATTAACAAAATTAGGTTGTTATTATACGTTTTAAACCCAAAAATTAAATATATAATATTATCTATTTAACCTATTAAAATTGTCATGTATATTCTCTGTAAACTCTCATATTCTCAACCTAACTATTTATTTTAGTTGTTTTTACATTTTAAAAAAATATATACTTGGGATGTGCTTTGCTTTATATACTTCAATTATATAAAAATCGTCCATGTTTTCATACAATCTTGTCTTTTTTTATATGTTTTGTTCCATATTCACTTTATAACATGCATAATTAGATCCCTACCTTCCCCTCAAAAAATATATAAAGAAATTAGCCAATGTTACATATTTTTTTATATATTTAAATTACATCCCTACATAAAAATGTTATGAAATTTTCTAATTTTATAAAATCTCATAAAAATCAATCTTTTTAACTGAGTATATGATGAACTTGTTAATTTTGTCTATGCGGCATTTTTATATAATACTAATTTTTTTGTTATCCGATCTCAACCTGAGAGGAAAATACATTTAGTGACGAACTACTAGATCTTGACACATGAACACCTCCAGTTAGGATCATAAACGACTTAATTAACGTTCAACGAACCACTCGTAAATCGTTTGGTGAAAAGTTTCGTTTATTTATTATATATACGAACGAATGCGTACATGATTTTTCGTTTGTTTATTTAAATAAATGAACATGAACAACAGTTTTGTTCGTTCATTTACGTTAATTTGTTTATTTATATTAATTTATTGAGTAAAATTACAAAACATATAGTGTGCGATATTTTCAATTTAGGGATGACTTTTGTAATTTCTAAAGTATAGGAACGAAACTTGATTTTGACATTACCATGACGAAATTTGTAATTTTCTCTAATTTATTTGTGCTCATTTACGTTTGTTTACATACATACATATATGTATGTATATGTGTTGTGTGTGAATATATGAAAATATAAATTAAGATACGTTTATATTAAAAAGTAAGAAAAAATGAAAGATCAAAACGCATGTTGAAGTTGTTCTTGAAAATTTATCAATATATATCATTACATTTTACTTGTTTACAACCTTATTCTACAATGAAAATTTAAAGTATATGTGTTTTTGATTTTTTAAGAAAATTGTTCATTTGTGTTTGTTTATGTTCAGTCATGTTCTTTTATATTTGTTTATGATATAAATGAATAAATACTTACAGAAATTCTTATTTATTTAACTGTTCATGTTCGTTCAGTTGAACTTAAATGAACGTGCACAAACATATCGTCGTTCGTGTTCCTTTGTTTCTTCGTTTACAGCCCTATCTCTGGTGACTCCAAATATTTGTGAGGTATTGTAAACAATCAATTTTTAACAAACTTAAATAAATCAATTTCAGCGAAATCACGAAATACAACGACATAGCATATTTAAACAACAAATTGATTTCAACAAACTTAACAAATTGATCAGGTTCTTAAAACAAAACCCTAAAACAAATATATTGTTCATTAGACTGAACCTTAAAATAAAACATTAAAAAACACAAGATAGATTCTAGAGGGGTCAATTTTACACACACACAACCCCACACACTCAATCAATGGACTAATCAAATAGATGCAACACAATCTAATTGCTCACATAAACAAAATCGAAATTGTGTCCTTTTGACAATGTAACCCTCTGGACAATTGAAGAAAATCAAAACCCTAATTCATCAATCCTTACATGTGTTCTCTAAACCAAACAAATCTGAAATCAAAACTCATTTGTGCTTACATGTGTTCTTAAAACCGAAAAAACTAAAATAACTGAAAACCATAGAGGAGCGGATCAGGCCATGGTCAGAAGTAACAGGGCGGGAAAGAATGACATGATCTTATAATTTTTATATATAATAAAGAAATATAGATAAAAAATACATTAATTATCAATACTATGCATGTATGATGGTGTAAGTAATTGGAGCAACTAGTTAAACATTTAATTTAAAGAGAAATTTTGTGATATTCTTCAAATTGAGGTATATTTTTGAAATCATTAAAAAATTATTCAAAGTTAAAGGATCTCTTACTGATTTCATTAAGAAGCTAACAAATCAAGCCTAACTTATTTGAATCATACATAAAGTATGTTCTTTTTGATGTAATTTTCTCTCTATACAGGAAACAATATGAGCTTTTAAATATTTTTCTCAGAAACTTCTAGAAAGATAACTTGAACTCTGAACCTTAAAATGTTAACATAAAATTAATATATAACCCTTGTGTTTTTTTTCGTTTTATAGCTATGAGTTAGTTTTGTATGATTCGTCTTGCAAATACAAGTCCTTTGATGTGTTAGAATCCATCAAAGCAAATCAAGCAGGGTGAAGGTTAAATAAAAAGTAGAGTTGTTAGAAATAATAAAGTATAAAGACGTTAAAAGAAATCAAAAATTGACGTTGTTTTGTTATATACTTAAAGATAAGAAATTTCTTCGATGTCATATTTTATAATTTGTAATTCATCGATATATTTAGAGATAAGAAATTTTTTGTTTGGGAATCTTTAAAAAGATAGAATCTTCAAGGTCATGTTCTATGATTTCAGTGAAGCACACCTTTGATAGTTAAAATATAAACCACACAAGAAACCATGGCCGATTATTAAGAGTATATTTGGGTTTTTCGAATTAACTAATCAGCAATCATCACTTTGTTGGGTGTTTGAGAAATCCAGAATCAAAATATTGAATTCAAATATGATAAAATGGTTTGGATTATAATGTCAATTAATTTTTTAAAATTTTATTATTGAATATTAAAATTTCCTCATAATAATATACTAGTTTATTACCCGCGTATTACACGGATATTTTTAATATATGTAAAATAAAATAAATAAAAAGATAAAGATATAAATATTATTTTTTAAACAAAAGTATATAAGATGATATTATTATTTATTATGACCTGTTAATTTTGTATATTTCTAAATATATATGAAGAGTAATTATTTTCTTATATATTTTTTAAACTTTTATTATATTATCTTATAACTAATAAGTTATTAGATTATTAGATTTTGTTTGATTTGATTTGATTTGAATTTAAAAGTGGATTGTATTAGATTTGGATAGATTTAATTAATAAGTTAGTAGAGTATTAGATTTTGTTTGATTTGATTTGATTTGAATTTGAAAGTGGATTATATTAGATTTGGATAGATTTGATTTAAATTTCTTTATTATTTTTAAAATCTATTTTGTCACGTGTCGATTCATGGTGAAGACACGTTGCTTCACCAGAAATGAGTATAGTTACTCTTTAATAGTATAGATAGAGATAGATTATTGAATGGTTTTATTTTAATGGTTAATTACTAAAATAGTCACATATCACACCCTTTTATCACTTTTTAGCCATTAAAATTTCATTTTACCAAAATAGCCACACTTTACGTTACCATGTTTACGTGATAGCCACCATTTACGTGATGTGTACTTTTTATTCATATTTTAATGCATTACGTTACAAAAGGTGTTTGGTAACGTAAATGCTTGTACTTTACGTGACCACTTTTAAAAATATGCTCCTTCCCCATAAACATGTAATGATTAAAAGTGGTCACGTAAAGTACAATCATTTACGTTATCAAACACCTTTTGTAACGTAATGCATTAAAATATGAATAAAAAGTACATATCACGTAAATGGTGGCTATCACGTAAATGTGGTAACGTAAAGTGTGGCTATATTGGTAAAATGAAATTTTAATGGCTAAAAAGTGATAAAGGAACGTGATATGTGACTATTTTAGTAATTATCTCTTTTTTAACCATAGATCATATTTTTTTCCTCATTTATGTGGTCCTTGAACAGTTGAACGATGAAACTTGAAAACTACCCTTTTGTAGATCATAGGTTTATCTTTTTAATTTCACATTCTTATATTTATAACTTAACTGATCATAAATATATTATTTATAATAATACATATTTCTACAAACTACATCAATTACCTCTCCCTCTCTTTTTTAAGTTATTTTCTTCGAACGTAATTTTTATTTGTATATATGATCGAATTATTGTAGGAATATCAATATCTCATTCATCATAGCTTCGTTTTAAACTTTTTTTTATATTATTGTAAAGCCCTCTTCAAGGATAACTCGAACCCACAAAATAATATTTATATATCTTACTTTTATAAAGAATTAAATTTTGTCCAAAAACATTTAAAACACATTCTTTTATAACTTTTTTCAACAATTATAACATCACATCTATATTTGCATCATCCATTAACATTTAAAAAACTATAGATGTGACGTTGTAATGGTTGAAGAAGCATTTAAGTGTTTATGTGATTCCTGATTGGGGATTTTACGTTAAAAAAAAACCTTTAAGTTAGACCATTTTTATGATTAAAACCCCAACTATTTTGTTGTCACAAAAAACCTCAACCGACTAAAATTTTTACGAAAATGGTATGTTACCTGTAACAATCAGTTACCTTAATCTCGGATGAATCCTTCGACGACTGATTTGGTTTCTCGTTTAGGGATATATGCATTTAAATATCCTACAGTGATACATTCGCCTCCGATAAAGTTTCCGTCGACCCTTGAAGCATTTAAAGCTTCTATTTGTTAATCACCAGATTGTCGATTTATGTTTTGTATTCATTCTATTAGGCTTTGAATTCAATTTTGATTTGATGTTTCATCTGAAATTGTTTGTTTTTCATAAGGTAACCAGAGAAAGTGTGGGCGGAGCAAAATGTAACTGGCTAAAACGGTCGCAGATCACATTTTTTTTACTAAAAGCAATATTTTGATAAGTTTTAATGGGATGAGAGTTTTTATGGCAACAAAATTGGTTGAGAGTTTTAATCACAAAAATAGTTTAACTTAAAGGTTTTTTGCACAAAAATCTCACCCCAATATTACCAACTTGAAAATTAGGAGAGTATGTATATGTGTGTGTGAGAGAGAAAGAGAGAGATGACTATTCAAATAATTCGTTATTTCTCATTTTATTTGGTATCATTTCACTCTATCAAAACACCCTTGGGTTGTGTTCTCTAAGAATGATATTGAAAGGAAATGACAGAAATAACAAAAAATTCAAATTTCAGTGTGTTCTATAAACATTTTTAGGAGAGGAACTGATTGGAAATGATGGAAATAACCCTAATTTTCAATCAGTCAAAAATTGAAAGGATAGAGAAAGAATAAAATGAATCATTCGTGTTGTGTTCTTGAATTTCAACTGCTGCCTCCATTTTATTTTCTTCTCTCATCCTTTCTCTTTCTTTTCTACTATGTCCTTTTTAATAAAAATTTTTCAAGAACACAACATTAATTCAATTTTTGCTAGTCAAATAAAAAAATAAAACACCATAGGATAGTTGAGGTTTGAAAAGTATGTGGACTGAAGTTGTAGGTTAGACATAAGTAGAGGGATTTTTCTTGTAATTTACTCGTATCATTCTACACATTTCACGTAAAAATAAAATGGCTAAAAGGTATCGGTCAAAATTGCCACCTAGTATTAGTAAAAGGTGCGCTTACGTGTGTTGAAACTTACGCGTGTCATCGTCTTATAGGCTAGACGCCATTTTCTTAAGTAACCATACGTTCCGCTAGCGTAGCCCGGCCCTTATACATTCTACCACCGCAACAATATTTCTACGCTTCAAAACTCATCGTCGCTTTATCTCTTTAACTTTTTCCGGCCATTTTACCGATGAAAAACATTGCCGCCGGTGATTCTCATACTATCAGATGACGACTCTTATCGCCGCAGTCATTTTCGTTGCGGCTCTTATATCTTCCGTCATTTTATCAGTCAATGCGCTCGGCGGATCAGCCACCACCGTCTCTGTTAGCTACGGCGTGACTCCGACCGTCTGTGGCATCGTCGCTGGTCAACCGAGTCAACGAATCCAATGCTGGCGTAACGGAGGAGTCTTCGAAGTCTTCTCCAACAACTCCTTCGAGTCCATCGCCGGCGGTCTAGATGTTTTCTGCGGCGTTAGGTCCGGCGGATCCACGCTCGTGTGTTGGAACTCTAGCTTAATTCCTAAACGTCTTTACCACAACGAAACGGTACTCTTGCGGCATTTTACTATAGGAGACTCTCAAATTTGTGCGATTACGAATAGTAGTAATCCAAACGTCTATTGTTGGAGGAGCAACGATTCGTTTCCAACTCAAAATCGTCAGTTTCGCTCGATTTCGTCGGGATTAGGGTTTACTTGTGGTGTCACGCTTAATGATACCAGCGGAATAATCTGTTTCGGTACCAATTCAGCGTCGGCGAGTGCTATCCAAGGTCAGTTTACGAATTTCCGCTTGTTAACTATCGCCGTCGGTGGTAACCACGCCTGTGGAGTGAACTCTACTGGTTTTTTGATTTGTAGAGGTAATAACGATTATGGACAGATTAATGTACCAGATCATTCATCATTTGAATTCTCTGCACTGGCGCTTGGTGCAAATCATACTTGTGCATTACGAAGATTAAATAATTCTGTAGTTTGTTGGGGTGGTGAAGGAGGAGTCATGAATAACTATACTGCTAGAATTTCATTTGAAAGTATTGTCGCTGGATTGGACTTTACCTGTGGATTAACAACTAATAACTTTTCTGTAATTTGTTGGGGAGAAGGATGGCTTAGAAATGCTTCTAATCCTCTAGGTTTTGAGCTTCCATTAAACAGAATTCTTCCAGGTCCTTGTGTTCGATCCGATTGTAATTGTGGCATATACCCCCAATCCGAATCGCTTTGTTCTGGTTATGGATCCATATGTAGGCCTTGTGATATAACTACTTTGTCTCCACCAATTCCGGCATTGGTACCACCGCCGCCGCCTGGAGGTGGTAACGAGCCAAGGTCTCCACGTTCCAGACGACTGACAAGAGGTTTATTGGCATTCGCCATTGTTGGCTCAGTAGGGGCTGTTGCTGGTATTTGTACCATAATTTATTGTCTGTGGACTGGTGTTTGTTTCGGCAACAAGAAGATTCACAACTCTGTACAGCCCACAATTACTGGTTCTAATCACCATGCTCCTCAAAATTCAAGCAGCAGTCCAGTTTCAAGGTCAGCTACTATTAGGCGACAATTGTCAAGAGGTTTCAGGCGGCAAAGAAGTGGGACGTCTACAAAACAAGCAGACAAGGAAGAGGAATTCACATTTGCTGATCTTGCGTTAGCCACGAACAATTTTTCATTAGAAAATAAGATTGGTGCAGGGAGTTTTGGTGTTGTGTACAGAGGCAAGCTGTTAGATGGTCGTGAGGTCGCCATAAAAAGAGGGGAAACAACCGACAAAACCAAGAAATTTCAAGAGAAAGAAAGCGCGTTTGATTCAGAATTAGCTTTCTTATCTAGACTTCATCACAAACACTTGGTCAGACTCGTTGGGTATTGTCAAGAAAGGGAAGAGAGACTCTTAGTGTACGATTACATGAAAAACGGCGCTCTCTATGATCATTTACATGACAAGAACAACGTCGAGAAGAATAGCAGCTTATTGAATTCTTGGAAAATGAGGATCAAGATTGCTTTAGATGCTGCTAGAGGCATCGAATACCTACACAACTACGCAGTTCCTCCAATAATACACAGAGACATCAAATCATCCAACATTTTGCTTGACTCGAATTGGGTTGCAAGGGTTTCTGATTTCGGGTTATCACTAATGAGTCCTGTCTCTGATCGTGAGTACAGACCAACAAAGGCAGCCGGGACAGTTGGCTACATCGATCCAGAATACTATGGACTCAACGTTCTAACTGCCAAGAGTGATGTCTACGGTCTAGGAGTTGTACTACTCGAGCTTTTAACAGGAAGACGAGCAATATTCAAGAGCAACGAAGTTAACGCAGGTGCACCAATTAGCTTAGTGGACTACGCGGTACCGATAATCATGGCAGGAGAATTGGGGAAGATACTGGATAAGAGGGTGGGGATGCCTGAGGTGAATGAGGCAGAGGCAGTTGAGTTGATGGCATACACTGCCTTACATTGTGTGAACTCAGAGGGTAGTTACAGACCAAGCATGACTGATATCGTTGCTAATCTAGAAAGAGCTTTGGGACTATGCAGTGACAGCCATGGCAGCATCTCAAGTGGCAGGTCAATTCCTTCCGATTGAATTTCTTTTTATTTGATTTTTTTATGGGTTTGATTATTTTTATTTTGTTTTCAATGGATTTTTTCTACCTGGGTGGGTACATTTGTAAAGAATGTAGATATGTTGGAAGTACCATTCTTTTGAGAAGGATTACAGTGTTTGGAAAATAATCTGTTAATAGAAAATCCTTCCTTTAACCAAAATCAACTCGGTTTTTCACCAATTTAGTATAGTTTTTGTGATTTTAGATATCCATTCGGATCGTAATATTCATATCGGATCAAAGTTCAAATTTTGTTACATAGATATTATGCATCACTATTAACCACTCGACATAGATCAAGTGGCCACCACCAAAGGTGAGAGGTATTCTCATTGGTTGAAATCTCGAGTTCGAGCCATGCCAAAGACGCTTCCCCTTAGGTGGAGGTGTGGTCCTCACCCTCAAGTGTCTAACATTGGTGCTAATAACTAACCACTAACATCTGCTGTTTAAAAATAATATTATGGGTCACTAAAAGGGTAAATGACATAAAATGCACATCAGGCTTGTTTTAGGATTTAAAAAAAGTGTCTGAATATGAGGGGAATAAATAGCATGCTTATAAGAAAGTGCAGAATATAAGAAGATAATTGTTTAATTAAAGGTAAGAAGTATAAAAATATTTGTTTATAAGTTATGTATGGGTTTGAATATAATTATAATTAAAAATATAAACGTGTGAATGATATTATTATATATTTGATTTGTGTTTGGGCTTTGGGGAAGAAGGAAGAAAGAAGAAGGTGTGGTGGTCCAAAATGGATGTTTATTTTTAATTTAATAAAGAAAGAGAAGCAAAGGAAAGGAAGAATGGAAAGGGTCAGTGGGGTGACTAAGTGACCACTTCTTTGCTAACATCTGGAAAATGAAAAAACTGAAATGAATGGCCATCTCATCTTCTCTCATATGATATAAAGAAATATGGGGTCTGGTCGGGTCCGTCTGGAAGTGTTTGACGGGAATCTTTTTTAAGTTTGAAATACAACTCCTTGTTTATTTATTTCTGTAAAGAATACTAATGTGACGTTTGGTTCACTGAATTGAATTCGAATGAGTTAGAATTTAAATTTTAGTTGTTAATGAAGTTGATGGTGAATGTTATATATGGTTTTTAGTATTTGTTAGAGATGTAGATTGAAATCTAATTTATATATATATATATGTTGGAATTTAATTTATGTATAAGTTGAGAGGAATGTCAAGATCCTATAAACAAGTAAATTTAATGAAAAATACATAAGTTTAAGTTATCGAAAATTCTAAACAAATTTAAATTCTAATTCCATCAAATTTTATTACACGAACCAAACGCTGCATAAATTGTTTTACTTTGCTTTCTATATCAAAACCCTTTCTTTTCTTTTCATTTCAATCTTTATACTTAATAATTATCCTTCAATTAAAATCAAACTGATACCCCATTAATCATACTACAATCTACATGGATTGCTGTTGTATTTCCATTTCTCATACTTTAAAAATTTATGTAAATACACAACCAAGTTATTTGGATATACATATATTCTTTCGGTTTTTTTTTCGTAAATAATTCCACCAATATAAAAAGCTTACTCCACAAGCGTGGTTTACATTCGCTACAATAGTCATCAAGTGTAAAATCATAAACATACATTGCATATTGCTTACATAGGTTTAATTAGTTAGGCATTGTTTGTTTATCTCTTAATGGAATCATTAAAACCATTAAGATGTAAACAAACAACCCCAATTATTATGTCTTTGGCTTTCTTTTCGAGGTTTTAGTTTTAACAACTTAGTTTTATCATTGTGTGCTTTCAGTTTCGCTTGTAAGTTATTTATATTCATTCCTAGTTTTAATGTCTTTTACTATTTAAAATAAAAAGAGAATATCATAACTATTTTTAACGTTGTTCATTTCGTATTCATTTGACGAAAGGTGCAAGCTGCAAACGGGCAGGGTTGGATACTTGGATATACGAGTGATGTGAATGGTTTCATCTACTTGTATGAGTATATGTGTTGGCGCCTGGCGGCAATGTTTTCTGTCAATAATATGAATGGAACAAATATTAAGAAAGATTGAATACTCTCCAAGCTTTTTTTAATAAAACAAAGTCCTACATAACACATTGAAAATTGTTTTTAAAAAACAATGGAGCAAGTTTGACGAGAGATTATTTGATATAGTAACAGTACCCTCACTCCTGCAAAATTGCAATTTCAGCAACCCAGAAATCAAAACTAAAACGATTTTTCTTCATATAATGTATGTGATTTCAATAATTCTTTATGCAAATTCATGAAATATGGTTTTATAAAGTTTGAAAGGAACAATTCTACTAGCACAACTGACTTCATATCGGTTAGTTGCCTGCCACAAACATGACATATTTAGGACTTGTTTTACTTCATGAAATCATACTTTTGGAAAGGATAAAAAATGAAACTTTGTTTTTGTTTACGCTGAACCTATGTTTTATTATATCTATACATTCTAATAAAGGAATAAATAATATGTCACGTGTCCTTTCATCATACGACCACTTAGCTTGATCTAGTGATGACATATGTAATTAGAGGGGTGAGTTCAATGGAAAACTACTATACACCTGAAAACTATGGAAACCTACGCATACCGTCCGATTTGGTGTATTTCATGAAAAATACGGTGGTGTGATCGTAAATAAGGTGATGCATCACGCGAGATTTTGATGTATCACGCGGGAAATTTGATGCATCACGCGTGATTTTGATGTATCACGCAGGGAATTTGATGCATTTGTGGTGGTGCAGTGCGGTTTTCACAAGTTTTCAGATGTATTGTAGTTTTCCATTGAACTCCACTCTGTAATTAGAATGAGATTTTAATTTTGGCATGTCAAAACTACTATAATTTTATTTCAATTCAATTTAAATCAAACAAAATCTTAGTAAATTAAATGTAGTTTTTAAGTTTGATTTGAATTGAATTCAAATCAAATTAACAATTTATAATGAGTAATTGTTTATTAGACATACATAGGTTATACATGGATCAACAAGCTAGTTTATAATAATGTATTAAATACATGGACCCAACCCGACATGAGAAGAAAAACCAAAACCCAACCCACGACCGTTTACTTTTTCTCAACAATCATTTATGTATTCAACGTCTAGAGAACTTAAAACAATATGGATCCAAAAAGCTTTTTTTTATCGGTATCTCTTTATGAAAATATAAAAATAATAGGTGTTAATTATGAATCATACGTGATTTTTTGAAAATTATCTAGTATATCACATATTGTTGACAAAATTTATCGGTATGAATGATGCCTGTACGGCTATACCACCCTGCACCACTCTAGGTCCGCCTGATTACTAAAATGGGCTAAAATACAAGTCTTTAATACCAATAAGTCATCAACCAAAAATAAAATATTTCTCGTGGGATTTGTACAAACACACCTCATAAATATTCACATATATATAATCATAAACTCCCAACAAATGACATAGATATACATAGATATACACACAAAACATGCCTTCACCATCCCGAAACCCGACACGATAGCCAAACGGCGCGCACATGAGAAACATACTAAGCCATGTCGAAATGCATAAGTAGCTTTACTGTTTTGTACTTCTCACCCTTCTGGCTGTACAGTGGAACCGCTCGGATGCCTTTACGTAGCTCTGAAATGGGTAGGCATGTTTGGCCACCAAAATCATCCTTTTCGGACATGTCATACTCGTGAACTTCAATTCGAAGGAGAGCCAGTTCTGGAACCGTTAGCGGGAATTCAAATTCTTCATTCCAGGCTGGGATCCAATTGTCCTCGATTGCCTTTGTTCTCTTCATTATAGTATCAGCAGGGACTCCAGCAATTCCAACCTGCGTAAGAGATGTGATAAGTTTTTGTATGGATGTGATAAGTTTATTGTATGGATGGCCAAACTTCCCGGTCATGCAAAGTGCTCGGGCCACGCAGATAGTCATTTAGATATTTGACATTTTAACAGATGGCCAAAAACACTTCCCTAAATATATGTGTCCAGCTAAATCACATAAATTTTATGCCATGGATACCTAAAAATTTGTAAACAAGTGCTAAACGAGTTCCTTTTACCAACTTAAATACCAATCAAGTGTAAGGTGGTATTTGTTCAGGGTCGGTCCTATCATTTTTTTAGGCCCGGGGCATATACTTAAAAAGGGGCCCTCTATATATATATAAGCAGTATTCGTATAAAAAATTACAATTAAATAATAATGATTTTGTTGCACTATGAATCATTTAAATTTTAAATGATTCATAATATAAATAGTAACATATGTGTCAAAAAAAATAACATCTCAAGAAATAAATACATATCTCATTAGTATTTTAATATCGTATAATAAATAACATAAACCACGTGATAAACAAAAATAAAAAAATCAAACTCATTGAAAAACAAAAGTATGAATATTGAATTAATGGATTGTATATTGATATAAAGCAAATAGACGATATCCATATATGAAAATCCAAGTGATAGTGATAAGATTTAAAAAATAAAAAATAATGCACACAATGGGAATCGAACCCATGCCAATAGAATTCCAAGGTGAGATGAATACCAGCTGAACCAACACATCATTTATGATTTTTTTTCGCGCAAAACACATATAACATTATACTGGACTGCTGGGCTATATTAACATACTAAATTTTTTTTTGGACCCCTTAGAGTGATTGGGCCCTGGGCGGTGGCCCAGGTGGACCAGGCCCAGGGCCGGCCCTGTATTTGTTTTTTTAGAGGTTAACGTCTGAAGTCTGAAAACCATGTCTGAAATTAAGAGGAGACCTTCAAATCTGAAATTAAGAGGCTCTAAATTTTAATTCAGACTAGTCTCTTTCTCTTAAAATTCAAAGGTTGTAACCTCTTAAGTCTGAATTTAAACAAACAATACAAATTAGGTTAAGATCTCAGACCAAATTCAGACCCTCTTAATTAAAAACAAACACACCCTTACCCTTGTGTTAAAAGTTCAATGCTGGACTATAACATAGAGGGCCTTACCCTTGTGTAGAAATCTGGAGGTGAGTAAGCATCAAAATGTGTATGTGAGAAATCATGATACCATCCTTCACCCATATACACGGTTACCTGGGAAGCATCAAGAGATGTTTAATTAGTCAAAGTTGGAATTAAAAGTCAAACTACATGAACTCATGAAACATTAATGTTTCCGTTATGTGGATCCCATTTAGTTGAGACCTACAAAACTCAAAGGGAGAAAAACAAAACAAAAGAATGAAACTTGAAAGTCGTACAATGGCCAAGTAAGTTGAGTGTTTACCTTCAGAATCATTTTGACAGGTAATGAAACTCTAGGATCAAAGATAGAGTCATCTTTCATCAAGAGTTCAGGTTTCTTAACGTATCCACAGCCACCATTGGCCCTGAACATTCCTTGCATCACCCAAAGTGATCTTCCATACCCCTGCAAACAAAAACTTGTTATTTGTAGCTGGCTAATGGCTAAATTCTAGCGATTCATTATGTGGTATGGAAGTGGTAAATTAGATAGGGTAATGTAAATAATTCTGGTTTTAATAATGCCTAGCCCATCATTCATGGCAGCAATGCTGGCGGGGATAAAGAGTTGCAATTCCGAAGATTATTCAAGATAATATTGTTCAAGAAATTAGTTTCTATGATGCAGATAAGATACAGGGAAAAGACTGAGCCTTTTAACCATATACTATAAATACATATAAAAGATACACAAAAAAAAATCACTAGCATCCTAGGGTAAACATAGATAGGTCTTCACATCATGTTGTCATGAGTTTTTGTGATTACAAATATAACCTAATGATGTATAGGATAACTGAATAAGTAATTGCAGTAAGGACCAACTTTCTGAGGAATAAATGCAGTTTAGGTGACAAACATTAAGGTAGGCAGTACTAATAGTCTAAAACATTTTACTTCAATCCACCAAGATTAATGCTAAAAGTCCCTTATGGAATTTTCATTTTCTTCCTTAAGTTCAATACATGACTGAAGACTAAGAACTTACTAGCCAGTAGCCACTTCTAGTTTTAGTGAAGACTAATAACATACAACTTGTTGGTGATTTAGCTTCATCAGGCATTTTAGGCAATCGGGATTTACTTGAGACCAAAGGAAAATCATGTTAAGCTTCAAAGGGGTATGGAGATGTGATCGGATGTTACTTGGTATATTCTGAAAAGGTATTTTAGTAATAATAGTAGTAGTTAGTTACTTAGGAAATCTATAAATAAAGGGGAGAGGGGAGTGATGGAGTGCGTGAAGAATGTTATTTAGATTTGTTAGGCTCTTAGCACATGCTTTGAGAGGCCTCCAATCTTTCGATTGTGAGAGAGGGTATATCCCTCGAATCATCTAATTGTACCTTCCGTTTCTGTGTTTAGCTTATCAATCTCAGTATTTCGTTGTTTCAATCCTCTGTTCTTCCAAATTGATTTCAAATCAGTATCATTGGTCCGACCTGTTGTTTCTGTCTCTACCATCTCTGTTCTGACTTCCGTTTCTTCATTCCTGATGGAAACTCGTTTATCTTCTTTTCAAAACCGATTAGAACAACATGAGGAACACATTAAACGTCTCCAATTGGATGTTACTGAGATTAAATCTGTTTTGAAAACTTTGGAAGAGGATCGAATTGAGGCAGCTGAGTTCTGCAAAGTGATGATGGACTTAGTCAAGCAGCGAGGTAAACAACCGGAATCAGATGGTGAGGGTGGATCTGGGATCGTGTTTGCGTCTGGTGTTGGCCAAACTCCTCCCAATGGTGCTTCGGTTTTACCTTAAGCCGTGAAGAAGATAAAAATTCCTGAGTTTTATGGGTTCGATCCACAGGGATGGATCCAAAAAGCGAAGCTCTACTTTGACATCAACGAGACTCCTCATCTTCGCATACGTTTGGCTCAATTGAGCATGGTCGGTGTCACCCAACATTGGTTCACCATTGTTAATCAGGTTCATTCTCCCTCTGACTTGGGATCAATTTCAAATTGTATTGCTGCAACGGATTAGTGGATTGGAAATCCAAAACCTAATTGAGCACTTGGCGTCTATTCAAGAGTCGGATCAATCCATGACTACATCAATGATTTTGAATCCTTGTTATTGCTAGTTCCAAAATTGTCAGAATCTTAAGCTCTTCGATACTTTGTTGCTGGTTTGAGGGAAGAAGCTCAAGCGCTAGGTTCGATTGCATCGTCCTCAGTCTCGCTTGGACGTTATGTATCTGGCGAAGGACGTGGAGGAGATGTTACGGCCTTTGACAGTGTATATTTCCCAATCTCGCTTTCGCTATCATCATTGTGATGGGCTTCCTAATGGTTTTTCGTTGGATCGGTCCTCACACCTGGATAAGTCTTCTCAATTGGGACAATCCACTATTACTCGACTCAGTTGGGATGGTCCAACACGTGATACACATACGGTTTCACGTTATGACGTCAATCAACCGCCTTTTAACCCACAAAAATCCACTGTTCCCTTGGAAACCTCTTCCGCTGTGCAGCGTGACAGGGGAGTTCAATCGTTGACTCATACTGAACGAGAAGAACGTCGTAAGAAGGGCTTGTGCTTTCGCTGTGGACACCAATTCGGACCGGCACACAAGTGCCCGGAAGGAAACCTTTGTGTTCTTAGGGGGCGTTTGGTTCGCTGGAATCTGATGGAATCTGGTGGAAAAAGAATGGATTTTCCATTCTGATGGGTTGTTTGGTAGTCCAAAGGAATGGAATGACCATTCCACATTTTTAAAAAAATCTCCCCTTTTGAAGGAAGGGTCATTCCATAGCAAAATGGAAGGAATTTAAATTCCATTTCTTCAAAGCAATCCTTTTAACATGTCTTCTCATTCTCAACAAACTATAGTATTTGGATTAAGACAGATTCCATTCCTTCCAGAATTCCATTCCTTTGACAGATTCCATTCCATTCCGTCAGATCACAGCGAACCAAACGCCCCCTTATATTACGCGATGATGAACCTGTGGACGGTGATGGGACTCTTTGTCAATTGGAGGACGTTTGGAGTGTGGAACCGATGGCCCTATCTGCTAACTGATCAAAATGGCTGTGGAGTGTAGTAACAGTAAGTCTTGAGGTCAAGACTTTTATAAGGGGGAAGTATTGATAGGATGTTACTTTAGTATATTCTGGAAAGAGTATTTTAGTAATAACAGTAGTAGTAAGTTACTTAGGATTCTTTCACAGAGAATTGAATTGTGTATCTTGTTTGGTATTAACAGAGAAATAAAGAGGAGAAATGATGGCTCAGGCAGAGCAGAGACACAAGACAGTCAATTCTTACAATATCTCTACCAAATGGAGAGAATTGCATTTCTCCATATTTAGCCTTCAAACAATTCCAAGAATTCAATTCTCTGCCCAAGAATTGAGAGTATTTCTCCCAAACAAGAGAAAACATAATTCTCCCCCCTCAAATCTCTCTACCAAACATCCCCTTATAATTATCCATATAATTAAAGATAGTATTAATTCAAATAAATCCATCTTTTATTAAATATCTTACGATAAATAAAAAACTATATAAATAATTAATTATCATCTGATGACTACAATATCTAATATTGCACTTTTAATCCCCGTACTTTGAGATACAATAAATTACCCAGTAATTAATTTAATCTCGATAATCATATCGTGCCATTAATGATATCCAATATCATTTATTCAATAGTTTGATTGCATCTGCTCAGTTGTGCTCATTGGTGTGACCCTTATGAAATCAGCTATGATGCAGTAGTGATGTCATATTCACACACCATACACCAACACCATTCATTATTTTCAGTATTCATGTTGATGAACGTAAATGCAATAACAAAATAAACGGTAGTTTCGCAAGAATAGGGAAAAAAGGTCGATATACAAAAGCAAGCGAAAATAACTATAACATAGAAAAGTTTGCATCTATAGGAATTCTTCCTCGTCTTTCTCGTCTGTCATTTTCCATATCTGTGCTATTCTGTTTTCCAGCTAACTGGACTTACTGTTGCTGTTTCTATTGCTTTTAGCATCATATGAAGTATAAACATAATAGCTAGATATGAATTGTGTTGGGGGATTTCGTTTAGAAGGGTGAAGACAATCAAGGAATCAAGACAGGATAAATCAATTAGATTGTGTTTGTGCACAGTTTTCAAAAGTGATAGTTTGATGACCCTTTTATTCCTAGGTATCATGAAATTCACTTTGAGATAATCTAATGACAACTCCACGTTTTTGGGCACAAAATCGTGATTTAAAACATAGAGAAACATGTTGAGTTCATAAAATTCTGGCGAGATCTAAACAATAGGTTTGTTCACCTATTAGTAATTAATTATACACAACGATGTGGTGTTTTGGAGGGAAAACAACGGTTTATTTTGGAGGAAACCAACTGTCAAGCATGATCTCAAATGCTAAGTGTCTATTACTGTAGTTAACTAGTTAACCCTCAAATTTGCGAAGTCAGCTTAGAGACAACTTGATGGTCATCTTAGGGCAGATTAGCACAGAACAAGTCAGCTTTAGAGCAGGTCAGCTCTGCCCCTTGACGCCTGCCCTTTGGAGATCCCGGTACCATGTTGACTTGCACAAGCGTGTCCTTTGCACATTGATACAGAATTGAAATCAATTTGAAAGAACAGAGGATTGAAACAACGAAATACTGAGATTGATAAGCTAAAAACAGAAATGGAAGGTACAATTAGATGATTCCATGGATATACCCTCTCTCACAATCGAAAGATTGGAGCCCTCTCAAAGCATGTGCTAAGAGCCTAACAAATCTAAAAAATATTCTTCACACACTTCATCACTCCCCTCTCCCCTTTATATATAGATTTCCTAAAAGTGTAATTCCACCCATTTTCAATTCTCCCCAATTCCATTTCTTCCCCATTTCCATTTCTCCTCATTTCTTTTCTCTGTACCAAACACCCTAAGAGTTAATTATAAACAAATACATATAGATAATTACAAGCAATTATCAAGTCATTTATATATAATTAGATAATATATAAAAGATGAACATTATTTAATGGATATATACTTATTGAGATAATTATATTAGAATTAAATAATAAAGATAATTATTAGGATATATTATGTATTCTTATATTAGAGTTCAATTAAATTAAAACTCTTAATTAAATTAATATATATACACACACACATATAACATACGGACTAATAATGTGTGATAATATACACACAAAGACCACACGACACACATATTTGATTTGTGTGTTTTGTGCACTCTCGGCCAAAACAAACCAAACAAAGAGGTTTGGTTTTTCCCCGTTCTTCGTGTGTTTGATTGCGTACCCGGCAACCGCTCGATCGTGTCATCACCGGTATCCGGTGGATATCGAAAGCTTCCCGTTCGTCTGTTTTTGTCATCAACTACAAATGTACGAATTTTTAAAGCTTTCTTGTTACTTATCTTATGTTTTACTTGATGATCCGTGTACGGAATTCGTAAAATTTAAAAAGCTTCTGTTGTGTTTGAAGTTTATGTTTTTTTAAGAAAAACCGATGCGAACTCCCAACAAATGGAAAAGAAAGAGAAAGAGGATGAAGGAAATAAAGATACAGAAAAGAACAAGAAAGTAAAAACTAAGTTTTAAAGAATACACATTATTGATTCATTTGTTACTTTCCCTTTCTTCTCACTTTTGGAGGGAAAGAATGCAACCCCATTCTTTCCTCCGTATTCTTTCCTCTTCCACCCTTTAAAATGTTTAAAGAACACAACAATTTATTGTTTCTTCCCACTTTCTCTTCTTTTCCTCCACTTTCTATCTTTAAGTTGTGTTAGAGAACATAGTGTAAGGGACTAAATTAAATATTAGCTACTTACCCACAAATGACAATAAACCTCCTCTTCCTTGGCTCTTGAGTATATATAGAAAACAAAAAAGAAAGAGAACAGTAGGTTCATGTAGCTGTTATAGTTTGCGAAAACGTATAGCAACAAAAAAAAGGTGACATATGATAGCCGAACAAAACAAGGAAAACTCCAACAGGCAACAATTATTAATTTCTTGTAAGTTTTGATGTTTACATTGCATAAAGATCAATAAATAAGATTATACTTCAACTTTTTTGAACATTAATGTAAAAAGGAAAATGGTAGGCCTACAGCCACGAGTGCACAACAAGTACAACAAAGATTTTGTTTTTTAAAGAGAAGAGCTTTCAATCATAAGTGGTGAAGGAACACAATTCCACTTAAGAAATCCATACGGAAGTTATAGCAGAATAACAAATTATTAAATGTCTAACCTGCATATTAAATGCCACCATCTGAGCTCCATGCATCCACCCAATAAGTGGGTTGTAGTTGGACGAGTCAAATCGTATCCCCTTGGGATACACTCTTAGAATATTCCTCTGGGTGAACCTAAAGCAAGCAAACTCTCAGCAGATTTTCTTTGTAAATCAAAATAAATGCTATAATATCCCTCAACATGTTAGAAGATATATTTAGCTGTAGTTGCACAGGGTAAAGAAATGGATCTAAGCGGTGGTTTGCAAGGAGAGCTTCATTAGACACATGACATGTTTTCAAAAGGGCTTTAGTTCCTTTTAGCAAAGTAAATCTCTTATATTTTCAGTTAAGAAGAAAATCTCATAGTATGTGCTCCCAGTATCAATTAAATTATGTTCACAAGGATTTAAGAACATACTTGACGATCTGTGGCCCATGAGTTTTTGCTGCCTTCTCAAGCTCTTGCTCACTTAAGCTAAGACGTCTCACTTTATCAGGGTCAACCCTCAGCCAATCATCTAAACCACCTTTCCCCTTTCCAGCATGAATAGCAATCAAACTCCTATATTCAGGGGCAATATCGTCAGCCTGAAGATCTTCCTCGTCATCATCATCTTCATCTAAATCATCCTGCAGAAGAGAATCATTTGCAAGGAACACTCTCGTAATTTTAATTATAAAGTCGGAACAGTATGATATTTTTTTTTAAAGTACCTTGTATTCAGCAGTACTTCTAGATTTAAAGCTGGGAATTTCGCCACCCCAAGCTTCTGCAGCTGAATCTTTCTCTTTTTGTGAATCATTTTCCTTTCCCTTAGTTTCTTTTGCCTTAAGGTATTCTTTAGGAGGTTTAGTAGATATAATGATCCTTCTTTTCAGAGATTCTGGTGAAGGGAATTCCCTTAAACCTTCTGCGTCAGGAGCAAACAGCATATCTCCAAAAGTTTCAGCAACCATCTACAATTTAGCCAGAGGATAACAATGAAATCAATATTACTCTTAAGATCTGAAGTGTTTCATTTTAGGGATTAGGTGGATCAAGCCCTCAATAGATGATACATAAGAAAACTAAGACAAAAGTTACCAACCTTAGCCACTTTAGCCTGAAGATCTGTAGTAAGGTGGTCTTCTAGGGTGATTACAACTGGGTACTCTGATGCAGTAAACGCATGATTCTTGATAGACTTTAAACACTTAATCAGTTTAACTGGAGTGGTCAACGTCCTATAGGAATTAATCAAGAATCATTGATACTAGCTGATATAACAACGTAATTGCTTTCGTGATAGCAGAGAAACAAGTTAACTGATAAGTTTGAAGAACAAGTCATATCCATGTTTTAGCTAGCCACAAATATATGCAAACTTTCAATGTAATCTAACATAATCAAATATAGAAGTACAGTTGCAGCTCTGTAAGTTTGATGTTTGGTGACACTTATTCCAAACCACAGTGTACAAGCATATCCAGCATTATGCTAAAAAAACAACAAAAACACATACACCATACCTTCCATGAAGGACATCCACATCGTCCTTGGTCGAGTTTGGCCATATATCCAACTCAATGACTCTGACACCCTTCTCCAGCGCTTTAACAATGGGAACATCACTACAGTCGCTGCTAAGTTGATTCCCAGTTAGATAGGAATTGTGGCCAGTGAATATAAAATAGTGAGACAATGGAAGATTCATATCATGGTGAACCTGAAAGATAAGAAAGATCATCGTCATACAGATTGTTAAACAAACATTGTGGGAACTTACTTCTCCCAACTGAACCTTGTCCATTCTTTTAATTATATTTTCTGATAAACCTTAAAGGATCACCATACGGTTCATGGTACGTTAAAGTTCGTAAATAGATAAATGACACTCATTCTCTCTTATTTAGCATAATTGTAGGCTATCAAGTTTATGGATCCCAATGCGGTACTTTTTTGTTTCGGCAAGTTAAGACATCAATTATCTGACTATAAATTTGGAGTGTTCTAAGTATATGTATGTATGTATGAAATAGCAAAATAGGAAAGCAAAAAAGGAGATATTTCTAGTTTTGGAAACAGGACAACAATTTTGGGTGTGACTAAAATTAGGATATGCAAAATTTGGACTAGATGTCTAGTGAATGAAGTTCAAATCAACAAAATTACCGAAGAATTAGGATCAAGAGCAGGATTAGAGTCGCTAAAGAGGTACTTGAAGAAGGTCTCGAGATTGAAACCCTTGCGATGGAAGAGATGAGCAGTGTTATGCATAATTGCTTGAGCATCTTCCACAGTAGCATTCTCTTGTTTCTGAACGTGAACAAGGAACCGTTGAAGATGATATGCAGTCATGATGCCGTTTTCAGAGTACTGATCGAACAAAGCCTTGATAGGCGGCGAAGCTTCAGTGGCGGCAAGCCGGAACTTCCGCCGGAAACAGAAACACACCTTGTAAGTTTGCTTAGACATTGATGATTGGATTGGATTAGATTAGATTAGAGTAGGTATGATAATTGAAAAAATATGATTTGTAGGAAGGAAGGAAGAAGGGGATTTTGCTTGGAGAAATGGGAAGGGATGAATTCTTGTGATAATTTGGATTTATTCAATCAAGGGAAAAGAGGGTTTAAAGAAGAAAACAGCGAGGCATAATAGAAAGATAGCATATGGCGGGGCCCTCACTGTTCTTATTGACAGTTGTGGAGTAAAACTTAGTTATGACCCGACGCGCATGGAACACGACTCATCAACGTCCTTTTTTCTTTCTTCTTTTATTATTCTTAAATTAACAATTTAATGGTCCGTTTGTTTGGACGTAACACACCACTCCCAAATACTCGTTAACCCATTAATTTTTAGAGAGAGAAAGAGAGAAGAGTGAGGAAGAGAGCGAAGCCACAAAAGGGGTGGAGAGCCAATGGGCGGGACCAAAGAAGCGGGATGGTGTTCCCGCCAAGAAAATCCTCCCTGGCAAGGCTGTCGGTCTCATCGGCATAAGGATACCGCACGGCCTAATGGACAACGTAATGAAATGAACCATGTTATAGAATGGATCATTACGGTTTCTTATCGTGTTTGTGTATATCATTGGAATGAAATGAATTATTACTATACGTTATTTGCTAGGTATGAATATTAAAAGAAATGAAATAGAATTGAATAAAAGCTTTAAAATTATTAAAATTTCATTTCATTCCAGAATAAAAAAAAAATACATCACACCCTTAAGGAATGAAAATCAAGAGAGATGAAGTAATCACGTAATGTATCTATCCATTACCATGGGGTAAACAAACATTTTTTTTTCATTCCGTTGTAATGAAACACTACCTAAGCTCACCGCTTTGTGCAACTAGCTTTTAAAAGAGAGTTTTATTTGGATGCTGAAATTTGAGCTTTTGATTTTGAAATAAAACCTTTTATATGTGAAGTTATTTACATAGTTTTAATGTGATCAATCTAATAAATCTTGTGTGTATTAAAACTTGTGAGTGCAATGAACCTAACGAAGCTTGTATTATATAAAAACATGAAAATATAATGGATCTAATAAATATTGTGCATATTAAAGCCTATGAATACAATGAATCCACTGAAAGTTTAATTCTATTTTTTCAAAACTTGTATCTACAAAGAATTATGTATAAAAGCTTATTTCGATTGGTGCTCACCGGTACTTAAGTAGAAATTATGTTCAAAGATCCTTTGGAGATTCACACATAAGAAATATTATATTTTGAAGTTTAATACTGGAGATTCACACATAAAATATACTAAAAAGGTGTTTGGATTTGCGTTTGAAAAAGTGTTGTAGCGTTTTGGAAACTAATAATCAGATAATAGATGTAAGAAAAAGTGCTGCCGGAGATATAGTGTTTGGTTTAGCATCTACTGTTTGCTATCATAACTATCAAATAATCAGTTTTTAAAGTGTTTGGATTTGCGTTTAACTTGTAAAATGACTAAATAATCACTTATTAGGCAAATAAGCTACGTTTTTTAACTTATGAAAACTGTGGTAGAATTAACTAATAAACGCAAATAATCAGTTATTAACATATGCAATCCAAACATTTTTAATCAATTATTTGCGTTATTGTAACGTAATAAGCTAATAATATCGTTCATAACGCAAAATCAAACACCCTCAAACTTGCTTTTTATCTTATATAATATATTAATTTGCCACTTTCTTTTCATTTTTAAAGTTAAAACTAAATCATTCATTGATATATGTTTTCTGTGACATAATTATTGTATGTATTATACATCATCATTTGACATTAGAATAATATTATATTTCTCTAATTACTTTATAATTATTTTTAAATGCACTGTACATTCGCTGGTTAGTTTCTTTGAAAAATATTTTTATGTTAGTGACACTACTAATTTTTTATTCTTAAAGAATACACGATTATATGACTATGTTGTTATTTTTTAAACATTTAGGTACCTAATAACCTAAACATCCATGTTAATCTCTTATTTATGTTAATATGTTTTTAGAGTTTTTTCTTTTATTTCAGAATGTAGTTGAACCAAATTGTTCAAACTAGGGGTGCAAACGAGACGAGACAACTCGTGAGCTACTTGGGATCGACTTGTAGAAAACTCGAAATCGACTCGCTGTTAATCGAGCCAAGCTCGAGCTCGCGAGCCTAATCGATCTTAAGTTTACAAGTTTTTCTTACCATTTAACTTTGTAATATTATAATTTTATTACTTTTATATAATTCAAAATATATAATCTTAAACCTAAAATTACATTCTTATAGTTTATCATGTTGTTGGGATAAAATTAGATTGACTATTTTGTATTTATTTTAGATTTCATTTATCCCGAATTTAATCGAGTCGAGTCGAGTCGAGCTCGATAATATCGAGTAGTTTATCGAGTCAAGCTCGAGTCTCAAAACTAAGGCTCGATCGAGCTCGAGCTTGGTGATTCTCGACTCGACTCGGTTTGATCACACCCCTAGTTCAAACCAAGCTTACAAATTTGTATATTATCTTGTAGAATGAAACATCCTATTACCTATTAATTGTTATTCAAAATAATTAAATGACATTTTGTTTTTTTTTTTGTGTCACATGATAGTTTAGGGTATATTTGATAAAACTAGCTAGTTTGTTGTAGTTGTGAGCTGGAATTTTTTGTTGCTGGAGGTAGGGATGATAATTTGAGCTCATTCAAGCAAACAGGTCAAACGGGTTGACGACCAAAAGTCATAAATTTTACATAATTTTGAAATTTTTTTCAAAGAACAAAATTTTTTAATACACCGTTTTATAAATTTTCATTTTTTTAAAAAAGTTATGTTTTATCTTACTTTTTACAATGGTTCCATTTTAACTCTTTGGCCCGTTGGGTCAAGATTGTCACCCCTAGCTGGTGGGAGTTATAGATTTTTGAAAGAGCTAAATCTACGATGGATATGAATCATATGTGATTTACATTATTCATGTTGACCATGGGACTAGCAACCTGGAAGTCTTGGAAGATGGGCTATGTTTTTTAGTTTGCAAAGTAGGGTATCCAGGAACTTATGGAATGACATCGAAACAGAGTTGTGTGGAAATATGTAGAACTTTATGAAATGTGTGATCCTATTGAACAAATAATGTAATTTTAGGTGGATAACCGATGGACACCTAAAATTGTAATTAAGTCATCATGTGATTAGTGGATTTGTTTGGCAAATTTGTTTTTTTGGTGAATTAGCGTACTTGAACATAAATAACCAACATGTGGCCTTCATTCCCTTCTTCCTAGAATTTTTTTAATTACGAAAAATGACATTAAATAGCTCTGAATTTTCAACTTTGTACACATTTTTGTAGTGAACTTTTTTTTGTGCACATTTGGTAGTCAAAGTTTTAAAATTGTTCCAATTTGGTAGTTGGCGTACCTGTTAACCGGTTGCTTCCGGTTTCGATGCCTACGTGGATAATTTTTTAATGACGTGACTACCCGTTTTTATATTATACCCGGTTTATTACCCGGTTATTTAAATCGTATGAAAAATGTACCGGGTTTATAACCGGGTGATTTTAAAAAAAACGGGTTGCCACATAGATAAAACCAGGTGTGATATAAAAACGGGTAGCCACGTCATTAAAAAATTGTCCACGTAGGCATCGAAACCGGAAGCAACCGTTTAACAGGTACGCAAACTATCAAATTGAAACAATTTTGAAACTTTGACTACCAAATGTGCACAAAAAAAAATTCACTACATAAATGTGTACAAAGTCGAAAGTTCAGAGCTATTTGATGTCATTTTCTCTTTTAATTAAAAAGCTATTCGATAATAAATACTATTAAATGAATAAATAACATGTCATGCATCGTGTTTTTCTTTGATTAACACATGCTACCCTTTCCTTTTGTCTCATTTGATTTGCCACATGACACCCTCTTCTTTTGTCACTTTATTAACTAATCGAAATTTAAAAGCAAATCAAATTTATCAAAATCTGATATGATTAATTTAATAAATAATTAACTAAAATAAAACAAACTCTATCATTCTTATAATTATTATATTATACATATTTATAAATATCTATCCAAGTCAAAATTGTAAAATAATGACCTATCCAAGTCAAAGTTGTATTACTTTAATGCTAAAATTATAATGTTTTAAAGGGGAAAACCAAAGATTACCAGATTCTCTTCCTTGGCATATGGAATATGCTTGTAGATTTTGGTCACTCAGTAAAGCAACTTCTTTGCTCCAAAATGTAAAAAAGAAGAAGAAAGCAACGTTCACTCTTTTTTCTACTAATTTGATAGTTTTCGATCTTTCATAACATATACCTGGACCACAAACAAAACTCTTGTTTAATAGAGCTTGACATGGTGCACGAAAAAATCGGTTATCCGATTTTGATCCGAAACCGGATTCCCTCTAACCGGATTTTTTTTGAAACCGGACCGGTTTTTCAACCGGTTATGCAGATATTGGGGTGATACCGGATAATTAACCGGTTTTTTTTTGTAACCGGATAAAAAAACCGGTTTTTAACCGGAAAAAAATCCGATTTTCAGCAACTTCGAAATTATAGCCGTTGGAGATTTTCTAGCCGTTTTTTGCCCCTTTTTTTGACCGTTTTTTCCTCAAAAAATTACCATTTTGCCACCCAATAGTTTATAAATAGGTTAGAAATGTTTTTGGTTGATTACCATTGATTCCAAACACTCTCAATTGATATTTTCGGTATTCTCTAACTCTCTCGTTTGATATTTTCGGTATTCTCCAACTCTCTCGTTTGATATTTTCGGTATTCTCCAACTCTCGTAATCCCGAAAATTCCAAGTAATCTTTTTCTTTCATCTCAAATGGCTTCTAATACTCCCGAAACGACCGGAAAATCTTCCGTCGGTGGAAATCTTGAAGTTGTTCGGGTGCTCGAGAATAAATGTAACAAAGAAATTTGGGATCATTATGATTTGTGTGAAATGTCAAATGGTTCGAGAAAGGCTCGTTGCAAATTTTGTCAAAAGTTTTTTGCGGCCGAAGGAAACACGACGTTGAAAAATCATATTACGAAAGCATGCAAGGCACTTCGGATGAGAGCCGATCCTACTCAACCGAACGTTACCCCGCAAGGTGGCGTTTTTATTTACGATTATGATAAATTACGGGAAGCGTTTACAAAATTCGTGATTACGAAATCGTTGTCGTGCGATCACTTTGACGATGAAGCTTTCACGACGATGATTCAACAATTGATGCAACCACGCTATACGCAAGTAAGTCGTACTACCCTTCGTCGTGACTCTTTAAAAATGTGGAGTGTTGCGAGGGAAAAAATGATTTTGGGTTTTCTAGAACATAATTATAGTGTTTCGTTAACTTGCGACGTTTGGAGCGCTCCTCACAACACCGGAAATTCTTTTTTAGCCGTTACGGCACATTGGTTAGATTCAAAAAATTGGCAAATGATGAAAAGAACAATCGCGTTTGATTTATTCGGCGAACCACATACCGGTGCAAATTTATATGCACTTTTGAAACGTGTGATTTGCCTTTATAAATTAGAAGCAAAATGTCTTTTGATAATGCGTCGAATAATACAAACGCGGTTCCTAGATTAAAATTGTTATTAAATCCTGTTTTAGATGACGCTTTTTTTCATACTCGTTGTGTTGCACATATTATTAATTTATCCGTGCAAGCCGGGTTGGAGGTTATTAAACCGATTAGATTAGAATTTAAAGCAATGATAAAATCGGTTCTTTGTAGTAATAGCCAAAGACTAATGCATATAGACGTTATTGTAAATCGGTTAATAAAAAAGCTTTAAGTGCGAATTTAGATGTTCCAACTCGTTGGAACTCGACATGGATGATGATGCACTCCGCGTTAAGGCAAAGGGAAACGTTGCAACCGTTTCACAATCGCCTATACGACGATGATATAGAACCCGAATACCAAAATTTGGGTGAATAAAAGAAAAGAAAATACAAGATTGTGAATTTTTAGTTGTCGTAGTTTGAAACTTTGAATTATAAGTTGTCGTAGTTTGAATTATAAGTTGTCGTAGTTTGAATTGTAAGTTGTCGTAATTTGAATTTTTAAACTTCTTATGTATTTTATAATCAAATATAATATAAAAATATATTTGATTGGAGTAAAATATATGTGTTTAACTTAATTTATAAATTATAATTAATTATAAATTTGTTAATCTCTTAGATTTATAGCCCAAAATTATAAAATGTTAGCCCAAAATTAAAAAACGATAGACAAAAAAAAATGCCCAAAAAAAAAAAGAATTCTGAAAAATCGGATATTTCGTAACCGGTTTTCGAAAAAAACCGGTTTTTATATATCCTAAACCGGTTATACATGTTACACTTTAGCCCACCCAAACCCGGTTAGAATCCGGTCCGGTTATTAAAATAACCGGTTTTTTTTTTTTTTTTGCAAAAAAAACTGGTCCGGTTTTTATCCGAACCGGTTCGGTTACGATCCGATTATTGTGCATCTCTATTGAGATGTCCCGCTCTAATAGTAAACCATAGCCCATACATCAGATCGTTCAAAGATGAAACTCTTATCAACCATTGTTATCATCAGTCATCACGGTGGCTTTCAAGTTAGACCCTGTAAACAGTCCATGAATATATACGAATTATATTATAATTAGTTTAAAATTTAATATAAATATCCAACTAGTTAAAATTATATTGAAATCCAAAGTCATTATAGACTATCAAAGAAAAAAAATTCTAAGTTCATTCTGTGGTCAAGAAGGGTCTGTTGATTTGTTTACTCTTCATTCTTATTAAACTAAAGCCTTGTTTATTATTTGCAATAAGCTCTTTTATAACATTTATATTTTCATGTGGAAAGATGTTTTGTTCTAACCGTAGATTTAAAAAAGACATCAAACATTTAATGTTTTAAAAAACAAACAACACTGCTTCTAACGTATTTATTGCCTATAACATTGCTTTTTGGAAGCCCAATTTATATTAGACCTTGTACAGCTAATCAAGCCGCACATGTGTAAAAATGGGGTCTAACTTATCATATAGAATACCAACTACATATATCTGAAATGCTAATATACAGTAATTCATATTGAAAGTAAATATTTTTAGTTTTCAACCTTAGTAACTTAGTTATGATATTGCAAAATATCAAGACAATATCTTGACAAGAATCATTAAAAACTTCACCTTTTGCATTTCGCAAATCTTGTGATCAAATTTCTGTTATGTACACTGATCAAATTCTTTAAAAAGTTCACATTCCTGCCAAAAGAATGCGACTGTTTATACGTAAACAAGATCCTAAAAAATCAATGTGATTCGTGTTTTATACAAAGAGAAAGCGCATAAGAAGCTTTACAGATTTAAATCTCTCTCCCTTTTTGTTATGAAGTGGAACGACACGAATCCCAGGTCTCAACTCTGAAACGGGCAAACACGTTTGACCAGCAAAGTCATCACTGTCTACATCATATTCTTGTACAACGATCTCGAGTAAAGCTAGCTCAGGGACTCTCAAATGGAACGTGAACTCTTCGTTCCATATAGGCGTCCAATCATCTCCAATTACTCTTGTTTTCGTCTTGGCTACATCACCCGGCACTCCAACCATAGACATCTGTTGATCCCATTCTAGAGTTACAAATACTTTAAATTCGATAATTCTATCATTGAGTTTCAAACAAACCTCAAAAGTTAAAACAGTACCTCTTTCTTTTACAGTTTTACTATAGGTACTAACTAACCTTTGTGTAGAAATCGGGTGGTGAGTATGCATCAAAGTGAGTCTGGCTAAAATCCAAACGCCACCCGTCGCCCATATAAACTTTCACCTGAAAAGTTAAGTGCTTTTTATCATTTTATGTAAGGTGTAGTAACTAGTAAGAGGATCTTGACATTTGAAAAGGAAAATGAAAGATGGGAATGGTTTGATTTGGACCTTTAAAGTTTTCTTCACTGGTAATACTGCTTTCGGGTCAAATACTTCGCCATTTGGACCCTTCTTCATAAGAAAATCAGGTTTTCTAACATAACCACACCCTCCATTCGATCTGAACATCCCGTGCATCATCCATAGTGATCTTCCATACCCCTAAGTACACGAAAAATAATCTTTTTGATGATGTGTGTCTAGAAATAAAACAACGCGTGCCACTTTTACAACTCACCTGCATATTGAAGGCGACCATTTGAGCACCGTGCATCCACGCAGTTAGTGGTCTAAAGTTCGTTGAGGTAACTCGTGTTCCTTTAGGAAACACCCGAAGAATATACTTTTGAGTGAATCTACATGCAAAAAAAACACATACTTGGTCTCAAAAATAGAACTATTCTCTTAGTTCTATATTGTATATTCTTTATACAGTTTTAACATTGTATCTGTATATCTTTATCTAAAAGATTGTACCTTTTTCATGTAATTATTGTTTTTTCATCAAGACATATAAAGTTAAAGTAAGAGTTTAAGACAATTTAGTTGTTTACCTGACTATATCCGTTCCGTAAAGATTGGCAGCTTTTTCAAGGGCTTGTTCACTCAAACTAAGACGTTTAGCTTTCCCTGGTTCGTCCATTAATGCTTTTCTTGTTCCGTATTTTGGTTTAGAGGCATGAATGGCAATGAGATGCTTGTACTCAAGGGCTGGTCGCCGCCTACATTTCTCATCTTCGATATAACCGTCTTCATAATCAATACCAAGGATGTCTGATAACCGGCGACTTGTGCTAGCGCTTGAACTAGTCATCTCGCTCGCACTGGATCTCTCACTTGAACCGTTTCTCTCGCTTGCACCAAATCTCTCATCATCATCATCCTGATCACTGTTGCTCTCCTATTAAGAAACCAAATTGAAACAAACCAATTCACTTTAGAAAGAGTGATTAGCTTTTCCAAACAATTTTACTTGCCTTTCTTTAATCACAAACAAACCATTGTTTTCTTTTTTTGCAATATGAAATTAAAGAAACCCTCAAACTTTGCAAGAATGAGAAAGTTTTTGCTAAAATTATGAAAAGTAAGTGAAGCAAAGAAAGAAAGAAATGAACTTTGGTACTTGGTAATGCTCTTTTGACCAAGTTGTTCATACCTATATAGTGTACTATTCTAATGGTTTGAAAAATTAATCACTCGATATAGAGAAGATGATAAGAATTAATTTCTTCTCAGCTCACCCTACGATCTTCTGACTCATCATCAGATGAATCTTTATCCACCGATGAACGTTCTTTGCCACCATGCTTGGTTTGAAGGTATTCTTTTGGTGGTTTTGTTGAAAGAATGATTTGGTATTTTAACGCATCGGGTGAAGGGAATTCATCTTTGTCACTCGCTTTTGGATGGTATAGCATGTCTCCAAAAGTGCTTGTGACCATCTAAAATCCATAAACGTATTATTTCAATCTTCGAAATGAAATAGTTACTTCATAAACATCACAAGAAAATATTTTCTAACCTCGGCAACCTTGGCCTGAAGATTTGGTGTAAGATGATCCTCTAAAGTGATTATAACTGGATACGGAGAGTTTACAAAAGCATGCTCCTTAATTGACTTTAGACATTTATGAAGTGTTACTGGAGTTGTCAATGTCCTATATTCATCAAAAGTTCGAACATAAAAGTATAAAACCTTGTAAAATTCATAGATGCGTCACAAATATAAGCACTTGTAAATGAAAAGGAATGAATAAAAAGGGGGCACACATGATACATACATAGTTGCATACATACCAGCCATGAAGTACATGTATTCCATCTTTCGCATTATTTGGCCATAAATCGAGTTCTATGGCTCTAACGCCTCTTTGAAGAGCATTGATAATTGGTACTTCACTAGAATCGCTGCTGAGTTGGTTTCCTGTAAGGTATGAGTTGTGACCTGTGTATATGAAATAATGTTGCAATGGTGCAGACATATCATGATGTACCTGAAATGATACAAATCGTTAAAAACATAAAACAAACACGAAAAAGCTACTAATTTACACACAAACAGACAAGTAAAGGCGTACGAATGGTGATGTTGAGCATGCTAATCATGGTATCAGATAGAAGATGTAGTATCTTTGGCATTTGATGGATCAAATGGGTTCTCTGGTTTAGCCTGGTGGTCAAACTCGTCTGAAAAGTTCTTTTCGCATTCATTGGCATTTGAGGGATCAAATGAATGCCAGGGAGCTTCAGACTGCACAACTCAAAAGTTACCTCTTTTCACCTAGTACTAAGTGAAACTCTAAGGGGGCGTTTGGTTCGCGGATTTCCTGGAATTTGCATTTAAAATCCTGCGTTTGGTTCGCAGATTTCAGTAAGGATTTAAAATCCCAGGATTTCTTAAATCCTTCCATTCTTTGTTATTTAAAATCCCAGCCTCCCCCCTAGGATTTTAAATCCCAGTTACCTTGCATTTTTCAAATTAACAAATTTTTTCTATAAGATAATGCAAATTCTTTGACAAAATCCTGACAAATGCAAATGCTGCATAATGCAAATCCTTTGACAAAATGCAAATCCCAGGTAAAAAAATCCACGAACCAAACGCCCCCTAAGGGACGTTTGGTTCGCAGATTTTTTTCCTCTGGGATTTGCATTCTGTCAAATGATTTGCATTATGCAACATTTTCATTTATCAGGATTTTGTTAAGGAATTTGTGTTATCTTTTAGAAAAAATTGGTTAATCTGAAGAATGCAATGCAACTGGGAATTAAAATCTTAAGGGGGAGACTGAGTTTTTAAATAACAAAGAATGGTGGAATTTATGAAATCCTGAGATTTTAAATCCTTACTAAAATCTGTGAACCAAACACAGTATTTCAAATACAAATCCCAGGAAATCTCAGGAATCCGCGAACCAAACGCCTCCTAATACTTGTGACAACATTCAAAATTTCTCAAGCCGCCATGGCATTGTTCATCAAGCCACTAGTGTCGGTGGTATTAATGAACTATCAAGCAAGTTAGGGTATTGAACTATTGAAGCTCCTCTTAATTGGATTGATCTAACTAAGGTCATACAAGTATACAACCATTTCAGCTCATAAATGTACCCATCTATGTAATTGGGACAAGAACCAATCTTTTCTCATGAAACCTTCACATCATACTCCATTTTTCCCCAAGAATCTTTAGCTTTGACTTTTTTTCATGTCAAATAGTTGATTTTTAAGCTCTAAAATTGACATAAAATCCTAAATTTCAATCCAACAAAATCCAATTAGCAGATTATACTAACATCAGATTTTCAAAGATAATCCCTTTCAATATATATCAACTATCAAATTGCAGCTTTGAACGAGAGCAAATGTCAAATAACATTTAAGGAAAAAAAAAGTCAAAATTACCGACCTGAGGTTTTATGGGTCCATTGATGTCATCGAGCAATAAATAATGGAAAAATTCATGAACACTGAAAACGTAGAGAGTCAAATGGGATTGCGAAAGATTAAGCACACGATCCATAATCCGCTCCGCATCCTGAATTGCAATCCCTTCTTCTTTCTGAAAATCAATCAAGAACCGTAAAAAATCATCCGGCAACATCTCCGGCTCGCCATTGGTATAATGCATAAACACCTCGATCACGTCCGGCGGTGGACCCAGTTCGCTAATTTTGAACTTCCGATTAAAACACCCAAACATTTTGTAATAATTATAACCTCCCATGCCATTTTTCCTTCTTCGATCTCTTCTGTCATCCTCCTGGAACATCTGTGGGTTTCAGGATTTCAATGTGTGTATAAATCTTGTTATTAATTACAGTTGAAATGTTTGTGGGAAAATGTGAATCATGAAGACGGATTTGAAAAAAAGGGGGGGAAAAGTGATTTGAGAAGGTTTTGTTTGAAATGTGATGGAATCGTGGAGGAGAACAGGGGAGAGAATGATGATTATGGGATTTTGAGGTTTGATTTGAATTCCTTGATCAATCACGTAATTCATTTGATTTTAGCAACTGGATTATCGATTGTGGTCTCTCTCATTCATAATTTCACATGTTCATCGTTGCTCGTTTCTGAATCTCTCGTTCATGCATATATTTAACTACCAAATTTATCATTTCTTTTTTAGTTTAATATTGAACAAAAAACATCAATTTTTTTATTTTCGTGATTAAGTATCTAATTTTTTTTATTGTTTAAGTTCCCAAACTATTCTTATCTTATTTAAAAATGTATATTTGATTGATTATCAAACAAGTAATCTTAATGTTTTTACTTGATTAATGTTTAAAAAACTCACAATCTTTCCGTAGTTTTACGATTAAGTCATTAAACTTTTTATATAATCATTTATATTTTACCGGTCAATCCAGTAGTCGGTCAAAAATATATATTTTGTTTTGATAGTTTTAATTTTAATTTGTATTAAATCTCAAATTCAAATATTAAGGAGATTTTTTATTAGCATTTTTTTTTCTTGGAAATTACATTCTGACAAAGCATTTGTATTATGTAGCATTTATTGAGTTTTTTCAAACTTAATGAGATTTCAGATATTAAGTAATTTCAGACTTAAGATATTAAATTAAAATATCTGAAATATAATATAAGAACTCTCATCTGAAAACCAAAATTAAGGTCAGAACTTTTAATCTGAATTAAATAGTTATTTTATTTAGATAAATATTAAATTTCATTTTATTTAAATTAAAATTTTAATTTATTAAAATTGTTATATAATTTTATTTATCAAAATATATATTTAATTAATTAATAAAAATTATTTAACTTAATTAATAACAATATTAAAAATAATTTAATTTAATTTTTTGTAAATTTAAAATAATAAAATATATATGTTGCTTTTAAATAAAAATCATTTCAAATATAAATTAACTTAATTTACATTGAAAAATAAATATTCACTAATTAATTAAAACATTAAATTATTTTAATATGTTAGTTTTATAAATTAGTTAAATACAATATACAATTAATAGCCTTAAATTTTCAGAATTCACATTTTTAGGTTAGCTCTTAAATTTCAGACGTGATTTCAGACTTCATACAGTAAATCTCTTAAAAAACGAATAGCACCTAAATTTAATGACTAAATGAAATAAATTTAATATTGTATAATTTTGGGTTTATATATATATATATATATTGAGGTTCAATTGAGAACTTTTATGCATCGAGAACCTCGAGGAACTTTTGTGCATCGGATTATCTACCAAGGTGCACAAAGGGCATTTAAGAAAAACCAAAGATATGGTAATTAATTTATTTTTCTTAAAGTCATTAATTATAATTAGGAGTTACATTTTGAGTTAAAAACTCATATTAACTACATTCCTTATTTTACTCCCCATTCTCTCTCTCTCTCTCTCTCTCTCTCTCTCTCTCTCTCTCTCTCTTTCTCTCTAATCGTGTTCTTCATGATTTTCATTATGACGATAATTTGAAGACGAAGATTAACGATGAACAACGATGATGATGAACATGAACAAGAGATGCAAGCGTTGATGATTATGAAGAACACGATGCATAGATAGACGATGCATAGATGGATGATGAACGATGAACAACGAAAAATGATAATGCATAAATGGATGGTGAACAATGACAATGCATAAATAAATGATGAATAAGTTGAACACGATGCATAGATGAATGAAGAATATGAACGACGAACACGATACATAGATGAATGATGAACAAGTTGAACACGATGCATAAATGAATTTGTGTATTTTTTTTTTGTTAAATGCGTATTTTTTGAACACGATGCATAGATAAACACGCTTAACGATAAAATGCATCGATATCCATCATCTTTTTTAAATTTGTGTACTTTTGTTAAATTTGGAAATGTATCAATTTAATTTATTTAGCATTTATTATTTGATTATTTGTTGAAATATTAAATTTAATGAGGTATGCACATTCCCTAAAATGTCCTTCCTTGTTTGTTTCTATAATGCACAAGATGCATAAAATTGTCCAACTATTTACCCTTTTGCCATCAATCTAATCCATACAATTTTTTGATCTAATGGATGATATATGTTTTTTTGTACCTCGATGTATAAAAGTTCTCAATTGAACCTCCCTATATATATATATATATATATATATATTTGGGTTCAAATGAGTACCACTAGTTTTGCGGAGTACCGGAGGTACCTCGCTTAAAATCATTTTTTTTGAAATTTTTTTCATAATCATGTTTTAAATAATAATACAAGACTACTTGCAAAAAATCACACATACACACTAGAACTATGTGAAACGTGTGTGTTCACATGAACTGTACTGTTGTGAACGTGTGTTCACAACTAAGCATGTTCATATGAATTTTTTCACGTTCACATGACTTTTAAGATGATGGAAAGTGTAAATATATATAATTTTTTACGAATAGCCTTATATTATTTGTATCTAAATGAATATGAAAAAAATTCAAAAAAAAACTTTTTTTCGGAGCAAGTTCACATCTGAAACCCGTGTGTTCACAGGTACTCACGGTACTCTGCATTTTTTAGGTACTCACACGAACCATATTCTATATATATATATAATACAAGAGAACATCAAACGTCATGTGTCAGCTCCTTGTTTCATCAATACAACTTATTATTATTAAAAATAAAAGATAAATCAATTTATTATTCTTTAAAGGATAAATATATTGTATTATTTTTAATCTATAAATAATAAAGGATAAATACAATTATTATTTAAAAAAAGATATATACATTCTTTTAATTTTAAATATTTAAATTTTAATTTGTAATAAAATATATAAGTATTATATTATTTATAAACTAAAATTCAATTTGTATCACTTATAATATATTAAACAAAAAATTAAAATTTTTAAAAAAAGCATTAAAAACAACTACTATTTATATCATTTATAAATATATATATTTTATATAAATAAAGTTTTATTCACGTAACACGTGTGACACAACTAGTTAATTATAAACTAATCGCAAAACATAGTATTGAACTTTTAGTGATATACAAAACAACCAATTATTTGTTTAATTATTATTCGCCTAAATGTATGTTAACGTTAACATGGAATTTCATCTATATTAACGCATATATTTATTTTTATTTTTATATTTATTATTATTTATCATTTAGTTATACTCATTTTGTCCCCTCCACCTAGAATGAATCTTCCACAATAGCTTATTTTGAGTCGAACAAAATGTGTAGTGTGTTGCTTTTTAAATTGGGTTTTGCCAAAATCAATCTTCACCATTGCTTTAGGTTTTATTATAACTTGTTGATTATGTGTTTTTTAAGCTTAATTTTGCATATCCAAATCCATTTATGTTTGTGTTACATCCTAAAATTTTTAAAAAATATCACTTGATGTCAAAACTTAAACAATTCGATTATGTAATATGGAATTTGCTATTAAATCCTTTGATTGGAATTGTAACTTTAAACTTTAATATACTTTGATAATTGTGGTTTGAAATTTCTATCTGCATATTATATTTAAGATTTTGAACTTAGAAAATTTTTCATTGCATATTCTATTGAGGTTTAAATTGCAGAAATTAGTATTTGTTTCCTATAATTAGGATGGATGTTTCAATATCATAGACATAGTAGGTTTAAGTGAATTAAGTGTCAGTTAGATATTTACTCTAAAGCCATAAGATGCATGATCATTTTTAATGCAAGTTACAATTATACAAGGTAACCTTAATCTAATATACATGAATACATATAATTGTGAGTAAAGTCAAATTTGACCACAAACATGTAACAAAATTATTAAATAAATTCATGAACTTGTAATTTTAAAACTACAACTGACAATGAGAGCCACAGTATGCGTCATGGCGAGCACATTCTAGTAGAGTCCAAGGACATTAAGTAGACCGATGAGGAGCATCACCATCTGAACTTGAGGATGATGCATATGACCCAATATGCGCATCAAACGGTGGTTAAGACTTGAGAGTCGCGTGAAAATGCAACTGGGTCTACTAGAGACCCGTGAGTTGATCATTGCCTCCCATTCTATTGCGGGACACAATGTCACAATGTGATACTTATCCAGGCTGACTAGGGTAGGACAACTGGGATTGAGGCAGGGGGATAAGGATATGACTGGGTGACATTCAAGATCTTTAAAGGCTCTAGGGCACATGATTATGTTAAGATTATCATGTCAATGAATGCTATGGAGTGGTTAGAGTGTACAGGGCATTGTATTGCTACCAGGATGCTAGTCATTTGCGCATTGACTTAATGGTGAAACACATCGAAAGCTATTGGTTTTGATTCAGCATAGGTGATGAACTGGGCTCATTCCAAGAAGAGATACCAGGAGCAGAAGTGTCCATCCGATCTGATGAGGGAGACTGTGAGAAAGTTTGTGTTCTTACAGCAGTGGATCATTCAGTCCAGGAATACGAGACACTTTTTAAGCAAAAATTCAGTTTTATGACTAAATGTGCAATGGATGAGAGATGAAGGTAGAGAGGTTTATTAGTGGGTTACAATATGATGTTAAAATAATGCTTAATGATGTCATCAATGTACTTATATATTTTAACAATCTATAAATCTATGTCTATAAATACTATTAAAAGAGTAAAAAACTGTCACTTGTCATCATCTCCTTTATTTGTCACTTGTCATTTTTTTTAATTAATTTGACATTTATCATTTTTCAAATTGTCATGTCATTTACTAAATCTACAAATAATATCATCCAATTTATTCCAGTATATTAAAATATATTTAACAATTCACTAATTATAATTTCATTAAACTAAAATTTTAAAATTAGTTATATATATTTATTTTTAAAATATTTTTTAAATCAACCCATGTAATACATGGGTATTAATCTAGTACATTATATACTAGTTTATTAACCCATATATTATTTGGGTATATTTAACAAATAATTATTTTTAATAATATACAAATTTAAAATAAAAATAACAAAGTTCCGATATTAAATTTATATAGAAATTATAAAAACAATGAAAATTTTATATTACATTCTTGTTGTTATAATAAAAAGTCTAGATAAGAACATGTTTAATGGGGTAAAATTACATAGCAAAGAATTTACTAAAATTTTATAAAATAATTTAAAATAAGTGATATAGCTAAAATTAAGTGTTTAACTTTGAAGTAAATAATTAAATTGGCTTTCATTAATAGACCTTAAATTGCATAATAATTAATTTTAGTTTTTTTTAGTTATTATAATTAATTTTAGTTTTTTAGTTATTTTTAAAAATCAATTAGAAGATTAAATGAGAGAATTATATTAGCAAATTTTAAAAAGAAAATAAAATTTTGGTTATTGAGGTGGTGACATGTGGACACATAGCATAAAGGTTCTCTTTTAGTCTTTTACTAATGTATAAAGAAAAGATTTTTATTAACAGAGTTGTTTCAATCCGTTATTTTTATAATACGAAATTGAGTTTACTTCAATATTTGTATCTCGTAAATTATTTCATATGATCTTTTTATTATAAATATATTACTGTATAGACTTTGGTCTATTAAATATACAATACTCTAATTTATAGTATAGAAATTAGTATCAATATTGATACTAGATAGACCACAAAAGTATTTTACATAATTCAATTGTTTTTGTCTTACAAAATTATCAAATTTAAATAGCATTAAAATATTTTACGAGTGCATGAGTACGAAAAAAATGTAAAAGATTATAGGATTTTGTGATGGTGTAGTTTAGCCTTTCAAAAAAAGTAATGAGTTGAGTTACTTTTGAGTTGCTCAAGCTTGAACAATAAAAGCTCGAGTTAAACGAGTTTAAGTTCTTCAATTTGAGCTCATTTAAAAAAGGAGTTCAATTCGAGCTTCAGCTTACGAGTTTAGACGAACCTAAACGAGCTTTTCATAAAATAAATAAATAGATTAAAATATAACATCTTATATTAAATAAATATACATATGCGATATGTAATATGTTATTTTATATTAAATTAAAATCATATAATAAGAATTTATAATAAATACAATTTATAATTAAATAAATAAAGTAATAGATCTATCTATAAATACTAATAATAGAGTAACTATACTCAATTTTTGTGAAGCCACGTGTCATCCCCGTGAATCGACACGTGGCCTATAAAGTTTTTAAAAATAATAAAGAAATTTTAATTATATCTATCCAAATCTAATATAATTTACTTTTAAATTCAAATCAAATCAAACAAAATCTATTACTCTACTAACTTAGTAATTATAATATAATATAATAAAAGTTTTTACAAAATATAAAAAAGAACTACTATTAATATATATTTATAAATATATAAAATTAATAGGTCATAATAAATAATAATATCACTCTTATATATATTTTTAAAAAAAATAATATTTATATTTTTACTTTTTAATTTATTGTATATAATATATGTTAAACATACCCGCGTAATACACGGGTAAATAAACTAGTATGTTAATAAAAGAAAACAATTCATCACACATGTCGCTTCCTCATTGCATTAAACTTTTATTAACCTGTCATTTTTCCATAACTAAAAATTTTGTTTTACTAATTTATCTATTATTTATAAAAGAAAATTCTATTTTAAATACTTTCTATTTAATCATGAAATGCAATAAAGGAAACACTTTAATAATTATAAATAATTCAAAATTAATTTTAAAATCATTTTTAGTAGAAAAACTTATTGTGAGTAAGTTTGTATTTAATTTTAGGTTCTAGGAATCAAATGTTCGGAGAAAATTTCATTTATGTTCGTTTATTCATTAAAAAAAAGAACTGGAACAATATATTCTATTCATTTAATTAAATGAAATTACATGAACTTGAACTAATGCCTCATTCGATTGTTTACGTTCATGTATGTTTGATAATGTGTTCGTTTATTTTCATTTAATAAAAATATGATAATTTTAGAATAGCTTAAAAAATAAATGAGAAATAAATATAAAACAAATGTTTTGAAAACATAATTTGAGGTGATATATATTAGCATAAACACATTATTATGTGCTTAATTATATAAGATTTAAATTGATAATAACAAATTATATGATATCTATTCTTATAAATGTTGAACATGTTTTTTGTTTGTTACTTTCTAAAAGGTCAAACACAAACCAATTAAATTTCATAATAAATTATGTATGATTAAGAAATGTCGTTCATTTATCGTTATTGTTTATTTGCTTGTTGTGTAAACATAAACTAACGAACATGAACAATAAAATTCTTTCGTTTAGTCGTTCGAGTTTATTTGGTTAACTTAAATGAACAAACATAGACAATCTTCCGTTCGTGTTCGTTTGATTCGTATGCTTGGTCCATCAACCATTTATGCCATATGTTTGTAATTTATTCTTTAGGTTTTGTGTAATTTTCAATTGCACCCTTTAACTTGTGATGTTGTTTCGGTTATGATTTGAGTTTTTAGTTAGTTGAAAATGTAATAAACCGTGTAATCAATTTTCGATTTTATTTTAATTGTTTAAGTATTCTTACCATCATGGGTTTTAAACATTTGAAAGTTTAGAATTAGTTTTGAGTTGTATGTATTCTTACATATATTAATTACTGTGTCACGTAACATCGATAAATTTTTTAGGCGATATATAATATATTTGATTATTTTCGTAAAATTTACGTAATAAACATAATTGACACCTACTATTTTCATATTTAAATAAAATGACACTGATTGTAAAGTTTTTAGATCCACCATATCAAGATTTACACTCTGTTCTCGTATTCGAAAACAAAAGAAGAGATATAAATATGAAGGAAAAAAATATGGAAGAAAGAAATAGAAGAGAAAAATTTGTGTTTGTGTTCTTAAATCAGGAGGAAAGATATATGAATGAATGAAAATTTATGTTCTTGAAGAGGAAGAAAAAAAAATAAAAGTTTTCATTTCTTTGTAATTTACATAGATAACTCTTTACCAGTCATTCTTTCCCCCACTTTCTTCTCATATATGGGAGGAAACGTCTGAAAAGAAAACATTTCATACTTTTTTTCATCTTATATTGCTTTTCTTCTTTAAAATATGATAAAAGAATACAATTTTTTTTATTTTTTCTCTGTTTCTTTTCCTTTCCTCCATTTAAATTGGTTCGAGAAGAGAATTTTAATGTTTAACATTGGATTAGAGTAAGGAAATATATTGCCACATCATAAGGAATCAAATAATCAATACCCAATTGTGTACATATTTTTTTATTGAAAGTTGTTAAAAAAAACTAAAAACAAATTGACATAAGATGCCTTCTTAAATGTATAAAAGGTTAAATTGGTTACAAGATGCTTTCTTAAATGTATATAGGTTAAATCGGTTACATATTCAATACTTTTTACCCAAAATATCAATATTTGTTTATACAACATAAAAGGAAATTTCAAATCAAATTTATAAAGGTAAACGCTTTATATGTATTAGATCATTTTTTGTGAAAATTTCAAAAATCTATATCTATATATATCTATATCTATCTATCTATACTAATAAAAGAGTAAATATACTTAACTCTTATTAAGCCACGTGTCATCACAATGAATCAACACGTGGAATTTATAATTTTAAAAAATAATAAATAAATTTAAACTATATCTATCCATATCCAATATAATCTATTTTTATCAAATCAAATCCAACAAAATCTAATACTCTAATAACTTATTAATTATAATATAATATAATAAAAATTTAAAATATTTAAAAAAATAATTATATTTGTGTGTGTAGAATTATACAAAGATTAACAAGTCATAATAAATAATAATATCATTATTATATATTTTGTTTAAAAATAATATTTATATCTTCACCTTTTAGTTTATTATATTTTACATATATTAAAAATATCCGTGTAATACGCGGGTAATAAACAAGTTTATATAATAAACAAAGGTTCGTGCTTGTAGGGAGTCACGAGCCGAGCTGGTGAACTCGAGCTTTATATTTAGGGTTTGAAATGAGCGAAGCTTAAGCTTTCAATTCTTAAATGAATCAAGCTTAGCCTAAAATGTTCAGACTTGGCTCATTTATATTCCTACCAGTATGTATAAGCATGGACTATAGGATGCGTTTGTATCTATCTATTCTATTAAAAGAATGAATAGATTGTCACTTGACATTTGACTAGAATACTAATTGGCGTAGCCTCCATTTGACACATGTAATTTATAACTTTTTATTTAAATAATTAATTTCAATTAATTGTGGTATCTATGTTTTAGGGATCATTTTAACAAACCAGAGTGAATAGAATCTATTTTCAATGGTTAATATATGACACTTGTAAAATGAAAATTCTGACTTTCAAGGATTGATATTAATTTCTTAATAAAGCTAACAATTTATTGTATCTCAATTATGTATATTTATTAATTGTAAATAAAGTTACAGATTTTACCATGCTTTCCCCAATCAACGTATGCATATAATATATAATTTTAGATTATGCAGCGCACCAGAAGGTACCACAATTAAAAAAAATGTTTTTTGAATTTTTTTATAAACATGTTTTAATTAACATTATGAAGATAATATGTAAATTTCACATACATTCACATTTTCAAGTACCTAAAAATGATGTGCAAGTACGATTACATAAATATGAATATATGTGAACACGCATTTATGTGATGCGTGATTTCATGCACTTAGAATGTTCAAAATTTCATCTGTGTAATGTTAATTAAAACATGTTTATGTAAAAAGATTTTAAAAAAAATAAATTTGAGACTTCAGATATGCTGTGTAATAGTTGGTATCACTTGAACCTAAATCTAAACTAGTATATTATTAATTAATTTTGTCAAAATAATTTAAAACCTTATTTATCAATTAAAAAAGGGATCCGATTCCTACTCGTGCGAAACGTTAGTTTTAACGCCGCCGCACTTCCTAAACAGAATCCATCTATATGCGTTTTTCATTTGATACTCATTGTTGCTCAAGGATTCTCATCTCCGGTCACTTCTCACTGTGATCATTATTTATATGTGATAGTAATTTCTGCTTCATTTTTCTCCGGTCATTTAGATTTTCGCCGCCGACGTACTAAATCTTCTTAATTTGATTCAGTCAACAGGTATCCGACATTCTCTCCATGCCTAACAACGCTCAATTTTTGATTTTAAGTTTCGTCAATCAATTAACTCTAGATTCGAATTCTGATTTCATGAACAAACATGCTTAGAATATACAATCTTCTTTTAGCAGAATGATTATTATAATCATGAAATGATATTTAGATCGGCCGTTGCATGTTCGTTTTTCCTTTTTCAATTTTTTATAAGTTTCAAATGCATCTATGATTTGTATAGTCAGGGAGACAAATACTTGTGTTTATGGTGATTCAGTTACTCGATTGGTAGTTTATAATGTGATCTTTAACCCTAGTTTGTACGGTACAATCTGCTCATGCATGTATGGTAGAAGCAAATTTTGGCTATCATTAGATTATTATTAGTAATTTAAGATTCGGTTTGGTTCATTCAATGAAATCGGAAGAAAACGGAATCTAATTTATGGAATAATGACTAAGGTGGTATTAATCGCGTGATAAGTACTTAATTTTCCATTGAAGGTTTTATAAAGATTAAATGAATGTTTAAATAAACTCGAGTGATAAGTACTTAATTTTTTAATATATCTATAATTGCCCTAAAAAAATTTTGATTACTATATATTAGATTTAGAATCTAAATTGTTAAACTATTCTTATTCATTTCCGGGCTTCTGAAATTGTAATCAGGTTAACTATGGTGATTGCTAGTGACAATGGTACTGGTGGACAAGACAACATCATCACTAATCGGAAGAAAAGATCTTGTGGATGTTTGAAAGATAATTTCTTGCCGGAAGAATCGTTCCAGAGCTGGACAAACTATGGTAAGGCCTTACTCGAGACTAAAACACGTCTCAAAGACCGTTTTCTAACCCGATCATCAGACCAACTTGAGCTCCATGATATGCTAGCACGAAGCCAGAATGAGATGAGGAAGACCTTAAATTGGTTTGATCTCCTTTGGTTTGGTATCGGAGGCGTTATGGGCGCTGGAGTATTTGTCCTAAGTGGCGAAGCTGCCCGTGATTTAGCTGGCCCCGCTGTTCTGTTATCATATCTGATTTCGGGCTTTGCTGCTTTACTCTCTGTGCTCTGCTACACCGAATTTGCTGTTGAACTTCCTGTCGCTGGTGGCTCGTTTGCCTATCTGCGAGTTGAGCTCGGTGACTTTGTAGCTTATATTGCTGCTGGAAACATCCTCTTTGACTATGTTATGGCTGGTGCTAGCGTTGCGCGTTCCTGGACCTCGTATTTTGCAACGTTATGCAATCATGATCCTAATGATTTCCGGATAAATGTCACATCTTTAGCAGAGGGTTTTAACAACTTAGACCCCATAGCAGTGGTTATCTCAATACTCATTTGCATTATTGCATCATTTAGCATTAAGGGATCATCGAGGTTCAATTCGATTGCAACCATAATCTACATGGCCCTCATGGTTTTCATGATCGTGGCAGGGGCTACAAAGGCAAACACCTTAAATTTTCAACCTTTTGCGCCTTTTGGGATTAGGGGTGTTTTGAAGGCTTCGTCTGTGCTTTTCTTTGCCTATGTCGGGTTTGATGGGGTTGCCACACTAGGAGAAGAAACCAAGAATCCAGCTAGAGATATACCGATCGGCCTAGTTGGATCCATGGTGATTGTCATCACGATTTATTCACTTCTCGCAACTGTGTTGTGCCTGGTGCAGCCGTACTACCAAATCGATAGAGATGCACCCTTTACCATCGCATTTCAAGCTGTGGGAATGAAATGGGCAAAGTATATAGTTGCCTTAGGCGCGTTAAAGGGAATGACTACGGTTCTGTTGTCTAATATTATAGGTCAAGCGCGATATTTCACTCACATTGCTCGAACTCACCTAGCTCCCCCCATTCTTGCCGTTATTCACAAGAAATTCGGGACACCCATGAACGCCACCATCATAATGACAGCAGCAAACTGCCTTGTCGCGTTTTTCACAAGTCTCGACATCCTCGCAAACCTTCTTTCGATCGCCACTCTATTCATTTTCTCACTGGTGGCTGTCGGGTTGATAGTGAGAAGATACTACTCAACAGGGCAGACATCAGATTCAGACAGAAACAAGCTGATTGTGTTACTGAGCTTGATCATCTCTTCGGCTATTGGGCTCGCGATTCTCTGGGCATTGAACGTAAATCATTGGGTGGCATATGTAATTATAGCCGGGTCTTGGTTTCTGGCAACGTTGGGCCTTCAGTTAATGGTGAAGCAAGCAAGGAAGCCGAAGCTGTGGGGAGTACCATTGGTTCCATGGTTGCCATCGGCTAGCATTGGTGTTAATGTGTTCATCATGGGCTCGATCGATGGTGCTTCGTTCTTAAGGTTCTTGGCGTGGACTGGACTGCTGCTTGTGTACTACCTTCTTGTCGGATTGCATGCTTCCTATGATGCATCAAAAAGTGGTTCCGAAACGGAAGCTAACAATAACGACGGAGGAGCGACTATGGAACTTGGCACAATAACTACTAGCAGCAAATGAGTTCTCAATCTCCATGGTTTATGTTCATAGTTTTGGTAATTATTATCGTTTTTTGATCGCAAGTTTTTAATCGTTTCCGTCATCGAACATGCTGCCAATCTTCTGTCTTAAATGATCAATCATCTAACAAAATCATTGTTGAGTTTTTGGCCTCATTAAGTCTCATGAAAATATGAATATTTGTGTAGTTTGTTCTTGGCTAAAAGGGAACCCAATCTCCATTTCCAGCCTCTTGTATATAATAGTATATACTAATACTCTGAAAATGGGCTGGGTGTGGTGGAAAGAAGAAGTAACATGCGATTCGGGTCAAATCGGATCCAACATTCTTGAATCGATCCTGGTGATTCCAATAACATAATTGAATCTTGGAAAACTTGTAATTAAACTGATTGCTTCTTACAATGCTTAAATCATTTTAAAAGATCACTTGATTTTTATAGTTTATATTTTTACAAAAATTATGTAATATGATCTATTTTGATTCTTAAAAATATGTTCTAGTTAGCGATATTGTTTAACCAGATTACTGGTATTACTTACATATTACATATCACAAGATGACTTTGAATGTCAATATCATCATAAGTCTATCAAGAGTGGTAATACTAGTCTACAGTTTTGCCATATGAGTGTCACATCACATCACCATCCTATCACAATACATAGTTCCCGCTTCGAGAATGACCACCACAGTTCACTGCTAATTATTATTAAATTTAAACAAAATAATTAAATAAAATAAAGGGTTAAAGCCGTAGAATAGTTGTGTACTTTTTAAAATGTATTGATATGGTACGTGTACTATGTTAATTATTCATATTACACATGTACTTTCTAAATCGTTCAAATTTGATACGTGTACTACATTTTTTTCATACCAATATGATACCTTTGGTAACCGGTTACTGGCTATACCTGTTAAGAGTGAAATTTATCTTTTTATTAATGTTCAAATTTCCATAATTGAAGCATCAAATACACTCTCTCGTCATTGTGATAACCTGGTAGGAGAAATCACACAGCACAGCCAACTTCAAACACCTACATACCTATGTAGAAATCTCCAATGGCGATCTCCACCGTCCAGATCGAAGAACTATGCGTAAAGCTATACGAAATAACCGGTCATAAAAAAGTATAAGTATCATATTAACAATATAAAAAGTACACGTACTATATCGATAAACCTTAAAAAGTATACTGCTATTGTACGGCTTTAGCCCTAAAATAAAATAATAATTAAACAAAGATAATTAAATTAAACAACATAATTTAAACAAAGATAAATAAATTAACATCATGTCCGTCTAAACGAGGTATTACCGTGTTCGAAATATGTTCAGTTAGATCCGCTCTAAAGGTGTGTTGAACTTCAGCGCTATGGACTTATCTGAAATTCTGTAATTGGATCGGTATTGAGTACATGGAAAGCTTCAAAAAATTCAATACTATAGTATTCAGACCGGATCTCACACTTAGATTTAAATAAGATAAATTTTGATAATAATAATATATCGACCTTTCTGTACCGACAAAAAATCCAATAACTAAAGGGCAATTCTATGTGCATACCCTCTTAGTTGCTAATCACACACTCATTTTTAACGTGAGAGGAGATTAACTTTTAATCATTGAGTCTCACGTCATTAATAAAAATAATATGAGCAACAGAGTATGTGATTAGTAAAACTCATGTAGCAATGCCGTAACTAAAAGTCTAAACTCAAAACATATAAAAATATGTGATTGTTTTTTTTTTTTTTTTTAATATAAACCGAAAAATAAATAGTTATATCTAAAAATAAATGAAAATGAAATGAAACGACTTTGTCCGTAGAGGAATCTGTACAGTACGGTGGAATCCATATCTTCTTCCCACAGACACAGCTCCAACCTAATAACAAGATCTCCAGATGCCTGCCAGAAGCAAAATCACTCCCATCGTTATACTATGGGCTTTACTTCTCTTCGGAACCCTAGTTCTTGTTCTGGTACTCAACATCATCATTATATCTCCAATTGCTGTTTGTTTTCAGTTTAATTCACGGTTTTTTTTCTACTTATTTTCCATTTTCGTACAAATTTTAGATCTTAAACTCCATTCGTTTGTTGTTTTAATCTGGATATGTGATCGATGATACTGGTTTTTCCAGAATCGGATTGGCGATAGTGGAATTGCTTCAGAACAGAAGGCTGTAAACAGTCAGTTCAATCATAAGGTAAGCCAACAGATTCCTTTTCTTCTTCTTCGTTTTTTTTTATGTGCGATGTATTGTTATGTCCAATGTAGGTTTGGTCTTATTTACATCTGATTGTTGTTTTTGGTTGATCATGATCGACCTAATTCTGTAGTAATTCACATCTTTATCCGGGATTTAGAAGGACAACTTTGATGAGATTGTGTAATTATTGGCGATTAGTTAAGGTTTATAGCTTAGTAATACATGTGTGTTAATGTTTGCTTATTAGACAGATGGACAACAAGGGGATCTGGATGAAGTTACACACAGGGTTTTCTTTGATATTGAGATTGGTGGAAAGCCCATGGGTATGTTCCATAATCTGCACTCTTTGTATGATCCCAAATTTTTCTGTTTTCATCGTCAACAATTTGGGGAAACGGCAGTAGTTGTTGCATCCTGCAAATACTCTCTATATGCTTCCTGGAAATTTTGAATGTGAATTCTAGTTATGTCTTATTTTATCATCATCAATTAGAAATATAGTTTTTGAAATCTAGGTGGTAGAAAGCAATAGAAGAGTTTCAGGTGTTGCCTTGTGATTATGTTAACTACTAGTTTTGATTTATCGTCTCTCCCTTGAACATTGCTTTCAGGACGCATAGTAATGGGCCTGTTTGGCAAGACAGTGCCAAAGACAGCAGGTACCGCATCCAAGAAATTGTAAATAGCCATTTTTGTATATGTTTTGAGGTCTGTTATTTTACTAAGCAGTCGACAAATCTTTTCTAATCGCAGAAAATTTCCGAGCTCTTTGCACAGGTAACCGAGTAAACCTTGATCCCCTTGCCTATGTTTTCTACTCTATAGTAAGTATTATGTAATATTGATACTGAAGCAATTTCCTTCCAATTTCATCAACCAAAGTACCGATTGGTGTCTCTTTTATACAAGCGTAAAAGCAAATTTTGCTTTGTATGCATTTCCTTTTATACTTCTATAGAAAGTTTATGGTGCTGATATGATACACGGTGCAATTCCTTTGATTGTAGGGGAGAAAGGAAATGGAAAAAGTGGAAAACCTCTCCATTACAAAGGGAGTACATTCCATAGAATCATACCGAGCTTTATGATTCAGGGAGGTGACTTCACCCGTGGTGATGGGCGTGGTGGGGAATCGATATATGGTGAAAAGTTTGCTGATGAAAACTTCAAATTAAAACACACTGATCCTGGTAAAAGCAGCTTAAATGTCTTAGAAAACATGAATATCAATTCCTCCTACAAGATTCAGTTTGGCAATGATTGTGTTGGAGTTGATGATTCTTGGAACCATCTTATTTGATCTTTTATAGCAAATAAACCATTCCATTGTTTAAAATATTTTGCTTACTTTTCAATGGTTAGTTTGCAATGGAAACTTAAGTGAGATGGTTGGGAAGCACAATGACTTGGTCTGAATATTTATTTTTCGGCCTGAAAACAGGAGTTCTGTCTATGGCAAATGCTGGACCCGACACCAATGGTTCGCAGTTTTTTATCACCACAGTTGTAACTAGTTGGTAAGATATCTATTTTGGCTACGAATTTAGTACCAAAATACTTAATATCTGCTTGTTATGAGGTTTTACATGGGTTTCGGTATCTATTTTAAAGCTGAGATGAGAATGTCTTTCTGAGTTCTGACCTCAAAAGTTAAACGGCTCGTTTTTTATTCTTTGTACGTTAATGTTTGATCCTTGCCTTTTGAAGGTTGGATGGGCGGCATGTTGTGTTTGGTAAAGTGGTATCGGGAATGGATGTTGTTTACAAGATTGAAGCAGAAGGGAGACAAAATGGTGCACCTAAAAGCAGTGTTATCGTCGTGGAAAGCGGTGAACTACCCTTGTGATTACCAACCAATCTAATCGTTTCCTTTTCAACAGTTTCATACACTTTGAAGTACCTTGAAACTATTTTAACTTGAATCTATTTCAAAATGAAACAAGAAACAACTTTAGAATTAGAAGGACCCAAATCCAAAAAACAAAAAGTACAGACCATATAGAGCCATGGGAGGCAATTTCAAGTCATATATGTAAAAATGTATCAATTGGAGTTATCTATACATCAGATATATAATTTAGCTAAAACGAAACGAATCAAACGAGCACGTTTAGAGTATAGTTTTCTCGGATCAACCGAATCAAGCCAAACCATATGGTTTTCACTAATTGTAACCAAATCATGTTGCTTGATCAGAGGAGCGTTTGATTCACAGATTTTTTTTCTCAGGGATTTGCATTTTGTCAAAGTAATTGCATCATGCAGCTTTGCATTTGTCAGGATTTTGTCAAAGAATTTTCATTATCTTATAGAAAAAATTTGCTAATCTGAATAATGCAAGGTAACTGGGATTTAAAATCTTAGAGGGGGTTGGGTTTTTAAATACCAAAGAATGAAGGGATTTACGCCCAAGAATTTTAAATGCAAATCCCAATAACCAAAAAAGCTTTCAAAACCCATCGTTAGGTGTAGAGTCCAACAACCAACGCTTCTCTTTGATCAAAACCCATTCGCTAGTTGCTTTCATCTCAATAAATCATAAAACAATAACTCATCCGATCTTCAAATCCATCAATGAACAACATAACAAAATTTACAAACATAATAGTAATCCTCAACAAGCAAAGCAAAGCAAAGCAAAGCAAAGCAAATCACTCTGATATTCCGTAATCAAGATATATAAATCAAACACCAAGTCAACTTCGAAAAATTAACATCATAATCGACCAGAAATTATGATGATGATGATGATGATGAGAAAAAGAGGAAAAATTTCGGAATTGCTGAAAATGGATGGATCAAGTGTTGTCAGGCGGATTTCGTTGATGGAAGGCGGTGGAGAAGTTGGTAGAGAGATCGGAGTAGAGTGAAACGATTTTCAAAACGTTGTTGTTGATCTCTTGAATGAGGGCAACGTTAGTAACCATGTTTTCATGAATTTTGGAGCGATGATTCTCGTTTACCTGATGAATCAATACTCGGTTTCTATCCAATACGGATTGGACCTGACGGAAGCTATCGGTGAAGTTACTCCAAACCACCTGAGATTCATTGCTGTTCTGCTCTTCATCGGAGAGACCGCCGTTGATGGCAGAAGAAGGAGGAGGTTGTTGAAGGTTGGATGCTTCTTCGTCCATGCTAGATTCATCGGCGGAGGAAGATTCGAGGGTTGTCATTCATCCACTTCATTTATCTCATTTCATCAATATTTCTTGTTTTCAAGTCCACCAGAACTCCAGCGGGTCGGGTCGTCTCGGGTCTAACTCTTAAGTCATACTTATCTTTATCTTTGGAAGCAATTAGCCAAATAATGCCCGACTGATTGTTTTTCACTATAATTTTTGCCATGTGTTTGAGATTGATTGATTTACTATCTTCAGATTTGGTTTGTTTTAACTTTTAAGTCATATTTGACTATGTTCTTTGTATTGTATTATATTCTATTTATACGGTTATATAATACTCGATTAATTATTTACGATTATATATAGTACGAACGAAGAAAAGTTTAAATATTTTCATTTTTCATTTTTTCAAAGGGTTTATTATAAATACAACCAACATGTTTTTATTTTTTTTTGCGTTTTTGTCCTTTCATGTTATTTTTTTCTATAAAAGACCTCAAGTTTTTTTTTTCTTTTTGATTTAGTGAAATTTAGACATTAGACCACTATTATAATTTGTAAAATGGGTTTTAAAAACTGAAAAACTCCAAATTTCATTAGACCAAAAAGAAAAAATAACTTGAGGACTTTTATGAAAAAAAAAACATGAAGGGACGAAAACACAAAAAAAAATGTAAACACGTTGGTTTTTTTTCCTAATAAACCCTTTTCCAAATGAAAAAACTATAGATCATTTTTTAGATAGTTTTTCTAAAGAAAAGAATACAAACCGTTCCAGCTTTTAGTTTTTTTCCAATATAAATGGGTCGTAACCTTTTCGTTCGAAAAACTAAAAATCAAAATGGGTTTCGGTATGTTACATTCGAAAAACCATAAACAACAATTATTTATAGGTTTTTCATTCATAGAAACTAAAGAAATGAATGGGTTGCAATTTTTTCGTTAGCAAAAATCTAAAACGCGAAATAGTTCCTAGTTGATTTTATTCAAAAAAATCTCAAAAATGAATGGCTCATTATTTTTTGTCATTCAAAAAACTAAAAACCAGAATGGGTCTTAGTACTTTTTATTTGGAATTAAAAATTACAAAATATTCGGTTTTTAATCTTTCCAAATGAAAAGGACTACGACCCATTAAGGTTTTTAGCTTTCCTGAATGACAAAAACTAAAACACATTCATTTTTTAGATTTTTTAAACAAAAAACTATAGATCATTCCGGTTTTAATTTTTTTAAACAAAATAATTGTAACTCATTCATTTTTTTGTTTTTAAAAACGAAAAGCTATGTATGATTCCAGTTTATAGTTTTTCCTAATGAAAATAGTGCAACTATTTTGATTTTGATTTTTCAAATAAAAAACTACGAACTAATTAGATTTGCTAAAATAAAAGACTGAAATGGTTCATATATATAGATTGGTTCAATTGAAAACTTTTATGCACCGAGGAACCTTTGAGAACTTTTATGCATCGGATTATCTATCAATGATACATAAAAGACATTTAAGGATTACAAAGGGCCTTTGGCGTGACGGTAAGAGGGTGGAGATATAAGTGAGAGGTCACGGGTTCGACTCCCGTCGGAGGCAAGTTGAGATTTAGGTGGTGAAAGTAAGTCTTGTGGTAAAGAAGTAGTTTAGGAGTAGGATAGTTTGTCGTTAAAAAAAAAAAAAAATCTAAAGACCCCACTCTACAATGATTTTGATTGTCTTAATTTAATTAATGTTTACTTAACTTCTATTTCATCATGCAATACAGTGACTTTTAGACAGATAATTTAGTTTGACTAATTTGAAAAACCGAGGCCCTATTCGTGTTGAGGCATTGGGCGGTTGATCCATTTGAACATGTTAGGTTGCATTTAGTTAACGAAAATAGTCATTTTTCAATTTTAGTTTTCAAGTTTTAGTTTTTAAAAAAAAAAAACAAAGGGTTTCTATGAAAAATGAAAACTTGTTAGATGATGAAATTTTAGTTTTAAGAAAAATAAGATAGGTGATTATAAAATAAGAAAAATAGGATATGTGATAGAAAAGTAAGAGATAAAAAGAGAGTATTATAAAGAAATATAGGGTAGGTAATTATAAAAGTAAGAGAGAAAATATGAAAAGTGATATTTTGAAAAGTGAAATGAAAATTTATGAAATTGGGGTTAAGTAAACAAATTTTCATTTTTTACGAAAAGTAATATGGAAATTTCATGAAGTAAACACAACCTTAGCCTTTAGATTAATTTCATCGTTGTTACATCACGTGATCTACATATCATATGCACCTCGTGATGCACCATACATATATGCATAAAGGTAGTTAGGAAATTAATATATCCATTTAACTCAATTCAATTTTTATATTAAGGGAATAATCAATTAATATATCCATTTAACTCAATTCAATTTTTATATTAATGGAATATTCAATTAATATATCCATTTAACTCAATTCAATTTTTATATTAATGGAATATTTCATATAATAATTCACATTAATTGCTAATACATTTTTTATATAATATAAAACACTAACTATGCATCATTGTGTATATAATAATAATTCATTGAATCATATATAATAATTAAAAAGGTAAACTATCAATAATGATGATAATTTTTACGTTTATATATAGTAACATTATTTACACTACAAGAAATTTTGGTTACAGTGAGGACAAAAGTCCTCTCCATAAATCAAAATGTCCTCACCAAATCTCTACGGTGAGGATATATCCTCACCCTAGTTTCCCCACTAAAGGCTCGTCCCTATATATCTATCGTGAGGACAAAATTTGTCTATAGTGAGGACGATAAACTAATACAAAATAAATGAAAAAGAAAATAATATTAGCTATAGTGGGGATATGTCGTCACTATTGCGTATTATAATAATCAGGATATAATTCAATATAGTGAGGAAATGTCCTTACTATAGATTATTATATTCTAATTAATATAATTAACTATGGTGATGACATGTGCTTACGTTAGGTAATTATATTCTAATTAATAAAATTAACTATGGTAAGGACACATCCTTACTTTAGTTATTTATATTCTGGTTAATAAAATCAGTTTTGGTGAGGACATGTCTTAACCTTAATTTCTATATTCTGTTTAACGTAATTACCTATAGTGAGAACTTGTCCTAACGATAGCCCAACATTTTTTTGCCAGCATATTGTTGTTTTTTATGTTTCCCACCCGTTTTCTAGGCTATTAATACTTGTTTTATACATTTTCTAACATTCCAAACAACAACAATATCATCAACATAAACCAATTTTATCAACACAAACCAATATCATTTAACACTACATTACCACAATGAAACAAGTATCAAAATAATACCATTTACACAACATCTTTTGATACTAATAAACCTACATTTCAATCTTCACCATGATCTTCCTCGTCCCCATCCGAAAACTCAATTTCGATATTATTAGCTTTCAAACCTTGTAGAAGGGTCTCCAATTTAGCATCCACTCGCGACTGTCTAATTGAAGCATCTGAAGCTTGTTTCTTCTGCATTTCATCAACCTCAGCTTGGGTATAAGAAGTTTCTCTAGCGGACTTAGATCGTTCAGCTAAGACCTCTGATGAGAATTGGCACGGCGAACAATTTGCCCACGTCCCCGATTACTCAGTTAAACTGAAACGCACGTACAAATTATGGTCTAAAGTATTAGGAAAATATGATTGATCATCGACATTCAATGTTACCTAAACCTATCAGTTTGACAAAGATTTGAAGTCTCGTTGGGCATTGTAGAATTGATGTTCCAATGCTCATTTTTGCTTCTATGATGTATGTGAGGCTTAGACTCGCACTCTTGTCGGCTCTTAAAAATCGCAGCAACAAAAACCTGCACAAGGTGTAATTAGTCTGAATTATAGATGGATTTCATAAAAGTAAATTTAGCATCATATATTTCACCATGTCCTGTTTTTACTAAACCAGAATCGAGAAATAAACAATAATAACATTATATATTTATCTAATGACTAAATTTCAGAAACCTGATTAGAAGGGTGATGAAAGGGTAAGTTGTGTTATCGAACATCCCACCAAGCGTGCGCATGCGAGAAGCTTCAACCGACCTAGAATGAATGACAATGATACTATAAATATTTTTAAATATTTTTAAAACACAAAGATTAACTATATATCAGTTAATTAACAATTGGTTTGCTAAAATATGAAAGAAAAGACTTGAAAGAAGAGTGGAAGCCTAAGAACAAATCACAAGAAAGTAATTATGATAAACGATAGCAAACCAAAAAAATCTACAAATTTCTGTAGTCCCAGTTCTCTTCACCTCTCTACTTTGCAAGGAAAACCAAGGGCTTTCTTGAACATGCCCCCTCTGTCCCCAAAGCTGCAAAATTTGATCTCAGCACATAGTTTAACAAAAATGTTGGACACGTGGACTATTTATACGATGTCTAAAATTCCCCTAAAGAACAGAAACGGGGGGACTTCCAGACCAAAATGGAAGTTACTAATTTCAAGTAAAGATTACTCATGACTAGTAGGATACAAAGGAAACCAGGATTAGTCAAATTTAGATAAATGCCTTTTATCATCATTACAAGAAAGTTGATTTGAAATAACAAGATTCTTCTATATGTGTTTATTGAAGATTAGTTTTAGATATTTGATAAATAATCAAACAATCTTCTTAGACTACGCAGTCTACGGGACGAGTTATCCGCATGCATATAACTAGATCAAAGTGATTTTTAAAGCATACCTTCCTTCCATCACGTAATCTCCGCCTGACTATTTGTCCTAAAGTAGCCTGCAGCGACAAATAAAACAATTCATATGTAAAACCCAACCAACATGCAACTGAACTAGAAAAAATTTCAAACAAAGCCTGTTATCTAATTACAAGCAATCAATTACATGCATAAGGAAATGAGCAAATAAATCAATTACATGCATAAGGAAATAACCTGTTTAGGAAATATCCACATCCGTCGAAACCCTTTCAGCAATGTTGAGACGGCAGCAGCAGCAGGGAAGGGAACCAGCGGCAGCAGTGCACCGGCGACAGAGGAGCAGGGTACCTGTGTCGTGAAGGAGCGAGACGGTTGCGATGCCGGTCGCGTGAAGGAGCGTGATGGAGATGGTGGCAGCGGCGGCGGCGTGAACAAGGGAGGTGAGGGCGGCGGTGGCGTGAAGTTGGAGCCGTCTGAAGGAGGGGAAAGGCGTAAGGTTTTCTTGTTTTTTTATGGTAAATGAAAATTTTTTAATGTTTAATGTTTTTTAGCACACCTACGGGAAGGACATGTTCTCTCAAAACCCTGAATTTTTTGAATTTTTTTACTATCGGCGGGAAATCAAAAATTATGAAAGTCTATGGCGGGAACTATTTCGTTGGAAATTAAAAATTAAAAATATTATAGTGAGGACATCTCCTCACTAGAAATGGAACCGAATTTTTTTTCATTTTAATAAAGAACTAGTTTATTAACTCGTGTATAACACAGACAACTTTAATAAATTTGTAAGAACTAGTTCAGTTTAATAAGAACTAGTTTAATAAACTTAGTTACTCTTATACTAGTATTTATAGATTTGATATACTTTTAACCAAATTGATTTACTTTTGGTGGGAAATTTAAAAGGGTTTATTGCTTGAAATAACAACCTACTTTTATTTTTTTTTTCTTATTATGACAATATATTTTTATACTTTACGGTTTATTGTATCATATGTATATAATCCGTACCTTTGTAGTTGCTAACAAAAACACAAGAATGAGACCTTTCAGTATCCACCGGTGATTACACGATTGAGCGGCGCAAAATATGCAAAACGGAAAAAACCAAACTCCCCATTGTTGGATTTTTGATCCGGCCGAGAACTCAACACGCAACACACACAATTATGTGTTTGTGTGGGGTTTTCTTTTGTCTTTTATATATAATCTAATAATATATAAATAACTAGATAATTAACTCTATTTATTTTTTTATAGTTATCCCTCAAATTATCCAATAATAGATGATATACCAATACAAATAAATGCATATTTTATTTAATGTCCAATAATAAATAAAAGATCAGATAATTATTTAATTATCATTAAAACTGTGAAAAATAATGATTTCTCGTCTAAGAACGCAATCAAACATCTGTACCAAATCTTAAATCTAAACCCTAAATCGATTTGATGATGCTGTAAGAAAAATGAAACTAAATCTATAAATTTAAGTGAAGTCAGATCTGATACACCATTGATTCTTAGAAGAGATTTAATAAGTTTGATGAAAACATTGGTATGGATAATTGACGAAGAAGCTAGATCTAGAACTTGATACCTAATGGATTTCCATCTTGCAGCGGAGACTGGCGGTGGGTGACGAAGTAATAAATGACGGTTGGTGAATCACTCTTAGCCACCATCTTTATTATTTTGTTTAAAATTTATTGTCATTTTTTTACCACACACAGAAGATGAATTAATTTCTAATCATCATCATCAAAGGGAAAATCGATTTCTAGTCGTCTGGATTCAAAAAAACGTTTTCATCGTTTTTCTCCTTGTGAGAATCACTCTTAGCCACCGTGAGAATCACTCTTAGCCACCATCTTCATCGTTTGTGGCTCTAACACTTTCCGGTGTGAGAATCACTCTTAGCCACCGTCTTCATCGGTTTTCCCCCTCTCAGACTTAGTCTCTGTCATTCCTCGATCAATGATACAAAATCTCGATGTGTTCCTCGATTAAGGGTATGAAAGTGAAAGGATTTAGGATTAATGTTTAAAAACTTAAAATATTTTGAAAAACATTAATTGTTTTGAAAAGTTTAAAATTTTTAAACATATTCTAAAAAGTTAGTTTTTTGAATGTTTTTATAGAAGTTATACAAAACTATCAAAAACTTCAAAAACATCAAATTTCTATTGTTCATCAAAATGTTTAGTTTTTTTTTTGTTTTATTATTCATGAAAACGTTTATATTTTTAAAAAAAAAAATCTTAAAGGAAACCTAAAGTTAAATGACTATTTTGTTTTTAGGTTTTAATCAAAATGATGAAATAACAATTTATACGTTTTCATAGATGTTTTAATCTTTTTTAAAAATCATTTAATGTAAACTGGATAAAAATGAATACTTAATAATAATAATTTATTTTATGATTTACAAAAGGTTTTCATTTTACTTATAAAAAATCTAAACTCAAAACGTTATTTTTTAGTTTTTAATTGATAATAATTATTAGTTGCATGTCTTTAAAAATATTTTATTAATTATTTTCATGTGTGCTACACTAAATTAAGTTTAATGGTTTTTAAAATTAGTTTGAATTAGTTTGAATTATTTTATACTAATAGAAATAAAAATAAAAACAACATTAATAATAATTATTAGACTAGTAAGGGTAAAATGGTCATTTTAAATGGCCAAAGGGCGGTATCAGTAACAAAACTTCAACCACAAAGACTGTCAGTGTAATTTTTAAAGTTAAAGGCCCCAGTCTATAATTTCTGATAAACCACAATGATGAAATTTGTAATTTACCCTTTATACAATAAACCCAAATTAATAATTAAGAAATTCTATGGTGGGAATTTTTGGTATTGAAATTAAAATTTTAAAATCATATAGTGAAGACATGTTCTCACAAAAAATAGACCCGAGATTTTTTAAATTTATGAGGGAATTTGATTTTCTTTTAACGGAAATGTGAAAAAATTATGGTGAGGACATCTCCTCTCGAAACCTTAGGTCAAATAAAAAAAATCAACAATTGAAGTGTTTCGATTTTTGTGTTGAAATAAAAACAAAAAATCTAAATTAAAATATCATATAGTGTTCAGATGTCCTCACTAAAAATAGACAGTGATTTTTTTTTATAAATGGTGATAATTTGATTTAGTTTTGATGGAAAATATGAAAAACTTATGGTGAGGACATGTCATCTCCAAACCTTCGGTCAAAAAGAAAAGTCAACAACTTAAAATGTTTTAATTTTGATGTGTAAAGAAAAACCAAAAATCTAAATTAAAATATCATATAATGAGGACATGTCCTCACCTCAAATAAACCCGAAATTTTTTGATTTTAATGGGAATTTGATTTATTTTTAAAAGAAATATAAAAAAACTTATGGTGAGAAAATGTCCTTTCCGAACTTTGGCAAAAAAAAAATTTAACAAATTTAAATGTTAACAAATTTGATGTGGAAAGAAAAACAAAAAATCAAAATTAAAATATCATATAGTGAGGACATGTCCTATCCACATCTTGGGTCCAAAAAAAAAGTCAATAACTTGAAATATTTTAATTTCGATGTTAAAAGAAAAATCAAAAATCAAAATTAAATTATCTATTTGGAGGACATGTCCTCACAGTATGCTAAGTCAAATATAATACTCAAAGAAATCACGTAATTTTGTCTTTTAGTGAGTTATGGTGAGGACATTTTGTCCTCACTAAAAATCTTTGTCCCAATAGGGTATTTTTCTTGTAGTGTTAATTTTTTTTTATCGTTAGTAGCATCTACTTTTATATGTTTTTTTTGTAATTAGTCGCATCAACTTTTATATTTTATGTTATTAAGAGTATCAACTTTTATATTTTTTCTACCATTTTTAACAAAAGATAAATAAAACTAAATAATGTTATTATAAGCGATAAAAAATAAAAATTTATTGCTACTTTTTATAATATTCTAACTAAAATTGTTAAACACTATATTAAATGATATATAAATAAACTTTATTTTTTAACTAAAATAATAAAACCAAAATAAGAAATTGCTATAAACTAAGAATTATGATTAGTCTAAGGGTTGTGGTTGGTTTTTTTAGGTTTCCAATACACATGGTTCTCCGTGAATATATATATATATATATATATATATATATATATATATATATATATATATATATATATATATATATATATATATATATATATGTGGGTGGGTTCAATGGAAAACCTATATGCATCGAAAAAACCGGGGAACCACTTTATAGCCATTAGATCAGGTGATGCATCACGCAATAAGTCGATGCATCACGCGGGAATTGTGATTCATTTGTGGTGGTGCACGGAGGTTTTCCGATACATGTTGGTTTTCCATTGAACATCTCTCTCTTTCTCTCTCTCTTTATATATATATATATATATATATATATATATATATATATATATATATATATATATATATATATATATATATATATATATATATATATATATATATATATATATATATATATATATGTAGAATATGGTTCGAGAGAGTACCACCTAAATGCAGCGCACCAGAAGGTACCACCTTTAATAAAACTTTTTTAAAATTTTTTTTCATAAACATGTTTTAATTAACATTATGAAGGTCGTATGTAAATTTCACATACATTCACATCTCCTAGCTCCTAAAAAATGATGTGAACACACACTTACATAATTTTGAAGACATGTGAACATGCATTTATATGATGTGTGTTTTCATGCACTTAGAGTGTTCGGATTTGCGTCAAATTCACATATGATCTGTGTAATGTTAATTATTACATGTTCATGAAAAAAAATTTCAAAAAAATTACTTTTAAGGGTGGTACCTTCTGGTGCGCTGCATTAGAGGTGGTACTCACTTGAACCTAAATCTATATATATATATATATATATATATATATATATATATATATATATATATATATATATATATATATATATATATATATATATATATATATATATATATATTGAAAGAGAGATGAGAGGAATGAGAAATATCATAATGAGTTTGAAAAATTACTGTCAATTTATTGTTCTTTTTAACCTAATATTGTTAACATGGTTTGTTAATACTTCTTCTAACGTGAAGAATAAGAATGGTGATGGAAGAAACCTCCTCAATAAGTATACAGTATACATCACAGATGTAGAAATCGATACCTTGATGGTTCATTGCTTCTCCTTAGATGATGATCTTGGTGATAAGGAGTTGGGGCATAATCAGTATTTTCATTGGACTTTTCGTCAGAACTTCTTATTCACAACATATTTCAACTGTACGTTTCGTTCGATGACATATGATTACAAAGAGATCAAAAGGGCATTTTTTAGTGTTTTCAACTTTGGTGTATCACTTTGGTGTTATGAGGAAGCACAATGTTATTGGCAAGTAAGAAATGATGGTTTTTATTTTTCTGAGTATAATAAACCATTTCCAGATGGTTGGATGCTAAAGCATAGGTGGTAAGATATGTTGTAATTTGTTTGATGAGTTAATCTTAATTATTATTAAATAAAAGTTTTCTATTTTTCCTTCTTTTATGTTTTAATTTAAAACCATGAAATATATAGTCAACTATATGTATTTATTGTTACTGAATCATAATTTTTTCATCAAACTATTTGTTATCAACATTGTTAAATCAAACGTATTGATTAAATCGAAACTAAATATCCAAAAAAAAATGCAGAAAAATCTTAGTAAATCATGACTACAGACGACTGAACCATCATTTGAATCGTTTTATTTTTCACCCTCGAATTCAATCATAAAAGGATTCAATATAATACAATGTTAATCATGAATTAATAACTATGCACTAACTGTTTGGAGATCAAAAGTTGTTACTCTAAATCACCCATTCTCACTAAATGATGAAAGTTGTGTTACCTTTAAAAAAAATGGGATGCATTCAACTTAGTTTTTTGGTTTTGCATTAAGTAGCTCAGCTTGATTTTTTGATTTTTCGATTTAGTTACAACTTTTTGCATTATTTTCGGATTGGGCTCTTATAGTTTATGGATTCTTTTTTGTTTTAGTCTCTTTCTTTGGGACTATATTTTGGTTGTTTATTTCGTTGCGGTGAAATAAAAATTTGCTTTTCAAAAAAAAAAAAAAAAGAAAATTATCAACACTTTTGCATTCAACTTGAAACCAAGTCCTTTGACTTATTTTGAAACCTGCAAATTAGTATTATTTTTCGCATGATGTTTTTGAAAACACAAATATATTGTTTATATGTTAGAGGCGGAATTTAAATAGTTCTATTAATAGATTAATATATAAAAGAAAATATATATGCATTAAGTAAAAACATATTGATCATATTTAACATTGTAATCTTGTGCATATTAAATATTGCGAAACCTTTGTTCGATTTTCATGATAAGATTATCGAAATATTATTGCGTTGATTTTTTGTATTGGCATATTTATTGTATTTGTTCTTATTTCAAGCTAAGATGTGGTTATTATAAAAGTTGATTTATATATATATATATATATATATATATATATATGTATATATATATATATGTATATATATGTATATATATATATATATATATATATATATATATATATATATATATATATATATATATATATATATATATATATATATGTATATATATATATATATTTGATGCACAAATTTGTACATCAAATGCACAAATTTTAAAATTAAAAGTTTTACTTAAAACCATTATTAGTCTTAAATATTAATAAATATCATAATCTAACACTAAAATTACATTCAAAAATTATATTCATTAAATTATAAACTAAATGCACAAATTTTTTTAAATGCACAATTCGTACATAAAATGGATAAATTATAGCATGAGATGCGTAAATTTTTACATGAAATGCATAAATTTATCAAAAACATTTACATTTAGTATAAAATTCACAATTTTATATAGTGAATGCACAAATTTTAGAGTGGTCCTCACGTTCTCACAAAATAGAGGGGTTCTCATGTGAACCCAATCTATAGAGTTGGGATCACATAAGAACCCTTCAATTCCGTGAGAACCCTCCAAAATGCACAAATTTATACATCAATGCACAAATTTAAAAATTAAATTTTGAACTTTAAACCATTATTGGTTTTCAATATTAATAATATTATAATCTAACATTTAAATTTCCTTTAAAAATTAAATTCATCAACTTTTACGCTAAATGCACAAATTTGAACATTAAATGCACAAATCCGTATATAAAGCGGACAAATTTATCATGCGATGCGTAATTTTTTATATCAAATGCATAATTTTATGCATTAAATGCATAATTTTATGCATTAAATGCATAAATTTTAGAGTGATTCTCACGGTAATGAGGGTTCTTACCGGAACCCAACCCTATATATATATATATATGGGTGGGTTCAATGGAAAACCACTATGCACCTGAAAAGAGTTATTTGCCTAACCATTGTGTTTTCAAATTTTATTTACCAAAAGATAGTAGTTTCAAATTTAATTACTAAAAAATGTTAGTTTTAAATCTATATATCTATATATTATAATAAAGCAAAAACATTTTATGCCACGTGTCGCTTCCACGATGCATGAAAATTTCATTTTCCCGCTTCTTTTTCCTAATTTACTACCTTAACTTAGTTACATTAAAATTTGATTTTAAATTTTTTGCATTAATGAATTAATATTAGATTAGATATAGCAACATATTAAATTAATGCTTACCTAAAATAAATATGTATCATTATTATTCTTAATGATCATATTTAAATTCAAATGTAAAAATTCGGATTTAAATTTAGAAGTGTAGTAAATAAAGTAAAATTTTGTGTTAATTATTTTGTTAACAAATTTAAAATTTAACTTAGATAACAAAAGTTACGAATTAGATGATAAAACTTCAATTGTGAATATGATAAATTTGATTATTGATTTTCTGAGATTTTTTTTAATATTTTATCATTTTCAAAATATATATACGCATTCACTTTTTTTATTTCTTACATTGATATTTCATATTTGAATTGAAGTTAATAAAACTTAAAAAGAAACATGCTTTTGCAAAAACATATTATCTGTTTTTAATGATATAATAATATTTTTTATGTAATATCAAGCAACTAAGTATTTTTTTATCTTTAATTTATAGTTTTCAATTTTTTTATTTTAATTATATATAAATTTTATAATAATTTATTAAAATATATAAAGTTTATGTATTTTCTAAATCAACCCATGTAATACATGGATCTCAAACCTATATATTATAATAAATCAAAACAATTCATGTCATATATCACTTTTACAATGCAAGAAAATTTCATTTTACCACATCTTTTTCTAAATTTAACACCTTAACTTAATTGCATTAAAATTTGATTTTATTTTTTTCATTAATTATTTAGTAATAAATTAGATTTTGTAACATATTAAATTAATGTTTACCTAAAATAAATATCTATCATTATTATCCATAATAATCATACTTAGATCCAAATGTAGAAATTTAATTAGTTGTAGAAATTATTATTATTATCTATATAATATAAATGAAAACATCAAATGTGATGTGCACCTCTACATTTCACCCAAAAATATAATTACAAACTATTATTATAAAAGAAATAAATACAATTTATTATTTTTAAAAAGATAAATACAATCTATTTTTTAATCTATAATTAATAAAAGATAAACACAATTATTATTTTTGTATCCTTTTTATTTTTACTTATATACATTTTATATAAATATATTTAATTAAAAATATCCACGTATTACGTGGGTCGTAAACTAGTTTAATTACTAAAATATGACGGGTTTATCATTTGTTAGTTAATTTTTTTACCCAAAAATAATCTCTTCTTTCTTTCTTACTTTTTTTTTTAAACTTTTGTAAATAAAACCAACATTCATAAAAAAGTTTAATAACGATATCAATAAATAATAATTATTTATAAAATATTGATTTTATAAAATGAAACGATATAAAATATCATTTTTATAAATTGTTACGAAACTTTATAACTCAAACTCAAATATTATATATTAGTAAATAATAATACAATCGATACAATAAGTTCAAAAAGTAAAAGTTCCAAATTTCCAATATAAAATGAAACTATATAAAATATCATTTTCCTAAATTTTGTTACGAAACTTTATAACTCAAACTCAAATATTATATATTAATAAATAATAAAACAATTGATACAATAAGTTCAAAAAGTAAATTAATTTCCAAATTAATTTACGACATAGTCATGAACATTTAAGATAAATAATATCCACATGAGTCTTTAACAAAATATCAATCACAAGTACCAAAAACATAGTCGATCTTTTTTTTTTAAAACTAAAAAAACCAAAATATTAAATAAAACACAAGTTTTCTCCTGGTCAAAATGAATATTCGTCTTCATAATAGGTTGCATGCAATTCATTATGAAGACGAATATTCATCTTGACCGGGAGAAGACTTGTGTTTTATTTAATATTTTGGTTTTTTTAGTTTAAATTGATTGATCGAATATGTTTCTGGTACTTGTGATCGATATTTTGTTAAATACTCATGGATATTATTTATTTAAATGTTCATGACTATGTCGTAAATTAATTTGGAAATTAATTTTTACTTTTTGAACTTATTGTATCGATTGTTTTATTATTTATTAAAATATAATATTTGAGTTTGAGTTATAAAGTTTCGTAACAATTTATAAAATGATATTTTATATCATTTCATTTTATAAAATCAATATTTTATAAATGATTACTATTTATTGATATCGTTATTAAATTTTTTTATGAATGTTGGTTTTATTTATAAAAGTTAAAAAAAAAGTAAGAAAGAAAGAAGAGATTATTTTTGGGTAAAAAAAATTAACTAACAAATGATAACCACATCATATTTTAGTAATTAAATTCAAAACTACCATCTTTTAGTAATTAAATTTAAAACTACTATCTTTTGGTAAATTAAATTTGAAAACACAATGGTTAGGCAAATAACTCCACCTGAAAACTATGGAAACCTACACATACCGTCCGATTTGGTGCATTTCATGAAAAACGTGGTGGCATGATCGTAAATAAGGTGATGCATCACGCGGGAAATTTGATGCATCATGCGGACATTTGATGCATTTGTGGTGGTGCAGTGCGGTTTTCACAAGTTTTCAGGTGCATGCTGGTTTTCCATTAAACCCTCCTCTATATATATATATATATATATATATATATATATATATATATATATATATGTGTGTGTGTGTGTGTGTGTGTGTGTGTGTGTGTGTGTGTGTGTCTATATAGGGATGAGATCCATTGTGAACAAATTATTGTTGTGAACAAATAAAAAAATACATATGATCATTTATATATATCAACAAGTGTTTGTAACATGATTCATATGATTCAAAAGCTATTTTATGGTTCTTCACAATGTTCACAATGATAAAGTGTTCACAAAAAATCTTTAGACTATATATATATATATATATATATATATATATATATATATATATATATATATTAATAAAGCAAAATAATTCGTGTCACGTCTCATACCCTCAGTTATTCTAATTTCTGTTTTCCATGTCATTTTGCCAAATATAACTCTTCAATTAACTTATATAATTGATATATAAAGAAACTAAAAGATTACAAATATAATTAAATGATTTTAAATACTTTCTAATTTAACCTCTAATTTACCTAAAATGTTTTATTTAGAATTATATAATTGATTTATAAATCAATTATTTTATTTTTAAATTTTAAATTAAATGTTACATGCTTTAATCCTATTTATTATAAATAAAAGCAAATGAATAACTTTAATTACTTTTCGTGATGTCATATGTCATCATCAGCAATTTACACGGGACCAATCTATATATCTATATCTATATATATTAATAAAGCAAAACACTTACATGACACATGTCATTCTATCATTTCACTAATTTTTTGAGTTCCCGCTCTTTTTTCGAAATTAACAAATCAATACAAACAATTTAATTGGTTTTCATTTAAGTAAAACAATTTTTAATTTATTTCCTAATATATTCATTAGAATCAACCAATTGAATTTATTACATTTAAAAAAATATTTGTTATCGAATATTGTATAAATAACTTTAATTTATATCATAAAGTTAAATTATCATTAAATACCATAAAATGAATAATCCTAACAAATAATATTATCTAAAATTTAATTTAAACATTTACATTCTAATATTGTAATTAAATAAATATAAATTTTATTAGAAAATAGTAGTTATGAAAAATAATAATATTATTCTTATATTATTTTAAATAATTAATAATTGTGCGTTTTTATTTTTACTTATATATGTTTTATAAAAATATTTTTTATTAAAAATATCCATGTAATACGTGGGTAATAAACTAGTTATATTCTAAAAACCAAATAATATGAAAATCATATCTTTCTAAATTTAAATCTAATATAAAAGATTTTAAAACTTCAAACAAAAGACATATTTCATAACATTTTAAAATCATAAAAATAACTTTTATTTATATAAAAGACATACTTCATAGCATTTTATTTCATGTAATAAAATATATATAAATTATATTACATATAATTTTTTTTTTACTAAAAATATCCACGTAATACGTGCGTGGGTCATAAAATAGTTTAAATATTATAGTAATATTTGATTTATGTAAAAGTTGTTGAAATGTAAGTAAGTTTATGTAAGATATATCATCATAATGATATTATGTTAAGTGTTGTATGAATATGATAGTAAATATATTATTGATGTAATAATGTATATCACGATCAAATTAAATGAGCATTATTTTGTTCATTAATATATAAAATGGTTAATGTTAAATAGAAAACATCATTTATTTATCCTTTTATCAGTTTGGTCTCCTAAAACTATTTTTTTTATCATTTTAGTCTTTATGTTATTTTTTTTTATTTATGAAACTGTGAAATTTGTTACCGTTAATATATTGTTCAGGTTAAAAAATGATGTCACATTAAACTTAAATGTTTTGTGTTGAAAAAACCATCATGTTTTCTATCAAATTTGTACCTAAGATGTTTAATCCATTTGAAAACCAAAATGTTAAAGTGATTTACTAAAATCCAATACAACTCATTGCTTAAAAACGTAGATTTTATAATGGATTTTGTATGGAAAAAATCATCTTAGTGACCAAAATGATAAAAATTGAATACGTAATTGTTTTTTCCAATATAAACCTTATATTAAAATGTGATATTATTTTATAACCCGAACAGAAAATTACTGACAATGAATTTCACAGTTTCATTAAGAAAAAAATAACATAAAAACTAAAATGATAAAAGAAAATAACATTGATGGACCAAACTGATTATACGATAGAAACGTAATGGTTTTTTTAATATTAACGATATATAAATGTCAAAAAGATGACGGTTAAATATATAACCATACTAGTCTATAAACTCATGTATAACATGGGTATAAATTTAAAAATTAATTTTATTATTATTATAGGGATAAATTTTAAAAATATATATCAAATTCATAATATCTACTTATATAATATAATAAACCTAAATATAAATTCAAATTCAAATTTGAGTTTTATATTAGATAAGATTAGTTTATATTATATTTGATTAGATATCATTCAAATTATTCTTAATATTGATTTAAAAAGTATTAGCCAAATGGCGATAGGAAATCACACCACATGACAATAGCACATGATGACACGTGGGAGATAGTTATTCTTTTAATAGTATTTATAGATAAAATGACAAAAAGAAAAAAAAAAATACATGGGTATAACAATCCATAGGGTAGCATATTTTTCATTTTTTATTGGATAAAGTTCTTTTTGACTATTCAACTTTTAAATTACTCTCATTTATTATAAGACTATTTTTTTGTCTCCCTTTAGTTACTAAACTATTTTTTATATAGATAGTTAGCTACTTAACTTTTTTTTTTTAATTACAGAATTAACGATTAAAAATTGTATCGATTTGACCATTAAACCATCATATTTTGTATCGGTTTAGCTATTCATTTCATTCGTTTTTCCTAAAATAAAACAGTAAATTAAAGTTTAGTAACTAAATCAAGACAAAAATAATTTAATAGCCAAATGAGAACAAATCTAAAAGTTGGATGGTAAATCATACTTGACCTTTGTACCCATAAGAACTAGTTGAATACCCGTGCGTTGCTCGGGTGAGTTATTTCAAAATTGATACTTTTTTAATTAAACAATTACACAAAAAAAAAATTGCTTTTGAAAGACTATACATATATACTCTTATATATTGTTTGTTAAAAAAAACTAACTTTATATTAAAAATAATTACATGTAATTACATTTGAGGTTTGTTTGTTTAAAATTTTATAATCTCCGTTATTGTCAGTTTTATTGGTATAAAAGATTATAAGTTTTCTATTTTAACTTTTTTTTTAAATAATTAATGTTGAAAAATCTAAAGATATTATTAAGATTGCTTTATTTTTTATATATTCTAATAAAAATGCATTATAATCACACATATATTTTGGTTGTCTGTTTATTTTACTTACATTCTACTAATAGTTTTAATACAACATCATATATATTCCATATTGTACTTGCTATATCTAAACTTAGTTTCATCTATCGTAAATATTAGCGTTAATATTGAAAAAAAAATCATTATATTTTCATGTTATATAATTTTGGTCTCTCAATATTATTTTTTTTATCATTTTAATCATTACATTATATTTTATTGAAACTGTTATATTTTGTTCGGTAAAAATCAACATATCGTTATGATATCTCCTTTCTATCATGTTTAAAATTAAGAATATACATCAAACTAATTTAAAACATAAAAAAAAAACATGCAATTCAAATACAAGAAAGACACTTATTACATGAACAAAATTATGTAACTTGTAATACTCAACTACTCGTATATCATGTTTTTAGTTTCAATTTAATTTTCTTTAAAGGTTTGCCAAGTTGTTGACATTGCTATTTTGTTAAATGTTTTTCTCAAGTACTTTCCATCATTTTAAATCATTGTTTGTGCCCAATCAAGAATTCAAAATTATGTTGGAGTGTTTGTTGACCATTTGTGTGTCTAGATCGCCCTTTATTTATTTGATTTTGCTGCTTGAATTAAATAAAAGACAAAATGTTTAAGTCTTTGTGTTGTGCGCGAAATACATATGTGTATGTTAGTTCCTGTTTTTGTCGAGAATGGTTGGCCAAGAAGCCCAATTGGCCTTCGGCCTAACCTTTAATCGATTTCTATGTGGTTTGTTGATTTAAATGCAAGTATTAATTGTCATTAATTCTTGCATTTCTACTGCTGGAAAATAAGATCAAGACCGAAAATAAGTGCAGTATTAGTGTGATGTCCAGGTGTGTTTAGCTTAAAATTTGTACGTAAAAATGGGCAAGAAGGTCAAATGGCCTTCGGCCTTGGCAACTTAATTAGCAATGATGTTTATTGATTAATTTTATGTATCAACCGCCATTTATCTTACCTTATGTTGCTGCTGAAAAAGTTAAAAACAGAAGATATGAGTTGTGAGTGTGTGTAGTGTGCAATTATGTGTTTAAATCTGTGTGTTTGCATGTTAATGTCAGGCTCTAAGACGTAGGGGGCGTTTGGTTAGCGGATTTCCTGGGATTTGCATTTAAAATCCTGTGTTTGGTTCGCAGATTCCAGTAAGGATTTCTGAAATCCCTCCCTTCTTTGTTATTTAAAAACCCATCCTCCCCCTAGGATTTTAAATCCTAGTTACATTGCATTTTTCAGATTAACAAATTTTTTCTAAAAGATAATGTAGATTATTTGACAAAATACTGAGAAATGCAAATCCTGCATAATGCAAATCCTTTGACAAAATGCAAATCCCAAGGAAAAAATCTGCGAACCAAACGCCCCCTTAAATAGTCTCGGAGTGTTGTGTGTGTCTCGTAACCTCTGTGTGTGTTTATTGAATTGATACAGAAATAAAGTAAGAAACAACAGCAACATAAGTATCAAACATATATATGCTATGTGTATTATAGTATATATGTACATCATTTTCAAAATATTGAAAGAATATTAAAGAAAATACTGGCAATTTTTTTCTGCAGGTGCAGGAGTTGAAAACGTCTTCAACTCTTCATCTGTTGATTAGCATACGTGAAGTTCATCTTGAAACGATATAGTTTATTCACGCAGACACTGCTGGTGCAGTTTTTTTTATTATTAATATTGATTATGCCTACTGACTCTGAGTGAGTATGTATGTATATGTGTGTGTGTCTATATATATATATATATATATATATATATATATATATATTAGTACGTAACTTCAATAAAGCATGTTTTATCTCATATTTGGTTACATTTAACCCGTTATATAAACATCTAATAATTATCAGGTTTCAAATTATATAAAGAACTGATAACTTGATAAATATGCAGCTGAGATTATTTATTATTCAGGTTTGAATCTTTTTTTCTATATATTCAGTTATTATGATATTATCCAGTGTTTTTCTGCATATCTTAATATTTCAGTTATACTATAGCCGATTAAATTTGATTTCTTATTTTTATTTAATTTGATAAATCAGATTGCATCTATTTCCAGCAGTGCAAATTTGAATTTTTCTAGCGGATTAAATCTGATTTGTTATTTTTATTTAACTTGATAAATCAGATTGTAACTATTTCCAACAGTGAAAATTTGAAATTTTATTGTCATTTTTTATTTCTTTCCGGAAAATCTACATATTTTAATTGCAGAAACATTAAAATATATAGAAAAATATGGATAATTATGCAGAATCTCATCGAGCTAAAATAGAGGGGGAATCCCATTATTTTCGAAATTTTAACCAATTATATTGCATCAAATCAGTAGCCTAAATATTCTGAATTTTAACCAATTATATTGCACCAAATCATCAACCTTAATTTTCTGAATTTTAACCAATCATATTGTGCCAAATCAGCCTTAAAAATAGGAATTTCTACCAATAATACTGTGCCACGTGAGCATTTTTCTCACTGCTCCGTCGGCAATATATATATATAATTCCACTTAATTTGTTGACCCGGATAACAAACAAACATGTAACCCCGTTGATACTATAATTAAGAGACTCGACAAACCATACGGCTTACATTCATGATAAATATTACACATATATACAACAGATTTAGAATCCAAAAATATTTCCAGGAGAAAAAAGAAAATAACTGAAAATTTATGTTGCAATCGACAAGGTACAATATATTAGGAAAGCTTTTTAGCATTCCCAGATTCGAAGGAAACTTGGTCCGCTACTAACTACCTACGTTTAGCGTCGAATTCTACTGAAAAATCTTTAATTTTCTGCATACAAAGGCTTATGTACATTGCTTTTAGTACTGTTTTGCTTGTATCAACAATCTTCATTTTGCAAAACCACTTGACATGGATCAAGTGGCCACCACCAAAAGTGGGAGGGATTCCCCTTAGTTGAGGTCTCGAGTTCAAGTCTTGCCAATGGTGTTTCTCCTTAGATGGAGATGTGGGGTTTGGTCCTCACCCTCAAGGTGTCTAACAATGATGCTAATTACTAACCACTAACTTCTGTCGTTAACAAAAAAAAAACACAATCTTCATTTTGCAAGAGCCTTTTCCTCTGTTAGGAAAAGGCGAAAGCCGAAAGTATGGTTCTTAGGCAATTATACCTATTCAAAGTTTGTTTCTTTTGGTAAAACGACATATCTACCCAACATATTTTCTGAGGGTAAGGAAGAACGAACAGAAATCGTTTTAGTAGCCGGAATCTTTTATCACTCCTGCACACACTCCATCTGCTTCAAGTACAATAGAAAAGCCTGAAACTGAATATTAACAATTTAAAACTGTCTAATATCTTTTCAATTATAGTGATCGATGTCAAGGATGCATCAATTTCACAGATCATAAACATAAAAGAGGTGATTTGTACACAACAAAATTTTTCCATACACAATAATCTCATTATAAAATGTCCATCCTATCCTTAAAAGTAACTTTTGAGTACTTCCATGATAAAAAGCTAGTAATGACAATATAGTCATTTTAAGTGTAATTGTTGTGTATGACAAAATGTTGTTGTGTACCAATCACTTCCCTAAACATAAGAATATGAGTCATATGACAGACAATATAATCTATGCCTTTTTGGTTTGCAGCAGCTGATATACCTCTCTCTGCATCAAATGCAACAATGAAATAACGTTTTAGTCTCTCCAAACCTAAGGGGGTGTTTGATACAGTGGAATGGAATGAAATAAAAATAGAATCCTTTAAGTTTATAAGCTTTTTTAACCGATAATAGTTACACATAAATAAATACTGGCATATAAAATGAAGGAAAAACTATTTTCTCATTCCATGTTGATAAGGAAATACGAGAAATGAAATTTATACTAAACTCAATTCTCTACTTCAGTGCATTGAGAATCGGAACTCTCATCACATAACAAAAAAACTTGTGAATCTCACATGATTCAACTCCACCGTACCAAACGCCCCCTTACATGATATAATAAGAACAGTAGAATTCATCATAAGTAACTAAGATGAGAGGTTGTAGCTGCTTAAGGATATAAAATGCTATTATCAAATGATTCTATAAAGTTTAACCAAAGAAACAGCTAATTTAGTGATTCCATAACTCGTATTTGTCATGACCTAAACACGTCTTTTTGATTGATTCGTGAAGTGTGTGAGCAACATAAAGACCAGGCAAGTAGAATTATACACACCTGGTGACAACATAAAGACGGTCAATTTACAGCGTAAGTTCATGCTTGTCTCCAAAGCTCAAGTTTCCAAAGCACTTCGGCTTGTGGCCTTTTCACCAAAGTTTTTTCCAATTGATCTCAACGTTTCCTTTGTATGAAGGCCTTGTCCACCACAAACCAAACTAGTATCTCCCTACAACATTTACCTTGCCACATAGTTCCAGAATTTGTGAACTAACTTAGTTTTTTTATACCCAAAAAGATGGCGTCAAATGTCTTTTTCGACATAACCATACACACATCACCAGACCTATCCGTTTTTTTACTTAAGTCCTAAATCACAGACCTTCCATGACACCGTCTCATGACCCTGCTATGCTGACAATGCACCACCTCCCTTGCCAAATTTACCTCCCAAAGGCAATTTATAGAAGTGTTTTCATCGGTGTGGTTTCATACTTCAACCATTTATAGGTTTCTTTAAATTATTCTTTACTTCTTTTGTTGATTAGAATTAACAATTACCTTAAAATATGCTATACAGGTATCTTATGGTCTTACCATGAAACAAATTTCAGCATGAACACAGAAATTTATGTGTTAAAAAAATACTTTTTCTCCGTTTGGAAAGATAATGAAAAAAATAATCAGTCAAATATGGTACACATTTTAAATAACAAGCATCCAGCTTCAGAATGGGATAGAAGAGATAAAAGAAAGAAACAGTCAAATTTACTAAATAGTGTTGCATTTGAAGTTTCAGATAAACCTCCTTGTATTCATTCAACCTAATAAAAAACTAAGTTGACACTATGAAAGTCTAAAAATTCATATTCATGTCTGAAACATGATTATCCACTAAAATAGATTTATGATTGATCCATATTCCTGTATGCAGCTGTCTCTTGCTCAATTTTATCCAACATAAACATACCAAGATTTCACATAACAACATTCATAGTATAAAGTTTGACATTTCAAAATAAACAATCGGGTAATCTACAAAAAAGTACAAGAGAGGAAAAATACGATACGGTTTCAAAGAGAGGAGGGGTTGTGGAAGTATATGCTAAGAAACTCACTTCATGTGGCCGGGTCCTAGAAAATGATGATGTCGTATCTAATACGGTCTGCTTTGTTGTATCAAGTGAAGTCAGCCATCTGAAAGCAAGCAACACAAACCATCAAAAGCTAATAACACTTGCAAGTTTCTAGAAAGAAATTCTTATCTTCTGCAATTATAAAACAGTTTAACTAATTTAGAGGTTGTTTGTTTACTTCTTGTTGGAATCATTAGGAAGCTCATTCAACGTTAAATGATCTCTTAATGATTCCATTAAGAGGTAAGCAAACATAACCTTACAATGGTGAAGGAGAAAACAGGATCGCTGATGTCGAACTTGATTACATCAAGCGATACATCACGGATCACTTGTTCAGTAAGAGGGTGTGGGTGGGCAACTTCTGATCAGTTATAAAGATACCAAACTTAGTTTGGGCTTGTCTAGTCAACGAAAAGTTCTCCCAATTTTCTAACTCTAATTTTCTAGGGAATAAAAACCATTTCTATCTCTTAAAAACTACTTTTAATTTAGAAATCATGTTCAAATACCATTTGGTTTTCTGATCTTTTTTAGAAAGAAAAAACCCCATTTTACATGGATCAATTGCAGTGGAACACACAAACTCAGAATCCAAAAGCAGATACCAAATTCCAAAAGAAATACATAGATCAAAACATTATGGAAATTGATTTCATAAACACATACATCGATGGAAACCAATTGAATAAAACTGAATGATCAAAAGGTCTGAATGTTTTTCTATGGAGAAGATATATAGGCATCTATTTAGTACTACATATCCAAACTCTATCTCTATGGTTCAAGAATCAAAATGTTTAGAAAATCCTTCATTCCTTGAATATCTACACACACAATTGCATTCAACAGGATCAAAGAAAATTCAAAAACAAGTCTAAATAACCAACATAAATCACAAATTTCATGTAGTTTACCAAAGAAAATCCTACAAAAATCGAAATCTTGGGCCTTGCTTAATCTGCTCAATATCAAAAGCTAACAAGCATATGTGTGTTCCAATTCGAAGCTCAAATTGAGATGCAAGCGAGACAGTTCCACAAACGATTCGAACCCCATCACTCACGAAGAAAAATCTTGCTTTAGGGTTTGGAATGGGCGGAAGATTTTCAGAAAAAAAAAATTAATGGGTTTTTGGGTCGCAGTGAGGAAAGCTAAAAATAAAAAAAATCGGAAGCCACTCTTTATCAGAGACAGGTTTCGATCCTGTGACCTGTGGGTTATGGGCCCACCACGCTTCCGCTGCGCCACTCTGATTGTTGGTTTTCTTCTTATATTTTTCTATTTAAACTGATCTCTTAATTTTGTTCATTTTATTAGCCTCACTTTTTGTTTTCATTGTTATTTACGGTTTGTTTTATGATGATTAATTATTTGACGTGGACTATTTAACAACCTACAATTACTTCCAAAATACATATCCATACACTCTTGGCTTAAATTAAGTGATATTTACTATAGTGGAACCAAACCCGCGTATTACGCAGATGTTTTAATATATAGTTGTTTATATTAAATACATACTACAAGCTAAGAATTAAAAAATAAAAATATTAATTTTATTATAAAAATATAAGAATTATATTATTATTTGACATAAATTATAATTTTTTTAGAATTCTAAAAATATATGAATGATAATATGTTTTTTTTATCATTTTTAAACTTTATATTATGTTTTAGTTATCAGATATTTAAATATGAATTTTTGGTTTGAATTGATTTTAAATCTTATTATATTAAATGTAAATTTAGAAAAATATGATGCAGATATTATTTGTTATTCTAGAATATGATAGATACTCCACGTGTAAATTGCTAGTGATGACACATGATATCACGATAAATAAGTACAGTTATTCATTTATTATTAGGGTTTATTATGAAAAAAATCAACATGTTTTCACGTTTTTTGCGTTTTCGTCCCTCAATGTTATTTTTTTTCCATAAAAAATCTCAAGTTAATTTTTCCTTTTTAGTTTAGTGAAATTTGGACATTAGACCCCGGTTATAATTTGTGAATCGAGTTTTTAAAAACTGAAAAACCGGGTTCTAATGCCTAAATTTCACTAAAACAATAAAAAAATTAACTTGAGGACTTTTATGTAAAAAAAATAACATGGAAAGACGAAAACGCAAAAAACATGAAAACAAATTTTTTCATAATAAACCCTTATTATTATTTATAAATTATAAATTAGGATTAGGATTAAAACATGTAACATTTAATTTAAAGTTTGAATATAAAAAAATTTGTTTTATAAATCAATTATATAATTCTTGATAAAACATTTTAGATAAATTAGAGGTTAAAATTGGAAATATTTAAATCATTAATTATATTAGTAATCTTTTAGTTTATTTAAAATCAATTATGTAAATTAATTGAAGGATTTATATTAGGCAAAATGAGCGGGAAAACAAAAATTAGGAGAGCTGAGAAAGTGACACGTGTCACGAATTGTTTTCTTTTATTAATAGATATAGATATAGATTGAAAATGAAATTATTTATTTTTTAACCAATAATTAAAACACATTAAATAAAGATTGGAATGAAAAAAAATAGATATCTAAAACCTCCATTCATTTTTCATGTGTTTTAATTTTTTTGACGTTTTTAAAAAAAAATTAAGAAGTACGAAATTTATAGTAAAATCAACTTTTCACTCATTTCCATTAAGAATCAAGATGTGGCATGATTAAAAAAAAAAGATTGTAAACATTATATGATTTTGAACTCTGGATTCTATCATATCAAATGCTCCCTTAATAGTAATACGAGACAAATTGCATAAATCAAGTTATGTTGAACTACACATATATATAAATAGAGGGGGGTTCAATGGAAAACCACCATGCACCGGAAAACTTGTGAAAACCGCACTGCACCACCACAAATGCATCATATTCCCCGCGTGATGCATCAAAATCCCGCGTGATGCATCAAATTTCCCGTGTGATGCATCAAAATCCCGCGTGATGCATCATCTTATTTACGATCATGCCACCGCGTTTTTCATTAAATGCACCAAATCGGACGGTATGCGTAGGTTTCCATAGTTTTCACGTGCATAGTGGTATTCCATTGAACCCACCCCTATATAAATATTTTGTAATAAGCAGTGACAGTTTGAACCATTTATTTGTGATTATTATATCAATATTTAATATATTAATAGTTTTTTCTAATCATTCTTAAGGATTTATATTAAAAATAACAATCATATACTCATACTTTTATCAATTTAGTCCCTTACAGTTATCTCTTTTCATTATACTCTCGTTTATTTGTGCTTCACGGTTAGTTTTAATAGCAAATAGTATGGTGAACTTTATGTTTTTTCCTTTGGGTTTGTTGACATTCTTTTACAAGCTCGAAACCTTTTTAATTTTTTTATGAGACGGTTGTTTAATAACATTTTGTATGTACATAAACAAGAAGCTACTTAGATATAAATACGGATTTTTGTATAAAAAATCCCAAAATTAACTTCTTTTTCCAATTAAGTCCTTTAATCATTTTCTTGCTCATAAATCACGCAATCAACTAAAAATCATTAGGATTGGGTTTTTTCCTTTAAATTTTATTGACCTACAATTGGTTGTAACATTTAACCGAATAAATGTTCCCCAAAATTACCGGTTAAAAATTTTATGTGACATTTATATTAAACATTTCACTGGATTTGAAAGATGAGTAATTTGTGACTAAGTTTAACATATATGTCATATAGGACTTCTAACCAGTCATTTTGTTTAACATAAATGACATGTAGAGCTTTTATCCAGTTACACTTTATTATATGTCAAAATAATTAAAAATTTAAAGAAATTGTTTTAATGAGTTTTAGATGGTTAGGACATTTATGAGGTAAAAAATGGTTAACTGACTTAACTTTACATAAAAATCCCTTTAAAATATACATTGTATTTTAGTGGCTTAGTTCAGATGTTTCATTAGTATCTAATGATTTTTTTATTCAATTAGTAATTAACTAGTTAACTGACTCTCCCAAATTAGGTTAGCCTCAACTCTCACGGTCACCCTATTCAGCAACACATTAGTGTGGGCTTTATGTCAATGAAAGTAGAATAGTGGCATCCATCAACTAGTTAGTTTGCTTACTGAACATCGAATTCTGGCTACACAGACCTTTCGAATAAACATTTTCAAACCGTTCAGTATTTATATATAGACAAGATTAGCTTAGCCTAACATCATGCATGTATATATGTTATTGGGCCGGTCGGTGGGACCCAATGGGCCAGTGGATTACTTGTTTGAGTTGTTTCTTTTTCTTTTGGCAATTTCTTTATGCACCATACCCTAGTTTCACACACACCATACTCTGTGATTTTTGACCTATAATTTGACTAAATTGTTGTTTATAATTGGGTGTATGATTCCTTTTTTTCATTGGAAGTGGTGTAGGTTAATTGACAGATTAATTAATCTAGAATATGGTGAATGAAGTAGCACTCTTTTCTTTTTTGTTCGTGTATGCATGTAACACATTAATCCCACTGGCAAATAGCAATGCTGCTTGTTGTAGATGCATCAGAAAGTGGCATGAGAGGAATTGAAGCAAGTAGAATGAGCAGATAATCGAATCATCTATCACATACATCTCCTTATTGTGATAGAAACTGTTGCCAATACTAATACTTACTTACAGTCAAATGCTGCATTTTTTGCAATTCTGATTTCAACAGTTGCAAATGAAATGATCTCTCAGTCGTCAGTCCCATTGAATTTCTCTGTGGAAGGTCCAATCGGACGCGTTTAGTGTGGTCTTCCCATCCGAGTAGACTAAATCGTATGGCGAGTCTTCTGAAAACTCTGTGGGCATGGATTTCCAGTGTAGACTCGGCTTCCATTCTGCTTCTTTCAGCACCTTTAGTATCTCTGCAACTACTATCTTGCTGCCCTCTCCTGATAAATGCACCCCATCCCTGGAAACACAGTTTCATCATACAAAAAAATTTTTATTAGACCCATGCTGTTCTAAGACGTAATGTTTTTAGTAAGGGGGGTCAATTTCAGCCCGTTCAGTCAAACGGGTTGACAACCAAAAGTTATAAATTTTACATAATTATGAAAAAATTTTCAGAGAACAACTTTTTTAATACACCGTTTTATAATTTTTCATTAAAAAAAAAAAAACTATGTTCTATATTAGTTTTTCACAATGGGTTCATTTAATTGTTCGGTCCGTTTGGCCTGTTGGGTCAAAATTGTCACCCCTGGACCGTGTTCTATGAGATGGAATGTGGATCTTACATGTGATGTGAGCAATTCAGCGTTTACAGTGCACTCCTTCATTTGGTGTTGTGGTCATATAATTTTTACACTGATACCATTAAATACGGCATCAAAGCAAGAATACTTACGTAAAGCAAGCAGTCATCCAATCATCACGTTTCTGAATTGCAGTCCAAAGATCAATAACTTTCACTCCCGTCTCATTGCACAACTCAATGCAAGCTTCTGAATACATCCGGCATAACTCATTTGTTCGAACAAGTTCACTAAAACTTGAACTGTTTTTACATGGCACCACACTAGTTTAGACTTATTGCCTAAATAGAAATTGTGAGGATTATAAAGATATACCAAAAAAGTACCTTGTGTTTTCACGAAGCCTAACCTCATCCACCGGTGGGCAAGTGAGAAAGATCAACCGAGTAGTGTCTGAAAGGCTCTGGATTTCATATTTGGGTCAGCATTAATTAAGCAGTTACTGTAGTGAAACGAGAAGATAGGAAGCATCCTTTATGTTTTCGACATTTTAGTTCCTAAGAGTGAGTTGAGTTTATGGATTGAGAACGTTCCAAGACATTTTATTTATTCGTGGTGGTCTGCCGCATGTGTTAATAGCATATTCAGTGAAAAAAACATGTTATGACGAAAATGGTACCTGGAGATGACTAATGACTTTTCTCATGTTTTCAACATATTCAGGAAGAGGGACATGGGGACCTAGACCAGATGAGTGAGGTCCCATGGAATCATTACCACCAAAGTAAACAATGATCAGTGAAGGCTGGCTAGCAGCATCCTACGTGACAATAAGATGATATTAATTTCATATGTACAGCACATCACAATGTTTAAGAATACATGATACATGCAGACGGACCCTAATGCCACACATCCCGTTTCCCCAACGGAAGGAAAGTAAATTGAACAACTCAAATACCCGATGTATAACAATATTAGAAAGTTAAAAATTATTGCTACTGTTTCTGACCAATACCAGCAGGAGTGAGGAGTTAAGTACTTAAGGTGTGAGATTATTTTTCTTCTATACATGCAGATAACTCTTTCCAATCTTCTATATTTGTCCCCTTCCCAGAATCCCAAAATTTTGAAGGACAATCAACTCAAGCAACTAATTAGTCATTGTGTGGGTGTTAAAATTCAGTTATAGATAGATGCAGGTAGAGAATATAAAGATTCAAGTGGCTGTCAAAGATTTACCTTGGGAAAAACTTGATCAAGAACCTTGATAGCACGTCTGGAATTCCAACCATAGTACCCTCGCAGAACGACATCCGCCTGTAGTACAACATTGATGTTGCACACCATAAGGCAATCATGTACAGAAATTTATAGCCCATTACAAAGAGCAATGGCCATGTTTCGTAAGAAATATGGGCCACCTTTGGGTACCAAGACTCTTCAAATTCACAAGCGTTAGAAATGGAAGTCTTTATGACGGTCCTTCCCTTGTATTTTGCTAAAAGGTGGTTTCCATTACCTTATATTACAAAGTTGTATTTACATGGACAACAAAATGATTTACACCAGCCTTGTAATAGATCAGTGATCTAAACACAAAAAATCATATATAATTACATTACACAGATGCAGAAATTCCCTGACCAGGTACACAATGTAGATCCTAGCAAAATAGGATCACATTTGTTCCCAGACTTATTAACTAGAAACCAGATGAAAGCAACTCACTATGAGCCTTCCCAAGCAACCACTTTTGCTACACACGGTAGCTTTCTTCCGTAAACTAGTTGCTTTCGGCTGTTCATCTGATCTGGTAATTGGGGAAAAAATCATCTTATGCACTTCAGAAATGGACTCTTATCCAAATTTTCACACACACACTCTCTCTCTCTCTCTTTATATATATATATATATATATATATATATATATATACACACACACACACACACACACACATATATAGAGGGAGGTTCAATGGAAAACCATCATGCACCTGAAAACTTGTGAAAACCGCACTGCACCACCACAAATGCATCAAATTCCCCCCGTGATGCATCACATTTCTCGCGTGATGCATCAAAATCCCACGTGATGCATCACCTTATTTACGATCATGCCACCGCTTTTTTCATGAAATGCACCAAATCGGACGGTATGCGTAGGTTTCCATAGTTTTCACGTGCATAGTGGTTTTCCATTGCACCCACCCCCACATATATATCTATATATAGTATATTTTCCTCATTTCTAACACCCTATATAATTAACCAAAGCAAATAAAAGGCTATTTTATTGTTCTGGCATAAGTTTGAAAAATTGGACCGAATTTGAACCAAAAAAAATAATCAGCAGAACCGAAAACTGGATTGAAACTTTTAGAATTAAAATTATAGATATAAAATCATGTCATTTTATATATAACAATATTTTTTTTCAAAAAAAGGGTCGTTTCAGACCCAACCAAGAACCAAACCAAATGGTCCCAACATAACTGGTTCCAGTTCGTTTTTCCAGTTTTATCGGTTTGGATAAAATCTTGCACTCAGCTAAAGTTTCAGATGGCAGAGACATCCCCTAACTTTTGATCATATACAATAATTGGTTATCGTGTTTCCCTTTACACTAAATGGAAATGTCTAATCTCTGGAATCAATAGACATTTAGTTCCTTTTAAAACGGAGAAAACTGATTGCTAATTGAATGCTCTGATAAATGTTGTTTAGTATTAGTATAGATCATTTTAAACTTTTTTATTATTTGCTTCAGTCATGCTATAAATGGATATAAAGTCTAGTATCCATCTTTATGATTACTTGTTTCATATTATAATTAGTATGAATTGATTGTACCCGTAACTTGATTGAATCCCAAGTACACATGTACTTAGAGTTATCTTAATCATCAAATATGTCCTCTGGCTCTAATGTATATTTAATATTTCAATATTTTGCTCCTAGTAAAGAACTAAGTGACTTGATATAAATATCTCATACTTCTCTTCTCTACCTGCTTTTTATGAATGCTATTTTAGCAACCACCCTATGAAATAGTTGTACAAAGTCATATAAATGATTTCAAGACATGGAGGACTACAGCCTACAGGAGGTGTGAACAAGTACTATTTATCATTTCCTTTTCACTATCAATTGAAATATAAAACTAAATCAAAAGATATGATACTTTTAGAGCAATTACATCACTAGTCAATCCTAGGTAGTAGGTTCAAAATTTGGTACTGCTAGTTTAAAAAAAAAAAAAAAAAGGTAACTCCATTTCCTTATTTCAAAAAATTTTGAAGAATGTTTTCTCTGTGTTGCACAGCATTACAGTTTTCTTCCACACGGACCACACCATAACCAAGTCTAGAACCAACAATAGATCATAAAATCCATACAGTTCCCTTCTAACCTGTAACTCCGAATCAAGTCAATTTAGCACAATAAAACCATTGATGCCTGAATAGAGACATCGGCACACATTTTAACTCACAGTCATATACAATTTCTATCAATAGTAAGTTTGCGATCTATCCTCTGAACACGTATCAACAACTAGAACCAAGCAACATAGTGATGTTCTTCTCTAAAAACGAAATCACAAAAATCCGAACAAATTTGATGCTAGTAAAGAGAAAACAAGGAATACCTTACGAGCGTAAACGTCGGAGAGAGTGGAACCCCAACCGTCGTTGCTGAAACTGAGCTGAACAATTGATGATCCGAACAAAACAATCTGTGGCCTCTGTGGTCCGACCATCTCGTTGTCGAAACCCTAGAGATTGAAGAATCCGGCAGCTGAAACTGATCTTAAAATCACGTAATGTGGTTGGAGTTAGATATATATATGGGAAGAGTCAATGGTGAGTAGGTGATGGGTGGGGGAATTCAACCGCGCAGGGGATGGAGGGAGATTGGTTTTTTTTTTTTTTTTTTTTTCCTAATCGGGTACAGGATTTTAAATATACGTCGGGTCGCATTTATTATTCCTTACTAACAACCATATTTAATTCAATGTTTCATTTCTATTTTTAACTATTATTATTATTATTTTATACAAAATAATATTTTCCTTTTTTATATTACATTATAATAACTCATCTTATAAGAATATATTTATAGTAAAAAAAATTTACAGTTTATAACATTAAATGGTATGTCAATGATGATTGAAGTTGTTAGATCAATCAATCTATCAATTTGATTGTGGGTGGATGTGCACGGTTCGGTTCGGTTCGATTAGTAGTTAACATGTGAACCGTGTTTTCGGTTTCAGTTGTCTAGTATTCGGTTACCCGTTAGAAGCCGGTTACTCGTATTCCGTCCACACTTACTTGTTATATGCTTAAAAACAAATATATATTTATAAGAACAAATTTTTTTAAGTTTAAAATCATATTAAACTATTTAGTTATAAATCTTAAAAATTACACTAATTTATTTAATAATACAATTAAAATAAAAAATCATTCGAAAATAGTATTTAATGTATTATAATGTTTAAATGAAATTATAAATAGAAACTACTAACTTGTATATATATAATTGGTTCGGTTCAGTTATCCACGGTTTTCTGAAAATGAAGATCTAAACCGCCCCGAGATGTTTCGATTTTGATTTTTTTTCCGGATCAAACAGTGTAAGCGATTCGACTCGGTTTTTCGATTTTGTTTGAACACCCCTAATTGGGGGTATTTATAGTATCAAAAGAGAGTATTATGAGTAGAAAATCATACTTTTTGTATGATTACTTTTTAAGTGTGTAAACATACCAAGGATGTTATATGTTTACCTAAAGGTTTTATAAAGTCTGCAAAAGAACTGAACGTTCAACAAGTAATTTGTTTATGTTTGTTTATTTATTAAACGAATGAATATGAACACATTTATGTATGTAAAATGAGATGAGACTTGTGCATCTTCTAAATCAAAAATAAAAGATGTTTTTATATTTGTGTGGTTTTGGACAAAAAAAAATACAGGATAAACATTATTATATGGTTTTGAATTTATAATACTATCACTAAACCGATAGAAATGAATGTAAGAATGTTAGCTTGATGCATATATGTAAAGATAATTTTTTAAAAAAATAAAATAAAACTAGAACCCAGTCAAAATAAAATTAGATTAACAATTTTACCCAACTTATATTACTAAATAAACCAAAATGACAAAATGTAATGATAAATGCAATAACCTTTGAATTTGAGTAATGTGTTGAAAAATACCCAATTACATCCATTAGATTTATCAAAGATAAATTTTAAATTTAAATAAATGTGGAATATATATGTTTAAATATAATAATACTCTCCTAATTATATAGAATTAATATTCCGTGATTTTGAGATCTTTTTTTCTTTTTGTATAGCAGAACACACACTCATCAAATCATATTTCTAAATCTACACATTGTCCACTATGAGACTCGAACCCCCAACCTCGGGGTCTCTCTTAACACTTAGTGGGTGTTTGGTTTTGCATTGTAAATGAGATTATTAGTTTATTACGTTACAGTAACGTAAATAATTGGTTTAAAGTGATTGGATTGCATACGTTAATAAGTGATTATTTGCGTTTAGCGTTAGTCCTACCACACTTTTTCATAAGTTAAAAAATGTAGTTTATTTTGCTTAATAAGTGATTATTTGGTCATTTTACAAGTTAAAACGCAAATCAAACGCATTAAAAACTTATTATTTGATGATTATGATAGCAAATAGCAGAAGCAAAACCAAACACTATATTTCCGACAGCACTTTTGGTTACAACTATTATCTGATTATTAATTTTCAAAACGCTATATCACTTTCTCAAACGTAAATCCAAACACCCTCTAGGCTACAAACCCTTTGGTACTTTGAGATTATTTATTTGATGAAGCTAGTTTTGTGTTTTTATGTTTATTCCATGTCACCATCTTTCAAAATCATGATGTTAACGTCATGTTCATATGTATTACTTAAAAGTTCAAATCATCTTTAATAATACACATGTGCACTTGTGAACCAATAATTTATTGATGTTGAAGGTACTAAAAGAGGTCTTGAATTTTGATACAACTCACGATGATGAACATATATATATATATATATATAGAGGTTTCATTGAGAACTTTTGTGCATCGAGGCACAAAAGAACCTCCAATGTCCCTTAGATGAAAAGAATGTGTGGTTTAGATCAAATGACAAAAGGGTAATTAAATAGAAAGTTTTATGCATCAAGTGCACATAATGAAATATGCAGAGGGGTAAAACATGAATTATGCAATCCTCATTTAATTATTACATTTCCAAAAATAATACAAATTCAAGTAAAAAAATAAAGATTCTGATGCATCATTGTTGTTCATTCTTTGTGTTCATCATCTTCATCTATTATCTTCATGTTCATCAACTTCGTATTTAACGTGATGCATCGTTCATCCAAAAACCTTAATTTAACGTGATGCATCAACGTGTTCATCCAAAAACCTTAATTTAACGTGATGCATCGTTAATTTAAACATGAATCGTTCATCGTTCCAACAAAAATTTGTACCTTCCAAAATGCATCTCTTAATCAAAAATCCAAAATGCACCTTATTTTAACGTGATGCATCGTTCATTCAAACATTAATCGTTCATCGTTCCAACAAACATTCATATCTTCCAAAATGCATATCTTCATCATAAAATCCATATCTTAATCAAAAGCATGAGAGAGAGAGAGAGAGAGAGAGAGAGAGAGAGAGAGAGAGAGAGAGGATAATGGGGAATGTTGTTAATGTGGGATTTTAATTCCTAAATTAACTCATAATTATCATTTAATGATTTTTAAAAATTAATTAATTGCATATATTTAATTTTCCCAAAATGTCCTTTATGCACCCTTGTTAGATTATCTGATGCACAAAAGTGCCTCGAGGTGCCCCGATACACAAAAGTTCTCAATTGAACCTCAATCTATATATATATATATATATATATATTGAGGTTCTATGGGGCACCATATGCATCGGGAACCAAATGGGAACCAAAAATGCATTGCTTGTTTACAAATGATGCAATAAGGGTAATATTGGAATACTTTATTTGAAAAAATTAATTATTCTTTTAATTAATAGATTAGGATTAAAATAAGAAACTAAATCAATCTCATTAACCATTCTCCATATATTATTCCCTCTCTCTCTCTCTCTCTCACACACACACAATCGACCGACGAGTTTGAGAAGACGATGATGAGATGAAGATGAAAATGATGCATCACGTTGAACTCATGAACCTATGAACGTATACGATGTGAAGAAGAAGAATACGAAGATGCACAGTATGAACACGATGATGCATAACCTGGTGCTCCATATGAACACGATGATGCATAACCCGGGAAAGATAAATACGAAGATGCACAGTCAATGAAGATGATGAAGCTATCATGTTGGATTTTTGTTCAATTGAAATTTTTTAATTTTAGAAGTGCATTTTATAAATTTATTAGCATTTAATACTTGATTATTGAATTAAATATTCAATCAATATAAATTTAATTTTGAGTTGACTTGATATATTATTTTTTCCGAAAATACCCTTATGCACATTTAATATGTAAATCGTGCATCATAATGCGTTCACAAATTTCATCTTTATTACCCTTTTGTCATTGTAATCTTAGCCATTCATTTTATAGATCTAACGGTGTATATGAGTTCCTAAGTTGCACGATGCACACAGGTGCCCTATAAAACCTAACCCTATATATATATATAGGGCCGTCCCATGGATTTTGGAGGCCCTGTACACATGCATATGATATAGGCCCTTAATTATGAAAAATTTGAATAATAGATTACTCAATTTGTAACTGAGTTTTAATATGTAAATTAATTAATGTCGTGAACGACAAACTTTATATGTTCGTGTATTCAATAATACTTCTAAAATGGTATATAGTATGTTTAAAACGAAATAATGATTAATGAGAAACTAATATTCAAAGTACTTCGTTTGATACTCTAATCATTTTTACGATTGTGAGGCCCTACCGCCCTACAAAATCGGAGGCCCTGTACAGTCGACCTTCTCGCACACCCTAAAAGACGGGCATATATATATATATATATATATATATATATATATATATATATATATATATATATATATATATATATATATATATATATATATATATATATATATATATATAGATTTAAGATCAATGGGGTACCAAGTTAGACTGGGGTACCGGGGTACCATTCACAACCAATCATTTTTGCATTAAAATGATTATTTAATACCCAAAATTCTGGTCAAAATAATAACACGTCGTTTTAATGGGAGGGGTATTATGGGGATGTAAAAATTTAATTTAGAATCAAAAGATTCTATCAATCCCTGTAATTTCTCACCTTCTGTTTGCACCAGATGCTCATTTCATCGATTTCTCTCCATTTGTTCTCGCCTTTAACCTCTTCGTCCGCTCCAAACCCTACAGTCGTCTTCATCGCATTCCTGGAGGAATTCCATTTGGTGTTTTCTATCGATAAAATGTAAGTTTTATATACTTTCGTTTGATTATCCGAATTCAAGTTCATCATAATCGAATTCCAGCATTCTGTCCCGTTTCGAATGTTAGTTCAGCAACTCAAATATCGAAAAACCCATATGGAATTCCAGCATTCTGTCCCGACCCTATATAGCTTTTGCACATGTGCAATATGCGTTCTTATATGCCTTTTACGTTTTGCCCCTTTTGCACATGTGCAATATTCAAGAAATTTGAATGAATGCTAGTTTTTGCACCCGTTCACTCATTCCAATCCAGTTTGAACATGTGCAATGTTCAAACTTATACGCCATTTATTTATGATCTTATATGCTTTTTACGTTTGCCATTTTGCACATGTGCAATATTCAAGAAATAGCAATGACTGTTAGGCTTGGCACCTGTTCAGTCATTGCAATCCCTTATTTTCAGTATTTGAATGCCTTTATAGGAGTGTATTAAGACTCTGATGTTTTGCCAATACTTTGAGTAGTGTGAGTTGGAAAATCAGCTTATCATGAATACATGGAAAATGTTTAAATCATAGCAACAAACTTGAAACAAACTTGTTTAAATCAGTTTGAGAATGGAAAATGGAAAATGTTTCAACTACCAAATTTGAAAACAAACTTCTCTAAATCACAGCAACAACACTTCAACATTAACATGTAACATTAAACTAAGTAGTATGTGTCTATCAATGTGGCTGGGAAAGCAGCCCCTTACTGCACATGTTCACTTGACCAATTCTGTTTTTGTATTAAATTGTAGCAGCAGCCCCAAACTGCACATGTTCAATCATTCCAACCCCTTATGGCACATGTTCAATTGAACATGTTCTTTGTTTGTATGTAAAATGTAGCATTAGCCCCTTACTGCACATGTTCAATTTAGCAGTGCTGAGTGTGTAATCAATTATATGATTGTTTACTTATTGCAATTCCATATTTATTGTTTTATATCGCACATGTGTTTTATGGGTAATTCTCTTCTTATTGAACATGTTTTTATCATATTAATATTTATGGATGACAAACTCTTACGAGAGAGAGTCTCTGGTTTTTATGATGTGCCATATTGAGACGTTCAAAGGTTCAACAGTTAGAGAATGGAAGTCCGGTCTATCAACAGAGGGTCCACGTCTGGCCAGGATATTGAATGACTTACGAGTACGTGATCTTGCTAAGATTCTGTTGCACACCATGAACAAGTGAAGAGATGATGTCTTGGAGGAAGCTGATTACCATGATATGTTGAAAAAGTCAGAGAAAGAACGTTTAAAAAGAGTTGCTGAGTTAACATGAGCGTATGGATGCGAACCGGAAGTTGATGGCCAAAATATAGATTCATGATTTATTACTTAACATCAGACACTTAATTTAGAATTATATTATGACGGAACAAATATTTTTTTATTTTTAGGTGGTTTTATTTTCCGGAAATGCAAAAAAAACTTTTAGAATTATAGTATATTTCTACTGTTATATCAATTTTCTTTTGATTAATTTTGCAGTTTTGTCACTGGTTGAATGATAACATTGCACAGGTTGATTATATATGATTTTAATGCATAATTTCAATATATTCTTTATTCGTTTTTAGTAAACTAATCATACTTTTACTGTTTTTGCAAGTACATGCTCATTTGAGTAATAAATAACTTCCAATAATTGTCCAATTATTGCACATGTTATTCTAAGTATTGAACACTGCTATTTAGTGAACAGGTTCACAGCCTAAACAAAGTTTTATGTTATTGCACATGTTCAATATAACACTTAGAACAACATTACACACGTTCAATATGTTATATGGTTGCATTGCCAATTAACATGTTTACCTAAGTACAATTCTGCACACATATATTTGCTACGAATTTTCAGTAATACATATGTTAATTGTGTTTTAATCCATACATATACCATTTCTGCACATGTTCAAAATCTTCAATCAAGGTTTGAAATGCAAATTCCCTTTCGGTTGAACATTTTTACCTTTCTGCACATGTTCAAAATCCCCACTCAAGAATTCAAACCTATATTGAACATGTTCATTTTTTTTTTTTCCATTTTTACCTTTCTGCACATGTTCAAAATCATCAATCAAGGTTTCAAATGCAAATTCCCTTTCTGTTGAACATGTTCAGAGACATTATTTGCATCTTTTCAATAATGGATATGTTAAATGTGTTTTACCAACATATATTCCATTGTTGCATACATTCAAATCAAGAAAACAATGTTATACAAGCAACCATGTTCAGTATCCCAATTTTTTCATTTTTGTTTTCATTTTTACCTTTCTGCACATGTTCAAAATCCTCAATCAAGGTTTCAAATGCAAATTCCCTTTATGTTGAACATGTTCAGAGACATTATTTGCATCTTTTCAATAATGGATATGTTAAATGTGTTTTACCAACATATATTCCATTGCTGCATACATTCAAATCAAGAAAACAATGTTATACAAGCAATGCACGTTGTAATGCACATGTTCAGTATCCCAATTGAACATGTTCAATAATTCTATCACAAATTGAACATGTTCAATATGTCCTACAGAATACAAATATTAAAAGATGCGATCAGGAAGTATGGTTTTAGAAGATGCGATCATGGAGGAGACGTTTTTATGAAGACTCGATCATGGAGGGGGTTATAAGGAAGGTGCGTATCATATCCCTGAAATTAAGGGATTTATGCAATCTATGATTATCACCTTTTATTTTGAATAAATCAAAATTGTCTATAATACCCTTTTGTACTTGTAACCAAACATTATCGGACTCCGGTTCCCCAGTCTAACATGGTACCTCATAGATCTCGACCCTATATATATATATATATATATATATATATATATATATATATATATATATATATATATATATATATATATTCATAAACATAATCGCATTTTCTCTAAAAATGAATGCGTACATTCTTCGTAAACATAAAAATAAAGATAAAATGGACATGAACATGAACAATAATGTACTAGTGCATAGGGGTGTGCAAAACAAAAGAACCTGAATAACCCACCCGAACCGGACCTTAATCAGGTAAATGGGTCGGGTTATTCAGTTTTCGGGTTACATATTCGATTTAAATGGTACACGAATAAGTAATTCGATTCGGTTTATGGGTAGGATTCATGTTGAAAGAGTGTGTTATGTATAGGGTATATATGGTGTTTATTTTGTCTATCGGTAGAAAACAAATGGTGCAAAGTAAGAAAGAGAGAGGTTGTACGTTGCAATTTGTGGTTTATGGTATTGCTCCCTTGAGCAAATTGTACAAATTACACGATTGGTGAAGGGTGAGAAGTTTGAGATAAGTAGGAACGATGACGTAGAGAAAGAAGATATATGAATTATTTCTAAAAATATCCTAAATTGGAATATAAATTATTGCATCAAGATGTTATTACATTACCAAGTCATTAAAATTCCTTAATTAACTTCCAAAAGTGTTAAACTACCACGCCTCATAAGAGTCTGTTTGGCAGAAACTAGCCTGAAACTCGAGCTTGTGGTAGTTGGAGGCGAAGCTTGTGGGAGCCGAAACATTTATTAATACACATGGTTAGTAAAATTACTGAAGTTGGGCTGAAAAATATAAAATGTCATAAAAGTACATATAAATAAACCAAATAGAAACATAATTGATTAAGATTATTTTGGTCATTTTATTTTTTATTATACCAAGCTACTTCTAAAAGTTATTTGAATTAGCTTATGGTTTTAATAAGCTTCTAGAAAAAAAAGTCAAAGATAAAAAAGTGACTAGTTTTTCGGGTTAAAAAAAAAAATATTTATTGCAAATATGATGAGATGGCATATTGAATCATAGTTTGCCAATGGAACACTTTACTAACTCATTATAAACATTCTGGAATCAAAATTATCAAAAACAAGCTAATTAATCCTAATTGCAGATATATAAAGGTTCAATGGAGAACTTCCATGCATCGAATAATATCGAAGAACCTACATGCACCACCACAAATGCATTACAATTCTCGCGTGATGCATCATTATTTCTACGTCATGCATCAAATTCCGGCGTGATGCATCGACTTCCTGCTTGATGTATTAAGATTTTTGCAGTATGCATCACCTGATCTGATGACTATAAAATGGTTCCCCGGTTTTCTGATACGTATAGGTTCTCCATTAAACTCGCCATTGTATATATATTTTTGAATAAACAAAAGAGGTTCACCATATAAGGCATGCCATTGCGTTCAGGCATTTAATTCTTTCCTTACATTTGTATTCATTTCAAACCCCTCCCTTTTCAATAGTTCAACTCCTAATAATTAATGCAATTTTTATGGTTTCCAAATCCTTTTTTTTAACCCAAAAAATATTCAATCCTACATTTAGATTATACTGAAATATTAAGTATTAACTATTGCTATTTACTTAATTAATAATGTAATTATTTTCAAACCAGTTTATTGTTTATCAGTTTGCATATTACGTGGTCTTTGGGATTGAGTTTTGAACATATTTTTTTTGCTTAATAACTTAGATAAGCTAAAAAAATGTTTTAGCAAGTAAAGAGAGAAAAAAAAAATGTTTGTTTTTGTATTTTTATGGGATGGTATGAGACAAGTCAATATCAAATAGATAGTGAGATGCTTTTATGAAATATAGAAGGGGAAAAAAAAGGAGAACAAATGCTATGCATTTAACTGAAAACGGTTATGTTTGTTTTTTTTAAGACGTCAATGTCTTCGGTCTGCAGATTTATCTATTGAGATGAACTAAAAGTCTGCAAGAAGACTGTCTGTTTTTTTAATAGGAAAAGATGTGGGCAGAAGTTCCAATATGCGGATAGAGTCACAGAGCTTCGAAGTGAAGAAACGATGCAGGCAGAAGTTCGAAGACGTCCTCGAGTACTTCACCTCTTTTTGCGTTTGCGAACCCATAAGTGTAAGAGCTTCAAAAATCTTCGGGCTCCATTAAAATATTAAAGTTTGGTGATTTGACGTTTGCTTTTGCTTTTTTTCATTTTTGTACACTTCTTTTTGTTATTGTTTTCAAGTTTTTTTTTAATATAGTTAACTGAATTTCTTGAGACTTTAGGAGTTTAGGTGCCGTTTGGTTTGAAGGATTTCAACAACTCATTTGGGATTTGGATTTAGAAATCTTCCTATGTCATGTTTGGATAAAAATTAAAAGATAGAATTTTGCTTCATTTAGAATTTCATATTCTTCACTTCTCCTCATTTCATAATCCACACATCCTCCTAATTATTTTAAAATACTATCATTTTAAAATTCATCATTTTAAATTTATGCAATCCATTTGTAACTTACGAATTGCTGATGTCTGTCCATCCATATTATTTGCCTTAAACAACTCTGAAAATTAGCTAGGGAAAACATATTACATTGCCAAAAAATATAAAATAAAATTTAGAGTGAATTACACAACTGGTCCCTATAGTATATGTAAAATTCTGAATTTGGGCTCTCAAACGTACTAATTACCCAGGTGGTCCCAGAAATGACATTTTATAATGTTTTGGTCCTTTGATCTAACTTTCGTTACCCTTTTAGAATTATTTTTGTCTTTTTTGCTTCTATGGACCATTTGACCAATAAACTTTTGATTTTTAATTTTAATTATTAATTATTATTTATTAAATTAAAATCAAACAATTAATTATCATGAAGAACATCAACCATATTGTTCTTCAAATTTGACCAGCTCCATGTAGTCTCCAACCAACTCCTTCTCTGCCATCAATCATTACAAAACATGTTCATCAACGGATGAAGAAACTCACAAAATCTAAATCAAACCTGGATTTCAAACCCAGATTCATGAAAACAAATTAAAATCAAAACTATTTGATGAATCAAAATCACAATGGACGAACAAACCCAAATCGTAAACCCATATCAAAATCAATATAAATTACCTAAATTATGATACTGAGATATGAATATATGATAATCGAACAAGACAAAACCAAAACCAAAACCAAATCCAGATTTTGGTTAAACAAGAATCTTAACAATGGAATACAAAATATCATTCGAACATTAGCGAAAAAGAACCCACAAACATCACCATTTTTCAAATCCAAAATCATGCAAAGCTGAAACCAAATTTGAAACTTCTGTGATGGTCGTCTAAATCCTTCAACAGGTCCAGGTCATCAAATCAAGCCTATAAAGGACTAACGAAATGTGCTACAAATCGTTCAAAAGCAAAACAAAATCGTTCAAACACTACTACAATTGAAGGTGCAAATGAGCGATACTCGAGCTCAACTCAGTAAAAGCTAGAAAAAAGCTTGAGTTAAACAAGTCGGAGCTGATCTCGAGCCTAAATGTGATCTCATTTAATAAACGAGCTCGAGCCCGAGTTTCAAACATCGAGCTTGTGAGTCTAAACAAGCTTAAACGAGCCCATATATAAATATAATTTATCTTGCAGTTTACACCACTAACTACAATCAAAGCATCTAATTATCTTGCAGTTTAATCCACATTAGCGTTTCTAGGTTTGCAATGACCATCAGAGGTGTAAAGTCATCTTCTTCGAAGCTTGAAACATCAGTACCAGAGATGATTTGGTCTTACTCTCTAAGCGTTACCAGGATCTCAAAACCCCTGAATCATAGCTTCCCCAGTATCACAAAACCCTTGAATCGTCTTTGCCGATTGTGTGGCGCAATGCTGGTGGCACCAATTGTGATGATAGGGGAGAAGATAGATGGAGGTGGGTGGGCTCTTGATCGGCTAATCGACGAGAAGGGGAAGGATTACTTGTTGGAGTCGATGAAAAGGTAGGATTCAAGGCTAAAGTTCTTTTAGACATTTATTTGTTTTTTCTGTTTGGTATAATAATACAATAACAATATAATAAATATTAAAAGAAATTCAAATAATAAAACTTTATTAAATAATTTCAGATACCATCTGTGTAACAAGTTCGTTTAAGAAATCAAATCTATAATTTTACATATACCACAAAGACCATTTATGTAATTTACTCTAAAATCTAGTAACAATAAGTTCTTGACTTAGCAGTATTCAAGTTGTGTCTAAAATCAACATTAGTTAGCTAGTAACTAAACTTTATAAGATAACCAATATGTTCTTGATTTGAGCAGTATTCAACTTGTGTGTAAAATACTAAAATGCCCCTGTAATTGAAAATTCAAGAAGCGGTAGTGGGGTACTACTACTACTATGTTTAGATGTGTGATTTTGTCATCCTAGCAAAACTTATATTTCTTTATAATGAATATTACTAATCATTTATCTACCTTTAAATCTTCAACAGTGAAAACAAAGCCATGCACCATAAATGAAGAAAGCACAACACATGTTCCCCAGTCAACTCAATCTTATAAATACATATATCATGTCTTTTGTGTCTTAAAAGAAATGACCACACATGTTCCCTCCCTTGCCTATTTTCTTTAATCTTTTCTTCCTTTTTACCCTAATTTTATATCATTTTATTGGTGTAATGTATTCATGTTTCTATTGATATTGATGGAAGAACCATAAGCAAGTTAGTTCCGCATTTCTAACTAAGGGCATGTTTGTTTACCTATTAATGGAATCATTAAGAGGTTATTTACCTTTGAATGACTTCTTAATGATTCCATTAAGAAGTAAACAAACACCCCCTAAGGCAATGTTTATCATATACATAGCATTTACCTTGATTCGTTCGATGGCCCAAAGCAGGTAACATAACTTCCCTGTAAATTCTGTCAAAAATGATATGAATAAAATGTCATTACTTCAAAAACACAACAATCAAGAGTTCCAATCAATATATATAACCGGTACAATTGAGATCTCATTTTATGTACTAATTTATCATCCTATGTCCAAACTGTCATTTATCCTGGTATTATGTAGAATGCCCGAATGGGAAAGAATGTGCAGACTAAGTGTTATTGTATATAGGATATTCCCTCTTCACAGGCTCAAGGATTTCCGGAATTGAAGGACCCACAAGGCTAATTGCATTACGAAAAATTGAGCTTCTAATGAGATCTCTTCCAACCAGATGCTTATCAGGCTAAATAAGGACATGGCATGTGATAACTTCTCCTCAATAACTGCCTCAGTTGAAACTCTGCCAATGATCAAGAACGACTCGAGAGAAGGTCTCTGCAACTGTTAAAGAAAAAATAAAGCCAAACATCAGTTGTGATAATGGGCTGTTTCATTTTTAAAATTTAAGAGCACATGAGAAGACAATATTTGACACTGAGTTAAAATCATTTACAAAAAAGCATGTGCTTTTTTATAAAAATATGGAAGACATTGTACCAATGCGTTGTTGACTGAACGTAAGCAATCGTTTGTTTTCATCATTAGAAGGATAACACGAGGCAGTCTATGTAGAAGCTCTGTGACTTGTGAAAAATATTCAGGGCCATATATCTGCAGTAACAATTATATTGCATAACATAATAAATTCCCAAGTGCATTAAAGGGCTGGATGGTGCACCCCTTATGATGAAGTAGAATCTGATTTGAAAACACCAGCTTTTAAATTTTTGATAGCCGATTCTCACCTGAAGATCTGATTGATCGTGTATGACCAAATGATCAACAGCCGGATCAATAACTCTCTCCCATGGTCTCATAGTAAGAATGCTTGTAAAAAATGTATACATGTCCTCTCCAGCACCGAATTTCATGCAATTTTCCTTGATTGAATTGGCATCAGCCAGTACCAGAGCCTGTAAAAGAAGTCTCATCTCAGAATTTTCTTTGATGTTTGCAACTTTTTTCAATCCTCTCCGAGAAGCTCTTTTCCATTCTCTAAAGAACGCCCAAGAAAATAAAAAAGTAAAAACTACATGAAATAAAAGGAGCCACAGATTCAAGCAACATGCACCTTCCAGAGTGCAGCATAGTTGGTCCTCGTGTAAGTGTCAAGCTCTTTGTAGAGACCATGGTCAAGGAGTACCAATTGTGGTTTACGTCTTCCTTCACACAGAAAATAAAAACCACATCAAAACCAATTTAATAAGAACAATATGATTAATCGATAAAATTGCCACTGCAGGCGAAAAGAAACATGGATGGGACAAGTAGTTATATACCCATGTAACTTTCGGTCGAAACTAATAACATAAATTAATATTTAATAATGATGATGAGCAAAATGGAAACTTCAACATAAAAACTTCCCAGAAGAATACCTCACGAGTTTTAAGGACAACCTGGAAAGGAAATTGCCACAATTTTAATTAGGCCCAGGCATACTATATTTTAGGATTGTAATAGGTCAATAGCATACTCAGTTACCCACACAAAAAAAGGGTTGTAGGAAACAAAAAAACCAAAGCCAAATGAAATAGTGGAAATCTTCAGTACTTGCATAAATATGATAGCAATTTTATTATATCACTGTTTGCCGAAACTTATCAACTTAGTGCTTTATAGAACCTATATTGCATAAACTAGCCAATACTACAATGACTTGGATTTCCGGTACAATTATTCCAATTTGAAAAATCAGGCATATGGCGAGTTAGTGAGTTACCAAAAATGCTACTTCTGCCCGAAGGCAAAGCACGAACTAGCAAGTTTGCAGCATGTGGATCACAGTGCACAAATCCATGTTTGAACATCATTTCAGCAAAAGTTTGACTAACCTGCATTGGGTCAAACCAACTGTTACAAACATTTAACAACTATGCAGCATGAAACTTAAAATACATAATAGAAAAGTACATGAAATCAAGAAGTCATTTGACTTGTCAAATCATTGTACTTGCCTTTTTTATGTAATCAGACCATTGTTATTATGATTTGTGAAAATGTAACAACGGAAGTGCCATGTATGATGGTTTTTTCTTGAAATTATTAGTTGGCAATAAGAAGCCAAGTATCATGGTTCAAAAAAGTAGTCATGTGAAGACTGGGCAAAGCAAATCAAAGTCAATGAAAGCCGAGACTTTAATTTCTTTAGTCTAGATTTCATACGTCTCGAGTTCACTGGAGGACAACATAAAGGACTTACTAATTTTGAAATGTCATGTGGTCGAATTCCAAGCTTTTGGATGCTCTTTAAATCATTCACTTGTGGACCTTCTATGAACTCCATGGTCAACAATTTCGAGGTACTTAGACTCCAATAGATTGTAGGGGCATAAACATAGTCTGCAATATGAGGAGATAACCTTCGAAAGTTATCCATACATTTTACGTTGTTCTTGGCCTCAATTAAGAAATCTAGCTCCTGATGACCATCATTATAACTTATTAATAATAAAGTTAGAAATGAACACGTATGAATGCACATACATAGCAAAAAAAGATGTTGCAAATCAGAATCAACATCCAGCTACAGACTACAACAGGACGAAATTATCTTTTAGCACTTGCAGCACACATTAGTAGGTAGATGCTAGTGAAGAATTCAAGGTGTGATCTATAAATTTAAAAAAACCATAAAAGAAAATTATCTAAAGATCCACGATTGGCATATGCTTATACACTAATATTCTATCCTTCTTATAATGTAGATCCACCGTCCTGACATATAAAGAAGCAAACTTAAGGTATTGGTTGTCAAAATTTTCAAATCTAACCTTGGGTGAAGTTTCACGTACTTCATCTACCAACCACCTACATAAAAACCAATTATATTTCAAGTCATATGCAAAGAGCAAAAAAAGAATGCAAGTCATGACATAAATATCAGATGGTCAAGCCCTAAAACTTCAAGTTCCATGGTTCATGCAGAATTGTGCAAAGATGTAAACTTAATATGTAAGCATAAGCATGTGTGACGACCTCAAAGCATTCTTTAATTTCGTACATCATATGAACTATTCATAATACAAAGGAACCTACACATGAAGATTATAGCTATAGCAAAAGAATCTTGAAAAGTCATTAGACAGTAAGACAAACATACAAACCTGTAATCAAACGAAGGAAAGAAGCGGTGCAAAGTGTTCACAATCAATTCTACTGTGGCAAAATCAGCAGCTGCAGTATCTGTCATGTGTGTATGCTGTACCTGGAACAGGGCGTGATCTTGATATTTATCAAATAGCATAATACTGATTACTGACATACTGTTTTTTCATAATAATAATAATAAAATAAATACAGAAGAATTAGAGCATTAATTTTATAAGAGTTTGATACCTTCACAGCAACTTTCTGCCCCTCATGCGTACGAGCAACATGAACTTGTGCAAGGGAAGCACTTGCAATTGGAACAGGATCAAACTCATCAAATATCTGTGTAAGAAAAGGCTCGAGTCAGTTTCACTACTCAAAAATGGGAAATAATATCTGTTGGACCTTTGAATAGTCAAGTAAATTAAGTTATGCTCATGAACTTTCATAAGAATTTTTTATCTTGCCATTGTACTTCATGTTCCACCCAATGTGTGTTCAAAAACAGTTACTTGACCAGTTTGCCTTCATAAGAATGATATTATGTCAGTGTTCGTTAAAAGTGAATCTATCTGTAAATACAAGTTTTTGGCCTGAGAGGTAGACGTCTAGACGACCATGCAAATGATAATCAAAACATAAGAACAGATCAAAGATAAAATCAACAATACAAGGGCTAGAAACACATTTTCCCCTGAAAATATCTAGGAGGGCATATATAATGAGAAACTTAAGACGGGCAATACAAATTATGACCTCCATTCAAGATCAAAGCAGACATGAAAAAAGATGTGATATATGGTAAGTACCTGTTCAGGTGTTCCACCAAGCTCTTTCTTCACAACTTGGCACACTTGATCATAGGTTGAAGTCGGACATCTATTCAACATTGACTCTCTCATTGTCTTGGCGTACTCTAGTGGTACCAAGTATTCCTGCATTAGAAATTAGAAAATAGTAATTAGCCCAACGAAAGATGACTTCTTTATCCAACTCATCATGCATCATAGCAGTTCATTCTTGAAATCACAAACTAAGGGGGCATTTGGTACGGTAGAGCTTCAAGCTTTATTTATCATGTGATGAGAAGCTAAATTCTCAATGCAAGCGAACAGAGAATTAAGTTTAGCATAAAATTCAAATCTCTACTTTCTTTGCAAAAATTGAGAGAATAAAAAACATGGAAAGGAATGAAATTATAGTTTTCCTTTCATCATCTAAGTCAATCATTATCCCTGTGCAACTATCATTAGCTAAAAAAATATTGTTAAACTTAAACGATTTCATTCCTTACAATTCCACCGTAACAAACGCTCCCTAAGTTTCTTGAAATCCACAAGGAGTATCAATGGAAATGGCCACGTTCATACCAGTTGACCAACATGTTGACCAAGCTTGATATAAATGCCACCATTTTTGAAACATAGCCCTTCAAGCCTACGTGCGTTCCTGGTGTGAAGTTCATGCTTAACTCTTGCCCTCTCATCACTATCTTCTGGCAGGCCCAGTAGTGAATACTCGTAATCTAAAATCATACCAAAATTATCTTTGCTTAGAATCAGTTCAGTCGGAAGATTATTAAGGCCAGTTACATTGAACACAATATCTCGTATATGTAACATCACTGTTCATTCATTGACATGAACAATGCTCCTACGATCCCAAATAGGTTAAGTTTGAATCCCCCTCAAAGTAGTATCACAACAACTAACAAATCCAAAAAAAGAGTTCGTACTTCAAAATTGTAAAACTAAAAAACTTCAAATGAATTAGATGTAAAAGTACCGAAGGCAATGGTAGCAGCGGTGACTGAGAGACGAAAGAGGCGGAGAGGGACGATGGTGCAGAGTTTGAGAGATGTGGCAGGATCGTCGGAATTAGCAATTGTAGCGGCACCAACTCCGCAGCCCAAGGCGGTGGCAGCAAAGGCAAGCTTCCATTTAGAACGCGAAAGAGAACGCAGCAGCACCACCATGTTTGTGAATTGTGAGGCAGTAAGAGAAGAGATGTAAGGGTGGTTTTGGCTGTTCTTCGAGGGTAAATAGGCTTCTTATATTATTAAGAAGGATAACAGGTGAAGAGAAACAAAAGGGTATGAAGAATTTGTCCTTAAACTTTTGGGAATCGATTGAACCAACGCCATATGAATGATCAGAATCAAGAAGTAGCGGGAACACCCATAAAAATAACTTCTTTCGGAACAATAACTAGGGTTGTTCTCATTGTCTTTTTCCTTCTTTTAACTTCTTCTACCTATCTAAGTTATATTTAGAGTGTAACACGGATGGTCACATTGTTTGATATTTTTTGCGGTTTTGGATCCTAAAACTTTGAAATTACACGGATAGTCCTTGAAATGGGATTTTCTCACGCAAATGGTCCTTGTATTTCACGGCCGTCTACTTTGCGGTTTATCTAACCTGTCAAGCGAGGGTCAAACCGTCAATTCATAGTCTTAAGATAATAACAGTTCAACGTTCGTTCATACATTCAATGTTCATACCCAGTCAGTGAAGCTCATTCCAAAATAGGATGCTCGACGATGGTGATGTGCGGATGTGGAAGGATGGCTGTTATACGAACATCATGGAGTCAACGTAATCATGGTCGTTATTTTTGGGGTTGTCCGAATATGGCAAAATGTATTATTATCTGTGGGTTTTCGTAAATGGTTGTTATATTGTTGATTACACTGCAACTTATGCAAATTTTTGTTATATAGTACTCCGACTACAGCTTCGTTGAGTGAGTGGATCCACCAATGTGTCATCAATCAACTAAAATTATACTAGGTCTCTTGAGATCCAAGAACAATGTCGAAGTTCTGTACTATCAAGCCTGCAACAAAGCCAGAATGCTAAAGAAGTGGTTGTTCATTAGTTGGATTATGTTTGCTACTTATCTTGCTATTATGTAATGTTATCTAGTAAATGGAAAAGGCTGTAATGCCTAATTTTGATGATGTAAAGGCTTAAATGCCTAATAAGCTTAAATGCCTTATTTGATGATGTATAGGCTTTAATGTCTTCTTTGATATCAATGAATTGCCTGCTTTTGTTATTAATGGAATGCTTATTTTGATATGTAAATGACAGAATGTATACATGACAATGTCTTATTTTGATACGTAGAGTTGCATAAAAAGACAGAGCTCTACCTGGCAAAATGCCTTATTCAATGTATAAAAGGCAAGGATACTTAAATTAGATGGTAATTTTTTATAAAAGACCATAGCATCATAAAATGGCAGAATGCCTTACATAAGCATCAAAATAGTTGCAGCACATACATCCAGTGCATTGAATGTTTACAAAACTTAAGAAAATATGTTCTAATACATATGTGGTCTTAAAGGAACATAATCAAGTCACATTGCAGCTTGACCTCTAGCTTGAGCAGTAGATGCACCTTGCCCTCCATCTTGACCTTCAACTCCAGTTTGAGCTCCAACTTGAGCAGCAGCTTCACCTTGACCTTTGCATGATCTAAATTTATGACCTTCCTTGTGACATTTTGTGCATGTAACTGTCTTTAATAATCTTGACAGTTTCCCCCTTCTTATCATTGTTGCACCAGCCTGTTGATTGTCTCCTTCGTCAGTTGCTTTCTTTCTCTTCTTTGATGGCTTTCCCACTTATGTGTGGTGCCTAGGTGCAACCAAAGTTGTTGGACATGGAGACTTAGGCCACATACCCTGCCTTTTATAGGATCAATCTTGTAAGAATAAACTTGTTTCCATGTGTCAAGTCTATAGAGCTGATGAACCCAAGTTTCTGGTATACCAACATTTTGGCCATTGACATTCATGTTCCAAATTGATGCCACAACATGCTTATAAGGAATGCCAGTAAGCTCCCACCTCCTACAACTGCATACTCTGTATTTGACATCAACAACACATTGATCTGACCATGGCCCTGTAACCTGATATTTTTCCCCTCCATTCCATACTACAATGTAGTCAGCAGCTTCCTTCTTTATTGACTCAAAGATCTTTGTTGTTGTTGGTGTAAGTGGCCCATCAGACTTTTCTATCAATTTCTGAACATTGACTATTCTTTTCATCAAATACTCCTTAATATACTCTAGAGCAGTTACAATGGGCTTCTTCCTACCATTCACTAACTTGATATTGAAAACCTCACACATGTTGTTTAACAACACATCAGACAAAGCTCTACCTGGTAATTGTATAAACCACAAAACAGTAAGCAACACTGAGTTTGTTTCTACTTAAGATTCAAACATCTATGTAAGTTATGGTTTACCTGTAAAATGAGATCTGCTCCAATGATGAGATGGAATATGCTTTAACAGTCATAAGTCTCCTTAAAGTCTTTCAAATCAGCCATGCACTTCTCAAATTGATGCACTGTACAAGCAGATGCACACTTCCATAGATGATCTTTATATGCCCTACCTTTCCATGATTTTTTCATATTCTCGTGGATGTGCCTTAAGCAAAACCTATGCTCAGCACATGGAAATGCCTTTTGCAAGTGCTGGAATAAGACCCTGCAATGTAAATAAGACATCATAGAAAAACACAAATATGTATAAACCAAGTGTTGGAATGAGACCATGCAATGTAAATATAATTGATACCTTTTGTCTGTCGGTGATGAAAGTGAAGTTAGAATTAGGAACCAAATCGAGATCATCACCCAAACACTTTAGAAACCAAGTCCAACTGTTTGTTGAATCTGCCTCAACAATTGCATAAGCCAATGGGTATCTGCCATTGTTAGGGTCCAAACTCACCACAGTCAACAACTGTCCTGGGAAAGTGCCTTTCATAAAAGCCCCATCTAAACCTAACAGTTCCATCTGACATGTTTTGAACCCTTGTTTCAAAGCTCCAATACATATGTAAATTCTCCTGAATACTATAGTAGGAGATGCAGGGTTTGGTTGTGGAAGAACATCAACCTTCATTGTAGTACCTGAGTTTGTACTCTGGAGTTGCTCAATATAGTCTCTTAACAGGGTATATTGCTCGTTGTAATCTCCCCTCAACTGCCTAAATGCTTCCAGCTTTGCCCTAAATGCCTGCATCTGAGAGACACTAACTCGTACTTTTTTTTTTTTTGCATCTGATCTTGAATTACCCTAATTGGGATCTCTGGATTTGATTGTACTTGGTCCATGATATGGTGTGAAAGGAAGCCAGAGGTGCAAGCTTTTATTTTCCTAGACTGGGGGCAAGTATGATGATCAACGAAGGTTTTCACCATCCAAGTTTCTGTTTTTGATACCTTGGATACGTGCAAAACCCAAGGGCATTTGTTTTCATGTAGAATTCCTTTTTTACCCTTGTCCTTTTTTTGACTTTGAGAAATTTGACCATGTGTTTGAGTTCTTACTCCACAATCCTCATTAAAAGTTGGTATTGTACCCACACATATAGTCCTGACCCTTACTTTGTCATTCTTCACAAGGTTTAACTCCCTCCTAGTCTCAATTGAGAGCAACTTAACTTCTTCTTTCACCTCATTTGATGATCCAAATGTTTGGCCAACATAGAAATTATGCTTTATCATCTACCCTTCTTTCTGTTCATGTTGCTTTCTTAACTGTTTTAGAAGTTTCTTCCTTTTCTTGTCAACTACAGAATCATCTTCATCAAATGCACTGTCAAAGCTGTCATTGTTTACAACCTCTATGTCATCAAGGTCTACCATGGGCTCATTTAGAATGCCCAAGACATCTGCATCTCTGTCCACATGTGATAGGAAATCTCTCATATCTACCTCTACTTCATCTACAATATTATCTTCATCAACCATGAAATCACTATCCTCTTCTGCATCTCTGTTCATTGATTGCCTATCAAAGTCATCTTCACCAGTATTGTAGGGAATTCCAAACAGTTGATCAATATATTAAAAAGTCATATCAAAGTCGTTCAAGTTAAAGTCATGTGTTGTACCTTCTACACTAGACATTGGAAGTTGTTCATTACCTTCTTCATGCTCTAAACTCATGTCGTTCAAGTTAAAGTCATGTGTTGTACCTTCCTGTTGTTTTACATGACTTGACTGTACCACCAACATAAGCCCTATTAGGGAACTTTGTAAATATTCCACCATGATGAAGCTTAATCGAAAAAAAAAGAAGATTTTCCATCTGTAATACAAAAGAAAAACAGGGTAAACTAAGACATCATTAACGTATTCCCATTCTGAAATGTTGAAATACTCATTAACAAGAATAAAAACCTAATATTAAGAACACATTCACGAATGTTACACCTTTACAGTCGATCGACTCATACAAATGTTTATGGAAACTGAAAACGTACCATACAGAGCTTGAAGGTCGATATCATAGTTGCCTCTTCGCATTCGCCTCATTGCTTTCAACCCCTGTGATCACCTTCGCTCCTCCACAAATGACTTCGCTTCGCTTTGTCGTATTTTAGAGATGGGAAAGTCACAGTATTCAACCCACTATAATACGTTGAAAATGGAGGGAATACATGAAGGTCAACTGTTAGACAAAGATGATCAGTGCAATCGTCGAAGGTATGGAAGGAAATTACGCAAATATCCTCATGTAAACGGAGAAGTAGACGACCGTGAAATACAGGGACCATTTGCGTGAGAAAATCCCATTTCAGGGACCATCCGTGTAATTTCGAAGTTTTAGGGACCAAAACCACAAAAAGTGCCAAACTATACAGACCATCCGTGTAATTTACTCTAATAATAATTAAGGAAATTTATGCAAAAAATCAACGTACTTTTTGATATCTTTCGATTAAGTCCATGTACCCAAAACGTTTCCATAAAAGTCCTTCAACTTGAAATTTTTAACGAACTGTGTTGTTTTATGAAAATTTTCATTTTTCATAACATTTTGTTAAGTTAAAGGACTTTTATGCAAACATTTTATGTGTAATGATTTTTACGAATATACATTTTTAGTTTGAGAGACTTTTGTGGAAACATTTTTGTTACAATGACTTATTCGAAAAATGCTGAAAGTACGTCGGTCTCTTACATAATTTTCCCTAATAATTATAACTATTTTTTTAGATTAAAAAATTGGAAAAAAATAAAATCAAGGTTTATTATAAGTGTAATATATTTACTTCACGTGACAATGTTGCCTAAAATTACAGAATATGATTTCCATCTTTCGGATGATATTTGGCTTGTAGCAAATATGTACAACCGTTTAAAATCGGACTGAACCAACAGTCCTAGAATTAAAACCACAAACGTGATTGAAGTATATCGATTTGGTTTTAATCTGGTTTGATTTTTTTAAATTTTTACAATGAATAGAAGTAATATCGGATCGAACCGAAAAATTTTTTTTTATGAATATTGTCTGTCGAAAAACAAACCGTATACAACTGGGTCGGTTTAAAAGGCACATGGTCGTCTCATAGATTTTGGAGGCCATTTGTTTTTAATTACAACATAGATCCTTAAATAGTTTAAATAGTAAATTGATCATTTTGAGACTCAACTTTAGTAGGTAAGTGGAGTTTTTGAATACCGAAAAAAAACTTATTAGTGATATATTATAATAAATAATACGAATCAAATTGAATTTGACATGAATTCCATTTTAATGCACTGATACACAATGTATACATGTAAAATACAAAAATAAAAAATAAAAAATTATTGGTCTGAATTTAGATACTTATTATAACCATAAGACTCTACGAAATTGGGAACCCTGTGCAGTTGAACGTTTTGCACACCGTAAAAGATGCCCCCGACAAGGGACGATTAAAAAGGAAAAAAGAAAAAGACACTTCATGGTAAAAAAAAAATTTACGTTGTTATTCGCTTCTTTCTAGCTTCTGCAAGACTGCAACTGATACCGGTCTGTATGACGAAGGTGGCAAGGAGGTTACTACATGGCGGTTTTTATAAAGGACGCTAACTGTGTGAAAGGTTTCAGGAAAGCAAGGTCCGTGACCGGTGAAGCTGAGATGAGGGGAAGTTTGCAGTCTGACAGATGGGGTGTAGGAGAAGGAAGGATGATAGAAGTGGTCAAGTGGGACCACCTTTTACAGACTTTAAATCAGTAGAAGAAGGAAAAGAATATCACATTACGTTATAAAGAGTAAATTACACGGATGATCCCTGTGGTTTGGCACTTTTTGCGGATTTGGTCCCTAAAACTTTGAAATTACACGGATGGTCCCTGAAATGGGATTTTCTCATGCAAATGGTCCTTGTATTTCATGGTCGTCTACTTTGCGGTTTATTTAACCTGTCAAGCGAGGGTAAAATCGTCAAATCATTTTCTTCCTATAATAACAACTCAACGTTCGTTCATACACTCAACGTTCATACCCAGTCAGTGAAGCTCATTTCCAAAATAGGAAGCTCGACGATGGTGATGTGCGGATGTGGAAGGATGACTGTTATACGAACATCATGGAGTCAATGTAATCCTGGTCGTCGTTTTTGGGGTTGTCCGAATATGGTAAAATGTATTATTATCTGTGGGTTTTCATAAATGGTTGTTATATTGTTGATTACACTGCAGCCGATGGAAATTTTTGCTATATAGTACTCCAACTGCAGCTTCGTTGGGTGGGTGGATCCACCAATGTGTCCTCGATCAACTGAAATCATACTAGGTTTCTTGATATCCAAGAACAATGTCGAAGTTCTTACCATCAAGCTTGCAACGAAGCCAAAATGCTAAAGAAGTGGTTGTTCATTAGTTGGGTTATGTTTGCTATTTATCTTGCTATTATGTATTATAGTAGTATATCTACTAGTTTGTTAACCCATGTATTACATGGGTATATTTTATGAATGGTTATTATCTTAAAACATATATAACTATTAAAACTATTATTATAAAGACATCAAAAACATATTAATAATGAAATAATATAATTTGATTTACAATTGTTATTGAATTAATATAAATATGCAATTGAAAATGATGATATTAAATCAAACAAAAGTAGCCTTTGAAAAATTCAGTGTATTTATTCACGTTCTCTTAGTCTAATATAATTGGTTAATTTAATAAAAAAAATGAACGTGAAAAAATTATTATGTAATTTTATGACGATACGTGATGATAAAAACTTTTTATTAATATACATAGATATAAATATATATTTCAATTGTAAGATATTTCATCAAGAAATTATTGTTAATATAATTAATTTTGTTGATTAATTGAGTCTCATAAATTAGGAAACAAATTTTGTTACTTTTTATTGAATTAAATTTATTATAGTCATGTTTTAAATTAGGAAAAAGAGCGGGAAAACGAAAAAAATAATCACTTTAGAAAGTGACACGTGTCAAAAATTGTTTTCGTTTATTAATATATATAGATATAGATTATGTAATGTAGTAGTATTCACAAATGTTAAACCTTTAAAGTCGATCAACTCATACAAATGTTAATGGATACTGAAAACGTACCATACAGAGCTTGAAGGTCGATATCATAGTTGCCTCTTCGCATTCGCCTCATTGCTTTCAACCCCTATGATCACCTTCGCTCCTCCACAAATGACTTCGCTTCACTTTGTCGTATTTTAGAGATGGGAAATTCACAGGTATTCAACCCACTGTAATATGATGAAAATGGAGGGAATGGATGAAGGTCAACTGTTAGAAGGGATGATCAGCGCAAACGTCGAAGGTATGGAAGGAAATTACGCAAATATCCTCATGTAAACGGAGAAGTAGACGTCCGTGAAATACAGGTGCCATTTGCATGGGAAAATCCCATTTCAGGGACCATCCGTGTAATTTCAAAGTTTTAGGGACCAAAACCGCTAAAAGTGCCAAACCACAAGGACCATCCGTGTAATTTACTCTAATAATAATTAGGGACCATCCATGCCAAAGCTTTGTCCTCGTATAGGGTTCGACTTTGACCAGTCGTATTCTTTTCTTTTTTTTTTTTGCTTTCCTTTTTAGATACCTCATATTAGGTTTTGGGAATGGTTTCGGGATCCATATCACGTTGGATTTTCAATTCGGGTTGGCAGTGGGGTTCGCATTGAACGTATCGGGTTGTGCTTCTGGAAACAGGTCAAAATGAGTAACATCCATCAAGGAATCCATTGGGAGGAAGTTTAGTCCAGTAGGTGTAACTGGAAAAACCATCGATCATGTGTGTTGTGAAACACCCACGTAATTCAAAAACCCGATTGATGAGTAATTGGTGTGTCCATTCGTGGCAAAATCGGCCAATAACCTTGGGACGTCGAAGATGGAGTGCGTAGATCGTTTAGAGAACCGGATTTCATTGTGATAGTATTTTTTGGTGTGGTAATTTCTTTTAGAGAAATTTATAGTGTGGGGGATTTTTGAATGTGGAAAGTGTTTGTGTAAATTGTGTGTGTGTGTGTCTATATATGTATATAAAGTGTGTGTGTGTGTGTGTGTTCAATGGTAAAGAGGAGGGGGCTCGGCATTTGGTTATCAAGGCCATCAATGTTGTGGCGCTTCCTGAGGCGGGGGGTGAGGGTGTTTGCCGAATGGCAGCCCCGTTTTCGAGCCACTGTGCTGGGCCTAAGTGAGTTTGGACTGGTAATCATATGTTTATCTTATTCTTTAAAATTGCTTAAATTAGATATATTTTAATTTACCATTACCTTTCATATGTTATCATCCTCACAGATTTCATGTATATGATGGTTAATATTAAAAATGTCGAATTAACTTTTTTATTTTTATGATTAAGTCTATTGTTTAAGCCCCTAAACTATTTTTGTCTTATTCAAAATTATATATATTGTCCAGTTTGACATGTTACCAAACAAGTAACCTTGTTATTTCACCTGAATATACATTGAAATAAACTCACAATTTTCTCATTTTAGCGATTAAGTCCCTAAACATTTTGATTTATCAGTTGTGTTTTACCTGCTAATCTGGTAGCCGGTCATAAATATATATACTTTGGAATAAGACAAAATTAGTTTGTGGATTTAAACAATTGGAAAAAAAATTTAGGAACTTAATCACGAAAACAAGAATACTTGATAGTTTTTCAGTTTTAACCTGATATATGATGCAGTCGCTCGAGCTAAGGTGGAGGCTAGACCGTCAACATTCACCCCCTACACCATCTTTATGGTTGAGCATGTTGCTACCGTTGGTGTTATGTTTTCTTTTTAGGGTTAAAATCATAAATAATAACTTACTTTTTAAAAAAGTTACTGATAGGAGCCTCAATGATAGTGCAACTACTTAATTGTTTCTCTTTCAATAATAAAATATGTAGAAGAGGCGGATAAATCGACTAGTTGTTTGATTAGGAACTAGATTTATTGCATTCCAAAATATAAAAACTATTAAGAAGTCGTATTCACTTATAAAAGCCTTAAAGTCACTGAACAAATTGGCAAATGATACAAAGAAGACTGAATTATGAGATTTTGTAGCTAAGATGCCAAGTTATATAAAGTTAGGTCGAAGCGGAAGAGGTATTTGAGCAGTGTCTAGGCACTATGATTGGAAGCGCGAACCAGATGTTTGAAGAAACCAGAGAAATGATCTATCGCTTTTATTAGAGAATATTTTGTTGTTTTCCAAGATGTCGGAAATGATTTGTTTGTCGTATCCATCGTGATATTCAGATTTAAGTCAACCATATTTTGGTTTTCATACGGAGTCATATTGAAGTTGTTACTTACAAGGCCTACCATGAAGGGCACACACGGCGTATTTCCATAACATCAATGTTAATTGTTAAGGATAAGAAAAAAATATATTTTAACTTCTACAATCAAGTGAACAAAAAATAAAAGCTACACATACTAGTAGCGAATCATGGCTTCGTTTTATATCAAATTAAAGAAACAGTCGTATAGTTATGTTATGCAAACTCATATACCCTTTTTTTTTTTATAACAAATTCGTTTTTATAACAAACTGATATAACATTTTTATTTTATTGTATCGTATTCTTCTTTGATGTTACTGCATGTTACCATCGTATTATTATTATTATACACATCTTTAGGTTTGTGAAGATATTAATCAAATCCAAACAACATATCCTATTTCTTGAAGTAACGCATATACATAGTTACTACCATTCTACAAGGATATAAAAAATTTTATTCATGTAATACTATGAATTTCATGACCTAAACATACATATAACACATTCTAGATTATCAAATTTATAATCGATTCATTTTTTATATTCTAATTTGTACATCATCCTACCATGTTACGACGTTGCACGATAATAGGATACCGTTTTTGAGTCCTTGTCGTTGGGAAAAATACCAATGTATCTTTTTCTGCAGGTTTCCAACTGAAATAAAAGTTTAACTTTAAGTTATAAAATAATCCATAGATAGTAAAAGATAAATAAATGTAAGTACGTGAGAATATGTATGTTACTTGTTACCTGAAACGAGTGACAAAATGATGAAGAAAGACAGACATTTCCACCCTAGCTAGCTCGTAGCCAGGACATCTCCTCGGCCCTCCTCCAAATGGCATGAAATTGGTTGAATCTGATGTGTTCTGCTTACAAATGTTAAATGATAAGCAAATTCATCAAAAATGCAAATAAACAGAGTAAACCTAAAAAACTCTCTACAAAAGATGTTTTTAGATTAAAAAAAAAGTAGTCACTTATGATGCCAAAATCAATGTTAATTGTCTCACCAATGTTTTTAATTGTCATTATTAATAATAATATAACTAATGTAAGTAATTTTATATCTTTCAAGATATCATATCATGTTATATGGGCTCTTTCACATAGATTTGTGATGAATAAGAATGTGAGTTTATCATTAATGATAAGATAAATAAGAACCTGCCATCTCCAAGGGTTGAAAACACGAGCATCTTCAAAATTGTCTTGTCCAAGATGAACAGCTCTAAGTGAAGTAAAGACTTTCGATCCTTTAAGAATTGTATAACCTATATATATGATGAATATTAAAGATATAAATCGTTCTAATACTTGAATTCAATTATACATTTGATAACGTTTGGTTCGTTGAAATGTTTATGAAACAATTGGATTTTCTTAAAATAATTAACATGTGTCAGTAATTAAAATTAGATTATTTTCCCTTCCAATTACTTATATTCTAACAAAACAGACGCTACCTTGAAGTGTGGACTTTCGCAAATCAAACACCTTCACATCAAAAAAGCTGGAAATCTTAATGCATATATACCTTTAATCTTAACGTCAGTCGTTGCTCTTCGAAATACGCCGCTAATTATGTTAGAGAGCCTCAAGGTCTCATTAACAACCTGACAATACAAAACATGAGATTTTGTTTGTTTTGATAGATTTTATGTTTATTTCTATCTATAATTATATAAATAAATCGAGACCAACTATAAGTCTATAACATTTGTTTTTTTTGACAATTATATATATGAAACTCTTAAGTTGTGTTTGATAGAGAAAATCAAATAGAAATGAAATGAAGACAAATTATTAGTTTGGGTTATTGAATTGTATATATAAATTCTCTATGAATTATCAAGTTGTGTCAATGTATAATTTAAAATCCAATTCTTTCGATTCTCTAGCAATGATGGAGAACTAAGCAGAAAGTAAAATTGGGAATTTAGAATTACAACAACTATATGGTTATTGTATTTTCAAATTTCATGGTCTAAAAAGCCACTGATTTTATCCTCATTTAGTGTCTCTTTGATTCTTATTACCAAACACAACGTGAAAATATTAGAAGATTGAGTAACGTATATAAAAATATGGTCTTAAGAACATACGCATTGTGTGAAGGGCATAGACTTGTAATCATCCCATTCAAGAGCCACTGATGTCCCCTTTTTTGCCCGGATTTTGTCATGTTCTTCCTGTAAATGATTCGATGATTGTAAAAACTAGTTTTAGTCCAAAACAAAATTAAACATCTATATAACATGGACACAATCAAAAGTGTTACTTATGCAAGTTAAAAGTCAACAAAAAGGTAATTCTAGTTTTCTTTTGTCTGTAAATGACCAATTATATAAGATAATTACAGACATTAATATATTATTTAGAACCACAAAAAATTGTTAATAGTGCTACAAACGAGTCAAGATTTAACTTGGAAACTCAAGCTCAAGCTTAGTTAAATGCCTAAATGGAGCCATGCTTTTAACTAGCATGAGTTTGACTCGATCAAGTCGAGCCTTTTAACGAGCTTAAGCTCGAACCCGGTCTCAAAAACCAAGCTAAAAAAATTTAACGAACCGTACTCAAGCTTTTAATAAGTTGGCTTGAGTTAAATATTAAAAAAAAAGCTCAAAAACTCATTTTATGTAACATGTATAATGTTAATAAATATGCTTGAGCTTTTCAAATATACTTGCAGTGGTGGACTCAGCCATCGAAGGCACCCGTTAAAAAAAGGTATAGATTTAGAAATAGAGTGAATTTTGCTGAAAAATTAGCAATATAGGACGCTAGCCTACCCTTGAATGGACAAAACTACCCCTGCAAGTTCCATACACACAATGACAATATCCATAAAAAGGAGGGCATGTGGATTTTGGATCATGTAATGTTTTGGCTTTCTTTCTTTAACAAATATTGTCTGCTCTATTTTCCTGTTTTGTCCATTACTTTTGACTTTTCTTAAACACCTTTGCACGTTACTTTATTTGACTTTTCGAACCCATTTTGGTCATTTACCTCTCTCTCCCTCCTTGCCAATTTGTATGATTAAAAATGTATCATGTAACGTAATAACACAAAAATCTTTGTGTGATCACGTTAATCCTTTCTAAGGAGTTGTTTGTTACTTATTAATGGAAACATTAAGAAGTCATTCAAAGATAAAATGACATCTTAATGATTCCATTAAGAGGTAAACAAACAATACCTAAAACAGTTTCATCATGTTTGAATATGTGTGGTGACGGATTTAAACCCCGTAATATTAGTCGACCGAAGGTCGGATACCACGGTTACAAAAAAAAAAAACATTTGTGTGATTAGGATAGGATGTGAACCTTGAGCTGATCAAGAGCTAACGGGGTGTCGGTGAGGAATTTAACGGCGAGAGCCATGGTGGTTGACGTGGTGTCGTAACCCGCAACCAACAAAGACACCAAGAAATCAACGATCTCGTCATCATGGAACATTACGTCATCACCATCACTGTCAAACAATGCCGCCAACATGTCGTTCTTCTTCACTCCTCTCTCCCTCTCTCTCCGCCGCTCTCTAACCACCAGATTTAACGCCTCCGTTACCCTTTTCCTTGCCTGCAAAAACACCAAACGTCACAAATGTGTTTTTCCTTTATTCATTAGGTTAAAGTCAGCGCAACGCCAACATACTTTTTTAAATGTATCGATATGGTACAAGAACTTTTTTTTCATACCCATATGATACATGTACTTTAGTTTTAATTTCAGATTGATATATTTCTACATAGAGTTAAATTTTTTCATATAAATAGAGCCTGGTTGAAATTATGTAAACTAAATTAGAATGGAAAACTAAAATACATGTATCATATGAATAATAATAGGTTTTTGTATCATTTTGATACATTTGAAAACATATCTTAATCCTTATTTATTACTTTATAATATCTTCAAATATAATTACACAATGATATTTTAAAATAAACAATTGGGTTGGTGGACAGATGTGTGTCTCTAATGTGTTTGTAAATGATATTTAAAAAAAAAACATTTAGTTAGATGCTTAGATGCATGTACCTAACAAAAATTTGTTGCTACTATCTAGCTTTTGAGTGAAACATTCAGGATGTTTGGAATTGTGTTTGTAAAGTAATTAATTATTTATAAAAATACGATTAAATGTGCTTTTAAAAAAGATCAAATTGTGGCTTATTTGAAATTAAGTATTATCTTGGGTTAAAGCCGTATAAATGCAACTTACTTTTAACAATTTACCTAAATGAATAATTAACCTTATTATTTGACCGGATGGTACTTGTACTCCAAATAACTTGTCGATATGGTACGTGTAACCAGTAACTATGCTGATATGGAAGTTTTTATTGATTAAAATGACAACGTGACATGTTTTTAATAACATGATGCTTACGTGGATTTACGTGGATTTTGATCTATATAAATAATTTAGAAAATTCACATAAGCATATAGATCCTTTTAATACCTCTAAAAACACAAATATAAGATATTTACAATCAAAAGTATCATCTCAACAATAAATTTGAAGTACAAGTACCAATGAGATAAAAAAATAACTAGATTAGTCATTTCAGTAATTTCACTAAAGTAACATACATTTGTACGACTTTAACCGTATTATCTTAGACCTTGTTTGATTTAATGTTTAATATCTTAATTGTCTCTAATCTCTAGTTTGGTCTATAGAATTTTAACTTCATTCTTTTATTAAACAGATGTAATAAGACATTAGACGTCGACGTCTAATCACTTAAAAAAACAAACGAGCATTTACATTAAACATAAATCATCTTTTATCTTTTCATTTGCCAAACACTTTATAGTCTAAAGTGAATAAGTGATTATTAATAAAGATATAAAGACAACTGAGTACCTGAATAGCACGACGATAAGTGAGGGAGAAAAAGGGAAGAGGAATGCAAAAGAAGCCTTCGATCACGAGCATGTATTCTTTCCTTAGATTCTCAGTCCATTGGCACGGATCGATGCTCAACAATTGTTTCAAAGTTAACTCGAATGTTATCTGTAAATCAAAAACTGACGTTAACATAAAGCAAAGTGTTTTTCTATTTATTTTTGTGTTTATTTATTATTATTACTATTATTTTCTTAAGATGATGTCCCCTTTTTTTGAAATTACGCATGGAATGGAACAGACATCATGATTTCTGATTTCTCCTCCAATTACTTTATACGAAGTAGTTGTGCACATGACCAAACACAACACCAACGTACATTATCATTAAATTTTAGACACACATATAGAGGGTTGAGATCCATGGATTATCATATTAGACTGGAGAACCGGAGTACTATATTAAATAAACATATTCATTATGATAAAATATTAAATTTCATGCAAAAATGTGATATTCATATGTTCAAAATTGCATTATGATTAACTAGTTCACATCATTTTTATATTCATTACGTTAAAAATGTTTAAACGTGTAATTTCATGCAAAAGTGCAATATGCACATGTTCATACATATTGCAATATGCACATGTTCATACATATTGCACCTTTGAACATGTGCATATTGCTATTTTGTGTAAAATAGAACATTTTATCATAATAAATATGTATATATAGACAGGTTAATCAAATTATTAATATTTAAGACAATTCTGTTATACTACAAAACTTAAGGTTTTGATAACCAATAAACAAAAGTTTGATACACATTTTAAGACTCAAAGAACAAAACTGTTTATTTCAATTTTCAAGCTTAAATTTATCATAAATAATTTAAAAACTAATTTTATGATAAAATGTATATTTATGCAATAAAATCACATTTTTACAAATATATGCAATAAAATAGGTATTTGACACGTATTATTGAAATAGCTTTTCAATTTGTTATTAAAAACATATAATATTTGTTATTGAAAAGAATACAACAAAATGGTTTTTAAGATATAGTAAAATATTATATGACTAGTCTATAAATCCATGTATTAAATGAGTATAAATTTAAAAAATTAATTTTTTAAATATTATAGGATAATTTTTAAAAATATTTTATCAAATTTATAATATATCTACTTATATAATATAACATATTTAAATATATTAGTTTAGATTAGATATGATTAGATATCATTTAAATTATTTTTTATAAATATTTAAAAAATATATGTTTCAAATGGCGGTAGGATGTGATAGCACATAGCAATAGCAGACGACGACACGTAGTAAAATAGTTTTTTTTTATAGTAGTTATAGATATTGACGCTTAAAATCAACTGATTAGTAATTTTCAAGAACAAATAAAACATTGTTAAATTAATTTATGTCAAAAATCAAATTTTTGTCATGAATGTTGTACAAAAAAATGCATTTCTCATCTATCATTGGACTATATATTTTTTATTCAATTTGGTTTATAATGTTTTTGTTTTGTTCTCATCAAGCAGCAACACTATATAACATTAATTAATTATTTAATATAATTATAGTAGTTTACATATAGAATTAAGTTATGGGACATTGGGATGTTTGTTTGAACCTCTTATCTCTTATTTCTATCTTAAATATCTTAAAACCTCTTAAAAAGGATCTTAAACTTCTATCTAATTAACTCTAAATAAAATTGCCTTCTATTTTAAAGTTAATATTTTAATCCAATTTTCTATTTGAACTTCAAAATCATTTCATATGTTTATTAAATATAATTTTATATTTGGATTTATATCGACAAAATCATCATAATTTTATATTTTTATCGGTTTAGTCCATCCGTCAATTTTTTCCCCACTTTAATACCTATGTTTTATTTTTGTCTTATTCATGTTGATCCCTCTAACAACAAAAAATAAGTATCTTAAAGACCAAACTTATAAAAATGTAAAACTATATTTAATTTTTTGCATATATTTTATTTGATAAAAAATCATATTTTTATATTTTTAATAATTTGATCTTTTCATCCTAGAAAGAGGGGGACCAAAAATAAATACACAAACAATTACATGGACTAAAATGAGAAAAAAACTGACAAGTTAAACAAATTAAAAATATAAATACTTTAGATTTTTAGATACAAACTTTATATTTAAGGTATTTAACCTTTTTAAGACAAATAAGGCACATATCTAATATTTGAGAAAAGGTATTAACACATTTTTAAATTATAATAAAGGTGGGAAAACTATTTTATCGAAGAATAAAGAACCCACATGAAATTTAGCTCTGACAATCTGTCACAATCAAAACCCCCCTTGTTCCTAACTCGGTCTCCTTGTCAGACTCGGCCATTTCAAAACCGAGTCAACTCAATTTTCCAACATTCAAAACGGAAAACAGAGATGAATGAATGAATGATATAAGACAGCGACGTTATGTATATATATTACCTTTTTAGCTTCATCCATAAGTAGAATCCGACCGGTCCACGAATCCAAGTTGAGCCGGACCAATCGATCTATATCAACCAACAAATGGTCCTTGATAATGGTGGAATTAGCAAAACTCATGGTCAAAGAATGCATTCTCCGATGAAGGCTGCCTCTCATAAGCAACAATGAATGTTTCCCAACGAGATTCGCTATCGAACCGGGATAACTCGATTCGAACAACCGTCCCTCGTTCTGCAGAATAAACCGGTTCGTCTCCGCATCGGCTGAGAACACGGTCCGCTCACCGAACACATGTGTGGTAAAAACGGTACCGTATTTGGAGACGCGTGCGTCGATGAACGGTTCTGGATTCTCCGTTTTGTAAGCGGATATGAGCTGCAAAGTTTCGCCGATGAGCGGTAAACCGGTGTTTCCCGGCGGCTTACTGATCTTCCGTCGCGATCCGATGGTAGTGCGGAAGAGTAGGAAGATGATTGTAGAGAGAGAAAGAGTTAAGAGTAGGGAGAGAGAAAAGAGTTCCATTGTAATCATTCCTGTAAATTCAGGATGGGATTTGTTGATTTTTGCAGCATATATTCTTTTGAGTGATTTTTCACTTTTTTTTTTTGTGATCGGTTCCGAACATTTTCATACACAACAAAATATAAAAAAAATAATGTTTCTTTATGTCTTTTGGGTTTGATCATTTTCTTACATTGTTTGATTTAAAATTTAGACAAAAATTATTTGATTGAAAAGTAAAACAATACTCTTGTTGTTTCCTTTCACAGGTATTGTTTATTTTGTCAATATTATTCTTCTGTCACTTATTTTATTTTTCTAAAGTTATAATTTTTGTAATTAATAATGAATATATGAACATTGAACAGTAAGACAGAGCTTAATATATTACTTAATAAACTGAAAAACAATTAAGAATTCTGAAAACACGTTCATATAGTAATTGTAGTTTTCAGTTTTGGAATTCATGAACAACAAAAAATATGTTCAGTTGTCATTGTTTTGGAAATGAAATCGGTGGCATATGAATATCTTTGAAAACACCTTGTTTTCATTAAAGTGAAAACGACTGAAAATAAGTTAGAAGTGTTTTCAATATTTGGTTATAAATCTTGGAAATGAAAATTTATTTTTTAAAAAAAAGTAATTTTTTTTTAACGACAAACAATTCTACTCCTAATCCTAAACTACTCATTTACCCCAATACTTGCTTTCACCACCTAAATTTCAGCTTGCTTCCGACGGGAGTTGAAAAAATAAGTAAATGAATTTCATAAAACCCTTGTTTTCGTCAAAAACGAAACCCGAAAACACCTCAGTTTTCGTCAACTAAACGCACCCTGAAATGTTTCTAGATGATTTGATGTTTTGAACGGTAGCCCGTGTGACCCCTTAGGACCGGAGTTGCACCTAACGTGTGTATGAAGTAGAGAGAGAAAGAGAAAGGACAGAGGAGGCCATTAATGGAGGAAGCACACGAATGGTTACACATGAAAGGGAAGAAAACCAACGCAAAAAGGTGACAATGAAGGGGGTGGAATTTCTTGTCGGCATAATTTTGGACTCTTTTGAAAACTTTTACTTCAAAATTTTTGTACGTTACGCATTAAAACTTGTAAACATGTTTATTTTTCATAAATGTATAAATCAACATTTAAGAATATAAGTTCAATTGTTTAAAGTTGTTAAAGTCGACGTTTGATTCTGGATGTTTTTATCTTCCTAATATTAAGTTTGTAATAACAAATTGGGATCGCAAAATTCTATTAATCGCAGCAATGTTTTTTATGTGTTATAATTTATAAGATTCAACTAACTCATTTATAGTTTTAACCTTGTTGTTTTAAGTTGAAATACGATCGGATCAGATTAGTATATTAGCTACAAATTTCTTTTAGGGCCTTAAGCCGCACAATACAAACATACTATTTCAAAGGTATTGATATTGTTAACAAAAAAATTTTCCTACACATATGGTGCACATACTGCAGATGTGGCTTTTGCGCTGACGGTTTCTTAAGCTCGAGTTGTTGATCCTGAACACGTATTCCTCTCCATTCAGATAATTTTCTTTTGTGGATTGAGTCTCGAAGCAACAAGAATAGGAGTTGGTCTATCTAGGTTCCATGCTCGTGGTTGCTTGACGAGACCTAAGTTGTGACGTTGTTGTTATTGGGATGGATGTCCGTCTTTGTTGTTATTGGGATGGATGTCCGTCTTTGTTTTTTGAAAATCTTTTTGTCTATTTCTAGTTTGGTATATGTATCCTGGAGTTGGGTTCTCCTACTCGAAGACCCTTTTAACTTTGGGAGTTCTAATAAATCTGTCTTTCAAAAAAAAAATTCATTTATTACTTTTTCAATACCAATATGCACACGGATGCCAGTTTTTTATATGGAAGATGAATCCTATGAATATGCATCGTGTTTGAAAATGCATGAATCCAATAAATACGATGAAAACGCATCATGTTTTCAATATGAATCCGACGATTACGTACACGAATATGAAAAGTGAACATGAGATACATTATGTTTGAACCAATAAATCATGTTGAATCTGCATCTGATTGAAGAAGACGATGAAACATATTGATTTCTATGAAATTGTTTAATTTTAGATAAATAATATTTATTTAATTTTTTTTCATTTGAATTTGTTTAAGTTTGAAATGTATTATTAGTATTTAATGTGTATTTATTGGATGAAATGTTCAACCAAAATAAAATTAATTTTGATTTGACTAGATATATATATATATATATATATATATATATATATATATATATATATATATATATATATATATATATATATATATATATATATATAGATTTAGGTTCAAGTGAGTACCACCTCTAATGCAGCGCACCAGAAGGTACCACCCTTAAAAGTAATTTTTTTGAAATTTTTTTTCATGAACATGTTCTAATTAACATTACACAGATCATATGTGAATTTCACACAAATCCGATCACTCTAAGTGCATGAAAACACGCATCACATAAATGCGCGTTCACATGTCTTCAACATTATGTAAGTGTGTGTTCACATCATTTTTTAGGAGCTAGGAGATGTGAATTTATGTGAAATTTACATATGATCTTCATAACGTTAATTAAAACATGTTTATGAAAAAAAATTTTAAAAAAAGTTTTTTTAAAGGTGGTACCTTCTGGTGCGCTGCATAAGGGTGGTACTCTCTCGAACCATATTCTATATATATATATATATATATATATATATATATATATATATATATATAGGGTCGAGATCCATGGAAAACTATATTAGACTGGAAAACTGGAAAACCATATCAAATGCACATGTTCATTATGAGAAAATGTTAAATTTCATGTAAAATTATAATATACATATGTTCAAAATTGCATTATGATTAACTAATTCATATCATCTACATGTTCGTTAAGACAAAATGTTTAATTTCATGCAAAAATGCGTAATATACACATGTTCGTGCATATTGCACATTTGAACATGTGCATATTGTTATTTTGCATGAAATGGAACATTTTATCCTAATGAACATGTAAATTATGTGAACTAGTCAATAATAATGCACATTTGAACATATGTATATTGTAGTTGTGCATTAAATTTAACATTTTACCGTAATGAACATGTGCATTTACTATGGTTTTCCAGTTTTCCAGTCAAAGATGGTTTTCCATAGATCTTGAATCATATATATATATATATATATATATATATATATATATATATATATATATATATATATATATATATATATATAATTTTTCTGAAAATACCCCTATATATACCAAATATGTTCATCCCATGATACACCAATGATACATTTAATCTACAGACTATGATTGGTTCTTTTTAGGTTCATCGATAGACATGGTTCTCCATAGAACCTTATACACCTTTAAAAGTTGAGCCCATCATCTTAGCGAAAATCATCATAATCTTCATTGGAATGCATCGTGAACCGGCTGCTATGCATCGTGTTCATTGTTCATTCAAATCTTTATCGTTTATTCAAACATTCATCGTTCATTCAAATATTCAAACATCTAACATTCAACGTGTTAACAATGCATCTCTTTATCGGTTCATCTTCATAGTTCATTCAAATATTCAAACTTCATCCTCAATTTGGTGGTGGTGCGATGGCTGGTGACGGTGGTGCGATGGCGATGGTGTGGTGGCGTCCAAAAGAAAGAGAAAGGGGAAGGTCAATGAGAGAGGGAGTAGTTGGAATGGTGATGAGGGAGGGATTGTCGCGAGGCCGCCGAGAGAGAGTGATGGCGATGGGGTGGTGGCCGCCGACCTAGAGATAGAGGGGGAGAGAGATACATGTGAGGGAGGGAAAGTGAGAATGATAAGTGGAAGGTTTATTGATTTGATTTAGTTCATAATCTAATGAGAATAATATTAATTAAATTATATCTCTTAATAATATTAGATTTATTTTAACCATTCCAATATTATTTTTAATATATTTTTGGTTTTACGTGGATAACAATGTAATCAAGGTTTTCCATTGAATATCAAAATATATATATATTAAAGATAAAGAAGAAGAAGAAGAAATGTAATAAAAATCCATTTTGGTATAAAGTTAGTAGCAATTTGATGTGGTAGCATGTTCATTCACATGGGCGCATGAGGTAGGCATTAATTAGTTAGTATAATAGTAAGTATGTGTTATAATATACCCACTGCCATTACCAGTAGCCAGTCCACTACACTACATCAAACCTTCAAACTTCTTCAAACCTATATCTATCTAACCAAATTGTGCCCACAAACCCCCTTTTTATTTTTTATTTTTATATATTTTTGTTGATATTTGATGTTTTATATAGATTCCGACCCTCTTTTCTCTTGAGGTGTGACGAACGCTTTTGAATATCAAATCATCAATACTTTGAAGCTAAATAATTATATTCTTGGATTCTTTGCGTGTATTCCCATGATTTTTATACCTAAGACCTAATATCAGTGGCGGATCCAGAAAATTTTTTTATGGGGGTCGGAATTTAGTAGCTCTGAGAGTTTACAAGTGGTTGTGACTTCAACAAATTTTAAATCTCAAACTTTCGGGTCGGTTCATCTAGATCATATAATAAAACAAATACGTAAATGATACGACGTCATTAATCGTTACAAACTTAAAACAAACAAAAACTAGATTCTAAATTTGACCCCTATGAGTTTTCATCTTTTTGAAAACGGGTTATTATATTTTCATCCGACACATTGAAATAAACAATTAGTAACTTAATATTAAACATTTAAAAATCTTAACCCTTAATTTTTAAATAATAATCTAAACTATATCATTTAGAATTAGTCAAATATAAAATAAATTACATTATCAATTACTCATATAATATAAATACAAAAAAAACTAAGATTTTCATAAATCATAATATAAATACTAAAAGAAACAACAAATTAAACAATGTATATTAAACAATGTATACCTCTGAAGTGAGAGGCTGAAACAACAAAACAGTGGGCGCTTGGGCGGTGGCAAAACAGCAAAAGCGAAGCTGCGAAAGGGCGGTGGCCAGTGGCCGGTGGCAAAAGCAAGGCAACGGCGGGCGGCAGCGCTTATCTTGGACGGCTGGACTCCCTCCTCCTGGTTCTGCGCTTATCTTCCTGGTTCGTCGTTGCATCGCACGTCGCTTATCTTCTTCGATTGCTTTCTGTTTTCGTTTGTGCAATTGTGCGACAGCCGACACACACACAAGCAGGGCAACGTCCATCCATCCCTTATCCCTAATCCAAGCGGCAGACTTCTCAAAACTTAGAAGCCCAAACTCGATTTTCAAGCCAAGCCCAAACCCAAATACAAGTTTTTTTTTTTAATTATTTGTTAAATAGGTAACCAATTATTACGTTTATGTATATTTTTTTACATTTTGTATCAGATTTTTTTATTTATAAATTTTTTTTAAAACTTATCAAGGATATAGGGGTCGGACTTCAAAAATCATCGGGGTCGGAAATATTTTGACCATATATATAGCACGTAAAAAAATAATTTATCGGGGTCGTTTGACCCCCATCGTTTAGTGCTCGGTCCGCCCCTGCCTAATATAATAACAATACTCTTTTTCTAGAATCTCATCTATATGATAAAAGTAAACATATGTAATAAATAAAAACATCAAATGTTACTTGTCACCTTTACGTTTTATAGGAAAGGATAAATACAACTTATTATTATAAAAAGAATATAAGATAAATACACTTTATTATTTTTCAATCCATAAATAATAAAAGATAAATACATTTATTATGTTCATAAATATGAATACACATTACTATTTTTTGATATATAAATATTAATTTGTAAAAAAAATTTAAGTATTATCAATATATATAAACTAAAATATCAATTTGTATAAATTAAAATAAAATAAATGGAACAAAGGTATATATATCATCTTTGTAATATATTAAAATATATAAATTTATATAAATTAAAATAATGTGGACGTACACTTATATAAATATGCATATATATATATATATATATATATATATATATATATATATATATATATATATATATATATATATATATATATATATATATATATATATATATATATATATATATATATATATATAGGGTCAGGTTCTATGGGGCACCTGTATGCATTGTGCACTTTGGGAACCTGTATGCACCGTTGGATCTTGAATTTTAATGGTTCAGATTGTAGTGGCAAAAGGGTAATTAACTTGAAAATGGGTGCACGGGTGCATAACTTCTCACGCGCGGAAGGGCAAAATCGGAAGATGCTTGAATTCAGAAAATATTCAATCTGAATCTAAACAAACATGATGCATCTTCATCCAATTTATTGGATTCGTCTTCAAACACGATGCATCTTCATCCAACTCAATTTATAAATATGATGCATTTCGATCATATTCATCCTCGTCTTTGTTCCATCATTATGCATCACCAAAATCGTGATGCATTTCGGCCATATTCATCCTCGTCTTTGTTCCATCATTATGCATCACCAAAATCGTGATGCATTTTGACATTTAAATGTGTTAATTTCATGATGCATCTCTGTAATTTAAACGTGTCCATCAATGTCTTCAATGTGTTCATCATTGTCGTGATGCATTGCTGTTGTGCATCATGTTTGAAACAACCAATACCATATGCTATGAAAGAGAAAGGGAAAGAGAGAGAAAAGAGGATGGATTTATGGGAAGGTGGTTGATCATTTTATTTAGTTTCCTAAATAAATGATAAATATTAAATTAAATCTTATAATTTAACAATATATTATTAAGCATTCCCAAAATGCCCTTAATGCACCCTTTGTAAACAAGCAATGCATTTTTGGTTCCCATTTGGTTCCCGATGCATATGGTGCCCCATAGAACCTCAATCTATATATATATATATATATATATATATATATATATATATATATATATATATATATATATATATATATATACACACACACGTACATTTTATGTGATGCATAATTTCATGCACTTAGATTGCGTGAATGTGTGTGATATAAATCATCTTTGTAATGTTAATTAAAACATGTTTATAAAAAAATTTCAAAAATTATTTTAAAGATTGGTACCTTCTGCTGCACTGCATAATAAGTGGTAAGTGGTACCACATCTATCGATAGAATCAAAATCAAGACCATAGTTATATTTTCCAAAATTCTTTTTATAGATTTGTTTAAACTAACATTCAATATATATATATATATATATATATATATATATATATATATATATATATATATATATATATATATATATATATATATATATATATATATATATATATATATATATATTTAAAAATTCATATTGAATCGAGTTGTAAAGGTGCGTTAATACTTACATTCAAATTAATCACCGTTCATTCACATTCACAATACATTCGTACATTCACAAATCATTTTAGAGGTCACAAAACTTGAAACCGTGTAAATGTTTTTTTAAATAGTCTTACAATATTTATTTAAACATGAAAATGAAAAAAAAAATTAGACAAAATAATTAAATTTTTGTTCTATCGGTTTTATTGATAGATAAATAATGGTTCTTACTTAACTCAAATCATATATATTTGAACCCAAAGCTCTCACACACAAATGTGTGTGTCTATATATATATATATATAATATGGTTCGAGAGAGTACCATCCAAATGCAGCGCACCAGAAGGTACCACCTTTAAAAAAACTTTTTTAAATTTTTTTTTCATAAACATGTTTTAATTAACATTATGAAGATCGTATGTAAATTTCACATACATTCACATCTCCTAGCTCCTAAAAAATGATGTGAACACACACTTACATAATTTTGAAGACATGTGAACATGCATTTATGTGATATGTGTTTTCATGCACTTAGAGTGTTCGGATTTGCGTGAAATTCACATATGATCTGTGTAATGTTAATTAGAACATGTTCATGAAAAAAATTTTCAAAAAAATTACTTTTAAGGGTGGTACCTTCTGGTGCGCTGCATTAGAGGTGGTACTCACTTGAACCTAAATCTATATATATATATATATATATATATATATATATATATATATATATATATATATATATATATATATATATATATATATATATATATATATATATATATATGTATATATATATATAGATTCAGGTTCAAAAAAGTACCTCTCGAAATCAAGTGCACCCGAAGGTACCAACCTTAAAAAACTTTTTTAAATTTTTTTTTTCTCATAATCATGTTTAATTAAATGTTATACACATGATATATGAATTTCACATACATTCACACTTTCTGTGTCCTTAAAAATTATATGAATGCTCAATGCATATTTATGTGAATGGTCATCCATGTGAATGGTCATTTGACACCATGTGAATGGTGTGAATGACCATTCACATGATCTTTTTTTACCATTCACAAGATTTATGATGTTGCTCCTTTTGAAAAAAAGTCTTATAATGTTGTCTTATACATGTCTATTTAAAAAAAATATATGTGAATGATCATTCACATTAGGGTACGCTGGGTACGCTGGAATCTTATAGCTACGCTGATGAACCTGATTCTATATATATATATATATATATATATATAATTTGGTTCCACAGCGTCCCTTGTGAAAGCCTGCATATACAGCGTACCCCACATAGGCAAGGGTATTTTCGTAATTGCAGCGACCATTCACATTGCTTAAATTCATCATTCACATTAATTGATCATTCACATTAGTCAATTGATCATTCACATTACTTAATTGATCATTCACAACACTTATTTAACTATTTATACTTCTTGTACACTTATTTGATCATTCACATTACTTAATTAACCATTCACATTACTTAATTGACCATTCACATTACTTAAATGATCATTCACATTACTTAATTAATCATTCACATTACTTAATTGACCATTCACATTACTTAAATACATTTAACATTGATGGTATGTAGAAGATGAAGTCTAACATTGCTGTTCTCGTCATTCATCAAATGTGAATGGACATTTACCTAATGTGAATGACCATTCACATTAGAAGATTGATCATTCACAAAACGTAGTTGACAATTAACAGGACTAATGTAAGGTGCTGATATTATTTCACCAATGTGAATGGTAAATTTCCTAATGTGAATGGCCATTCACATTAGCTAAATCTCATTATGTCACCCACCAATCTTTTTCTATCTATCATCTCCATATTTCTATTATGAAAATACCCATCTTTCTATGTCAGTACTCATTACCCAGTAAATTTAAAGAAAGAAATTGAGAAGAGGGCGGAGAACTTTGGGGCTGAGATGGTGAACCTGTCAGGCCGTCCGAGGCGGCAAGCCGGCTCACCCTTCGGGGTGAGTATACCTTTTGGGTTGTGTTTGGTAGAAATAATTGAATAGGAATGAAATGAGGATAAAATCAATGATTTTTTAAACATGAAATTTGAAAAACAATAACTATGTGGTTGTTGTGATTCCATTTTCCCAAATTTAGTATCTACTTAATTTTTCATAATCGCTAGAGAAATGAAAGAATAGAATTATAACATATACATTGATACAACTTGAGAATTCATAGAAATTTATATATGCAATTTATGTCTCATGACTAATAATTTGTATTGTTTTCATTCTATTTGATTCTCTCTACCAAACACAATTTTATAGTAGACTGATTCATTCTAAACTAACCCCCTAAAAATTATGAAAAACCAACTCGTATAAAAATTATCTCTCTCTCTCTCTCTCTCTCTCTCTCTCTCTCTCTCTCTCTCTCTCTCTCTCTCTCTCTCTGTGTGTGTATGTGTGTACACACATACAAATAATGAATACACACGTATGTACATACACACATACATAGACAAACACACATACACATGTAGAGAAACACGTTCGTGGAAAATCTAGTAAACATTCAGCTTACTTACAATCGTAGACGTATAAAATAGAGGAGTGATTTATACACAACAACATTTTGTAAAAAAACAATACTTATTTATGAAATGACTATATTATTTTTACTAACCCTTTTATTATGAAAATACTTAAAAATTTGTTTTCAAAATAAGAGAATGGACAAATTAGCAAGAAATGTAATATAAAATTCAAAAACTGACGATAAAAGTAATGTAAATTTTTTTAGGCTAAGATAGATAATATAAAATTCAAATTTGACAAAAAAAGGGTATTGATGTGTAACATCCGTTAATTTGACCTGGTACGTGGAATTATTTTAGTGGATGAATAATTTATTAATATTGGGTTGGTCCAATTATATCCCGTTTCGTGGATTAATACGTGTCGGGATTGGGCTTGCGTGTCACCGGGTTATAATTTTAATGAACGGATTATATTTTTGGGATCGTGGGATTAAATGGGTTAAATGGGCATAAATAGTGAAAATGTGATATCGGGTTCGGGTTACTGGGTTCGGGACCGGTTAAATTAGAAGAGTATATACGTGCTTATCTTCCTATTACCTTATCCATTCTTGAGAAATACCCTAAGTGTGTATGTGTGTGTATTTGTGAGCTCCAGCAGCAGAATTGAAGCCCCAAGCCTCAGATTTTGATTGTAAAACCTTGGGATTTAGCTTCTTCATCTTCTTGGGTGTTGTTCTTGAGCTCCAAAGGTAAGCAAGCTATGAATTGATTCTCAAATTGTGTTGTATGCTATGAATTGGTAAGAGTTAGATGTGGGATTCTAAAGGGTTGATATGTATGGTTTTGTATGTATATTTGTGGTCAAATTCGTGTAAGAAAGGAGTTGTATACTCCTGGCAGCCATGGAAATCGCAGGTCAGGATGCAGGGGTTTCGCGGGGTCGCGGCGCGACCACCAGAGTCCCCGCGGCGCGACCAAAGGCCTGCTGGGAAAATCCGAGTTTAACTTTGTGAATTGAGTTTGGGTCGAATTGTGTCGGGTTTCCTTCGGGATTGCTTGGGCTGTGTTTTACTGGGGTTGGGGTCTTGTTTGGGATTGCTTTGAGTCGGGTTTGAGTCGAGTTTCGGGTATTAATCGAGTTTCGGTTCCGTGGGGCTATCGGGTTTGAATTGAGTCCGAATTGTTGTAATCATGTGATATGTGTTAATTGGGAATTGCGATTGATTGTTGGGCTATCCGTGTGATTACAGGGACTAGTGGATCTCGAGCAGGGTTCGAACAGGGAGGCCAAACTTCGGGGAACCAATCAGGTGAGTACTCGAGACTTTTCCAAACGCGCGCCGTCTTTATGATTTTAGCTGTGTTGCTATCTTGTGCGTGTTATATCTATGTGAGACAGAGACGTGAACCTCAGGTATGCTCTATTCCTTATACGTGTTATGTATGAGATGCGAGATCGGTTCAGGGGTCCGTGATGAGTTCCATACGGACGATAAGTCGCGAAGGGGAATCGCGCGGGTTGACTGTCCCTTACAGTCCTTGGGGCGTATATATACGGCAGGGCCTGTAGCCGGGTAGCTTCCGTGCTACAGGGTATTACCGACCATTGCTGTGTGCGATGTGTCCATCGGGGAGGGGTCCCCACAGGGCTGTGTTCGATCTCATACTTGTGCTTTATACCTGAGATGTGTGTTGGGCAATCGGGACAGGGACAGGGACAGGGTTTGCGTGCTATGTGCTATGTGTTCTGTGCAGTGTCAACCCTCGCGTGCTCACGGGCTTTATAGCTCACGTTATCGAGTCTAACATGTTCAGGGAATCAGAAAGGATCTCAGCCGCAGCCGAGATAGAGTCAAGGTTGAATCGAAGATCCGTAGTAGTTTCATATGTTGTATAGAACTGGTATAATGTTGTTTTGGGTTCGATGTATCCAGTGACCGGGATTTGTACGTTTGTCAATCTGGAATTTGAATGTATTAACTTTGTGTTTAAAGTTTTTAATTAGCCGTAATCTGCATTATCCCATGACACGTGCGTTATGGATCCGTTGCGTTATTGCCACATATGATATTGTATTGACGTGGCATTTCCGGGATCGGGAGGGGTGTTACAGCATGGTATCAGAGCTTGTGGTTTGAAGCTTGAGTATCATTAGTGGATGCTTAACTTAGACCTTGTTCCGGTCCATGGGGGATCGTTTTGCGATTATATAGTGGATTAACCGACCTGGCCTAGTGTATAACGCTGGGTGATTTATCCCTTGTGCTTAATCGTTTTGCTTTGTGCAGATTATCATGACAGATCAGGGAGAGGGTTCGGGCGCGGGTAAGCCGCCCAGTGACGAGTATATTCGTAAATCCGAGTTGCTAGATGTTCTTACCGAGTTTTACAGGAAGCAGAAAGAGCAAGAGCGTGAGCAGGGTCAGAGTTTGGGGCCAGTTATTCAGCATGCCGAGACTGAGTCTAGGGGTGGTGCTTCGTCATCTTCTCAGCGGGGCGGGTCTTTCAAGGATTTTATGACAGGAGCTCCGCCGCAGTTTCGGGGTGACGGTGAGCCGGGGGCGGCCATCGCATGGGAGCGAGAGATTGAGGGCGCGTTCCGAGTGGCCCATGTGGATCCTAGAGATATGGTTGGGTACGCCGCATATCAGTTACGGGGCGGTGCTTTGCAGTGGTGGAAATCGATTGAGTCGTCGATGACTGAGTCCGCCGCTTATGCTATGACCTGGGAGCAGTTCAGGGCTATGTTTGAGTTACAGTACATTCCGAGGGATGAGAGACGGGAGATGGAGCGCCGATTCCTCCATTTGCAGCAGGGTAATATGACGGTCCAGCAGTATGTCGACCGATTTAATGAGTACTCACAGTTCGCGCCTCAGCATGTGGATACCGAGAGCCGTAAAGCAGACGCGTTTATTGATGGGCTCCGATCTGATATTCGGGAGTTCGTAGGGCTGCACGATACCCCGACATTTGCTAGAGCCCTTGAGATGGCCCGCATGAGGGAGCGAGAGATCCTCAAGCAGAGGGAGCAGCCCTCTTCCCAGAGGCAGCGTACTGGGACTTTTGATCAGCCGTCCAGTGTATGGAGGTCTTCTGGGGACGCCCCCAGTGATCAGCGTCCGGATCAGTGGCAGTTTACAGGTCAGGGTTTTGGGCAGACTTCAGGGCAAGGGTCGGGTCAGAGACGGGATAGGGACCGGGGTCGAGATCGTCGATCGAGACGTCAGGGTCAGGGCCAGAGTCAGGGGTCGGGAGTACAGAGCCAGAGTAGTGTGGGACAGGGGTCCCAGGCGTCCGGTAGTCGTGTTGAGAGCTCGTATGGTGATCGGGAGTGCCCGAAATGTCACCGGCGCCATTCCGGACAGTGTTTATCGGAGCAGCCACGTTGTTTCCGGTGCGGCCAGCGGGGCCACGCCGCTTCAGTTTGTACGGTGCCTGAGCCGTTGTGTTTCAGATGTGGGCGACCAGGGCATCGGGTTAGGGATTGTCCAGAGCCGGGGCCGGCAGTACAGGGTGCTAGTTCGAGTGGGGCCAGGGCCGGGCCGTCGGCGTTCAGCCGCCGTGAGACAGTTCCGAGAGGCCGCGGGCGTGTGTTTCAGGCTACCGCAGAGGAGGCACGGGATGCTACAGACGTTGTTTCGGGTACGTACATCCTTAACGGACTTCGAGCTCGTGTGTTATTTGATTCCGGGGCAGATCGCTCCTATGTGTCTGTTACATTTTGTGCGTATTTTAGTATGTCTGCTTCTCCTTTATCTGTTCCTTTGATTGTCGAGAGGGTCGATGGGAGTTCGATGTTAGTGAGTCGGTTTATCGGGGCTGTGTGTTAGAAATAGATTCCCATCAGTTTGCGATCGATTTGCTGCCGATTGAGATCAGTAGCTTCGATGTAATAGTGGGTATGGACTGGTTGACTGCCAGACGGGCTGATATTCTGTGTGCCAAGAAGATCATCCGTATACCCATTTCTGACAGTGAGAGTGTGATTGTGTATGGGGAACGTCGTAAGGGAGATATCGGGATTGTGTCTATGGCCAGGGCTCAGAGATATGTCTCTAAAGGGTGCGAGACCTTCCTAGCTTATGTAGTTGACGCGAGGAAGGAAAAGAAAACCTTAGAGGATATTCCGGTGATTCGTGAGTTCCCTGAGGTATTCCCAGAGGAGTTGCCTGGGTTACCGCCAGATCGCCAAGTGGAATTCCGGATCGATCTTGTTCCTGGGGCGGTGCCGATTGCTAAGACGCCTTATAGGCTGGCACCGACAGAGATGCGAGAGCTGATGTCACAGTTGCAGGAACTTCTAGATCGGGGATTTATCCGTCCTAGTTCGTCGCCTTGGGGTGCGCCAGTGCTTTTCGTGAAAAAGAAGGACGGTAGTATGCGGATGTGTATCGACTATCGGGAATTGAATAAAGTGACTGTGAAAAATCGCTATCCGCTTCCACGTATTGATGATCTGTTCGATCAGCTCCAGGGTTCGAGCTATTTCTCCAAGATCGACTTGCGATCGGGTTACCATCAGTTAAGGGTCAGGGACGAAGATGTGCCGAAGACCGCGTTTCGGACTCGTTATGGGCATTACGAGTTCCTTGTGATGCCTTTCGGTTTGACTAACGCACCCGCCGCTTTCATGGATTTAATGAACCGGGTGTGTAGAACTATGTTGGATAGATTCGTGATCGTGTTCATTGATGACATCCTTATCTACTCGCGGAGTGCCGAGGACCACGAGCAGCACCTCCGAGAGGTCTTATCTGTGCTGCGCAAGGAGAGACTATACGCGAAATTCTCCAAATGCGAATTTTGGCTTCGGGAAGTGCAGTTTTTGGGTCACGTGGTCAGTGCCGAGGGTATAAAAGTGGATCCAGCCAAGATTGAGGCGGTGATGAGTTGGGAGCCTCCGAGATCAGTGCCTGAGATTCGTAGTTTTCTGGGTCTCGCTGGGTACTATAGACGCTTCATCCAGGATTTCTCGAGGATTGCCTTGCCGTTGACGAGATTGACACGGCAGTCCGTTCCGTTTGAATGGTCCGAGGATCAGGGGCGTGCGTTCAGAGAATTGAAGACCCGGTTGTGTCAGGCTCCAGTGTTGGCCTTGCCAGAGGGTACCGATGACTTTGTGGTATACTGTGATGCTTCAGGGTCGGGTTTGGGTTGCGTTCTGATGCAGAGAGGGAAGGTGATCGCTTATGCTTCGCGCCAGCTAAAGACTTACGAGGAGAACCATACCGTGCACGATTTAGAGTTGGACGCCATTGTGTTTGCATTGAAGATTTGGCGTCATTATCTGTATGGGTCTCGGTTTATTGTGTATACCGATCATAAGAGTCTTCAGTATTTGTTCAGCCAGAAAAATCTTAATATGCGACAGCGCCGTAGCCTTGAGTTGCTTAAGGACTACGATTGCGAGATTCAGTACCACCCGGGTCGGGCTAATGTGGTAGCTGACGCGCTGAGCCGTAGGGCATGCGGCCAGACTGTAATTTCCAGAGCCTCGAGGCTTGAAATCACCTCGACTTTGATTGATAGTCTAAGGTTAGCGCAGCAGGAAGGCCTGCGGGGTGATAATGTGAAAAGGGAGCGTCTGACCGGGCAGCTTGAGTCATTGATCAGGGACGATCGTGGGTTGTTTATATTTCATGATAGGGTCTGGGTCCCGAGGGTCGGGAATTTGCGACAGTTGATTCTTGATGAGTCGCATCGGTCGAGGCTATCTGTGCATCCGGGGAGTACTAAGATGTATCGTGATCTCCGTGACTTCTACTGGTGGCCGGGAATGAAAAGAGATGTGGGCCGATATGTTGAGCAGTGCATGACGTGTCTCAGAGTCAAAGCCGAGCATCAGAAGCCGCACGGGCATCTACAGCCGTTGGAAATCCCCGAGTGGAAGTGGTATCACATCACGATGGATTTCATTGTGAGACTTCCACGCACGGTCCGCGGGAACGACATGATCTGGGTTATAGTGGATCGACTAACGAAGAGTGCGCACTTCTTAGCCGTTCGAGGTACTATCACCATGGATCAGTTAGCGAGACTGTACATCAACGAGGTAGTATCGCGACATGGGATTCCGATGTCGATTACTTCGGACAGGGATACGCGGTTTACGTCTCGTTTCTGGCAGAGTTTCCAGCGGGAATTGGGTACCAGGGTTCAGCTAAGTACGGCGTATAGACCGCAGACTGACGGGCAGACCGAGCGCACTAATCAAACCCTCGAGGATATGTTGCGGGCGTGTGCTATCGACTTCAGCGGCAATTGGGACGTGCATTTACCGTTGGTCGAGTTCGCGTATAATAATAGCTATCACGCCACGATTAAAATGGCTCCGTTTGAGGCATTATATGGACGTAAGTGCCTGACCCCAGTATGTTGGGGCGAGGTCGGTGAGCGACCTATTAGCGGGCCGGAGCTACTCCAGGAGACTAGTGACAAAGTGGCCGTGATTCGGGAGCATATGAAGGTCGCCCAGAGCCGTCAGAAGAGCTATGCAGATCGCCGTCTGAAAGAGTTAGAGTTCAGTGTCGGGGACCGCGTGTTGCTTAAGGTGTCGCCGTGGAAAGGGGTTATCCGGTTTAGACATCGTGGGAAGCTGAGTCCGCGGTATATTGGGCCGTTCGAGATTGTTGAGAGAGTCCGGGATCAGGCCTATCGACTGCGATTGCCTCCGGAGTTGGCCGGTGTGCACGATACGTTTCACGTGAGTCATCTCCGGAAGTGTCTGGCTACAGATGACCAGTATGTGCCCTTATCTGAGATTTCAGTCGATGATCAACTGCGATATGTGGAGCAGCCCGAGGCCGTGACCGATCGAAAGATTAAGAAGCTGAGGAATAAAGAGATTACCTTGGTACTCGTTCAGTGGAGACACCATAAAGGTACCAACGCTACCTGGGAGCCCGAGTTGGAAATGCGATCGAGATATCCTCACCTATTCCAGAATTCGAGTTAGATTCCGGGACGGAATCTCTTTAAGAGGGGAGGATTTGTAACATCCGTTAATTTGACCTGGTACGTGGAATTATTTTAGTGGATGAATAATTTATTAATATTGGGTTGGTCCAATTATATCCCGTTTCGTGGATTAATACGTGTCGGGATTGGGCTTGCGTGTCACCGGGTTATAATTTTAATGAACGGATTATATTTTTGGGATCGTGGGATTAAATGGGTTAAATGGGCATAAATAGTGAAAATGTGATATCGGGTTCGGGTTACTGGGTTCGGGACCGGTTAAATTAGAAGAGTATATACGTGCTTATCTTCCTATTACCTTATCCATTCTTGAGAAATACCCTAAGTGTGTATGTGTGTGTATTTGTGAGCTCCAGCAGCAGAATTGAAGCCCCAAGCCTCAGATTTTGATTGTAAAACCTTGGGATTTAGCTTCTTCATCTTCTTGGGTGTTGTTCTTGAGCTCCAAAGGTAAGCAAGCTATGAATTGATTCTCAAATTGTGTTGTATGCTATGAATTGGTAAGAGTTAGATGTGGGATTCTAAAGGGTTGATATGTATGGTTTTGTATGTATATTTGTGGTCAAATTCGTGTAAGAAAGGAGTTGTATACTCCTGGCAGCCATGGAAATCGCAGGTCAGGATGCAGGGGTTTCGCGGGGTCGCGGCGCGACCACCAGAGTCCCCGCGGCGCGACCAAAGGCCTGCTGGGAAAATCCGAGTTTAACTTTGTGAATTGAGTTTGGGTCGAATTGTGTCGGGTTTCCTTCGGGATTGCTTGGGCTGTGTTTTACTGGGGTTGGGGTCTTGTTTGGGATTGCTTTGAGTCGGGTTTGAGTCGAGTTTCGGGTATTAATCGAGTTTCGGTTCCGTGGGGCTATCGGGTTTGAATTGAGTCCGAATTGTTGTAATCATGTGATATGTGTTAATTGGGAATTGCGATTGATTGTTGGGCTATCCGTGTGATTACAGGGACTAGTGGATCTCGAGCAGGGTTCGAACAGGGAGGCCAAACTTCGGGGAACCAATCAGGTGAGTACTCGAGACTTTTCCAAACGCGCGCCGTCTTTATGATTTTAGCTGTGTTGCTATCTTGTGCGTGTTATATCTATGTGAGACAGAGACGTGAACCTCAGGTATGCTCTATTCCTTATACGTGTTATGTATGAGATGCGAGATCGGTTCAGGGGTCCGTGATGAGTTCCATACAGACGATAAGTCACGAAGGGGAATCGCGCGGGTTGACTGTCCCTTACAGTCCTTGGGGCGTATATATACGGCAGGGCCTGTAGCCGGGTAGCTTCCGTGCTACAGGGTATTACCGACCATTGCTGTGTGCGATGTGTCCATCGGGGAGGGGTCCCCACAGGGCTGTGTTCGATCTCATACTTGTGCTTTATACCTGAGATGTGTGTTGGGCAATCGGGACAGGGACAGGGACAGGGTTTGCGTGCTATGTGCTATGTGTTCTGTGCAGTGTCAACCCTCGCGTGCTCACGGGCTTTATAGCTCACGTTATCGAGTCTAACATGTTCAGGGAATCAGAAAGGATCTCAGCCGCAGCCGAGATAGAGTCAAGGTTGAATCGAAGATCCGTAGTAGTTTCATATGTTGTATAGAACTGGTATAATGTTGTTTTGGGTTCGATGTATCCAGTGACCGGGATTTGTACGTTTGTCAATCTGGAATTTGAATGTATTAACTTTGTGTTTAAAGTTTTTAATTAGCCGTAATCTGCATTATCCCATGACACGTGCGTTATGGATCCGTTGCGTTATTGCCACATATGATATTGTATTGACGTGGCATTTCCGGGATCGGGAGGGGTGTTACATGATGACTAATTAAGTACATTTTTAATTTTATGCTTCCTTTTTTGGTAAAAGAATAATATTTTATTATATTTCTTGGCATAAAATTTGAACTTCATGTCATTTTATAGCCAAAATAGAATTTTACATTTATCTTTCTCGGCAAAAAATGTATTGCAATAACTTATTGTCAAATTTTATATTTTATATTAACTTTCTTCTTAATTTTCCCGAAGAGAATCAATTTATAACAGGGTGTTACTTCATGCACCACATCTACATCCTATAATTGACCTAAATATGCTTTTTTTTTTCATAACTCATCATTATAGTTTATTTGTTTACACACTTTTGTCCAATCATAAGATAAATATCTATAGGTCAAATGCATAGAGATGGTATATGAGAAATTAGAGGTGGTACATGGAGAAATAGCTTTTATAACAGGATCATTGTGCATAAAAAACATTTGTTGCCTACGAATCAACTCCTCGTAACATAACTCGTTTCCCTCGAAGTTAAACGTGCAATCACTTGCGTCAGCAGTCAAGTCAATTTTGAGCGTGGTATCCTATCCAAGTGCGAACCCTGACAAGGGACAAGAGTCTGCATGCTTACATATTAGTTTTGTTGCATTAGTCACCCCTGTACTATTACTATATCCCACAAATTACCCTTTACCTTTCACTGTTTCTAAACAAAATCTTACTCTAATTAGCTTATAAAAACTAGTCCTTATGTTTTAATTTTATTATTTATATATTCAATTGAAATTGCTCTTAATGTTGCTGTTGCTTACCAACGCAAATATTCGTAGTATAATAATAATAATAATAATAATTTACGTCATTTTTTGACCATCTACCTTTAAAATTTATCACATTTAGCTATTAAACTATTTTTTTGCACAGTTTGTCATTAAACTTAAGTTTAGTGTTCTATTTTGAGAAAATTATTAAAAAAGTAATGGCTAAATGTGTACGAATATGATAGTTATCAAATGTGTACAAAATATGATAGTTTAGTGGCCGAATGTGTACAATTTTTAATGGTTAAACATGGACAAATATAGTTTAGTGTCTAAATATGTACGTAAAAAAGCTTTAATGGCTAAATGTGTAAAAAATAGTTTAGTAGTTAAATGAGACAAATATATAAGTTGGATGATTAAAATAGTTTAATAGCTTAACGAGACAAATCGCTAGGGGTGTGCAGAAAAACCAAAATCTAAACTGAAACCGAAAAAAACCGAAAAACCGAAAAACCGAACCGTTTGGATTTTGGACTAATCTGGACTCTCGATTTTCAAAAACCAAAAGTTTCGGTTTGGTTTAGGTTTGAACCTTTAAAAAACCAAAAAAAAATCCAAACCGAACCGAATTTATATATATACTATATCATAAAATTTAGATTTATTAAATACCTATCTTCTTTAATTATTAAATTAGGTTGTTTAAATTTTAAAATTTTATTAAATACCTACCATTCTTTAATTACTAACTGGTAGAATGGAAACTGAGAAATTGGGAAGCATCAAGCGACAGACTCTTGCCTCTAGGGAGAAATCGAGAATGGAATGGATCAATACAACACCGAAAGTGGGAAGAATCAAACGACGTATTTGTTGATGTTTAAATTTATGATTTGAATTGTTGAAAGTGGATATTTGGATGTTTGTTAGTGTAAGTTTTTTTTGTCTTTTTTATGTTCGATTAAATGATTATTGTATTGGATGTTGTTAAAATTTCATATTTTGTCAAAGAAAAAATAAATTTGACAAATCATAAAAATGGGGTTTTGGACCAAAAAAAATCCGAAAAAACCAAACCGTTTAAAACCAAACCATTTTGACTGTTAATTTTAAAAACCGATATTTTGGTTTTGATTTCGGCTTTTACCATAAACCGATCCAAATAGCTCGATGCTCACTCTACAGATCACGTCTTTTTGTAGAAGGAGTGGGATTAGTGGCACGTGCGGTAGGCCTAGCATCTATGATAAAGTCGGGAATTGGTGGACCCACCAATATCACGTGCACCTCTCACCTTTCTGAAATGTCTTCCTACAGACTTTTTCTATCTATGTTTTTTTACATGTTTGGACTTGTAGATATAATAAATAGAGTAAATTACAGAAATGGTCCTGTGGTTTACATAAAACTTTGGATACAGTCCCTGTAGTTTCAATTTTGCATAAACGGTCCTTATCTTCACTGTTTACTTGCAAAATTGGTCCCTCTGCAGTTAACTTTAACCATGAAATGGTTAAATCTTTTATAATGACCACTTTACCCTTTTCTTTAATAACATTTTGGTCCTTCAAGTTTGTTGTTCATTTTAGTTTTGGTCCCTCAAGTAAATTTTTTTATTTAACTCTATTTTACTAATTATTATTATTATTATTATTATTATTATTATTACTATTATTATTATTGTAACGATTATTATTATTATTATTATTATTATTATTATTATTATTATTATTATTATTATTATTATTATTGATTTAACTTTTTACATATTAATTTATTTGTTTATTAAGTTTTTTTTATTTTAATTCACTTTTTAATCTAAATTATAAATTATTTATATCTTTTATTATAAACAATCGTATCAAAAATAGAATCCATTTATTTTATATTTTTCCCGAATGAAAAAAATACAAACATTTTATATTATAGTTTTCCAAACCAAAAAATTTTGAACCTTAAACTTTTATTAGTTTTTTCAAACAAAAAACTGTTACAAACCAAAATTTTGAACCTTAAACTTTCATTTTCTAAACGTAAAAAATATGAAAACCAAACTGTTTTTTTATTTTTATTTTTGCACTAAAACCCATTCTAATTTTTTGTTTTGAGAAACAAAAAGAAATACAAACCATTCTGTTGTTACTTTTTGCAAACGAAGAAAACTACGAATAATTCTAATTTCCAGTGTTTCCAAACAAAAAAATTCATTTTTATTTTTCTAGTGTTTTGAATGAAACCATTCCCTTTTATTTTTTTCTCCGAACGGAAAAACTACCAACTATTATGTTTTTAAAGTTTTTCCTAAATACGAAATAGCGTGTAGTCTTTTTGTTCGGAAAAACTAATAAAACGGAATGGTTTGTATTATTTATGATGGGAAAGAATTTAAAACGTAGTGGCCATAATGTAAAAATAAAAAAATACAAACCATTCCATTATTTAGTTTTTTTAATGAAAAACAACAAACCCTTTTATTATTTAGTTTTTCCGAACAAAAAACTTCGAACCATTAATTTTTTATTAATCTTTAGTTTTAACATTTTCATATCGTAAAAAATACAAACCATTCCGTTTTATTAGTTTTTCCGAACAAAAAGACTACACGCTATTTCGTATTTAGGAAAAACTTTAAAAACATAATAGTTGGTAGTTTTTCCGTTCGGAGAAAAAATAAAATGGAATGGTTTCATACAAAGAACTAGAAAAATAGAATGATTTTTTTTGTTTGGAAAAACTGGAAATTAGAATTATTCGTAGTTTTTTTCGTTTGCAAAAAGTAACAACAGAATGGTTTGTATTTCTTTTCGTTTCTCAAAACAAAAAATTAGAATGGGTTTTAGTGTAAAAATAAAAATAAAAAAACGGTTTGGTTTTCATATTTTTAAGCTTAGAAAATGAAAGTTTAAGGTTTAAAATTTTGGTTTGTAACATTTTTTTGTTTGAAAAACTAATAAAAGTTTAAGGTTCAAAATTTTTTGGTTTGGAAAAGTATAATATAAAATGTTTGTAATTTTTTCATTCGGGAAAAATATAAAATAAATGGATTCTATTTTGATACAATTGTTTATAATAAAGAAATAAATAATTTATAATTTAGATTAAAAAATGAATTAAAATAAAAAAACTTAATAAATTAATATGTAAAAAGTTAAATTAATAATAATAATAATAATAATCATAATCGTTACAGTAGTAGTAATAATAATAATAATAATAATAATTAGTAAAATAGAGTTAAATAAAAAAATTTACTTGAGGGACCAAAACTAAAATGAACAACAAACTTGAAGGATCAAAATGTTATTAAAGAAAAGGGTAAAATGGTCATTATAAAAGATTTAACCATTTCATGGTTAAAGTTAACTGCAGAGGGACCAATTTTGCAAGTAAACAGTGAAGATAAGGACCGTTTATGCAAAATTGAAACTACAGGGACTGTATCCAAAGTTTTATGTAAACCACAGGGACCATTTCTGTAATTTACTCTAATAAATATCACAAATGCTCCCCACTGTTCTTCAATTTACTCCCAAGTCCAAATAAATTAACGAACGTCGTAACTAATTAAAATGTTACGGTCTATGGTTTGCTTTAGACATCTAGAAAGCGTTTGATTCGGTTTTCTTTTTTTCTTTTTTTTTTTGGCAATTTTGTTTATTTATCATCGTCCAAACTACTCTTAAGATCACGGTTTCAGAATCTAAATTTTTTTATTTGTTTACAAAATGATGTCTTTAAATCAGCTATAACGTATAAAGTTAAATAATCTCATGGATCTTATTCCCCATGGGTTTCTCCGTTAGAAACCATCTTTAGCTTCTTTCTTTTAGTTGTTTCTTCGTCTTCTTCCTGGTCTGTCCCCTTTTCCTCTTTTTAACTTTTGTAAAATGTTAAAAAGCTTTATGACTTTTTGGTGTAGCTTTTACCTTTGGTTTGTTTGTAAATAAAATTTGCTTTTAAAAAGAGACATAAAAATTATTTTTATTAGATGCAAATGATGAGTAATTAGTTGGACAAAGTAAAATTAAGGAGAAATGTTGTACACCTTGCCAATACCAAGGAAGGGAAAATGATGTAAAAATCTAACATACTTTAAGTATTTTTATGACTAAGTTATTGTACCAAAAAACATTTATATAAAAGTCTCTTAACTTAACAATGTTTCTATAAAAATACTTATACAAGGAATGTTTCCATAAAACTCATAACTAATAATATCATATAAAACTTCTAATAAATGTCTTAAAAATGTAATGCATAAAAAGTTTAAGTTGAGTGACTTCTACAAAAACGTTTTTAGTACAGTGTCTTAATCAAAAAAATATATTGATTGTTACATAAATTTTCCAGTAAAGAAAACCCCATAGCTATAATCAATAATGTATTAACTAATCAGTATCTATAAATTAGAAAAGAAATACGAGAAAGTCGGCAATTGCACTAGAATGAAAATAATAAAAATGTCGACATAATAGAAGCTAACATTTGTCATGCTTTTAGGGTGTGCGAGAAAGTCGGCCGCACAGGGCCTCCGATTTTGTAGGGCCTCACAATTGTAAAAATGATCGGAGTATCAAACGAAGTACATTGAATATTAATTTTCCATTAGTCATTATTTCGTTTTAAGCATATTATATACCATTTTAGCTGTCTAATTAAATATACAAACACATAAAATTTGTCATTCACGAAATCTAATTTATATATTAAAACTCGGTTACAAAATGAGTAATTTACCATTTAAATTTTTTCATAATTAAGGGCCTATATCGTATGCATGTATACAGAACCTTCAAAACACATGGGACGACCCTGACAATTGTGACTATGTATGAAATATGAAACAAATATAAAATTATTATGTTGACAAATGGCGATGGCATATTTTTTACCAACACAACGTAACAAGATGACGGATGACAAGGATTATGATTGTGATTACAAAAACCTACTACTATTATGATGTGGCAAGATGGAAAAGAAAATAAAGATAGTCGTGACTGTGAAGATAAAGGAAGAAGAGACGTGACTAATTCTGAAATGGGTAGCGACATCGTGTAAGAGATGTAAAAGGAAACGAAGATAAGTACCTAGAATAATAAATAGAAACCTCATAGATATAACATGTGAATTTTAATGAATTGGTAAATTCTATTTACTTCTCATAATGTCTTGTGTCATCACCAATAATTAACATGTAAAGCTCGTATTTTGTAATAATGACAAATAATATTCCAACCATATTTACACATGTATGATATAATCTAATTTAAATTCAAATCAAATCAAATTCTAAATAATTTAATAACTAAATAATAATATAATAAGTTATAATTTTAAATTTAATACATGTTTTCTAATAAAAAAAAATGTAAATATTATTTAAGCAAGCTATTTATGAAATCAAAAAGTACTTCTAATTTCTATATTTTATGAAAAGTATATAAATGTATTAAACATTATAAATACTTAAAAACACAAAGTTAAATTTCATATAATTATTTTCTAATAAATAAGTAACTATTTAACAGTTTTTCACTTCTATATAGACCAATTTTAAATGTACACCCGTTATCTTTTAGTTCCACACCCCATTTGTTAATTAGTAATTTAGATTATGACGAGACTCATATTATTAAATACATCATCAGTGAAAATAAATCTAAATTAATGGAGGGGTATATATATAACACAATCTATTATATAACTTGCCACTTATTGTTTATATGGTTTATTATTTTTGAAGTTCACATTCTATTTATTTTATAAATATATCGATTTTTTAAATCAGATTGTATTGATAAATAATGACCGATAAACAATTATGTATTTACAATTTTCGTAATATATTTGCATTCATACACGTTAACATTCTTATAAATTCTTAATATTTTATTAAACACAAGAACAAATAAAACATATATTAACACATTATAATTGTGAGAAGAAATTAAATACGTATATATAATAAAATATTATTAATTTAACAAGGTGGTTATCTAACCAAATGACGGGGATTCAAGATTTCAAGTCTCATTTGAACACAAGGTGATGGTGTAAGTTAAAAAAATATAGACTCTAATTACAATTTTTACAATTTTTTTAGTTTTTATATAATTATATCCTTGAGCATATATGTAACATCCTCGAATTCAATTACTGTAATTTAGATCTATTTAAGTGGATAAGTTATAATTAAGTTGAATTATGAACAACTATTATATATTTGGGGATACTTAAAAGTTTGTTGCTATTTTATGAAGTTACGAAGTTTAAGAAAATTTGAACTCTGAATTATTGTTAGGAAGTAGTATGAATTATAAAAGCTAGTAATGATAAATTTAAGAATAAATCAGTATTTTATGAAACCGGTTAAGTTGAGGGGTGAAATGTGCAAAAATGAAGAAAGTTGAATAAAAAGGCTAAAAGCCTTTCATTTTCACATTTTCACACTCTCTCTAGACTCTCTCTCTAGAAAACGCTCTCTACTTCTCTCTAGATTATCTCACAAACCGACTGGCCGATTATCGAGATTTATACGTCATCGGAAAGATCTTGAGGAGTACTACAACAATCTACAGTTGGATTCTTGATTTCATACGAATTGAGGTAAGAATCGACCCTTGTAAGTTTATGTATTTCGGTTTTGAAGAACATAAATTCGAATCTGCTATTTTTATGTGATTTAGACCTAGTTTTGCTTGAGTTTTAGCAAGAATATGATAGTGTATGTATAATAGAATCGAAACTAGGCTCAATGCATGATATATCAGTGATTTTTAGGCTTTGAAATGAAGGATTTAAGTTGTAAAGATGAACAAACTCGAGAATACCAAGAACAATGTCGAAATGCAAGAACAAAGTCGATTTTTGCACTAAATTCGAGTGTATATTCGAATTTAGCACTATGGGATTCGAGTTTAGGACCCTAAATTCGAATATGGTTCGAGTTTAGTGTATGGTGTTCGAGTTTGGCCTCAAATTCGAATGAGGATTCGAATTTAGCCCCCAGATTCGAATTTAATGCCTAAAATTGAAAACCCACTCTCTAAACTCGAATATTTTGGATGAAACACATAGACAACACATAAAATAACAAAAGTTATTCAAAGTATAAGGTGTGAACTTGAGTTGGGTTTAAGCTTAGTTGTGGTTTGAATTTGGATATGAACCCGAAATGGGGGAAAAATATTGCAAAACTTACAAAACTTGGATTTATGGAAATAAACAATTATTGACACGGTGTATTGTTGCAACTGACTTAACAGGTCCCTTGTGGTGTTGTTTAACCCACAGTGGGGTACTTTGTGGATCCGGTTGAAAGTCTGTGGAGAAATAAGATAAATTGAAGTTTAAAAACGCACCCACGGTGAGTACCTCTGATTTTAACATGTCTGCATCTGCTTTATGTTTGCTTCGCCTGCTGAGGCATGTTGTTTCACTTTCGTTTGACATTCTACTAACTTGCGTAAATGTTGATGCACATTCATACTTGTTGCATGTTCGTTTCTTTGTTGTGCATCTTATTGATGGACCTGAGGGTCGCATATGTACTCCGATGTTACTGTGCTATATGACCAAGAGTTGACACCTCTGTGGTCAGGATAGGCAGTAGGTCATCCCCGATCGTACGTTTGCCTCAGATGGATTGTTTTTCTTATGCCGAGCGTCATCTCGAAGGAGTTGCGGCTCGGGTTTGCGTACTATGTGTACGTGTGGAAGTATACGGTATGCGTTACCGGTGTTACTTCTGGGGGCATCATAAGGGTTTGTGGAATGTGTAAAATCATTGGTATTCACTAAACATTCGCTTACCCTCTCAGTTGTTTACTTTTTACAAGAAAAAGGGAAATCTACTGCTGGACCTTCTAGTTAGGTCGTCTGTTGAAGTAATTGAGGATATTTGCTACTCCGCTTGGTATTTGGTTTATGGGATTATTGCTATTATATATTTTTGGGATGATTGTAATAAACTTATAAGTATGTAGACTTAGATTTGGTACCTTGTAACACCATAGGGGGTGTGACCCTGTTGCGTTACTTTATTTATATGCTTCCGCACTTAAACTAGGTTATCAGATCATTATGTTATTGTATGATGGTGATTAATCCTGGGTGTTATTTAAATGATGGTTATTGTGACAAGGGTGTCACACGAGATGGTATCAGAGCAGTAGTTTGAGATTCAAGTGTCCGTGAGGTCTTGGTCTCAAACATTAAGTGATGATATGTAGTGGTTTAAGTAATGATCTGAACTAAGATAGGTTACGATCTAGTAATCATAGGAAAGTGAATTTCATACGGGACAACATGTGATGTAGTTAATTATGTGATGGGATCACTAAATAATTTATATATTTTATATATTTCAGAACATGTCTGGAGAAGGAATGACGCCACGAGAAACGAGGGAAATGGTGCTATCAATGATTGCAGAACAAAACAGAATGATTCAAGACCAATTTCGGGCGCGAGATGAGGCCAAAGCCAAAAGAAAAGAAGACAAGAGAAAAGAAAAGAAAAGAGGGAATATGAAAGGAATTATGTTGTGGATGACATAAACCTTAGGAATAAAGAGAAACGTAAAGACAAGGGCAAGGAAAAGATTGATTATGAAACTGGGATTGATGAGAATTACATGAGCTATGCATGTATTTGATAAAGAGAAACGTAAAGACAAGGGCAAGGAAAAGATGTATTTTGATAAATTTGAAAGAGATGAACGATATGCATGTATTTGATTTTGGAAGAGATGAACGACATGCATAAAGAGATGAACGATATGCATGTATTTTGATGATAAACGATATGCATGAAGAGATGAATGATTCGTGTTTGTATTTTGATATATTTTGATTTTGGAAGAGATGAACGATATGCATGTATTTTGATGATGAACGATGAACGATGAACAATATACATGAAGAGATGAACGATTCATGTTTGTATTTTGACGTATTTTGATTTTGGAAGAGATGGACGATATACATGATTTATTTTTGGAAGAGATGAACGATATTCATGTATTTTGATGTATTTTGAATTTGTATTATTTTTGTTAATTTTGGAAGTGTAAAATTCCTGTTTTACGGCTCCGCAAATTTCATTATGTGCACTTGATGCATAAAACTTTCTATTTAATTAACATTTTGTCATTTGATTTAACCCATCCATTCTTTTCATCCAAGGGACGGTGGAGGTTCTTTCGTGGCTCGATGCACAAAAGCTCTCGATGGAACCCCCCTCTCTCTCTCTCTCTCTCTCTCTCTATATATATATATATATATATATATATATATATATATATATATATATATAAAATACGGTTCGAGAGAGTACCACCCTATGCAGCGCACTAGAAGGTATCACCTTTAAAAAAAACTTTTTTTTAATTTTTTTTTTCATAAACATGTTTTAATTAACATTATGAAGATCATATGTAAATTTCACATACATTCACATCCCCTAGCTCTTAAAAAATGATGTGAACACACACTTATATAATTTTGAATATATGTGAACACACATTTATGTGATGCGTATTTTCATGCACTTAGGCGGCGTTTGGTTCGCATAATGTTTATTCCTGGAATGGAATCTGTCAAGGAATGGAATTCCGGAAGGAATGGAATCTGTCGGAATAGAAATGGAGGCGGGTGAAGATGAAGTCTATGGTTTGGTTTTAGAACTGTTAAAATCTTTGCAATGGAATTTAAATTTCATGCCACTAACCCAAGGAAAATAGATTCCTTCAAAAGTGGTGTTTTTTTTTAAAAAGAAATCTTCATTCCATTCTTTTTTACTACCAAACAGCACATCGGAATGAAATTTTCATTCCAATTCCATCAAATTCTGTGAACCAAACGTCCCCTTAGAGTGTTCGGATTTGCGTGAAAGTCACATATAATCCGTGTAATGTCAATTAGAACATGTTCATGAAAAAAATTTTCAAAAAATTTACTTTTAAGGGTGGTACCTTCTGGTGCGCTTCATTAGAGGTACTCACTTGAATATATATATATATATATATATATATATATATATATATATATATATATATATATATATATATATATATATATATGTGTATGTATATGTGTGTGTGTGTATATAAATTCAAACTATGATCTTTCAATGACTTGAAAGTATAACTATTTTAAAAACATTGATCCCTTGTTGCATTTTTATATCATTTTCCTTCTATTTAACAAAACCTTTGTGTAACAAATTTATCAAAAAAAAAGTGTCATATGTGTATCTCATTATCATTTATATACACACTCATACTAATCAATATTGTAAATGATTTGCTTAATGATATAAAACTTATAAGTGTCAAAACCAATTTAAAAGGAATATAATTATAGGATTAGCAAAGTGGGTGTACATGAAATTGTAAAAAAAGCAGTCATATTTATAAAGAAATGTATTTTCTTTAGTAAAAATGAAAATGAAAATGAAAAAGAAAATGGTAGAAAGAATGATTATTATGATTGTGTTTCACTTTGTTGAACAATCCGGCCATATGACTTGTCCTTCCTCTTTTATCCACCCTACGACAATCCCCCGACACTATAACTCTCTCATTTATTAATGATTTGATTTGATTTTGTGTTTTTTTTTTAACCTAGACCACCATATCTAATTTTTTTAGACTAAATTACACAAATGGTCCTTGTGGTTTATATAGAATTATGGTTTTGGTCCCTGAAAGAATTTAATTACACTACAAGTCCCTATAATCAAAATGTTGTAACATATTGGTCCCTGAAACTAACGGTCGTTAACCTAAGCCGTTAAGTTCAGGGGCATATTTGTCAAAGAATGTTTCAGGGACCATTTGTGTATTTTTCAATACTCTCTTATTAATTTTTCTTTAGTTTTTTTGCTTTATGTTATAATTTATTTCATATAATTTTTGAATTTCCTTTTATATCATTTAATTATCCAAATCACACATTTTATTTTTGAGTAAATTACACAAATGGTCCCTGTGGTTTGGGGGTTTTTACTCTTTTCGTCCCTCAAACTTTTTTTTTGCACCAATAGTCCCAAAATCCCAAACCTTTAACACTAATGGTCCCTCTGACTAACATCCGTTAATTTTGACCGTTAGAGAGAAGGGCATTTCCGTCTTTTTGTCATTCAGGGACCATTTGTGTAATTTTCTAATAAACTTTTAAAATATAAAAATCTTTTATAATTTATTTAAACAATTTATTTATTATCTAATACCCTAACTTGATAACCCTAGAACAAGAAGATAATACAGTCACACATATCCACATGAAACCCAGATCATGGATAAGGTTGCTCACATCACCAACACCAACACACCTCCCTCATCTTTGTTTCCATTTCCAGAGAAGAACATATCGGTGTGCAAGCAATCACCGCCATCATTTCAAAATCGTTACGAAACCCAGATCTCGTTCTTCAGATGGGTACTCGTCTTCTATTCGTTATTATTCAAGAATAGAGAGGAAAGAGATGGTTTGAAGAGGGTAAGAGATGATGGTTCCGCTCCCCTTCCGCCGCCACCACCTCCTCCGCCTCCTTCATGCCGTTGTCGGAGAGGATATATCCACCACCGCCACCACCTCTGTGTCGTACAATAACCTCCAAAGCTTCCTTTGATGTCTTCTTCCTCTCTCTCTCTCTCTCCCTCCCTCCCTCCACCTTCTGTCTTGATCAATTTTAAGTTTTTAACTCACAAGAACCTCCTCTGTCTGCCAGTATTGTTAAATAAAAAAAAAGGGAGGAGAAGAAACCTGCGGAGGCCGTTCTGCGTTTAACGGCGAGACAGAGAATAAGGGAGAGAGGATAATAATTTGCCGAAAAATATTAAAATTAGAAAAAAAACTAAATGGAAACAATTATTAACAATGAAAAACAAAGAGAAGGGGGAAGATTTTAGAAAGAAAATGGTAGACTGGGGATGAAGACTCCTATTTCACGAAGATCAAGGAAAATCCCAGATGAGCATGTCGTCATGTCATGTGTGTGAAAGCTCCAGGATTAAACTTTTTTCAAAAAGATGGTAAATTAAAAAATAGAAAAAAACAAAAAAAAAACTATTAGAAAATTACGTAAATGGTCCCTGAGATTAAGAATGACGGAAATGCCCCTGTGACTTAACTGGTCTAACGGTTCCATTTAACGACAGGGACCATTTGTGTTAAAGGTTTAGGATTTTGGGACTATTGGTGCAAAAAAAAAAAGTTTGAGAGACGAAAAGAGCAAAAACCCCCAAACCACAGGGACCATTTGTGTAATTTACTCTTTATTTTTTCTAATTCCTAATTTATAAATATTATTTGTATGTTTATTTCCATTATTAACGTTAACTTTTTTTATATTACTGTAAATATTTATTTATGATCGAAATTGGTTACTAACGTTTTTTTAAATGGTTATTGAAAAACTGAATCTTTTTCCGTTTCCTTTTTTACATTTAGGAGATTAAAAATCGGAATTAGTTGTAGTTTTCTTTACTTGGAAAAATTGATATCGAAATGATTTTTTTTCCTCTGTTCAAGAAATTCAAAATAAATAAATGTTGAAGTTTTTTCGTTCGAAAAAATTATAATCAGAATGGTTCATCGTTTCTTTTTCGGAAATACTAAAACTAAAAATGTTTCACTGTTTATTTGTTCAAAAAATCAAAAATAGACATGATTTGTCATTTTTTATTTGAAAAATTAAAATCAGATTGGTTCATTGTGTTTTTGTTCGAAAAAAAATAAAATCTGAATGGTTCACCGTTTAAATTATTTTTTACCAATTTCGATTTTAATTAAATAGAAAAAATAAATCGTTTCTATTTAATTTTTTGCTCAAAAAATGATGGTCATTCTGATTTTTGATTTTTTCTAACAAAAGAAACATTCTGATTTTAATTAAATGACGATAAAAAATCAACGAAACATTTCCAATTTTATTTTCTCAATCAAAAATCATATCCATTTTAAATATTTTCAATGATGGAACGTTGAATGATTATGATTATAATTTTTTGATGAAAAAACTTTGACACATCCTTATTTTGAATTTTTTGAATGGAGAAAAAAACATATTATTCCAATTTTAAATTTTTCGAACAGAATAAACTACAACTAATTTGGATTTTGATTATCCTAAATGTAAAAAATGGAAAAGTATTCAGATTTTTAATAACCAGTAGAATATATATAAAAATTCAGATATATCATATGATAATTTTAAATAAATACCTATAGTAATATAAAAAAAAAGTTAACACTATAATAACAATAAATACACAACTAATAATAAAAAATTAGTAATTAGAACAAAACAAGTAAAAAATAAAAATATTGCATTCGGATAATTAAATGATAAAATAAGAATCCAAAAAATATATATGGAATAAATTATAATATAAAGAAAGAGAAACAATAAAAAAAACAATAAAAAAGTATTGAAAATTACACAAATGGTCCCTGAAATTTTCTTTGACAAAAATGCCCCTGAACTTAACGGCTCAGGTTAACGGCCGTTAGTTTCAGGGACCAATATGTTACAACATTCTGATTGTAGGGACTTGTGGTGTAATTAAATTCTTTCAGTGACCAAAACCGTAATTTTATATAAACCACAGGGACCATTTGTGTAATTTAGTCTTTTTTTTATGTATAAAAATACTTTAAATTAAATCCAAAAACATATATTAAATGAAGATCATTATTTAGTATTTTAAAAGAATATCTATGTATGTGTGTATCATGTGTTAAAATATAAATAAAAAGAATTCAATTAAGATATACCGATGTATATATTATGTGCTTATTTGTTCCAACTAGATAAACCCTAGAAAATGAAACATAAATTTGCATGTCTTTTATTATAATCTTTCATCCAGATTTAACGTTTGATGACCGGTTTTTTCGATAATGTTTGCATTTAAATTTTTAAAAATACTTTCCAGCTTACTGAGTTTTCAAAGCTATGTAATATATATACATATATATATATATATATATATATATATATATATATATATATATATATATATATATATATATATATATATATATATATATATATATATAGACACACACACGCGCACACTAAAGATCTTTTGTGAACACTTTATCGTTCTGAACATTGTGAACAACCATAAAATAGCTTTTGAATCTTATAAATCTTGTTGAAAATACTACCGAACCATTCTATTAACCTATTAATCTTATTGGATCCTATGGATTTTATTTAATCCTATGAATTTGTCGAATCTTATAATCTTGTTGAATCCAAAGCATCTTGTTGTAAAAACTACTATGAATCTTTTGAATGTTCTGAATCTTGTTGTAGACAACTCTGTGAACCTTTTGAACCTTTTGAATCATGTTACAAACAATTGTTGATATATATAACTGCTTATATGTATTTTTTTATTTGTTCACAATGAATTTCATCCCTATATATATATAGACACACACACACACACACATATATATACACACACACACACACACACACACGGGTGGGTTCAATGAAAAATCTATATGCATCGGAAAACCCGGGAACCACTTTATAGCAATTGGATCAGGTGATGCATCACGCAGAAAGTCGATGCATCACACGAGAATTTGATGCATCACGCGGGGAATTTGATGCATCATGCGATAATTGTGATGCATTTGTGGGGTGCATGGAGGTTTTCCAATACATGTTGGTTTTTCCATTGAACCCCCTCTATATGTGTGTGTGTGTGTATGTATATGATATTTGATAAGTAGACATATTTTGATTTTGTGGGGGTGCATGGAGGTTTTCCAATGCATGTTGGTTTTTCCAAAACATATTTTGATTTTGTGAATAAAATTATGAGGCAAACTTGAATTAATATAAGTATTATATAAGACGTGTTTTGGGGATGAATTAAGTGGGGAAAAAAGAAATAATTAGAAAATATGTTTTTAAAAGCAATCTAAAACACACCATTTGAACTGGTGCTTCACAATGGTGGTGTTTGGTTTGTTTGTATGGGTTCAAAGTCCAATATGTTAATAAGTTCATAAGTGGATTGGGCTTTTAAATCCAATAGATCTGGAATTGAGTATTGTGTTTCTTTCTTGGACAAATTACCTAGAAAGGTAATATAAAATTCAAAAATTGCCAATAAAGGTAATGTAAAATTTTTTAGGCCAAGAAAGATAACATAAAATTTAAATTTGACAAAAAAGGGTATTGATGACAAATTAAGAAGGTAAATTTTTAATTTTATGCTCCCTTTTTTGGTAAGCGAATAAAATTTCATTATCTTTCTTGACCTAAAATTTGAATTTCATGTTCTTTCTCGGCCAAAATAGAATCTTATATTACCTTTCTTGGCAAAAACTTTTTTACAATACCTTTATTGTCAAATTTTGTATTTTATATTACATTTCTTGGTAATTTTCCATTCTTTCTTTATTAAGGAAGATGAGATAATGGTGTTGGTGGTTGGTGAAATTTCTTTTATTAGGGTTTCCGGTTTTATCTATGCTTTTTAATTTTAATTTTTATATTCTGCCATGTGTTGGTGGTGGCAACTACACAAAATAACATGATGCATATAAAATCATTTTAATGACTTTTATTTTTAAAATAAATAATGTACAAGAAACAAATTAATGAAAATATCCAAATTAACAAAAGAAATTATTCAGATTGTAAGGAACCGAGAATCTTCTTGTTTTAATTAGTTTTTTGTAATTATAACGACGGATTGTTAATTTCATTATTAAGTTGCATGCATTTTTATCAATCTTTTAACCTTATGGTTTTTATTGAAACAACTGTTTTATCTTTTACTCTAAAGTTGAAGAACTTAGGGGGCGTTTGATTTAAGGATTTACGTATAAAGCTATGAATTTGAAATATAAACATGAAAATTTGGTTTAAGGTTGTTGGTTTTAAACTATTTGATTGAAAACCATAATAACTAGCTGAATACCCGTGCGTTGCTCGGGTTATGTGTGATGAAATTAATATTTATAATTTTCTTTTTTTGAATAACAAATTAACCTACTCCTGTTACTAAACTACCATTTTGTTCCAAATAGGGACTTCATAAGTTACTTCCACTGCCTAAATTCCAACTTGTCTCCAACGGGAGTAGAACCCGTGACCCAACACTTACACTTCACCTCTCATACCAAATGTGCTAAACCCCATTGGTATTTATAATTAATTGATGACGCAAAAAAAAATTATTTTTTTAAAGAAAACTATACATTGTTTTGCGAAGAAAATGTTACCTGTATTAATCGTGAATATTAATTATTACACATAATTATATTTGAAGTCTATACATATCTGGTTTAATGCATATAAGTTGATCAAAAGACTGATTTTAGTTAAAAAAAATTATGTATAAAAATTAAGTATATTGAAAAAAATAATAATAATAATTTACAATAAAATGAAAACCCATCATTTTTCCATCAACTAATATACAAACACGTGTTTGCAAAGTATTACTTACAATATCATCTAACATAATTTTATAATAACAATTTATTCAAACGAATTAATAAAATGTTATCAAACAAAAACAGTTATCATAAAAAAATTTAATAAATCTGAATAAAATCACATTGAACAATTTAAACGGCAAATAACATATCTCATTGGCTAAAGATTTATTTGAAACATTATCGCTTCATTAACGGAGATCTTCATTGTTTTTCATGGTATACTGAAAAAATAATAAAACATGTTAATTTTGAAACATTAATACATAAACAACACAAAATAATGAGAAGCTTTAAATGTAAAAAAAAAGGTATACCAATGCCACGTTTTTCCGAGGTTTGAATTAGGGATGACACAATTTTGACCCAACGGACGGAAGGATAAAAATGGCTCATGGTAAAAAAAGTAAGCTAGCACATAATTTTTTCTAAATAATAAATGTCACATGTTTACCTATTTTATAATATATGCTGATTAAAAAACTACTTTTATACGTTTATCTGCCGTAATTTATATGTTTATTAAACTGAATCATCAATAATATTTAAATCTAAATGTAAATGATATCCCATCAATACTTATCTATATTTAATAAAAAAATTTCCATTTGCTTATAAATTTATTAAAAATAAAAATACTTTATATAAAATTATTAAATTTTAAAAAAGTAAACAAATATAAAAATATATTTCATAATATTTTGTTTATTATATTTAAAATATATATATTTATAAATGAAAATTTTAGAATAATCAACTATTGATATTTATTTTATAGAACTACAATTTTTTTTTTGAATAATTAATGTTTAAATGTAATTTGTATACGTAAATAAATATCCCATTATTTTACGCAGGTTTGTTAGTATTGATAGGATTGTTGATGATGTTATCCCATTATTTTCTGAAATTTAACAAATTGTATTGCGTCAAATCAGCTGCTTAATTTTCTGAATTTTAACCAATCATATTGTGCCAAATCAACCTTAATTTTCTGAATTTTAACCACTAATATTGCGCCATGTCAGCATTTTTCTCTCTGCTCTGTCGGCAATATATATATATATAATAGGAAATCATCATACTTATCTTTTACCTTGAATTTGGAGTTCATACCTATCATCTATGGTTGTCAGTCAACCAATTATAAACATACTTTAATTCTTAACCATTATATTCCTACGCACCGTCACTACGTCCCATCGTACTACATCCTAACCTTGATACTCCTACCTTACCTTCTACCCCGTCTATTTTACCATATCCTGTTATCAGTCCACATTGACTTGCGTACTTTACGTCATCGTACATCTCATATCATGTCTTATCTCATTACTCCAACTACTCAGTACCCACCCCTATCTTATCCTACTACAAGCTGATCACATAACCTATCTCATCCCATTACTTCAACCTACTCCATTTTATCTAATCTCATCTCACCTCGCCTACCTTACTCTGTACAACATATCCTACCGCTATCACTACCCCGACTCGATATCACTACCACCCTACACTACCCCTACTCTATCCCACCATGCTAACTAACCCGACACACCAACCTTACTCATCACACCATACTACACCTGCCCCACCTGGTCACCTAAAAAACCTATACCATCTTACCTTACATCAACCATAGTGAATCCATGCTTTCTCAAAATTTAACTCACTCACCTATTCAATCTTATCATACCCAAAACAACCTATGTTACCCTTACATTACACAACTTATGCTGCTGCTGCTTCTTCTTCTTTTTTTTTTCTTTTTTTTTTCTTTTTTTTTTGTGTTGCAAAACTCATGCTTCTAATGGTGGTGGTAGAATTGCTTGTCATAGTGGCCATGACAATGGTAGATTTTATGTTTTTATATATACAAAGTAAGCCAATTTTTTTCTTGTAATTATACTTGTTCTTATACCAACAAACTTTAAAAGTCATTCTCATAATAAATATTGATTGCAAATCAAATAACCTCTAATTATTGAAATTTATTATCTATTAAGGGTGCGTTTGTCAATGAGCTTTTAGGAGTTTCAAAGTTTGATTTTGAAAGTTCAAGCTCAAAAGCTCATTTTGATTGATAGAAGCTTAAGCTTTTGATCAGATTTAAAAGCTCTCAAAAGCTCTTCCACGAAAAACAACTTGAAGTAGCTTTCAAAACGAGCTTGAGCTTTTGGTCAAACAAAATTACTTTTTTACCCTCCAAAATTATAAATTACAACTTTTAAATGATATCATTGTCTTTTTATGTCATTTAAAAATCAAAGTTACAGCTACTATTACCAAACACAATAACAAAAAGTTACAGCTCTCAAAAGCTTCAGCTAATAAAAATTCAACTACTAAAAGCTCCGGCTCACGGCTCCGACGAGTTGTGACAAACATACCTCAATTAAACAATAATAGATTAATTGCCTTTACAAATTTGATTGATTAATTAATTGAATAACCAAAAAAAACCAAATAGCTAATTAATTACATGAAATAAATTTTGAAACTAATATATTTAGATGTAGTTTGGTTTACTAGAATTTAATTTAATTTTTTCATAGAATTTTGATACATAAATTTTTATAAATTATAAATTTGCAGAATTTTAAAAGTTAAAGAGTCAAGGATATTTTTAAATTCTCTAAAATTCTGTTTGTTTTGATAATTTCAGATATTAATTCGTCTAAAATCTTTAAATTTAGATTTGAAGTGATTTAAGACTGTTTGTTACATTTCAGGCTTAAGTGAGTTTCAGATCTTAAATGATTTCTGACGGTTTATTATATTTCATATTCAAGATCTTAAAACCTCTGAAATTAGGTCTAATATTTAAGAGGTGAACTCCTATCTGAAATCTATAATTAAAATTTGATTTTTTCTTCTAAATTAAATCAATATTTTATTTAATAAAAACATTAAATTCAGTTTAATTAATTAAAACAATTATTTATTTTAATTAATTATAATATTTATTCAATTTAATTTATTAAATTATTACTTTAAAATATTAGTTATATAAATTAATTATATATAAAAGCTAAAATTAAAATTTAATTAATAGTCTTAAATCTTCGGAATTCAGACTTTAATGTTTTCTCTTAAATTTCATATTTCATACTTCAGACTTTAGTGTTACCTCTTAAATTTTAGTTATGATTTCAGATTTCAGACACTTAACATTTGAATAAACAAACAACACCTAAATTATCAAAACATACCAGGGGATATTTTTTTATCAATTTTTCGAAACCAAACCAATACAAAAATTTTATAACCGGTTGGGTACTCGATACTAATTATATACCTAAATTTTTTTTTGCTACCACCCGGTTCAGTACCTACATGAACAAAATATACTAACATGTTGGTTTTTGTGTAAAATTTTTTTATTCATAATCATGAAGTAACAATAACATGAACTAAAAATAATTATCGGTTAATATTCATAGTAAACATATATACACAACATCTAGCTTACATGAAATATATAACTAAAAATCTTTATAATCAAAGTAGCAAGCTTCTATAAATATACAATTAAATATCTATTACATTAATAAAAAGTTATTTATAATCAAAGAAATATATGATTGAATATCTTTCATATTAATTAAAAATTATTGGATTAGTATGCAATTGGGATATTAAATTTGTTTGTTGGTTTTGGTATTATCTTTGTTTATTGTTTTGATATTAGCTTTGTATGAAAATGAAAAAAAAAAATCAGTGCCAACAGGTCAAATACTGAAAATACTGGTATTGATACCGGTTCAAAACTTTATAATCGAACCAGTATCCGATACCTATAGTATGTCTAAAAAAATCGATACCATCCTCTTAAGTACGATTTCACCCCTGGAACAAACAAAGTGCAACTTTAATAAAATCATTTAAAATGGTGTTCAGTTTTGCGTTATAATATATATTATTAGATTATTACGTTACAATAATGTAAATAATTAATTTAAAGTGTTGGGATTGCACATTTATAAGTGATTATTTGCATTTAGAATTAATACAATCACACGTTTTCATAAGTTAAAAAATGTAGCTTATTTATTAAATAAATGATTATTTAATCATTTTACAAATTAAAAATGCAAATCCAAACATTTTAAAAACTGATTATTTGATAAGTGTAATAGCAAACAGCAGAAACTATACAAATCGTTAAATTTCTAACAATATTTTTTTGTTACAAATATAATCTGACTATTAATTTTCAAAATGTTACAATACTGTTACAGATTTTAAATCAAGAGCAGATCGAGAACTTACTTTACCTACCCTTTCGGAACAAAGTTTGGATTAATGTTCATTTAAATCAATCCCTAAAAATGTATAAATTTAGATATTGGACCGTGAGGGGGACACATCACACGAGGCTTAAATGCTTCAAGAAGACTGCTCAATTTTCAAAACGGTGGCACACTTTAATCAACACATTTGTACTATCTGCAAGATAAGTTGTATCCTCTGCAACATAATAAGTCTTTTTATTGTTTTTGTTTTTGTAAAAGAAATGTAATCCCAGAAAATGATGAAGACGTGGGACCCACCATTCCAGCAAAAAGATTACTGGGGTCAGATTGCGTGGATTTGTTGTTTGATTGAATCTTCACAAAACTGTCTTCCTTCCTTCCCCACTTTTCACATCTTCTTTTTCTTCTTCAAAAATCCAAACTTTCAACCCCCAAAGAAATGGGACGATTGTTTCTTGTAACGTTGGAGGGAAAGATTTACTGTTGTAAACACTGCAAAACCCATCTTGCTCTTTTCGACGACATTGTTTCAAAGGTCAGTTTCACTTCTTCCAATCCCTTTTTCCAATAATCTGATACTCATTCTGCCGATTCATTTTCTGGGGTTTATACATAATCAATCAATCAATCGTTTAAGTCTTAATTCCCATGTTTTGGTTTTGGTTTTGATTATGATTATGTTAGGCAAAATCTCCATTGATTGATGATGTATGTTCTTAAAGTTCGAATTAATAAGATGAATATATTGGAATTAGGAATCCGTATCCAATTTGATTTGACCTAAAAACCTCAACAAACAAAATTCTTGTTGTGATTTTAATGTGATTGTATTCAAGTATGTGAAGAACTGATGTGAATTCCAAATTGGGATTGAAATTGGTTATTTTACATCACAAAGTTATGCTAATTGGTGTGGTTTTAGGCTGCTGATTTGTTGGATTTAGACAACTTTTGCTGACTAGGGTTTACTTTGTGGTTTTTGTGTTTTCAGTCTTTCCATTGCAGGCATGGGAAGGCTTATCTCTTCAGTAAGGTGTAAGTTTTCATTGCTCTTATGTGCTAATTTTAGTTTATTGTCGAATGATTTCTCGACAATGTGGCTGTATTTTCATTTTTATTAAAGATTTGTAAACCATTGAACAATGATTATTATGTTATCCCAAGCACACACTATGCGTGTTTATATGAATCAAGATCCATTTAAAAGTCAGTAGCTTGTAGATTTATTTCGATGTTTATGCGGTTTAGCTTGTAGTCTATTAAGTTGTAATGGGTTGGATCCTTGTATTTTTCGGGATTATGGTTTTGGGCTGGATCAAGGGGGGCGTTCCGTGTTTGTAACATTTCATGTTGCTTTAATTGTGAATGTGAGTTATACAAGCAGTAGCAGGGCTATCGGGAAGAAATTGCCACTATAGCTGCTAGCGCCTTCCTGGTACCATCACTAATTACGAGCCCTTTATAAATTATTGCTAGTAGGTTTGGGCCATTGGGTTGGGGTTTTCATGCTTTGTTCTTCGGTTGATGGTTTTCTTTGAGCCATAAGTAGACCATGGTGCACCAAGACCCCTAGGTTTGCAAGAAAAGTCTACATACGCTGTCCATAAACTAAGGGGGCATTTGGTTCACAGATTTTTTCCTCTTGGCTTTGCATTTTTTCAAAGGATTTGCATTGTGTAGCATTTGCATTTGTCAGGATTTTGTCAAAGAATCTACATTATTTTATTAAAAAGATCTGTTAATCTGAAGAATGCAAGGTAAATGAGATTCAAAATCCTTGGGGGGTTGGGTTTTTAAATAACAAAGAAGGAAGAGATTTCAGAAATACTGGGATTTTAAATCCTTACTGAAATCTGCGAACCAAACACTAGATTTTAAATGCAAATCCCAGTAAATCCAAGGAAATCCGCGAACCAAACACCTGAAATAATCATTTTTGTAAAGACGTTCTTTGGTCACATAGACTATAGGAGTAACCCTACACTTTAGTTTTTTGGAGCAACAATGTAACAAATGTAGCTTTTACTTTGTAGGCATACAAATCTAATGCTTTAGTTTACAGACTGAGGAATAAATGCTAAAAGCGAATGTTAACTTAGAAACGGTAGGCATGATGTTATCTTGGAAGATTCAATCTTACTGTGAGGTCTTAGGTTGTTCACATCTGAAGACACCAAAGGCTTCATTCTTGAAAAAATTTGAATTCAATAGTCGTATGTAGTTATACTTGATCAAAGTTTCGCGTTTTACAGAGCAAATGTTACGGTTGGAGTTAAGGAAGATAGAATGATGATGACAGGATTACACACCGTTGCTGACATTTTTTGTGTCAAATGTGGATCGATTGTTGGATGGACATATGTAAGATCTCGAGGCTTTGGGTTTTTCTTCAGTTAACATTTTCATTATATTGGTTGCATTTATAAGTTCGTGTAAAGATGTAAGATGTATGATTCTTGATTCCATCTACTAAAATGGATATAAAAAAGGGAAAATGACATGAAATGTAACGATATAACGTGCTTTTGGCTCAGTGTTCATTTTGGGGATCGTATTTTATAAACATAGTTTGAAAAATGCACGTATAAGATATCCAAATTTCAAGATATCGGTTCAGGATGATCTCTTAAATGTGTATTTTTGGTTTCTGATCCCAAAAAACATGCGTTTTTCAAACAACAATCCCTTAAATGTTCCTTATGAAAATATGTTTCCCAAAATAAGCCTTGACCCAAAGTACGTTGCATTTTAATGCCACTTGCGTTATAAACAAACAGAACCTGGTTCAAGATTTATCGACCAATCGTAAACACAAACACACCCTCCTCGACCCATTCCTTTGTGTCATGTTTTGTAACTTGTTTGAAGTCGGTATATATATGATTTTCAGGAAACTGCCCACGAAAAGAACCAAAAGTACAAGGAGGGGAAATCGGTTTTGGAGCGGTTAGTATGCGACTAGAATTTTCCGCTTATGAACTTTTCAATAGCACATGTAAAATGTAGTCAGTCGATCTTGAATTATGCAGGTTTAAGCTTTCGGGGCCAGATGGAGGCAATTACTGGGTTGGTCCTGAAACACATATCCGCCGAAGCGAACCAGAAGATGTTTGATTATGAATAATCTGCACCAAAAAATTGTAAATTCTTTCACTCCTTTTCATCCTAATGTAATGGTATCAGTTGTGAGATTGTGAATCAGTGATCTCTTGTATGATGTTTTATGAATTTAAAGTCCTTGTGAATGGAATTAAAAAAATATGATTTCTGGAAAGTGAATGAAATATTGAAAATGTCATCTATTTAAAATGTTTAATTTTAGTCTTATTATAATTTGAAATATTGAAAATGTCAATCCCCATCTTATTATAATTTTTATTTGTATTTATTATTTGAAGATTATATATATGAACTAACGTAAATTAAAATGCAATAATATAAAACTCATTCATATTTTTCTTTGAGCTTATATTTAAGTATATTTATAACATGTTATAACTTTAATATTTTGTATTATTCTTTTAGCCTTACATTACGAACATCCTTTTGTAGTCTTTATGTTTATATAAAAAAGTATTATTCCATTTATAAATCATTTATTTTGATATTTGATTGATTATAGATATTAACCCATTGGTTATTGAATTTTTTATCTCAATGATTATAAATATTTTTTAATGTATTATAAGTTTATATATGTGCAAACGTATCCTATATATATATTTATGGTTTAGTTTCATCATAATATATACTATATTTATAAATGTTATAAAATTCCTATGACTTCAAGTAACAAAAACTATTAAAATAACAGACATTCAATAAAACTAGATGAAAACTAGGACATGTGATGAAGAATATTATATGTTTTTACCACTTTATATTGTGGTTTTTGACTTTTTGTATGATAATTAATTTATCACAAAACTAAATAAATATAAAAGTAAAAGTTGAAAGACTTCCAATTTAAGGGACTAAATAAGTATAAAAAAAGTTAGTGGCTAATAAAGAATAGTTTTCTTTAACAATATATGGTAATGGTAAACAATTTAAGGGACTAAATAAGGATAAAAAGACAAAAAGTTAGTGGCTAAAAATCGACCGAGAATGGAATGAAAAGTAATTGTCGTGAAATTATTTCAAAAGAACTTTCCTCAGTTTTAGAAATATTAAAGAAACAAATCATTACAGCATTAAATTTTTTTTTTTAGAATAAAAAGAATGAAATTAAATGAGGTTTACAAGTTTTTTTTTTTTAAGAATAAAAAGAATGAAATTAAGTGAGGTTTACAAGTTTTTTTTCTTCTAATTATGTGATTGGATGTTTAATTCTTAATGAAAAAAAATAAAGAATTGAATTTAATAGACATTTTATTTCTTTCTTGTTCTCGTCAGAGATTGGTAACCATAGAAAATGAATGCAGTTTTTATAGTTCCTCAATTTTTTATGTCAAATTTCATATATATAAATATAATAAGCAGGGAAACGTTAGCTTTCGTAATTCGTAGAAATGTACTTTGTATCTGATATGCAATCATTCAAACCGATAAGAATGTTATTGACATCTTCCTTTCTCATTTCAGCCAACGCTAAACTAGTGGTTTCTAGTCCGGTTCATCATATGTATCTTCAAAATCAAGGTCAGACATTTCTTCATCGTCGTCATCATCAATGGGTATGTCATATAATTCGTTCATGCATGGTTCATTTTGTGGTTCCATACACTCTTCAAATTCATCGTGGGATGAACATGGGCAGAGCCACATGGAGAGAAGCGGGGAAAAGACCCCCAACGATTTGCGTAAATTTGACGATTTTTAGTCTATGTATTCCAGAAAATTAACACAACGAATACCTTATACAACCTCATGCCCCAACGAAAAATTTTTCTGGATTCGCCATGAAGACTCCTCATTTTGCTTTAACTTTTTTTTTTAACGGCAAACTATCCTACTCCTAAACTACTCCTTAACCCCAAGACGCAATCTCCACCTAAATTTGAACTTGCCTCCGACGGGAGTCGAACCCGTGACCTCTCACTAACATAACCACCTTGGTACCGCTAGGCCAAAGGCCCTTTGCTTTAACTAATATACGCTTCATGACTTCTTGTTTAGTTTTTTATATGATTAGTTTTTGTTATGTTCAAACACATTTTATGGAATGAAAGAGAATGATATGGTTGGAAATATCGAAAAAAGAAAAAGAATATTACCTTTTTAGTCACTAAAAAATAAAGATGAGGAACTTTTCTTCTAAAAATAGAAGTGAAAGAAACAGAAAAAGAGGTAAAATACGCTGACAATCATTAATTTTTTTTTATTCTTTCAATTTTCTTTCTATTTGGATAATGTTGTTCCGACTTTATGTTTATTATAGGGGTGGCAAATTGGTAATTTTGGTTAATTCATTCTAACGATTTGATAACCAAAAGTCATAAATTTTACATATTTTTGAAGAAAAAGAAATTCAAAAGAAAATTTGTTTAATACACCATTTTATAAATTTCATTTTAAAAACAAGTTATGTTCGAGTTTAGTGTTTTACTACGGAACAAATTAACCGCCTGACGTTGGCCGTTGGGTCAAAATTGTCACACCTAGTTTATTACTAGTTTATGAACTCATGTATTACGTGAATAATTTTTAATAAATAATTGGTTAGATAAAATGTGTGTAGATTAAAAAATAAACCATATAATGTTAATTCTTATAAAAAAATTAAAACAAAAGTACAGTTATTTGTCATATATATTATATATTTATCTTTTTAAATATTCATGTACTATTCTTTTTAGAATTTTTTTCATAATATATCTCTCTCTCTCTCTCTCTCTCTCTCTCTATATATATATATATATATATATATATATATATATATATATATATATATATATATATATATATATATATATAGGATTGGGTTCACATGAGAACCCCTCATTACTGTGAGAACGTGAGAACCACTCTAAAAATTGTGCATCCACTGTATAAAATTGTGCATTTGATACTAAAACTAAATGTTTTCGATATATTTACGCATTTCATGTAAAAATTTACGCATCTCATTCTATAATTTATCCATTTTATGTATGAATTGTGCATTTAAGAAAATTTGTGCATTTGATGTTCAAATTTGTGCATTTAGTTTATAATTTAATGAATGTAAGTTTTGAATGTAATTTTAGTGTTAAATTATGATATTTATTAATATTTAAGACTAATAATGATTTTAAGTAAAACTTTTAATTTAAAAATTTGTGCATTTGATGTACAAATTTGTGCATTTTTTAGTGGTTCTCACGTTCTCACGGTAACAAGGGTTCTTACCGGAACCCAATATATATATATATATATATATATATATATATATATATATATATATATATATATATATATATATATATATATATATATATATATATATATATAGTCAGGTTCAAAAAAGTACCTTTTGAAATCAAGTGCACCCGAAGGTACCAACCTTAAAAAAAATTTAATTTTTTTTTCTCATAACCATGTTTAAATTAATGTTATACACATGATATATGAATTTCACATGCATTCACACTTTCTGTGTCCTTAAAAATTATGTGAATGCTCAATGCATATTTATGTGAATGGTCATCCAAGTGAATGGTCATTTGACACCATGTGAATGACCATTCACATGATCTTTTTTTACCATTCACAAGATTTATGATGTTGCTCCTTTTGAAAAAAAGTCTTATAATGTTGTCTTATACATGTCTATTCAAAAAAAATATATGTGAATGATCATTCACATTAGGGTACGCTGGAATCTCATAGGTACGCTGATGAACCTGATTATATATATATATATATATATATATATATATATATATATATATATATATATATATATATATATATATATTCGACATAATTTGAAATTCTAATTTTTCGTAAAAATAATGTTTATATATATTCTTTATAATAAAATAAATGAAATTGTTATGAAATATAATCTTATTAATACTGGATTATGTTACTTTTTAAATATTTAATATATGACTTTTATTTATCTGTAATATATACATTAATAAGTTTATAAACAAATGATATATATATTTTTAATTAGATATATAGATAAATATATATTATACATAATTTGGATCTAAATTTAGATCTTATTTATTTATTAATATTTAAAGGTATAAGAAATATATTTATCTAATTATAATAATTAATCATTGATTCAGGTTTAAAAAGGTACCTCTTGAAATCAAGTGCACCCGAAGGTACCAAACTTAAAAAACTTTTTTCTCATAATCATGTTTAATTTAATGTCATACGCATGATATATGAATTTCACATACATTCACACTTTCTGTGTCCTTAAAAATTATGTGAATGCTCAATGCATATTTATGTGAATGGTCATCCGTGTGAATGATCATTTCATATCATGTGAATGGTGTGAATGACCATTCACATGATCTTTTTTTATCATTCACAAGATTTATGATGTTGCTTCTTTTGAAAAAAAGTTTTATAATGTTGTCTTATACATGTCTATTCAAAAAAATATATATGTGAATGATCAGTCACATTAAGGTACGCTGGGTACGCTGGAATCTTATTGTTACGCTGATGAACCTGATTCATTAATCATTCTCATATATATTAGAAATATTTAATCATATTTATTTTTTATTTCAATAAAATGGAGCGTGACGAGGACATATGACAATTTATGTTATATTTTATAATATAGATTATTATTGGAGTAAGAATTATCCAGAAATAGAAGAAAAATATCATAAGTTTTCTGGGCAGGTGAGGTGGCGACGACAGCAACTACCGGTTTCTACTTATGGGCCTCATAATATTGGGCCAAGAACCATGGGCAATTGTATATGTACTCTAGATTTTGACGATTTTGGTTGTGGGCAAGATGAATTTGTTCGGATCTTCGGATGTCCAGCCACATACCAGCATATTTTCAGTTTTCTTTACGTTGTGTTCTAAAAAAAAATTTAACAGTTGAAAAGAATGGAATTAGAAGGAAATCAAGAAAAGTAAAATTAGCTTGTGTTCTTTTAGGTTTTTTTAGAATGGAAAGGAAATGAAAATAAATGAAATTGTAGTGTTTTTGGTTTCAAAATTTTCCTCCCAAAAATGGGAAGGAACCAAGGGAAACAAAATTCTATTTTCTTTCTCTTCCTTTCCTCTCCTTTATTTTCTTTCCATTCTCAAGAACTTACGCTGTGTTCTTGAAACTTTTTTTACGGTGGAAAAAAATGGAAATAAAAGGAAACCAAGAGAAGTAAAATTATTATGTGTTCTTTTTAGTTTTTTTTAAGATGGAAAGTAAATGAAAAGGAAAAAAATTATAGTGTTTTTCCTCTAAAATTTTACCTCCAAAAAATGGAGAGAAACCAAAGGAATAAAAGTATCTATATTCTTTCTCTTCCTTTACTTTCTTTTATTTTCTTTCCACCCTCGAGAACACAGCGTTAACGTTAATAAATTCAAATATTATTATTGATTAACAATTTTAATATTTTAATTACTTAAGTTATTTAAATTTAAATTATAATTACTAAGCTATTAAGAGGGTGTTTGGTTTTGCGTTATGAACCAAATTATCAGCTTATTACGTTACAATAACGCAAATAATTAGTTTAAAGTGTTTGGATTGCATACGTTAATAAGTGATTATTTGCGTTTAGCGTTAATCTTACCACACTTTTTCATAAGTTAAAAAATGTAGCTTATTTGCTTCATAAGTGATTATTTGGTCATTTTACAAGTAAAAACGCAAATCCAAACACTTTAAAAACTGATTATTTGATAATTATGATAGCAAACAGCAGAAGCTAAACCAAACACTACATTTCCTGCAGCACTTTTTGTTACAGCTATTATCTGATTATTAGTTTTCAAAACGCTACAGCACGTTTTCAAACGCAAATCCAAACACCCTCCAGTTAACTCTGAGAATTTCAGTTTAGCCCCCGAAAGTTTGCGTTATGTTTTTAGCTTTATTTAATTATTTTGACTTTTTGATATGCGTGTCCAAGTATTAGTTCGACACGGACACTATAATTAATAATTTAATGATTTTATATATGAATACGATACTCTAGCGTATCTTCTTACAATTTGTGCAAGTGGTGCACTATACGAGAAGAAGAATCCTATCTTTTCAAAATGAGTTTCATATGATGTTCAAATGAGGATATACGCTAAGGGACACAACTGAGTCGAGTTTTTATCTAACAACTGAGTTCGGCTTGATCAAGTCGAGCTTTTATTAAACTTGATCTTGAGCCCGAGCCTAAATACCTATAGGAATCTACATATGAATATTATAGAAGTAGCATAATAGGAATGATGTTAGTAGTTAGCTAGAAATACAATCTATAAATAAGAGGAGAGGATTGTGAGTTGGGTAAGAACGATATTGTTAATAAAAATGAACACTCGGGTGTAGTGCATTCATTTTGATGAATAGTGGTGACATCTTCAAAAAATTTATGACATTATTTGATATCGGGGCATCGAAGAAGACATGTCATACCCAAAGACCTTGTGACTCTACCATTTCAAACATGACTGTTGGGTAACCATAATCAACACCAGTGTATTGACTTTTACACGCATTAGGACAATTACTCTAGGTCCAATGGAGGCAATCTAAGCTTCCAAGCATACCAGGTAAGCCATAAATGCCATAGTGGTAAGCATATAGTTGTTGTATATCACTATAGGCAGATCTGCATAAATATTTAGTGTCACAAATTCACAGAATGTATATACAAAATTATGTATGTATGTTGATGATCTAATTTCCAAAGTATTCATCGGCATTTGAATGTCGTTGCCGACGCTTGGATGCAGATGCCAAAGCAAGGGCGCGGTGTTAATGTTGTTGCCAAGCTCGGTACCAAGCTTCAAACACCTTCACTCCTAGAGGCCATATGTAAGAATAATAATATCCATTTGTAAATTGATTATTTCTAAAACCAACATAAGTTGTTTTTATTTTTTAAAATAAAAATTAGTGAAAAGACAAATTTAATGTCAAACATGAAAATGCATTATGCAGGAATCTTTGGAGAATGGAATGGATGTGGTAGCAAGTACCAAGTCATGTAGGTGGAGGGTATCTTTTAATGGTAAAACTATATATTTATTTCCTAATCAAACCTATTACCATTCACCAAATACCAGTATCGTTTACTTAAACAATTTTAGGACAATATTGTTGCCTTTTTTTTTAAAAAAATTTAAATTTATAACCTTTAAACATAATAATCCAGAGAGGTTTCAATTAATTGTAAGCATTAGCGGTGTAATGTAGGGCTGTTCACGGACGGTTAACCGAACCGAATTTGGGTTTCGGACGGTTAACCGAAGAAATCGGTTCGCCAAAATCCTGAACCTAAACCTAAACCGAAATTCTCGGTTAACCGGTTTTCGGTTAACCTGGTTTTTCGGTTCGGTTTTCAGGTTAACCGATTAACCGTTATTCAATAAATTTTTTTAACAAAGTCTATAATTAACTTCTTAATCCGACACAATACAATACGAAACTACTAGTTTCAACATCATTATTCATAATAGAGTTTATCAGTCCGAAAGTTCCATCATAAGAAAGTGGAATTAAGTCTTCAAAACATTATCAAATAAAAGTAAATGACAAATAACATCAATCTCTCGAGTCTTGGCATCTTCTACTTCAAACTTCAAATATCTTTCGTCATCGTGAAAGATTCATCAATTTCAATTGTTGGTTGCTCCATTGTCAAATTCTTCATACCTACAATTTAAAAAAAAAAAATGTAATTTTAGTCGTAAGTTAAGTAACTTAGTATTTACTATTTAATATACATAATATTATAAACAATGAAAAAAAACTTCATTCCTCTAATTCTTCCAATTGAAGGAAACATTCCTCTATTATTAGAGGTCATTGTGAAGTTCGTAACCAATCTTGAGTACAAATAAGAGCTTCCACCATCCTTGGAGTTAAAGAAGTACGAAATGAATCAAGAACACGACCACCGGTGCTAAAAGCGGACTCTGAAGCAACCGTAGAAACCGGTACCGCAAGCACATCTCGAGCCATCCTACAAAGAATGTGATACCTCTTTTGTTGATCCTTCCACCATTGCAATATATTAAAACATGAATCCACTTGCTCACACTCATCTTGTAAATATTTCTCCAACTCATTTTTCTTCTCACAACTCTCAAAAGTTCCCTTAGCCATCTTATATCTCATACTCAAAAGTTTTTGAACATCCAACACATCCCCGCTTCTTTCCCTTTCATCATAAATAGAATCACTCGTTGAAAAAGTGCAACCCGATGCTTCCGTTTTCTTTTTTTGTTGAGGCATAGAAGAAGCATAATATTCAAACAAAGATCGCAAAGTAAGTTTAATCTTTGATATCAACATATTAGCATTTTCCTCATCATAAGAAGACTTGACAACCCAATCAACATAATCCAATTTATGCCTTGGATCAAGAACTAAAGCAATAAATAGCAAAATATTGATATTATCAACATTAGACCAATACTTATCATAATTGACCTTCATGTGATTTGCCATCTTCTTAATGTTGGCATCCTCATTTTCACAATGAGTTGAAATCAAGTATCCAACACCGTAAATCTCCGGTACATAATAATTACCGGTCACATATCTAGACCCGGACAACTTCAATGTAGCATCATAAAATTTTTTCAAGAAATGTAAGAAACTACCAACCGCATTCCAATCATCATCATTTGGTGTGCCTCCATACTTTCCAAGCTCTTTAACATAAGGACCACCTTTAGATTTCATGTTATCAAATGCTAATCTAAATCTCAAAGCACTTTCAAGCATCAAAAACGTTGAATTCCAACGAGTTTCAACATCCAAACAAATGAGTTTTTTGCTTTGTATCATCTCTTCATCAACACAAGCTTTGAACTTATTAAGTCTTGCCGGAGAGTATCTAACATATCTCACGGCGGCACGAACTTTTTTTATGGAAGTGGCAAGGTCATGTAATCCTTCTTTAACAACCAAATTCAAAATATGAGCGGCACACCTCATATGCAAATATTTACTATCTAACACACCTCCCCCTCAATGATTGATTCTTCTTTTTAAATATTGAACGGCCACATCATTTGAACTTGCATTGTCTACCGTCAAAGTTAAAATTCTTTTAATATCCCATTCAATCAAACACTTTTCAACCGCTCTACCAATTAGTTCTCCACTATGACCGGCAATTGGACAAAAATTAATTATCCTTTTATGCAAATTCCAATCATCGTCAATGAAATGTGCGGTAAGGCACATATAACTTAAGTTTTGACCGGAAGTCCAAGTGTCGGTAGTGAGACTAACTCTAGAACACAAATTCTTGAAACAAGTTTTAAGTTTCTTCCTTTCATCGATAAATAGATCATAACAATCTCTAGTGATGGTTGAACGTGAAGGGACATTAAATTGAGGACACAAAACTTTGCATAGGTAACGAAATCCTTCACGTTCAACAAAAATAAACGGTAACTCATCAACAATAATCATTCTTGCAACCGCTTTCCTTGCAATATCTTGATCAAACACCCATAACCTAGGGACACTCATTCCTTCAACTGTTTTTCCATCAATTGTAACATCTTGAGCTTCAAAAGTAAGGATCTTTTGTTTTTTATTTAGATTAGCCGGAAAAAGCTTGCATCTCAGTGTGGTTTTTTAAAACACTTGTCCCATTTTTTGACAAATAACGCACCGTCTTCTTACGATATTTGCAATCAAAGTAATCCGACTTATCTGTTTTCTCAAAATGCTCCCAATATTTTGACTTTTTCTTTTTATCAACAGCAAGAGTCTCACTTACATCGGGTTCAGATTCCTCCATTCTTTTCGAAGTGTTTGATGTTTTAGTGAAGTCCTCCATGTTGATTTCCTCAACATCTTCATTAGAATCTTGACTTAAAATGACATCGTCATCCATATTGTTGTTGCCAAAGCTAGACATTGAGTAAATGAGTATCCTGTAAATAAATTAATAACTATAATCAGTAAGTTATTTAAGATTTCAAGTAACATTAAATTAGTTTAACTACTAAATCAGTAATTATTCAAGATTTCAAGTAACATTAAATTAGTTTAACTACTAAATTAGTAATTATTCAAGATTTCAAGTAACATTAAATTAATTTAACTACTAAATCAGTAACATTAAAGTAATTTAACTACTAAATTAGCAAGTAATTCAAGATTTCAAGAAGAAATAAAATAAAAACCATAAAACAACAACTTACTGGAATCGATGTTGAAGTTGCCTGCTGCTCGATGCTGCTACTAAAATCGATGCCGCTGCTGGAGAGGAAGCTGCTGCTCGAAGTCGCCTGCTGCCCTGCTGCTGCTCGAAGTTGCTTGCTGCCTGCAGCTCGAAGTTGCCTGCTGCGGTTGCGGGCCTGCGACTGCTGGAGAGGAAGCCGTGCGCCTGTGCGGTGCTGCAGCTGCAGCTGGAGAGGAAGTTGTGCTGCTGCTCGAAGCCTCGAAGAGTCGAAGCCTTGAAGGCTTGAAATCTTGAATCGCAGGATGCAGTGGACAGTGATGCACGGCTGCACGCAGATGAGAGAATGAAAGAATGAGAGAATTAGGTCAATTCTCAAACGTTGCACACAGTGGAAATGAATGGGCTTTTGGGCTCATATTAAAGTTTTAAGTCTTTAACTCAATTTTAAACAAGTATAATAAATAAATAATTATAAAAATAAAAAAAAATCGGTTTTTCGGTTAACCGTCCGAAGCCGAAAACGTGAACCGTAACCGAACCGAGAAACCGAAGAATTTTCCGGTTCGGTTAACCGAACCGAGATGTTCGAAAAAATGCGGTACGGTTAACCTGTTTTTCGGGACGGTTTTGCTGGTTTTCGGTTCGGTTTTCCGGTTTCGGAAATTTCTGAACACCCCTAGTGTAATGGTTACAATATATGTTTTTATTTAATATACCACACGTAAATTGTATCATCACTAGTTTGTTACCCGTATACTATATGGATAGTTAAATAACTGGGATTATATTTATATATTTAAAAAATTAATGTAGAAACAACAAATAAAATAGTAATATTATACTGCTAAAGAGATTGAAAATATATAAAGCTAATAATTAAAGGTAAAATACATAACTAAGAATTAAATAATAACAAAAAAAAATAAAAAAATTATAGAAATCCGGTAAATAGTCAAAAAATTTCTAAATTAATTTAATTATTTATTTTAACATTTTTAAAAGTTTTATAAAAATCTAAGGAAAGACATGAGTTGTGGACTCAAATTTAAAATAGAAATCCAGGATTACAGGCAGTCATTCTTTTATAAAATTAATATAATTATATTTTAACATAGAAATTATAGATTATTACACGTGTCGTATTCAAGTTACGTCAATTGGCATTCTAGTTAGTTGTCAAGTGACATTTATTTACTTTTTTTAATATAATAGATTCATTAATTCCCAATATAACTAAACAATTTTTGTCAGACATTATGTTATTGATAAATCAAAATAAACATGTTCTAATTTGAAATTATAATTATAACTATCTATTGCTGGCGGTGCTTAAAGCCACCATCAATTATCAACCGTTGGATCTTGATCTATTGATTTTGGGTCGTTGATAAGCATTTAATTAGATAGTTACGTTAATGCCCTTAAAAAAACTATTCAAAAACCATGACAGTTGCAACTAAAAGGGTATAATCGTACAATTACAACAATCATACAACTACCCACTCATCCACATAAACTACTCATTGAGGATGAAAAAACCGTCACTTTGTTTTTATTAATTTGATGGTTATTTTGGAAAACTTGCTAAAATACAGTTTTATTTACACCCTCACTCACCCCACTTCCAATTTAAAAGACTTGATTAGCTCTATGCTAAAAACACTAAAATTTAAAATAATTAGAAAAAAACAAGGGTAAGTTAGAGATTTTAATAATACAATGATGATGTCAATAATAAATCTTTATCATAAATATCACTCACTTCATCATTTGGATTCATTTTTTTCACGAAACTCTTTCAAAACCTGTAAAAATCGACAGGTTCTCTTCATGTTCTTCTATTGTTTTTATAGATTATTATTAATTTCAATTCTCATTACTAATCAGCTTTGTTTTCTTCTTTTCATTTTCTTTTTTAGTCAGTTAGATTAATGAATAATCAGTTTCTGATTAGAAACACGCCATCGATCTCTGTGTTGTAAAACATGAACTATGGAGTTACAAAGGAAAAGACGAAGGTAAGTTAAACTTTTCATATAATGAATTTCATTCTAACATTTGTTTTCAATTTGAAACAAATAGAGTGTGCATCAAGTAATGTATATATTTTTTTTTTCATACAGTTGGTTTCAATAAACATATTCTATTATCAAATTGCAAGCATTTGATTTTCAAGCAAGAGAAACAAAGTCTGCAGGAGAATAGACAACAATGTAATGTATAATTTTGTAGCTAATTAATTTCAGTACTTATATTTTCTAATAATCAGGTCACCAAATTTCATTTTAGACAGAAAACAGATGGAGAACTATCTTAACGAAATCATAGAGGTAATACTTTATTTTTATATTGTCAGAGTAGAAAACACAATTTCTTTTTCAAATCCGGTGATATTGTTATAATTTATGTGTTGCAGAAAACAAAGAATACAACCATGCATATGTCATATGTGATACGACGAGGTAAATTATATGCACTTTTATCTTTTCTGACTATTTTCAAATCGTTTTCAAAATTTCTACACCAATTCTACCGAATACACTTAATTGTATTTTAAAATTTTAACTTTTCAATTCTACCCAAGAAACAAAATTACCTTTTTATTTATCATAGATAACATATATAACAAATTTATAATCACAATTATATAGTCACAACATTTATCATATAAGGCAAAAACAATAAAGATGTTTGATAATATTTTCAATTTTACAAACAAGTTTTGAAAGTATGTCGAGGATCTAAGCATATTTTTAGTCAAAAACAAATTTCGACAAAAGGGAAAATAACAAACGGGTCTGATTATTATAATTACCGTAACAACAAGCGAAACAAAATGTGAGTAATACAACTACTATTAGTTGGAAAAAATGTAAAAAGAACAATGGAAATTAAAGCAAATGGTTTGATCGACACAAAAAAAATATAAAAAGAGGATAAGTGAAGATTTCACAACAAATGTTTAGACCTACCGTGCGTTCATAGATTTCTATTTCCAGGTTTTAGATCTATGACAGACAACTAGAACAATGAAACCACCGATGCACGAGTACGACGGATGGTTGCATAAGAACGTAATCGTCACCGGTAGAATATTTTTCCTACTTGCTAGCTTCAGTTGTCTGTTACATTGCTTTACTATGCACTTGGATTGTAAATAAGTACACTTATAATTGTGATGCTACGTTTCAGAATATTTTTACATTTGAATGATATTTGTTTTATTTTTTAATGTTTCTCATACAAGTTTTGAAATCATTTTTTCTTTGTGTTAAGGTTTTTAAATTTGTTTGCTATGAAAAGTTACTAGGTACCAATAAATTTATGAGTATTTTGTTCAATGCAATGTCTATTGTTTATGTTTAGTTTTACATTTACACAATTCCTAAAAATATCAAATTGAGAAACAACATATGAAAAACTTCTGCATTCAATCTCTATATAAACAACATGGTATATAGTTATATTTTGATAGTTATATATTTTGTTTTTAAACAAACTAATATATTAAGTACTTATAATCACACATTATGTTATTATAAAAATTCCATAATCCTTTAAAACGGCATGACCCGGGCACCGCACGGGTAAAAATACTAGTTTTTAACGTTTATGTTGTCTAATAAAACAGATGTAACAAATCTTGTAACTAGTCTTCGTGGGTGCCAAGTCCTTAACTTTTTAGATGCATGTTACAAAGTCGGATGCTTTTGTTTGTTTGTTTGTTTTTTTTTTTTTTTTTTTTTTTTTTTTTTTTTTTTTTTTTTTTTTTTTTTTTTTTTTTTTTTTTTTGTTTTTCTCAGGTTTGTTTTCGTATAGAGTTCTTAGGATTTTTCTTGCTCGGAACAATTTTTTTGGTGTTTTGTCCTTAATAAAATTATCATAAAAATGTTGTCTAATAAAACACATTTGTCCTCATGACTGTGTACCAATTATTAGAGACATTAACCCATGAAGATGCATGAAGGATCAAATTTCAACCAAAAAAAAAAAATTATTATGCTATTTATATCATCCATATTGAACATAAGATAAGGCTTAAAAGTTATCAGAATATAGACTTTTTAACTATAAGTTTGTTTGACAAATAAAAACTAGTTGGAGCTAAAAATGGTAGTTGAAACTTTTGTTAATAGATGTGTTCTGTAAAATAATTGGAGTTGAAGGTGTAAAATATATGATGACATAAAACTCATATGAATTAATAAATAAAATTAAAAATATAATTTTTCATGAACGACTAAAACAACAGAAAACACGAGCCTTGTTTTGTGAGAAACAAAAACAAGGAGAAAGAAGATACATCACGAGCTAATGACCTAAAAAACTAACACAAGGATAACAGAAGCTATTAACAACGATAAAACAAATTAACATAGCCTAAAAAGAAAAACGACACACAACGTACTATCAAACTAACAAAAGTTAGAACAATCAACCTCTCTAGCAAGCAATGATTTGCTCCCGTTAGAGCACCAAATATGCCAAGCACGAGGGAAGTCCTCACATCTTTCAGACAACAAAAACAAAAGAACAGAAACCTTGAACTTTGAAAAATAAGTCAACCACGTTTGTGAGAATACCCGATAATTGTTTCAAATTCCTAGTTGACCAGATGAGATATAGAGTATCCACTTGACTACCAGTCATCAAGACTTTAACAAGGAATCGATCTATCACCATCAAGTTCGGTAAGATCTGTAAGTAAAATCTGTGAAGAAAATGAAAACCCCCACCAAGAGAAGATGTTAGACCAGAGCTCCAAAACACTCGGGCAATAAATAAAACAATGTTCTAGCATCTCTGGCCTATAATCGCATGAAGGACATAAAGTAGTAAATAAGTTAAAATTTTAAATTATTGTTGGGATAAATGTTTTATTTATAGACAGACAAGTTAAAAATATATAAAACTAAATTTATTTCAATTTTTCGGTTAACTGTCCGTCACCTAAATCGTGAACCTAAACCGAAACCGAAAGTTTTTTCCGGTAGAAAATTTTGGTTCGATTAACCTTAAGATCAGAACGGTTTTTCGTATCAGATTTTCAGTTCGGAACTTTTTGAACACCCATACTTTTAAGCTTCCTATATCTAAACCCCCCCCCCCCCTCCCTAGAAACGAGCCCCCTAATTAAGTTTATATTGATAATTTTATATTTCATAATCTCAAAGTATTTGACGTAACTTATGGTTTGAAAAAGTTATGGTTTTAATAAGTTCCTGTAAAAATATTTATTCAACATGACCTATGGATAAAAAAGAACTGAAACTTTTAAAAACCATAAATTTAAGCTCGTACAAGGTTGCCAATCACCCAAACATGTTGTTTGATGAACAGTTAATTGTGGGCTTGTAAGTTGTAACAATTTTTAAGCTAGTTTTTTTAGAAGATTCAGTTTTAATAAGTGAATTTTCTTTTTCATGCAAAAATTAATCGAATTAACTCGTAGCCATGCAATGATTATTAATTAATTATGTACGTACATCTTGGTGTCCCCTTCAATGATATTGATATCTCTTTTTTCTTTTTCACAATTCTAGCTCTTTGTTATATGAAAAATTAATAAATAAATAAGTCAAATATATACAAAGACTACAAAGTCCTCACGAAATTTATAGACTAACATCGTATCATGTGTTGTGTGTATTTATTCGCATTTGGATCTTTTATGTTCTGTATTTATGACTTATAATCTTTTATTTAATTTTAAATTTTAGTTTTTAACTTTTTATGTTTATGATTCAACTTTTTACGGTTTCACAGTATTTTTTACACGATCTTGACTTTGTGTGTACACACAAATGAAACAACTAAATTTATCTAATTTAAATACATAATTATATAAAAAATATTCAAACTAATAAACAAAGGGAACATACATTTACAAACCTTCACTCGAAAAATAAGATAAATGGTATAATTCACGGTTAAATAATGCCTGACATAGTTTGATTATGAACCTTCATTATAAATTTTGTTTTTTTATCAGTATGGTATTACCATTTTACCATTTAAAATAAAATACAAATATATAGAGGTTCTTTTAAATAAAATCTTAGAGTCTTTGAGATGGTTTGTCTTTCTTGCAATTAACTCCTTGTGTTATAATTATTATTATTAAAAGACATGAATCACTTGATTAAATAATTTTTTTTATTTAAAAAAGAAAAAAAAAAAAAAAAGTAGCAGCAGCAGATGGCATGTTGGTTGTCTGACCAAAACCAAAACACCAGTAAGGGCAGTCCTGTAATTTTCCGTCAAACTAAACCCATTTGTTATATAGTCCTTAACTTAACTTTCAGTTGAGACGAGAGAACCTCCAAATATAACTTAATTGTATATAGACCCCTTATACTATTGTCATATTACAATTCGACCCATATGTTTTTTCTTGTCTCTCTTTAGACCTTTAGACCTACTTGGGCTATATACAAGTAGGGGTGAGCTCGGTACCAAACCGGACCGGTACCGGTACCGAAACCAAAATAAGAGATTTGGAAGAACCGAATACTGAACCAGTTAATTTTATATGATACCGGTTCTGTATAAATATGGTAACGAAACCGAAATAAGATATTCGGAATAAATATGGTACCGAAAACCGATTTTTAAGTAATACAAAACCCGAGTACTGAACCAAATATATTAATTCGGTATCGGTCGGTACCGGTCCCGGTTCAGTACCGGGCCAGGTTCGGGAAATCGGCTCCGCTCGCTCAGCCCTATATACAAGTGTTGATGAGAATCTCCACTCAAATAATGTTATTGATAGTCTAAAACACAAAACAAATATATACAACATGGAGATAATAAAATTAAAAAATATCACAACTTAAAAATGATTAATTATGCTAAATCAAAACAAGTTGGTTGGCTTGAAGATTTTAAGAATTATTTATTTGGTTGACTAGTTTGAAAACATTAAATTCAAGTTATTGGATTGTATTATAGGGTTTTGTATTGAGAAATAGATCATATGGACAAAACTAAAATTGTATATATTAAGATATTATCAATAGAAATATGTATATGATCTAATTATTAGTTTTAAATACGTATTCAACGAGAATTAATGATACCACACGTAGCGGCGGGATGTAAAATCGTGTATTTTTATAAATTGAAAACCATGAGTTGAAAAAATGAAACATTACAACAAATTAGAATTTATAAGCACATAAGATTTTCAACAATGTAAAAGCCAAAACATATTAAATTTTAGATAATTTAAAAACTAAGATATACTGTATAAAACAATAAACTAAAATAAGTATAATAATTTTTTTGTAAATATATAATATTAAACACACATGTAATATTATTGTATACAATGAATATAATTAAGCATATAAGAAAATATATTAATATATTACTAATAAGAGTAATACGATTATTAAGGAATATATATATTATTAAAAAAATTCCAGTCCACTAATGTTGATAACAACTTTAGGCGCATAGTAGTAAAACTCATGCACAAGATAGCAAAACCCATGCTATAAAGAGTAATTCGTTAATATCAATGACCAAAACGACATCTCATTACTTTTAAAACGACAAATCTTGCTTTCACAAATGTATATAGGTATAGTATGATCAAGGCTTTAAGCCATAGTAAGCTCTCTCTTCCCTACCCAAAAAAATTCACTTCTCCATTCTTCCATACATGAAGTTGTGAATATTAAACAATAAGTAATTAGACGAATAATATTATTATATTAAAATGTTCCTTATTTTGAGCCACCTACAAAGCTGAAAGAAGTCAAATCATATATCTTAGGGTACGGGTTATACCCATATTTCTATATTTTTATATTTTTGGACTCATTAACGTCACATTAGCTTTTATTTAAGAATGATAAAGAGGAGAAGAGAGAAAAAGACACATATGTCTTCAGTGAGGAGAGCTTGGCGATGCATCTTTGCAGAAAGATGGAGAGGTGCGGTGTAGTGTATATGGCATCTTGACGAGACATCAAGACAAGTAGATTGTTCCCTCTTATTGTTGGTTGGTTGATATGGTCGAGTCATGTAAATTGGATAGACAAATTCTTTGTAATAATTAAAACACTTGTTATAAGTTTCGACTTTGGAGTGATATTTTATGCTTTAAACTAGATTAACCAAATCATGTGTGCTCATATAAAGGTAGACCAAGTGATTTAAACTAGATAAGCCAAATCGTATATTCGGATACTATACTTCAAAAAATGATAGTTTCACATGGATAAAAACATATAAATAGCATATAAGCAAAAACAACTATAAATGATAAAACTAGCCATTTATGTAGCTAGTTTTGAAGGTGATAAAATCATGGTTGTTAAGATTGCGAGTAAGATCGTAAAATCTGTCGATCCTACGATCCTACCAAGTGATTTCGAGCAGAATCGGTGTAGTATCGTTTTATAACAAGATCGGACGTAGGATCGTGGGATCGTTCGTAGGATCGTAAGATCGGTCACCGATCCGATCCTACCTTTTAACTCGGTCCGGACTTTTTTAACTGGATTTTTGTGAAATCGTTTACCGATACGATCCAACATTTACTTAGATCCAATTATTTTATCAATTATGATAGTGAGTCAAATTATAGGATGCATGATTGGTTGACTTTTTTAAATGACCATAAACATTTTAAACATGAATGTACGTTGTTTCACTATTTATCATATAAATATATTTTGAAGTGTTAGATAATTAATTTATAATGTAATTCGTAAGAAAAAGATTGACAACCTTGGTAATCGATTCAATGACTATAATTAACGTGACAAGTTTGTAATTCGTAAGAAAAATATTGAAATTAGTAAAATTTTGATTCAAATAGCAACATGAAAAAGAGTGACATTAGTAAAATAAATTCTATCATTTCTTTCAATTTAAAAATATTTAAATGATTAATTTTCAATCCAACAAATTATATAATGATAACCATAATTTTATTCTTCTTAAAACAAGACGATCATACAATATTCTTTTTTAAAATTTGTACAATAACTTTTCTAAAAGAGATTCACACAGTTTTATGTTATGATTCACTATTAAATATGTAAAAAATATACGGATTGCAAAAACATTTGGATTTCTGAGAGTCATGAAACATTTTCACATTGAAGTATTTCGATGGTACAATCGAAATTCTAATCGGATAAAACTCAGAAAATTGCGAACAGCGAATATGTGATATTTCTGATTTCTTGTACCGTTCTGAAATGACCAAAAAACGGCGGGTAATATTTGGTAGGAACCGCCAAATTCAACCGCCCCTAGAACCCTGCTAGCGCCCCCCGAACCCCCGGTAATTAATCTTAAACAATATTGAACAAGTGTGCACTCCGCATCAACCCAACTTGTTCAATATGTAATAAGATTATTTTGGTCAAACAATTTCATCTCATAACACTTAAATAATATTGTGATAAATCACCAACAAAATATTAAATATTAGGGAACTTTGTGTAAAACAGTTTGATCTATTTCGATTAAAACTCTTAACCATTTCTAATTGCATAAAAAAACCTCCAACCGACTAAAAGTTTTTAAATTTGGGTTTTTTTCCAAAAAATATTGAACTTGATGACATGTAAATATTTTAAATAAATTTTTGCATAAAAAACCTCCAACTTGTTTAGTTTTTTTAATTATAACCCCAAATCAACTTTTATCGCACAAAAACCCTCAACCAACAAAAATCATTAAATTTGAGTTTTCTTCATCAGTTTCATTTTGACGACATAGAAATTTATTAAACAAAGAACCCGTTCTCCGATGAAACCTCCACCCTCTAGCGAACCTCACTACTCTGGCTGATCATATTCGGAAGGTAAAATGGAACCTAAATAAACGAAATCGAACATAAAATGGAACCTAAAAATGCAACTCGTAAACACAAAACAAAATCGAATCAATTGGCACAAATAAAGTTGAAATTCAAGATTAAGAGGCAAAAGTTAATTGAACATTCATACATAAAATAAACTACCTTGAACACAAAGAGTGATGGAGTAATCGGAGTTGCTAGAAGTAGAGGAGGAGAGAAGAGATGAATGTGATCGTTGGTTAAATGTGATGGACAAATTTTGACAATAAAGGTAAACATGAAATTTTTCAGGCTAAAAAAGGTAACATAAAATACAATTTTAATAAAATGGTTTTGATTAACAATTAAGAAGATAAAATTTCTTTTTGGCAAAAACATCATTTGATTATCATTTCTTGACCTAAAAATTGAATTTCACGCTCTCTATCGGCTAAAATAAAATTTCATGTTACCTTTTTGACCTAAAATTCACGATACATTTATTATACATTTTTGTATTTTATATTATTTTTCTTGGTAATCTTCCCTTCTAGCAATAATTATTTGTTTTAAATAAATTTAATAACATATGCTTAACTTGGTTACGTATTTGTACATTAATATTAATCTCTTATACATACATACATATATACATATAGACACACACACAAATATATATATATATATATATATATATATATATATATATATATATATATATATATATATATATATATATATATATATATATATATATATATATATATATATATATATATATATATATATATATATGTATGTATGTATGTATGTATGTATGTATGTATATATATATATATATATATATTATATATATATATATATATATATATATATATATATATATATATATATATATATATATATATATATATATATATATATATATATATATATATATATATATATATATATAGAGGGGGCTTCAATGGAAAACCAACATGCATCAGAAAACCTTGGAAAACCTCCATGCACCACCACAAATGCATCACAATTCCCGCGTGATGCACTGTCTTTCTGCATAATGCACCTGAAAACTTGTGAAAACCGCACTGCACCACCACAAATGCATCAAATTTCCCGCATGATGCATCAAAATCCCGCGTGATGCATCAAATTTCCCGCGTGATGCAGCAAAATCCCGCGTGATGCATCACTTTATTTACGATCATGCCACCGCGTTTTTCATGAAATGCATCAATCGGACGGTATGCGTAGGTTTCCACAGTTTTCCGGTGCATAGTGGTTTTCCATTGAACCCACCCCTATATATATATATATATATATATATATATATATATATATATATATATATATATATATATATATATATATATATATATATATATATATATGAAACAAAAGTGGAAAATCTGACTACAAAAATGTCAATCAACTTGAACTTGAAAAATCACATATCATGGTTGAAATTAAATACTTAAAACACCATGACGTTAAATGTAATGAAATTAATATAAAAGAAAATATATTTTTTTGAACGACAAACTATCCTACTCCTACTCCTAAACTACTTCTTTACCACCAGACTTACTTACTCCACCTAAATTTCAACTTGCCCCGACGAGATCGAACCCGTAACCTCTCGCTTACAACTCCACCATCCTTACTGCCAGGCCAAAGGCCCTTTGGTATAATATATATATATATATATATATATATATATATATATATATATATATATATATATATATATATATATATATATAGGTTCAAATGAGTACCACTAGTTTTGCGGAGTACCGGAGGTACCTCGCTTAAAATCATTTTTTTTGAAATTTTTTTCATAATCATGTTTAAATTAATAATATAAGACTACTTGCAAAAAATCACACATAAACACACACTATAACTACGTGAAACATGCAAGTTCACATGAACTGCACTGTTGTGAATGCATGTTCACAGCTAAGCATGTTCACGTGAATTTTTTCACGTTCACATGACTTTTAAGAAGCTAGGAAGTGTGAATGCGTGTAATTCTTTTACAAATAGGCTTATATTATTTGTATCTATATGAATATGAAAAAAAATTTAAAAAAAAAAACTTTTTTTCGGAGCATGTTCACATCTAAAACTCGTGTGTTCACAGGTACTCACGGTACTCTGCATTTTTTAGGTACTCACACGAACCATATTTTATATATATATATATATATATATATATATATATATATATATATATATATATATATATATATATATATATATATATATATATATATATATATATATGTCTTGATCAATATTCAAACCGACTATAAATGTGAAACATTTTAGTTTCGGAAATTGTTGGTTGAATAAAAACAATTTCAAGAGTAAAAAGCATAATTTAAAATAAAACATTGTACAATTTCTTTATTTAACCATCTTTTAATAATATAAAATGTCTATTAAATTAAAAGATACAATGTTTAAGTAAGTTTATTTTTTATATTTTTTTGGAAAGACAAGTTTCATAAATTATATTAATTGATAAACAATTCAAATGTCAAGTTTATAGTTTTCACGTTCTTTCACTATTCTGAATAAAACTAAAAAAATATATATTATAAATGTACAATCTAGATATATAATAAAAGATTATAAACATAAGAAATAAATGAAATTTATGATACACTAGTTAATTAATAGTAACATGACAATTTTTTAATAATATTAGTAGTATTTAAGAAAAGAAGTTGTTACAGTAATAACAATAACAATGTTATTATAAAAATCACATGAAATTTAACAAGTAAAAATAAATTGTTTAACAGAGAAAGTTATATTACTTAATATTGATCAATTAATTCTATTGAATTAAATATAAAAAACCAAAATATCATATTACTTTTTTTTAATGAAAAGAACTTGTTACTGTAATTTCCTTTTATATTTTTTTTTCGGGCTAAAGCTGTACAATAGCAGTATACCTTTTAAGGTGCATCGATATAGTACGTGTACTTTTTATATTGTTAATATGATACATTTACTTTTTTATGATCAGTTATTTCGTCTAGCTTTGAGTAGTTGTGGGAGAATCGTCGGTACAAACTTGTTCACCATTGGATCTGCATGAAATTTGTGGAGAAGCTTCACAACACATAGTTCTTCGATCTGGACGGTAGAGATCGTCATTGGAGATTTATACAGAGGTCTATAGGTGTTTGAAATTGGTTGTGCTGTGTAATTTATCCTACCAAGTTATCACAAGGACGAGAGAGTGTATTTGATGCTTCAATTATGGAAATTTGAACATTAATAAAAAGAAAAATTACACTCTTAATAGTTATAGCCAGTAACCGGTTATCAAATGTACCATATTGTTATGAAAAATGTAGTACGCGCATCAAATTTGAACGATTCAAAAAGTACACGTATAATATGAATAATTAAAATAGTACACGTACCATATTGATACATTTTAAAAAGCACACAACTATTTTATGGCTTTAACCCCTTTTTTTCCTTTAAAATTTTAGAAAACACAATTTTTTTTATTTCGCACACTTTCTTTCTTTTTCATTCTTTAAATTAGTTTCAGGTAAAGAAGTAATTTAGCTAAATATATTCTAGAGTAAATTACATAAATAGTTCCTGTGGTTTATAGCGCATTCCAGGTTTCGTCCCTAACTTGAAAAAATTACACTGGTAGTCCATATTTTTAAAACTTTGTCACGCTTTCAGTCCATAAGAAATTTAAATTTGTAACAATACCAATTTTTTCCTTGAAAATGAATTTCACATGTAGTCCCTAATTAATTAATTTAGTTTTTGATTCATATATTATTATTTGTATATTTATAATTGCTTAATTATAAGTGATATTTTTAATTATTATCATAAAATTTAACAATATTTTATTCATGTATTTTATCGATATATTAATAAGTTTTATCGTTGTTAATAATAATATTATTATTGTTATTATTTTTATAACCTATTAATTTGGAACATATATTTAATCATTATACATTCATTTTTTTATGGAAACATTTATTTCGTTTATCAATTTTTATTTTATAATTTTTTGATCTATCTATATGTTTACTAATTTATCTTTATTATCTTAACATACAATTTTTTTTAATGTTATTCATATTGTTTTCAAAATTCTTAACATGCAAAGTATGTGCATTCATTTATAAATTTTAAAAATCATATGTTCTTATTTTCATAAATTTTTATTACTAAGCATTATACATTCTACATAATGAAATGATGTTAGAGAAATTATATTATAGCATTCTAATGTTTAAATAGTATAAAATATATATTTAATTATTAAGTATAAATTCTGCTTTATTTTTTCTCTTCTTTTTTATTTTTATTTTATAAACAAAAAATATGAGAACTTTTAAATTATTTCTAGAAAATCTTTGATAATTATAAATAAGATTTTAATATTTATTTAATGTCATAAAATAATGTTTTATTTTTTAATATTAAAATAGTGTTTTATTTTTTACTATTAAAATGGTGACATAAAAGTTGTTAAAGTTTATTAGAGATAATATAATTTTACTACCACTATTTCATATGTAGAATATAGAATAGTCTACCAATAAAAATTTATAAATTAAGAATAAATTGATTTTAGAATTTACAAATGAATATACATATTTTACATGTTTAAAATTTCAAAAATAACAATAGTAGCATTTAAAAATTAAAATATGAAGATAAAAATGATAAATTAATTAAATATATAGATAGATTGGAATAAATTTTATAAAACGAAAATTAATAAAAAAATAATTTTTTTTTCAAAATGAATGTAGAAATAACTAAATATATATTAAAAGTTAATAGGTGTGAAACTTATTAATATATAGATAAAACACATAAATAAATTGTAAATAAATTCATATAATAATAAGTAAAATATAACTTATTAATTAAACAATTATAAATATATAAATAATTAAATATAAAAAATTAAATCAATTCATTAAGGACCATAAGTGAAATTAATTTTTAAGTGAAAGATTAGAATTTTTAATATTTTGAGTTGCTTAGTGACTGAAAATGTGACAAAGTTTCAAAATATAGACTACCAATGTAATTTTTAAAATTAGAGACGAAAACTGTAATTTGTTACAAACGATACGACCATTTATGTAATTTACTCTATATTTTAAATCGATGAAATTGCGTTTTTATTTACAAATTGCATAAGGACAAAAGGCTTCAAACAGCCCTTATTTACACTCATTGCCACTAAACACATAGACACTCTTTCTCTCTCTTTCCTGCTATCTTTCAAATTGTAATAACTCCTTCCAACTTTCTCTCTCTAAACTTGTCTATTTCCTCTCTCTCTCTCTCTGAAAATTCCTTCAATTTTCATCAAACTTCAAAGCTCAAAGCTCCCATCTTCACACAAATTTTGGTCTGAAAATCTCCGTTTACACGTTCCTTACACCTATATTTATTTCTGTTTCTTTAAATGGATAGATGAGGTTCAGTTTTTACGGGAAATAATCCAATGCGAAAGCTTGTTTTCCCTGCATTTGAACCATTTCAGCTTGCTTTCCAGATCTGGAGCTGAAAGTTTTTGGATTCTTATATGCATTAATTTATGTAGCAACTTCAAAAGTTAGGGTCCTGATATTTAAATTTTAGGCGTGTGCTTCGGTTTTCGTGAATGAAATGTGTTTTGTTAGGGTTTAGGGCTTCGGATTCGGACTAGTGAAGTAGTGGATATTATTTGTTTTGGCGATGAATCGGAGTTTTCGGGCGCCGGATAAAGGAATGCCGGGAGCAGCAACGCTGAAGCAACGGCAGCAGCAAATGATGGGAAGTTTTAGGAAGTCTGTAATGAAGGAGAAAGAAGAGGAGCTAGGTTTATTTTTGGAAATGAGGAAACGTGAAAAAGAGCGAAATGATCTTCTTCTTCAGAACACAGAAGATGAGTTCGATTCATCACTTGGTAATTCACTAATTTAATTCTACCCCCTTTTTTTATTAGAAAATTTATTAATTTGATAGTGTAAACAAATGAGGATTAGATTTCTGATTATCATATTATGTTGATGTAAATATTATACAGAGGACTAATCACCCAACCAGGATTGAAAAGATTCCTTTTTTTAGCAAGGAGAGATTCCATTTCAAGCTGAGAAAAATTTACTGCAATCACAACATGAGAAAACTGAGAAATAAGCCTAATCCCGCTTAATACTTTATTTTGAAATGCTTTAATTAACGTCTAAGTTGGGTGTGTCACTGTGTGTGGGTGGAGACGCGTAACCTAGACAGCCATTTAAGCAGCCATAAATCAGGCATATTAGAACTATGAAGATGAAATAGCTATATCAATGGCAGTTGCTAGAGGGCAACTGGGGATAACTAATGAATTACTTTTTATATTCATGATATTCAAAATGCTGTGCTAAGTTAGGATGTCCAAAAAGGCCAATTCTATTGCTTATGTAACTCGAAAATGATCCATTTTTCTGTATATCTTAACTAAATTTGTTGTTATATTTGATTTTGCAGGATCAATTGAAGGAAGTTCACAGATGTTTGGCATGCCTGCAGCAACACCTGCTAGAAAGACGGGGGCTGAAGAGTTTCTCAACTCTGAAAATGATAAGAATGATTATGATTGGTAATTAGTGTTGTATCAATATATCATCTCTACATCATGATCTGAGTGTTTACCTTTTGGCATTGGTTCTTGGGGTTGCTGTCACTGATTATACACATAAAATTTGTAACTGTATCCAAGGATACACTATAGGAAGCATATGTAATAAAGTGAATGGCTTTTTCAGAATGAAATTATCACCGTAGAAGATGTGACCTTTTTTAGTTTGTTATTGCATTTGATAGATGCATCGTACATCAGTAACCTTTAATCTTGTGAAAAATATTCTTGGTAGCATTGTTAGATGTCTCAGGGATCATCAGGAATCTGACCTTTCGTTGGCAAAAGTGGATGATATAAATTAGTGTAGTTTGTTATATTCATGTCATTGGGATCATAAACTTCATTTTGTTATGTTTGCAGGCTTTTGACACCCCCTGGCACGCCTCTTTTCCCATCGTTGGAAATGGAATCACAAAAAACAGTCATGGGTCAGGTTGGAACTCCTAAAGTTCGTCCCACTGCACTAAAATCTCGGGTAAGAGCAATTATTGGTTCTAGACAGGGTACCTGTAATTATTTTATATCTTTCTGTGATATCGGTTGAACATAAGGTCAGGCAGCAATATCATGAATTCATGACCACTTTATATGTTTTCCCATATTCATTTTTCTTTGCATCTTAAAGTATTTAAACTCTGAAAATATCTGAGCTAATAGTGCTGTTTACTTGATTGCTTCTGGTATAGCTATCAAATACCCATTCAGAAGCTACTGGTAGGAATAACTTGGTATCTAGGCAGCCATTGTCATCTCCTGGATTGAATACTTCAAGTGCCGGACTCCGTAGGCCATCCTCCTCGGGAGGTCCAGGTTCAAGGCCTGCTACTCCAACTGGAAGGCCCACATTAGGCACATCGTCTAGACCCATATCGAATTCGGTACCCAAAATAACTTCTACCACAACATCCAGACCTTCTTCCACTGCAACATCTAGACCTTCAAGGTCCTCAACACCTACTTCTCGTCCCACCATGGGTTCAACTAAGCCCACACTACCAGCTAGATCTTCTACTCCTACACCAAGGTCTACTGCAAGATCTTCGACTCCCACAAGTAGACCATCTTTACCTGCAAGCAAACCTGCATCAAGGGCACCGACACCAACTCGTAGGCAAACCACACTGACAACCGTAACAAAATCATCCACCCCTCCGGTTAAATCTCCTCCTACAGTCACAAAGCCAGTGCTGAATACAACAAGAAATGCAGCACCACCACGTGCTAGTTCTCCCAGTGTCAGACCAAGACCATGGAAACCTCAAGAGATGCCTGGTTACTCCCTTGATGCACCACCAAATTTAAGGACCTCGCTTTCCGATAGGCCCACTTCAGCTACAAGGGGAAGGCCTGGAGCACCCAGTAGCCGGTCTTCATCTGTTGAGCCCGTCTCCAATGGAAGGATACGAAGGCAATCTTGTTCACCGTCAAGAGGACGGCTTCCTAATGGCATCAGTCATAACAGTGGAAGCTCTGTGCCTATTCCTGCACTGAGCCGTGCATATGTTAAAGCTAACGACAATCTGAGTCCTGGTTTGTATGGAACAAAGATGGTTGAAAGGGTAATAAACATGCGGAAATTGGTTCCACCAAAGCAAGATGACAAGCATTCACCCCACAGTAACTTATCTGCAAAGTCGTCTCCTGAAAGCTCTGGCTTCGGTAGATCACTTTCAAAGAAATCATTGGATATGGCTATACGACATATGGTATCTTTCTTCTCATTTCGCTTAAGTTGGTTACAACTTCTATGCTTTTCTTATGAGTTATTGACTTCTTAGCCTATTTTGGCTTTTCATTGCAAACTAACCACATTGTTGAAAGAATATAAACACCATACCAATATACCATGCAAGAACGAGTGATTTTTTTGTCAATTATGGAATTGTAAATGGAAAAATAAAGAACATTGGTCTCGTTTTCAATGAAAACACAAGCATGACAGTTTGAAAGCTAATAATAACTTCATCTTTTATTATCAGAATCTGATGATATGATCAAAATTATCTCTCTTTGGAACAGGATATAAGGCGGACAGTGCCGGGTAACCTGAGGCCATTAATGACTAATATTCCAGCATCATCGATGTACAGTGTGAGGACTGGCCCCACAAGGAGTCGAACAATCAGCGTTTCTGATTCACCTCTTGCAACAAGCAGCAATGCAAGCTCGGAAATGAGTGTGAATAACAATGGTCTGTGCTTGGATGGAAACATAGATGATGAAATCAACAGTGAAAGGGGTGTGATTCGATCTTCTGCTAACATCCGTGGAAGGTGAGAGAGTATTAGAGATGGATTCATGAAATGTTATATCTGAATTTACTTAATCTGTATGTTAATCTGAGTCTGACCTGCTTAACCCATGAATGATAGAACTGTTATCATCTAATTTAGTTATTAGTTCGAAACATAGCTTTTTCTTAGGGGTGCATTTGAGTTGATTCGAAGATTGGCTTTTGGAAATTGGCTCGGCTTGCTATAAGGCCGAGTCTTTGCTTGATTCATATAGGCATAGTTTTGTGATTTGTATCAGTTTGAGCCTTGATTTGTTTTATATGAGCTCATATAAAATTGGAATTGGAATTACAAATAGTGCAGCAGCTTGAGCCTCATAAACACCGCTTTTCGTTTGGTTAAGATTTGGTATGTATCGTTCTTGTGTGCGTCAAGAGGAGAATGTCGTCTTGTGACTGTTTAACATTGTAACTGTCTTGTTTGGAGTCATATGATCTTTTACTCATTACAAGTTGAAGTCATATGATCTTTTTCATAGTTGAAAACGATTCCGGTTTGTCGTTACAAGGGCACATGTTTGAAGAATACAAATAAAATGGTCCCAAAAACAATCAAAAACCAAAAGCCATAGTGGTCTCACATGGACATGTTTGTGATTTGATTGTGATAATGAATGTTTTTTTATGAGTACTTTTCATGTCCTTGTATCTTCAATGGTTATAAGTCATTGATTTTTAATCTGTATCAAGATTGTCATCGTGTTTGGTCTTATTTAGGTTATCGGTTTACTTTGACTTAACATTATACGTGACATTAATAAATGAAATATCACTTCTCATTAGAATCATTAAGAAGTCATTCAACGGTAAATGACATCTTAATGATTCTATTAAAAGGTAAACAAACATGACTTAAAAGAAAATAATATCGCTTTTTAACTTTGATACTTCCACGATCACAATAGCATTTCAGAGAGTTATATCTATATTATCTGAGTTATATCTATATATAGATAATAAGAGAAATCTCATTCAAACCAATTTTGTTGATCTAACAAGTAAATCTAAAACCTACGAAATACTATAGCAAGATATATTTCAAAGTGATAATAATTTTCACGTAATTAGTATATGAGTTATTATAAAATGTAATGCACTAAATATGATTGTAAAAGTATCATGGACAAAAAGATTTCGTTTATTGAAATAGACAATAAAAAGCTAAAAAAGATCACATACATTGTTTATTGGGTTTATTATGAAAAAAATTACATGTTTTCATATTTTTTTGCGTTTTCGTCCCTCCATGTTATTTTAATCCATAAAAGTCCTCAAGTTATTCTTTTGTTTTTGGTTTAGTGAAATTTGGACATTAGAACCCGGTTTTTCAGTTTTTTAAAACCCGGTTCACAAATTATAACCGGAGTCTAATGTCCAAATTTTACTAAACAAAAAATAAAAAAATAACTTGAGGTTTTTATTGAAAAAAATAACATGGAGGGACGAAAACGCAAAAAACGTGAAAACATGTTGGTTTTTTTCATAATAAACCCTTGTTTATTTAAGTACCATTTTGACAATCTAACTTTCAGATTTGTCTCATTTAGCCACTAAATTATTTTTTGTCCTGATTTAACCACTAAACTTTGTTTAGTATTTTATTTTGAAGAAAATGAATAAACTAATTGCTAAATCGATACAAAATAGAATTTAGTGGCTAAATCGGAACAATTTTCAGTAGCTAAATCAGTAAAAAGAAAGTTCAATGGTTAAATATGTACACAAAAAATAGTTTATTGGCTAAATCGAGACAACAAATAGTCAAATTGTTTAATGGTTAAATCGAAAAAAATCTAAAAGTTGGATGATCAAAATAACAATTAACCTTTTATTAAATTCAAATATATTTTCAAAAGTCATTTAGTTTTGTTAGACCATTCGAACACTCTTCTACTACTTGAAAAAAAAAAAAAAAGAAATAGAAACGGTGCTCTGAATACCTCAAAAAATATTTATATTAGGGTTTATTATGAAAAAAAAAACCAATATTTTTTCATGTTTTTTGTGTTTTCGTTCCTCCATGTTATTTTTTTTCATAAAAAACCTTAAGTTATTCTTTTGTTTTTTGTTTAGTGAAATTTGGACATTAAAACCCGGTTCACAAATTATAACCGGGTCTAATGTCCAAATTTCACTAAACAAAAAACAAAAGAATAACTTAAGATTTTTTATGGAAAAAAATAACGGACGAAAACACAAAAACGTGAAAACATGTTTCATAATAAACCATTTACATTAAACAGGAAAACATGAGGTGTGACCATGTGGCTGGCTAGTAGTGGTCCCTGTCTGACCCCCCTTATCTTCCGGAGAGGAGACTCTTCAGTGGTCTTTGATCTTTCCATTAAGCAAAACTATATGTGTACTCTCTAGTTTGACCGGCCTCAATATTAAAATTTTATCTATGCAACCTATTTTACATAATTTTTAATAAGATTTCCATTTTAAAGGTTCAAAATCACAAACTTAAGCAACCACAATGTCTGCTTGTCAACCATCCGTTGACTATATACACAATTGTAACAAAAGAAAAAAAGTGATTCTTGTCGCATCTTTCCAAAGTGATTTTCGTCTATGGCCTTGTTAGCCTCGACTAATTGATCTGTGATTCCAGTGTAGATGTGGGGTGTTAATGTCAAAGACTTGTCTCTTTACTGTTATCGGTCGGTATTTCCTAACCATCAATGAAAGTAGTTGCGACAGCTTCTCAAAGCGTTTCCTCAACACCATATCTTATCATCAGTCATCACCTACAAACAACACATATGATTGCAGAGTTTCCTTCTTTTTATAAATGGTTGAGCCAAAATTACCTATTTATCCATTGTCACCTTGAAAGATCCTCATATTCTAATTCTATCAATAATTGGTGACCTTTCAAATTTTCAACATTTTAGCAGATAGATATCTCAAGGGACTGAATGTCTGAGCAAGAAATAAAATACGGCATAACGACACTAAAGAAGTATAGAAAGAACGCTCCGGTTCTGCTCACAAACATTTTAAATCAGTCATCACCAAAGATCGTCACATTTTGTTTGAAGGGTATTTTAGATATCCAGCATATACATGGGGTGGAGGGAGTAATAACCACTCTCTTCAAGAAATAAACAAAAAAAAGACCTTATACCTAAATAAATATACTTGAAATGCAGGCATACAATGCATCAGTGAACATATTCAATACTATGCGCTCATATTAAAAGTCTCCATATCTTTTGTTTTTGTGAAAGATAATCAAAATATGTATTTGACTATTTTATATATCCATTTTATCAGAAATTATATAATTAAAGTGAATAAGTTAATAGGAATGGACGGCTAGTATTTACCTTTTACTTGATTTTAAGGGAATTAAGATCAAAGATAGATGTATTATTATATAGTAATGATAATGATATGTATCTTGTATAACAATTTTCTTTTTAAAAATACTTGAGATGCTAAGGAGAAATACCTGGCATGTAACTTTTGAAAGGCAGTCATGTAGCGTTTCACAAGCACCTCCCATAAGTTGTCCAGGTCCTTGTTCAAGGCAACCTCATTGGCCTACCACAAAAACCAAAGAAGAAAAGCTATTAGACAATACACGATTTAGAAGGTAAAAAATACTGAATGATATTTATGCTATGGAAAAGGTCTAAATTTAAAGGTTTCCAAGTGCCATAACATGATTGTGAATGACAAGTATGATAAAGGTTTCTTAATTTACATTCTTATGCACAAAGAAATACAGCTGGGAGTATCCAAGTGCCATAACACGATTGAAGCTTAACCCGAGAAAGATAAAAAAAATGCTCTGAGACCTGCAATCATTCAAATCTGGATAAGCCGCAACATTTGCATTTGTAGTTTCCGATAGCACCTGCAAACTTCCCCTATATCTTCCCCTAATGGATCACCGATAGCTTGTCTTTTTCTATTCAACCTCTTCGCAAAAACAACCATTACCTTACCCAATGCTGAAGGTGAAGCTGCTACAGAATGATATAGAAAAATGAAAAAACAATGTACAGATCGAAAATCCCAAGTTAATGGAAAACGAAAAGAAGTGAACAGTAGCTTTAGCCATAATATATATTGCCTATTAGTAAATCATCCATGATTGGGAGAGTTAGTTGCTTCTTTCAGCATTAATCCATGTGCAACGTTATTTATGTCTTCAGAAGTACATCCAAAATGGAAAAATTCCACCTGTAACGGTTTAATTTTTCACTTTCATGGCATCAGCAATGCCAAATCCATCTATCAATGTGAATTAGAACATGTAAATTTGTATAAAAATAAAGGAAATTCTCGACAAAAATCTTGTTTATTATTAATTGATCATATGAATAAACTAATTAAACTGATCTATATGAAACCTATATTATATATATTACCATCATACTGCACTCCCTCCAACCTACTGCCATTTCCACACCCCTTCATAAAATTTCTCATCTTCGTCCACAATTTTAATGTATATATACGAGGAAAATTGCCCGCGCGTTGCTGCAGTTTAACAATATACATTTTGATGAGAAATTAATATAATTAGAATAAAAAACGTAACATGTTAACATACAAGTTTGATCAAAATTGCAAATTAGATTCATATACCTGGCCTTCAAATGGAGCACCACCACAACTTTTAGCAACACCATGCCCGTCAACATTAACAACAATAGAAAAAATCCATCAGACCGGCCTAATTCCAAGGATGCTTACTTTTCCAACTTTTAGAAAATAAAGAATAGCAGGAAAACACCTAAAATGAATACACTATCATACTCCATAAAAATCCAAAGCTTCTTGTTAGCATACACGTTTGATTTCTCAATATAACTAAAAAACATAGACATCAACTTAGGCAGAAGAATGTAAACACTTAAAAATCAGAGAAACCCTATGTAAACAGTAAACACATAAATATAATGAATTTAGGCAGAATAATTTGTATATAATTCCAGTTCGTATTACAAAAAAAAAAAATGAAACATTTTACCTTGTATATGGTTCATTTCCATTGGGAATTGAAGAACGTGATGAGTTCACTACGCGGGTCAGGTCAGTAGCACGCATGTTAAGGATAGTTGTCCAATGGGAAAAAGAGAAGAGTACAATGTGTGTTGACCAAAAAAGAAATTCAAGACAGAATTGAGTAACTACAACTATGGAGACTCATACACTCCCCCGATATAACAAAAGATAATACTGCAATGTGGGTAGAATTAGAATGAAAAAATATATATATGTAATCATATAACTTTAACCTATCATCAATTGATACTCAGTTCCGTTGGTTGGGTTTGACTTGATTCTTATATGGACCATCACATACACTGTAATCGCTAAAACTGAAGTACACAAAAATGATCGACATTGGCTAATTTGATTTGAAGGGCATACTCCATAATAGATCAATATAAGAAAATGGGTGATTAGGAAAACATACTTTAGTGTAGGAATACTGAAGATTACAAATATATAAGTTTAAATAATGATACCTTATCATTCATAAGTACAATCTGAACACCATGTGTCTTCAATGGATTATTAAGGGCGGGGTAGTTCCACGTACGGATGATACAGACCGCAATAGCCTATGAATCTTGGAGCGGATTCAAAAGATTCACCACATCAATAATCCATTTTATAAATAGTTCACCATATGATACAGACTCGATAGACCTTACATACCACTAAGATGCAAATAATTACATATATATATATATATATATATATATATATATATATATATATATATATATATATATATATATATATATATATGTTGTGACACCCTTGCCACAACAATCACCATTTACATAACACCCAGGATTAATCATCAACACAAATACATAATGATCTGATAACCTAATTAAAAGTGCGGAAGCATTAGAAACATAAATAAAGTAGTGCAACAGTGTTAAACACCATACGGTGCTATAAGGTACCAAGTTTAAGTCTACACACCCATTACAATTATTACAATCATCCAAAATATATTACAACATTTCCTCATAACATAAATTACCGATGAAATAGTACTAAGTCTTCCAAATCTTCGCAAATGACCTAACTAGAAGGCCCGGCAGTAGACTTTCCCTTTCCTGTAAAAATAAAGACAACTGAGGGGTAAGCGAATGCTTAGTGAATACACAGATTTACACATTTTATAAATCCTTATGATGCCCACAAGAGTAGCACCGACGACACACGTCGTGCACTCTCCACGTACACAAAGTACGACACACATGAGCCGTCGCTCTTACGAGCCCAAAACTCGGCATGAAACCCAACCATCTGAGACAGACATAACATCGGGGATGACATACTGCCTACCGGACCTGGAGGGATCAGCTCCAGCGTCATATAGCGCAGTAACATCGGAGTAACAGATGCGACCCACCGGCCCATCGTTAGATGCACAACAAACGAACGGACATGCATCAAATAAGAATGTGCATCTAAATCTACGCAAGTTAGTAGAATTCCAAACGAAAAATGAAGCAACATGTCTCAGCAGGCAAAAGCAATCATAAAGCAGATATAAACATGCGAAATCATATGTACTCACCGTGGGTGCGTAATTAAATGTTAACCAATTTTATTTCTCCTCGGGCTTTCAACCGGATCCACCAAGTACCCCACTGTGGGTTAAATAACACCACAAGGGACCTGTTATATTAATTACAACAATATCACGAGTCAAAAACCGATTAAATTCATAAAACCATGTTTTGTAAATTTTGCAATATTTTCCCCCATCTCGGGTTCATGTCTAAATTCAAACCATAATTAAGTTGAACCCATTTCAAGTTCATACCTTGTCCTTTGAGTAACCATTGTCATTTTATGTGTTGTTTATGAGTTTCATTCAAAATACACGAGTTTAGAGAGTAGATTTCTCAATTTTAGGCATTAAACTCGAATTTAATGGGTTAGATTCGAACCCACCATCAAATATGATGATAGATTCGAACCCCCATAGGTAGATTCGAACCATGCTTCGAATCTGGGGATAGATTCGAACCCCCCACCTTCGAATCTGGTGTTACACACTCGAATCTAGTACCAAAATCGAGTTTGTTCTTGCATTTCGACTCTGTTCTTGGTATTTTCGAGTTTGTTCATCCTTATAACTTAAATCCTTCATTCTAAGGCCTAAAAATCACTGATATATCATGTATGATGCCTAGATTCGATTCTATTATGCATATACTATCACATTCTTGCAATATTTCAAGCAAAACAAGCTCCAATTTATATAAAAAGACAGATTCGAATTCTAATTTACTTCAAAACCGAAAATACAAACTTAAAAGAGTCGATTCTTACCTCAATTCGTACGAAATCAGAAATCCGTTTGCAGATTGTAATACTCCTCGAGATCTTTCCGTTGACGTATAATTCTCGAAAATCGGACGGTCGGTTTGTGAGATATCTTAGAGAGAAGTAGAGAGGAAATTTCTAGAGAGAGAGTGTAGTGAGAGAGTGAACTTATGGAAATGAATGGTTTTAACCCTTTTTATTCCACTTTTCATCATTTTTGCACATTTCACCCCTCGACCTAACCGGTTCTATAAAATACTGATTTACTCTTAAAATTATCATTAATAACTTTTAATTTCTTAATATTCCATAACAATGATTCTGAGTTCAATTTTTTCTTAAAATAACAACAAACTTTCTAAATATCCAAAATACATAATAATCGATCAAATTTCAACTTAAATATATATTTTTCCACTTAATTAACCAAAACACAATAAAATAAATCCGAGGATGTTACATATGTGTGTGTGTGTGTATGTGTGTGTGTGTATCCGTTAAAGATGGTAAATGGACTTTACAATCTTATAAACAAAAGCAAAAGACGCATCAAACAGCATTATCGAATAGAATATCAAAACATACCAGACGTGAATTCAATTATAAAATATTACTAATCATTTTGAAAATTCAAATTCAAAGGTACTTTAAAGCAAACCATTTTCAATTAATACTATGTTCTATATCAAATCTATAAGTGAATTTAAGTAAGCACAGTTTGAAATAAAACTTAGATTTCAATGAATAAATAAAACATTGAATCATGATCTGATTCTTGATTTGGATCTAAAAAGCAAAAGACTCATCAAACAGCACTGTCGAAGAGAATATCAAAACATACTGAATGTTAATAAAACTTTTCTTTTCGGCAAAATACGAATCAAAATATACATCAACGCCTTTATGACTCTAAAAACTGTTGTCAAATGAAAAAATTTAATTATAACTTATTACTAATCATTTTGAAAATTCAAATTCAAATGTCCTCTAATGCAAATTAATTTCGATTGATACTATGTTCTATATCAAATTTTTTAAGTAGAAAATAAGTAAGCATGTTGTATGAAATAAAAGTTGGATTTCAAGGAATAAATAAAACATTGAATCAGGATCGGATTCTTGATTTGGATCTCGAAGTCTTCTTATGGGCTTGTATGAATCATAATGAAATTTTAATAAGTCATAGAACTCGATGGTATACAAAAATGGTATGTGTGTGTGTATATATATATATATTGATATATGAATACAACTAAAGAAATTGAGATGAAAACATACCTAGAAGGGCAAAACACTGCACAACCTAAGATTAGCAATAACACATGATTCTTAGTGACCCATTTGAAAATTTGTTATGATACTCGATGCAATTATGGAACTGTAACCCACATTGAAAATTTGAAAAGTGAAATATAAATTATTTTAAAAAACTAAGAGAACTAAATACTTTTGAGCATATTGTTTTGGAAAAGGAAACAAACAGCAAAAAAAAAAAAAAAAAAGCCATATGAGAAGGTTTTTACACCACTAAAATTATGGTCTTGATTCCATTACAAACCAATTGAATTTTATCCTCTGATTTGTTTGTATTGAATTCTATGAATTAACAGTAAGCACACATTGATTTGGTGTCATCTTCTCCTAATTGACGACCTCAATCACAGAACGTTGTAACCGATGGATAAGAACAACACCCTAAAATCAAATTATGAAAGTTAAGAACAAAAGAAAGTCTTACTCGAAGATTCAAAGATGTTGAACTGAAGAGTTGTCTGGTAAAAAGGTCATTGAAAAGAAGCCAATTGTTGATAAAAATCCACATTTTATCATCTAAAAACGTAAAAATCCACATTATAACTTATAAAGGGTCAAGTGATGATAAAATTAAATAGAAAATTTGAATGTTTAATAGCAGTGCCAAAAGTCTAATGAGAAGAATACAAACTTGGAGAGTTGAAATGCACAAATTTTAAACAAAACCAGTTCATACCTACAAAACGAAAACACAAAAGTGACATGAACTCGAATCCAAACCCTAAAATAATAATTGAAACCAAATGTACACAAAAAGTAAAGAGCAGATGATTTAGTTCTAATCTTTTGATATAACAAACAACACGCACCGTATAGTTGAGTTTGATTTGTAAACGAAAGAATGAATACATCGAAAAATTGATCCATAATAAAAAAAAACTTCACTAATTTGATTGCAAGATTTATGAACATCACCTTCGTCAATCGTCCTGTGGCAATATAGAGCGAGACAAGTGAAGAGATTAGAAACTTACATGATGATTGTAATGACGATGAGAGGAGAGACGCATACCGAAATTTGTTTTACTTCTTCAAGATGGTGCAGGAAGAGCGAAAACAAATTATGAGAGATTTCTTGAGAACAAAAATTGATAAAAAGATGAGGTATGGTGTGCAACTTCCTTTGGCGTGTAAAAGTGAACAAACTGAGATGGTAATGACACAAGAATATGGTGGTAAGGCAATGATTTCTTTATGAGAGTCTAAGGGACGTGGGGCAACCCCAACCACTAATTTTTAATATTTGATAAAATCTAAAAAAATAGAACCTGTGAAAAGGTTATGAACAGGCTATGAACATTAACATTTATCTTGATAAATGTTAGTATTTAAATTTGCGGACTGCAAACAACTACCCATTTGAAGAAAGAACAATAAGCACTTCCTTCTTAAAGCTAAAGTGAATCACATTTTTAGATATATCACGATAGAGATTCCCGAGGAAATGTTAATGAATATGAATTTTCCAGTGGTATGTTCTAATACCATCCAAACAAGTGGTGGTGACCCCCAAGTAGAATCATGTTACCCGTCACTCACAACGGTGTAACCATTAATATTTATGCCTCGCTTTGCATGCCCCCGTTTCCACATGCGTTGAGAGCTTCAGCTTCAAAAGTAGGCGTCCCCTAAGTTTCCGAATCCAATGTAAGCTTCTAGGTATTTGGAGATTTATGGGACGTCTACTTTGGATTCGGTAGCCAGAAGCTAAAGCTGAAGTTCTTATGGCATGGTGGAAACAGGGCATGCGGAAGTTGTCGTAAAACAATTACAGACGACATGGTTGTCGATGTACACATGCCAAGTGTGGCATCGATGGTTACATCATTGTGAGTGATGGGTAACATGATAGATGTATTGGGGGTCACCACCGCTTGTGTGGATGCTAAGCGCATACCAATGTAAATTTCATAATACGAAACATGACCCGACTATCTCTATCATGGATACCCAACAGTGTGATTCACTTTGGCCTTAAGAAGAAGAGGCTTGTTGTTCTTTCACCGAATGGGTAGTTGTCTGCAGATTGCAGTCTACAGTTGCCAACAACACCTGCAAGCTTCCCCAACATCTTCACTTGATGGATAGCTCGCATTTCTCTACTCAACCTCTCGGCAAAAATAACCATTTCCTATTCCCAAGGTTGTAGGTGAAGATGGCTATAGAACGATATATAAAAATGAATGGTCCATTTAAAAATTAAAGATCTTAAGTTAAAAGGAAAAGGGAAAGAAGGGCTCAAGGTAGAGGCAATAATTGGAACTTAGGCTAATCCTTCTGAATTTTTATAATGAGGTAACCAATGTTGTAAAAAACGCTAGGCGGTAGTCGAGCGGCCAGCCAGGGAGTAGCGAGTACTCGGCCTAGGCGGGAAATACTCGGATTGAAACTTTTACACGTACATTTCAAAATATTACATATAACATGTTTATAAATACTCAAATATAAATATAATTGTTCATAACATCCAATAAATATATTCAATAACACTAACACAGTTGTTAAAAACTTCAAACAGGGGAAGAGCGACTCTTGACCTATGTTATATGCGTGTTGGTTAAAGAAAAAATTGACCGATCTTGACCTAATTTGTGTTTGTTGTGTTTGAGGAAAAAATAAAAAATTGACTTTAGTTGACCGAGTTGGACCGAGTTGACTGAGTTTTGACCGATTCCGAGTATTAAGCCGATTACCTCCGACTCGCCTCGGTAAGGGACCGAATTCCGAATAGGCGCCTAGTACTCGGCCGAGTTTTACAACAGTGTAGGTAACTAAAGACATTGAACTTTGTGTATATGTGTTTGCACTTTGCAAGATGAAACATACACATATTGAGAACATATAAACTTGACAAGTAATCCTTATCATTATTGTGGCTTTGGTTTGTTTTTGTGAGGTTTGGTTTAGTGACTTGAATTGGTTGTAATAGTTCAGGGGGCTTAGTGTAATACCCTGATAGTTTGATTTTAGAGTTAGTCTTGGTTAGTTTTCTAGTTTTTAGTATAAATAGGTCATTGGGTTAAATGTGGACAATAACTCAATTTGTAGACATTTAACCCAATTTTGATAGTGAATTTGAGTTTGCTTCTTGATTCACATTTGGGGTTTCTATTATTGGGAGTTCTTGGTTACAATTCTGCAATTCTAGTTTCTGAAATCCTAAGCTGTCCCTTGTTTGTTTCTTGATAGCCTTACAGTTTTTAATATCATAAATACAGAAAAATGGGGCTGAAAGAAGTTTTGTTTTTTCCTACCTCTCTTTTTTGTATGGAGGGGAATTACTGGCAACATAATAGAAGCAATATTGAATAAATTCTTACCTGTCCATGAGTCCGAGAAAGCATTAGCTTTAGTAGTATATATTGCCTTAACTAGATCATCCATGATTGGGGAAGTTAATTGCTTCTTTCACCATTAATCCATGGGCAAGATTGTTTATGTCTTCAGAAGCACATCAAAAATGGAAAATCCAGCACCTTCAATGTAGTTCCATGACATCAGCAATGCCAAGTCCATCTATCAATGATCTCAACTTCAATGTAGCTTCATTGCTAAAGCTCGGAAAGTCAGATACTTCAGGTACTTTGTGAAAGCTTTAAGATCCACTTGATCTGAAAGTTCAACAAAAATATAATGAACAGCCAACAACGACAAAGAGAAGCACCCTCTGGTTATAACTATACAGACAAATAAGGGATATTGTTTCACATGGAAGGCACAGGTCACACCCTTCTATGAAAATATGTATGGTTAATTGGTTATCCAATTTTTGTCAAGTTTGCTATCCCATCATGAATAAATAAATAGTGGAGCTATGAAGATAAGATTTTCAACTGACCAAGATAAGCATTAAATAAAATAATCAAGGATGATTTAAAAAAATACCTCGACCAGATTGCGGTAGTATATCAGATTATCGGGCCATATTCACTCAAATAGCAAGCTAGATCCTTGATCTAATTCCAGTCAAAGGACTAATGGCCATTAAATTTGAAAGCTACATCTCACAAGAATATTCAGAATGAATCCCTTTTACCTGAAATAATATATAATCTTCAGGCAATATAACAAACATGTATTCAACAATGTATGTAATATTAAATTCCTTGTATGATTCATGTAAAGAGAAACTTAGAAAATCTTTTTCCATGTCTCGTTGTCCTCATTTTCTTTTTGTCCAGGCTAAGAAAAACATTATAGTGCATCATCAAAAAAGAAAGAAAAAACAGTAACCTACAACATCAATTTAGGCATTTAGCAACATAATACATAACTCACAAAATGGTAATATACATACAAATTAATGAATTATACATTAAAAAGATGGAGAAAAACCATGAAAGGCTAATATGACATTGGTCAACAAAAAAATAATAATATTCCTAAATCCATATCAATTCTAACGTCCGACAACCTCAATTCATGAACATTCACAACGAGTACAATTTCATACATACATCAATAAAAACTAGCATCAGGGTGTAAAATGTTATTGCAAAACCAAAAAAAAAAAAAAAAAGAAATTTATATAATCCCTCATACACATTCATAAAATATATTTTTTATGGAATATTACTCAAAATGTCTATCTCTATATATAACCTGTGAAAAAATATCAATTGTTATAATGGATTCATTTTGCTACGTATAATAATAGGTATTTGATTGTAGTTACTCATCGTGCAAACTTTATGGTACCGTATGTTGGGTGTGTAAACTTCCATAGTTCCATCACAATTGAATTGGTTGCATGCTTACTATATTCTTTAAACTTCCTCACGTCGGGATATGCATTCTAGTAGATAAACAGCATCATTTAAAATTATCTGTTCTGACCTATGATTGATGTCGTCCTTGTAAGGTTGAGGCGTTCGGTGTTCTATCAATGTGAATCAAAACATGTAATTTTTTAATAGAAATACAGGAATTAACTGATCAAATATATAAAAGGTACATTAGACAATGAATAAACTAATTAACGTGATATATAGTAAACCTATCTTATATATTCATGCTAGGAAAATATTAAATATCCAGATAAGATTTAATGCCACATTCAAAATAGTGAGATTTAACGAAAGAAGTATCAAACATGAATTACCTTGAGAGTTCAAACTGTACTCCAACCTACTGCCTTTTCCACTCCCCTTTCCTTCATATAATTTCTCGTCTTCTCGGCCTCCTCCCACATCCCTATCGAATCATACAAGTTCGAAATAGTTATGTAGTATCCATCATTCTCCGGGTCACATTCAATAGCACGCTTCGCGATCCTGATACCCATTTCCGAATTATTGTGAGTTTTACAAGCACTTAACAAAGTGCCCCACAAACCTCCATCAGGAACCATAGGCATTGATAAAACCAAATTTTCTGCCTCGAGAAGATAACCCGACCTACCAAGAAGATCAACCATACAAGCATAGTGTTTGAGTGTCGGTTTCAAAGAATAATCTCCCATTCTCCCAAATAATGATTTTGCTTCGTTCACAAGACCTGCATGATTACATGCCGAAAGAACAGCAAGAAATGTAAGCTCATTTGGTTCAACATTCGATCGTACCATTTTTAGGAAAGTATCTATTGCAGATCGGGCGTCTCCATGCATCCCGTAACCAGAGATCATAACATTCCAAGAAATAACATCCCTTTTCATCATTTTGTTGAATATATTTTCGGATTTTTCAAGTTGTCCACACTTGGCATACATATCGATTAATGCAGTAACAAGTGTTGGGTTCGACCAAAGCAATTCTTGCTCTATAGATGTGTGTATCTGCTCTCCTTTCTCAAATGATGCCGTGTGGGCACAAGCAGATAGCATTGTAATGAGGGTAGCGATGCTAGGTTTAATGCCTTCCGTAACCATTTTATCGAACATGAAAAACGCCTCGGTATAATTCCCACTGTGTGTATAAACAGAGATCATTGTGTTCCATGTTATAATATCTTTATCCGTGATACAGAATAACTTCCTTGCTATCGTCAATTCTCCACTGTTACCATACATGTCTATGAGTGAATTTGACACAGACACGTGGTCATTCATCAAGCTCTTAACAGCATAACCATGAACCGACTTCGCTAGATTCATCTCCCGTACTTCTGAACATGACGAAATAACCGAAGCCAAACTGTATGGATTAGGGTAGATACCACCAAATAGCATATCTGTAAACAATTCTATGCACTTCATTCCCGATCCTACTTTACTGTAGCCACACACCATTGCATTCCAAACTCCCTCGTCGAGGATATGAACACAGTTAAACACATTTTCCGCATAATTTATCAGTGCAAATTTACAGTACATTGACACCAGTGCATTGTGAACCATTTGATCTTGATCGTAATTTCTTCGAACCATAAACCCGTGAAACATCTTTCCAGCAGAGATGCAGATAGAATTCGCTAAAACAGATATCACACAACTGATTACCAATGGGTCTGGATCTATCCCAGAAACAAGCATTTCTATAAATCCACATAAACATTGGGTAACACATCCCCATTTTCCATATACACCAATAATCGATGTCCACAATTTAATATCTTTATCGGGGACTTCATAAAACGAGAGGTAAGCTTCGCCAAGAGTTCCGCACTTTGAGTACATGTACAAGATTGAAGATTGAACAGCTATCGAACATCCAATTCCAGATTTTATAGCAACTCCATGTAAGCATCGACCTGCATACACGGCCTCCATATCACCACAAGCTTGAAACCCACCTTCTAATGTTCTAAAATTTGGCCTCTCGTCCTTTCCAGATGTTCTATACATCTCAAAAACACACGTCAATCCATTCTCGCTCTCACCATTTTGCACATACCCGATAACAAGGGCAGTCCAGGCAACCACATCTTTCAGAAACATTTCATCAAACACCTTCCGTGCATTCTCCACATTCGCACATTTCGAATACATATACACAAATGAAGACCCAACCGCAGAACTTTCTTGAAAGTTCCCAACTTTAAACACCAAACCATGTACAATCATACCATATATCAAATCCCCAAGCTCCGCACAAGCAGAAACAATCATGGGAATAGTAAAATGATTTGGAAGAAAAGTAGTCAAAACCCTCATGGAAGCATAAGAATCAAGACACTGATGATACATTCCATTAGAATAGTAAGCTTTAATGATCGAATTCCAAAGGAAGACGTCTTTATAACCATTAAATGAATCAAACACTTGTTTAGCTGAAACGGGTTTACGAAGATAGGCATAGAGGGAGATGAGTTTTGAAGAAATGAAGATGTTGGTTGAGTGATGGCCTGTAGTTATGATGTAAGCGTGGTATTTAGCGAGTGATTGAAGGGTTTTAGGAGATTGGATAGAGAGAAAGTTGCCAATGTGATGAAGTATGAGGTCAGTGGTTGAGGATGAATGGTAGAAATGGTGGTGGTACGGGGTGATTTGAACTTTAGAACCGCCATGAATGCAAAATGATATGACGTTTTTGTAGATATACATCATCTAATCTACCATAATTATGAAATCGGGTTTAGATTTCCTGAACCCTACAGAATATGAGTAGACTGAATGCGGATATGCACATACATTAGTATGAAGAGTATACTCACTAAATCGTCAGAGAAGAAAACAGAGGTAGCTAAGAGAAAAAACGCACCAGTCAGAGACCGCCGGCCGCCGCAGCTCAGTGCCCCCGCCCCCAGTCGCCCCTGCCTGGCTGCCTCTCGCAGGTCTCGCTCTCGCCAGTCGCCACCGCCACTGACCAGAGACCATAGACTCTCTTCTCCCTTCTCAGCGTGACAGCGTCTCAGGTTCGGTATAAATTAAATTTCGTTTTTAATTTTTTTTAGTATTTATAAATTATAATGATTTACTAAATTAGAATTTGGTTCCACAGCGTCCTTTGTGAAAGCCTGCGTATCGTCCTTGAATAGGCAAATGTATTTTCGTAATTGCAGCGACCATTCACATTGCTTAAATTCATCATTCACATTAATTGATCATTCACATTAGTCAATTGATCATTCACATTACTTAATTAATCATTCACAACATTTATTTAACTTTTTATACTTCTTGTACACTTATTTGATCATTCACATTACTTAATTAAACATTCACATTACTTAATTGACCATTCACATTACTTAAATGATCATTCACATTACTTAATTAATCATTCACATTACTTAATTGACAATTCACATTACTTAAATGATCATTCACATTATTTAATTGATCATTCACATTACTTAACATTGATGGTATGTAGAAGATGAAGTCTGACATTGCTATTCTCGTCATTCATCAAATGTGAATGGACATTTACCTAATGTGAATGAGAAGATTGATCATTCACAAAACGTAGTTGACAATTAACAAGACTAATGTAAGGTGCTGATATTATTTCACCAATGTGAATGGTGAAATTTACTATTGTGAATGACCATTCACATTAACTGAATGATCATTCACACTGGTTGATGTTATTAATGTTTGATAGATTTGAGAATTTGAGCGTTACATGAACGACCATTGTTACTGTTTGTCATTAATCTTGTTACTGCTTGTTAGTAGTTGACGATGCACAACATACATGCTGTGCTGATATGGTACAACCAATGTGAATGGTAAATTTCCTAATGTGAATGGCCATTCACATTAGCTGAATGATCATTCACATTGGTTGATGTTATTAATGTTTGATAGATTTGAGAATTTGAGCGTTACATGAATGACCATTGTTACTGTTTGTCATTAATCTTGTTATTGGTTGTTAGTAGTTGACGATGCACAGCATACATGCTGTGCTGATATGGTACAACCAATGTGAATAGTAAATTTCCTAATGTGAATGGTCATTCACATTAGCTGAATGATCATTCACATTGGTTGATGTTATTAATGTTTAATAGATTTGAGAATTTGAGTGATACATGAATGACCATTGTTATTGTTTGTCATTAATCTTGTTACTGTTTGTTAGTAGTTGACAATGCTCAGATTCACATGTTGTGCTGATATTATTTTACCAATGTGAATGGTCAAATAAACAATGTGAATGATCATTTAAGTAAGGTGAATGAACAATTAAGTAATGTGAATGATCATTTAAGTAACGTAAAATGTTAATCAAGTAATGTGAATGATCATTTAAGTAATGTGAATGGTCAATTAAGTAATGTGAATGATCAATTAAATAATATGAATGATCAATTAGTCAAATAAGTATTGTGAATGATCAAATAAGTGTAAAATAATTGTAAATAGTCAAATAATTCTTGTGAATGATCAAATAAGTGTTGTGAATGAATAATTAAGTGTTGTGAATGAATAATTAAGTAATGTGAATGATCAATTAATGTGAATGATGAATTAAGTAATGTGAATGGTCGTTGTAATTACGAAAATATCATTTCAGCCTAAAAAAAGGGGGGACGCGCATGGAATTGCATTTTTTGATCACAACCATTGATTTATTTAATCTTGTGGCTTTGGATGGGTACCCTTGGTACACTGGATTTTTGAAGGGACTCTTTTGAACCTAAATCTACTAAATTATTAGTTTAATAATTAAAAAAAATTTAGTAGTTATAAATTATAACTAGTTTATAACCCACGTATTACGTGAATATTTTTATATAAATTTATTTACATAAAATGTATATAAGTAAAAATAAAAACATACAAAAATAATAATTGTGCTTATTTTTTATTATTTACAGATTCAAAAATAGAATATATTTATCTTTTATTTTTCATAAGTTGTAATTATCTTGAAAATGAATGTGTATATATTTTGAAAATGATAAAATATAAAAATGAAATATCTGCAAATCAACAATCAAAATTTATCATATTCACAATTGAAGTTTTATCAATTAAATTTAAAATCTTGTTAGCAAAATAATTAACAAAAATTTTTAACTTTATTTACTATACTTCTACGTTTAAATTCAAATTTTTACATTTGAATTTAACTATGATCATTAAGGATAATAATGACACATATTTATTTTAGGTAAATATTAATTCATTAATGAAAAAATTAAAATCAAAATTTAATGTAATTGAGGTAATGTAGTAAATTTGGAAAAGAGACATTTTATAAATAATTATGAGTTGTCATTAATCTGGACCATTGATTTCTTTCCATCCAATGGTCCAGAAACTCCAAATGGTTTTCTTATTATATATAGTATAGATGATTTACTAAATTATTAGTTTTTAGGTATAAATTAAAATTAAGTAAGATTTTTAACTATTTTTTAGTAATAACCTGTTTAAAATTAAGATTTTTATAATATGTCGGATGAAGATATAGTAACTCGTTTTCAAAAGATGAAAACTCGTACGGACCAACTTTAGAATCTAGTTTTTTGTAAGTTTGTAACGATTAATAAAAGCGTATCATTTACATATTTATATTATTACATGATCTAGACAAATCAACCCGAAAGTTTGAACTTTAAAAAAAAATTGAAGTCACAAGCACTTACACTCTCGTAGCTATTAAATTCCGACCCCCATGAGAAAAATTCCTGGATCCGCCGCTGGCGGCCGGAGACGTCAACGTCGGAGCCTCGGAGATGTTAGATGGCAGCTCATGAATTGATTCAGCTACGAATGTTTCGAACTCCTAATTATTCTGTAAACCCGAACCGTAAACCCGCCAATTAACTCCCCTCAGTAGCTCATGTGTGTGATTTTTCTACTAAGCCCCATGAGCAAGGCCCAAAACTTTTGTTTATAGTTATGATTGGATGAATTTCTCTTCTTCTTTTTTTCCTCTCACACGTGTGTGTATGTACACACAAGCACTTAAATGAAAAGTTAAATAATCTTCAAAGGTACAAGAAGCATTATAATTTACTATTTTTACATATCGATTTACTATATTTAAATTTATAAACAATGATTCATATATTATTTCACTTCATTTCGGTTTTTCCTCTCTTGCCTCCACTGTAAAAATCTCCACCCTCCGGACCGATGTAGAAGGTGACCTCCTTTGAACATGTTCACATCACCTTAACTTTTCTTCCCTTAGTTTTTTGATGATGCTTGAAACTCCTAACTTTATCCTGATAGTCAAATTCTGAATCCTACGTGCAAAGTTTTACCATATGACCATCACAACATCCTCATTTATGTTACTTCTAACTTCCTCAAAAGCTCATTCCTTGTCGGCTATTCGCTTCATGCAACATAGCTGGCCTTACCGCTGATCTGTAGAGTTTTCCTTTTAATTTTATGGCACGTTTTTTATCGCATAAAATTTATGTTGGCAGCTTCTCATTTTACCCATTTTGTCTTGATGCGATGGATAATGTTAGCATCCACACTTCCTTGGCTACGTATCATATATATATATATACATACTTTGTCAGGTATCCAGTATAAGATTTATATCTAACAAAACAAAATTTATCATCTTAAACAAAATCAATTTTAAGAATGTTACCTATTTATATAATTTGTACCCTTTTTTAGTTTGCCTTTAGAAATATAACATTTTTTTTCGAATTTCAACCCTGATTTTATTTATTTATTTAATATCATCGATCACACTCAAAATCAAAAGTTTTGTTTTACTCCATAAAATAAATTCTATTAGTTAAAAGGAAATTAATAAAGTGTACTTTGATTAAAATAATAACTAGTCCTTGAAGTTATCTAATTAATGACATGGTTTCTTGTTCTTCAAGAAACATGCCAAAATTGCTCACATTAATTTCTATGTTGCATGGTTTGGTGAAACATATGAATGATCGTTGATGCAAATTTATTTAATTATTTGATTTTTGCAATTAATCAATTTCAAGAAGCTGATTAATTCATAGAATTAATTAATATGGTATATAACTATATATAATGTTTTAAATCAATTTTTGTTCATACATATATATGTAGTATTGTAGTATATATAATCCTTAATTTTCACATAAATCGCAGGAAGATAAGCTCGAAAACCAGTGGCGTGGCTCGGTCCGGGGTGTCGTGGATGCACGTATAGACGAAGTATGGTCCATAGTGTCTCAAGCGAACCGGCTACACGAATGGATGCCTATGGTCGAAACATGCACTCACTTGAAAGGAACCGAAGGGGTTCCTGGCTACGTTAGGTTAGTTTCGGGTTTCATGTTTCCTCAAGAGGACGGAGATCGATCTTGGATCAAGGAACGACTGGTTTCCATGGACCCGTTATCGTATAGCTACGTGTATAGAATGGAGGCTAGCAATGTGGGCTTGGACGGATCGGTAAATTCACTTAAACTCATAGATTATGGCGATAATTCGACTCTCGTAGACTGGTCCTTTGAAATAAGCCCCGTTGAAGGCGCATCCGAAGAGAGTCTTATCGATTTTCTTGGATTTCTGTATAAGTCATGTATTAACAAGATCACAGACGCTATAGAACCATCGTCTGGGAAAACTTGAGTATCGATACCATAACCTGCTCTAAAGGCACAGGGCCTCAGATTTGTTAGGGCCTCACAGATACTACTTTGCTTATATTTAGTGCAACATGAAATCTACTTCATTTTGTATGAGATGTCCTAATTATTAAATAAAAACATATTGTTACATATGTACGCAATAATATTTATATTATTAATACTTTTTACATATTTATGATCTGTTTTAAATTTATGGCACATCGCCTCTAGATTTCATGGGACGGCCCTGATCGATACGTGTATCGATCTTTTGTAAAGTACTTTACGAGTTGCGAAACCATCGTACGGGGTATAATTCATTAGTTGTGTTGGCTGTAGTTGATGCCGTTATATAAGGTCATGTATGTTTTTTTAAAGATTGCCGGACAATTAATGTATGATGAGGACTAATCGAAGTACGAAAAATCATATCAAACCTTTCGATATATCATTAATGAAACAAATTGCGTAAACCGTTATATCATCAGATCGATCGAGATATTGATATATCTCGATCGATCACAAAACTTTATTGCATTTGAAGCAATTATAATCGATCTAGAAAGGTCAAAACGAACAAGATAAACTATATCTATCACAACAAACTTCTTTTATGTTGATGAAAACCATTTCCCATCTCAAAATTAACACCTCATTCAATTCAATAAAATCCGGCCAACCACCACTCGCCTCCGTGGCCACATCAGCCACCGTCCACCACCACCACCACCACCGGCGGTCACTGTCTCCTGATTTATACCTTAGCCTTCTGGAAGTACATTTTCCATAAGCAAAAAGGAAAGAAAAAAAAAAAAACTATAATGAGTTGCATGGACTAGGAATTTTGATCTGATTAAGGTGAGATGTATGTTTCAAAAAGAAATCGAGTCAGAGAAAATGGAAGAATCATCATCTGGTTTACCTTAAATTTAAAGAAATCTTGATCAAAACATGTTGGATTTACTGATAAATCTGTACTTTTTTGTTCACCTAACTTAGTAAAACGACACAGCATCATCACTCGTGAACTCAATCTTTCTAGCTGTATAAAAGCTTCTACTTATTATTTATGACTCTACAAAGAAACTAGAAGATCGATCAAAGAGAGCTAGAAACCGAAACCGAAATGGAGAATCGGGTTTGTTCAATCGCGATGGTTCTATTTCTAGCCGTCGTTCTCTCGTTTCCGGCAACCGTTGAGCCTAAAGTTTGGCATTACAAGTTCAATGTAAGCTCGTTTTTTATGTTACTGGTTTCGATCAGGAGCATTGGTGCATCGATCGGTTCGTTGTTGTGACGATTTCTTGATTTTTCAGGTGGTGGTGAAGAACATGACTAGGTTGTGTGAAACGAAACCGATTGTTACTGTAAATGGAAAGTTTCCGGGGCCGACTTTGTACGCTAGGGAAGACGATAGCGTTATCGTTCACCTTGTAAACAAAGTACCGTATAATATTACGATACATTGGTACGAAAATTCTAGTTTTCAAGAACATAAATTTCATGAGTTTAAGTGGTTTGTATGTTAATTCTGCATAGTTGTGTTTTTCAGGCATGGAATTCGGCAACTGCGAACGGGGTGGTCTGACGGGCCAGCTTACGTAACGCAGTGCCCGATACAGTCGGGCGAAAGCTATAGATATAAGTTTAACGTTACGGGCCAAAGAGGTACGCTTCTTTGGCACGCGCATATCACTTGGTTAAGGGCAACCGTGCACGGGGCTATCGTCATTTTGCCTAAACACGGCGTTCCTTATCCGTTCCCTAAACCAGATCACGAGAAAATCATCGTACTTGGTAAGACTCGAACTTAATCTGTAGCGATTTCTGAAGACGACGATGATGTTTTCGTTTGGTTTTTCGTAGGCGAATGGTGGAAATCCGATGTTGATGCTGTGATGAACCAATGGATGCAAACTGGTATGCCGCCTAATGTATCGGATGCACACACCATCAATGGCTATCCCGGGCCGGTTCCTAAATGTAGCAGTTCTTCGGGTATCGATATCCATTTCGCGTACGCTATATTTAACTTTACTAATGGTTTTCGTCGATGAGAATTGATTTAGCAACGCTTTTCGCAGGATACACATTGCACGTTGAATCCGGAAAGACGTATTTGCTACGTATAATCAACGCTGCGCTGAATGAAGATGTGTTTTTCAAGATAGCGAAGCATCAGTTTACGGTCGTCGAAGTTGATGCTTGCTACGTGAAGCCGTTCAAAACAGATACGGTATACATCGCTCCGGGCCAAACCACTAATATCCTTTTAACCGCGGATCAAAAGCCCGGAAAGTACTTGATGGCGATTTCGCCTTTTATGGATACTATAGTGGCCGTTGACAACCAAACCGCGATGGCAACAGTACGCTACAAAAGCACCAAACCGTACACACCGCTTACCCTGACTGCGCTTCCGGCGGTAAATGCCACATCGGCTACAAACTCCTTCATCGACTCTCTTAAAAGCCTAAATTCCGAAAAATACCCCGCTCTGGTTCCTTTAGACATCGACCACTCTTTGTTTTTCGTGGTCGGTGTTGGAGTGAACCCGTGTTCCACTTGTATAAATGGAAGCAGAGTTGTGGCGGGAATCAACAATGTTACATTTGTGATGCCCACCACAGCTATGCTTCAGGCACATTATTTCAACATAAATGGTGTTTTCACCGATGATTTCCCTGGAAATCCGGTGACACCTTACAACTACACCAACAATCCGCCGACGAATCTTCAAATTACCAACGGGACTAAAGCTTATCGCCTAGCGTATAACTCAACCGTTCAAGTTGTGATTCAAGGTAACGCGATCATTGCACCCGAGAGTCATCCAATACATCTTCATGGGTTCAACTTTTTCGTCGTTGGAAAAGGGTTAGGCAATTTCGATCCAGTGAACGACCCAAAGAAGTTTAATCTAGTCGATCCCGTTGAGAGAAACACTCTTAATGTTCCTACTTCTGGATGGACTGTAATAAGATTCCGAGCCGATAATCCAGGTAAACTGATGTATTAAAATACTACGTATTTAAAAGTTAGTTAAAACCGCGTGTTCTTTTTATAGTAACTGGTTTTCGTCTCTTTAGGTGTTTGGTTTTTGCATTGTCATCTCGAGGTACACACGACATGGGGGCTTAAGATGGCGTTTTTGGTGGACAACGGTAAGGGACCAAACGAGTCGATAATACCGCCACCGAAGGATCTTCCGGCTTGCTAGTCGATAGTTTTTCAGAAATCGGTTCGATTTACGGAATTGGCAAGAAGAATTGATTCAAATGAATAGAGTGCGAGGTGTGGATGCAAAGAATCCTTCAATCAAGTTGCGATTTGGAAGAGAGAAATAAATATGGAATCATTGATTTTGTGATTTAACAACGTTGTCAAAAATTGGGTTGATTGTGAGAGTTGGTTCTATTGTAGCAGGTGTCTTTATGTAATTTATTAAATTTACAAGGGTTAAAATGCAATAAAAGCAAAGTTAACAAACAAACAAGGAAAAAAAATACAACACGCGCCAGGTAGGGGTCGAACCTACGACTTTCTGCTTAGGAAACAGACGCTCTATCCACTGAGCTACAGGCGCTCTACGTTATTTGAATAGCAGAAATTTTAAATAATAGGTATTTTGTAATCATTTATTTGCCGATTAATAAGAAATTCGCAACTTTGCATTTGAAAAGAAAATTTTATAACATTTTTTTTATATTTTTTTCCATGATATTTAATTATTTATATTTACTAGATGACAAGTTACTTTAATTTTATATTGTTTATAATAATGTCATGTTATTAATACATACAAAGCAATGTATTTTTAACTTTTATATATACTTAGAGTAAAGACATAAATAAAACCTATAGACATAATATAACAACCTATTTTCAATTTTTTATAATATATTATTTTAAGTTCCAAGCCACCTACTGTTATAAATGTGAATTTTTATTAATTGTATCACTATGAATGATAATATATCAAGCACATTATAATGGTTAAAAAAATCAAATTATTTTGCCACCTTTTAAGTTTGATGCTTTTTTATATTAAATCTCTCATTCATTTTTTTTTAATAACTCACATAACCAATAAAACTTCACGAGATTGATGCTTTTTAATAAAATTTACAGACACTTTATTGGACCGTTGCAATTGCTGACAATAATTTTACAATTCTATATTTTTTTTCGATAAAGTCCCCTAACCAAATATATTTCCTCATAAATCTCTTAACTTGAGAAAACTTACGGACTTTATTTCTTCAAGACACAAACTCATTAACCACGTAAAAAACATCGGTCTAAACAATAATATAAAATGTCGTGCTTGAAACTTTTTTATGTTTAAGAAATTCATATTGACTACTTTACAACACAAAATAATTCAAGTATATATGTTTTTGTGTCAAGCTAACATTTTGTTTTACTTATTTAACTAGTTTGTCAAAATTTTGTATTAGACTTGAAACACGGGACTTACTCGGAGAAAAAAATAGTGCCTCGACTTATCATTTTGCCTTTTTTTTCCCCTTGCATCAAACCCCCAAAATTTGTTTTACTTCATTGTCATTCTAGATCATAAATCTTGGAATTTTATGTCGACCAAAAATTTGAAGAAAAAGAAACATTTTTAAGGACTTAATTGAATTTTTTTTTTGTAAGTTTAATGGTTTTTTAAGAAAAATAATTAATTGATATCTATATATATACATATATAACCTTAAACACGTGTTCCATGTGGATGTTGACTGTGTAACAAACATACCAAACTGATGAGTTTTAATTAGTTTAGAGATTTATCATGCAAAAATTAAATAACTAAATGAAGAACTTAATCGGAAAGAAAGTTGTAGTTGAATCATTTTTATTTGCATAATTTTCAGCTTTTCACATCTAAAAACAAACATACAAAAAAAAAAAAGTTACCATTCAAATATGGGATTTTTCAGTCTCTAAAAAAACAGCAATGAAAATTTTCATAATCTAAAAGAATAGAAGGTTATCCCACAACATATTACACTTTATTATTATTTACATATATATTACAACAATGATAGGACTGATTAACAATAGAAAATGTCAAATACACCCATGGTTCTTCTACTCACTCCTTCCCGGATACTTTTTACAGACATCATTCTCACAGAACCAATCCACATAACACATTCTCTTCGTTTCTTTTTTCTCTCTATCACACACAACAAAAAAGAAGATGAAAAATGTCAAAGGGCCGAAATAAATATGTCTACATTTTCCGTTATGTTTCATTCTTCTTCGTTTCGACTCAAGGGATTTTGAGTAGTGGTCTAAGTGGGACAACAGACGGAGGGAAATCTGTTCTTGATCCTGCAAAAGAATAGTATGCAAGGACATGTGCAGGATGCTCTACCTCTTTATCTTCTCCGATATTAACCTTTCTTGAAGGAATTATTTCGATGTTCCAAAACGGTCTAGCCATGACTAAAAAGTCACACCCACTTGAAGACCCTCTATACCCTTGAACCCAAAGATACCTAAGTGACCTCAGCTGCAAAACAGCATTAGCAAGTGCATGTTCACTGAAACAACAACCCCTTACTTCAAGTTTTTGTAGGCTAGGGCAACCTCTAGAGAATCCTAAAAGCCCCTTATCTGATTCTCCAACATACCCTAACAACATCCATCTAATGTTTTGACTGTATTGACCGATATAAGTCAAACCCACATCAGTCAATCCTCCTGGTCTAAGATAAAGAGCAAATCTTCTAAGTTTACTGCACCCACTTAGTAGACACCTGACTCCATTATCAAGGGGTAGATCTGTAATTACCTCTTCTCGATCCAGTAACACCATGCGGAAGTCGCAGAGGTTTTTCAAGTGTAAGCCCATGCATTCGAGCGCTGCGTTTGTGATATCGGAAACATATACAGCAATGTATTCTAGCTCTAGACAGCCTTGCGCTAAGGCAGTTAGTCCTCTCTGAGAAACAATGCCTTCTTCGTATTCCATTTCTTGTTCATCAGCACCTCGCTCGATTCTTAACCGCTTTATTTTCTTGCAAGAGTTAGCAAGAACTTCCATTCCCCGGTCTCCAATCACATTTCTTGTCTGTTCATCAAGATAAACACAAGACAACACACTTAATGTGGAATAATACAAGCTAAATAATAGGTCATCCATCATATTCCCAGTTGTAAAGACAGCTTTTCCATAATTTAAAGTAACAAGTACATTCCCATCTTAAATGACAATAAGAATTGCAACATTCTTTTTATTTGCACTCTTTTCATCATAATTTAAAAACTCGTATTATTGATCGGCACTTGAGAGTTGAGTCCACAAAATTACTTTATTAGTGTTTTTATTGAAGTGTATTTGAAATATTTGGCAATACAGTCAAGGTTCTTAAACCAAATGTCAAACTAATACGTTCAGACTTTCACGATATGTGAGGTACAGTGACGGATTGAGGATTTCTTACCAGACTATGCAGTACCATAACAAAAAAATTGTATTAAAAAAAAAAAACCTTCCAGTCCATGCACTGCATAACTATTTATTTTATTTTATTTTTTACTTTTTATTTTCTTACACCGCAGACACTAAATATCATTTTCAAGGGTTGCATGTGCATACCCTGTTTAAGTGTTTTATAGACTGAATCTGCCAATGCTACTGAGTACAGACTTGTCATAAAGTTGATGAAGCCATACATATTTAGTGAAAAGTTACAGACTTTATCATGATTCTGAAATTGAAAATTAGCCCATTTGACAGCCTCCTTATGCAACAAAACCAAAAACAAACACGAAATATTACCTCAAGAACTTCCAGATTGGTACACCGCTGGAGCAAGAGACAATGGTCTTCTGTGTTGAGAAGGCAATAAAGGAGATCGAGTTTCTTGAGCCGCGATGCAAAGGGAAACACAATTGGCATCTCATAAGTACTCATGTAATTCACACCCAAGCGACACAATCTTGGGGGATATGCTAAATCACCATAGCCTCCAATTTGATCATTAAAGCAACCCCCGCCAAACTCTTGTAGTGAAACAGCAGCCCGAAAAAAACCTACCAGGTCCAAGATTTCACAATCGCCTACTTTGACTGAAATCAGAGACTTGCATTTTGTGGCTATGAGTTCAAGATCCTTAAAATTCACTTGGGAAAGATCTGTCATGTAAAAGTTCAACGTTTCAAGCACTGTGTTATTCATAGCAAGCTCATGTAGCCAATCTCCATCTTTCTCTGCTACTTGGCTCTCTTCAAGAAACAAGGTTTTCAAATTCCTGCAATTATAAATAGTATAGGTTTAACATTAAGAAAAATGCAAAATCTTCAGATATCAGATGTCTCGTGAACATAGCATCATTTCTTCTATGACCTAAAATAAATAATGCCCAATGTCAATGCTAAAAGGATTGGTCCATAAGATTGTACACTTTTATTACCGATGGTATGTTAGACAATTGAGCAATAGTCACAAACTTTCTTTAATCTTATATATTTTAGCAAAAGATTGGTCCATAAGATTGTAGTTTTATTACTGAGGCTATTTTAGACAATTGAGCAATAGTCACAAACTTTCTTTCATATATTTCAGACAATTAAGCAATAGTCAGAAACTCTTTTTAATCTTATATATATGATCAAAAGTCACAATTTTTATGAGGTGTATGAACAGCTAAATGGAAGCTGTAAACCGAAAACCCAATGCCAAGAAAACAAATGTTGACTTTGAGGTCAATCTTCCTTAATACAAGCATCATAATTGAACATCAACTGCTCCAGAGTTTCAAACAACTTAAAGAGGGCATTAAATTTATAGTAAATGCAAGACAGAAGTTTGTTGCAGTGGAAACAAGGGCAATTCTGTAAAAAGCTGAATACAGTAATATAAACCATATATTATACATTCGATAGTTTTTGCCTTTTTGGACCATATAATATAAACCATGGGTAGAAGATATACCCAAAACTCTGTTTGGAGTGAAATAACCTAGTTGCTTGAATTCTAATCTTTTCCACTCGGATGAAACCAAAGGAAAAAAAGATTCGAATTCAAATCGTTTTTAGTAATTGAGACCCAAAATGGCAAAATCATATATCTTGACAATTGAAGTGTCGAGAAGGTTGTCGTGACTCAAGTGGTCCGGCACTTCTGGATGATAGTGCATCAAAACGCACGTTAAGTTTAGCGGTCAAAGATTGGTGGCTCTTCAAACCTTCATACATAAATATTAAATGAATTTATCAAACATAGAAATTCAGAAGAAAAAACACCCACAACACATAGTTAGCACAAAATAAACCATCCTAATATGACCTTCTCCAACTTCTAAACCCTTGTTTTGTATTCGAATCTCATCCAATTGCTGGAACTTCCACAGTTCCACCCCAATCGTCAAGTAGTTAAATTGTGATGAAATTGAATCGCATCATTCATGAATATCAAAAAGTAACCATAAACATCACTCAAGACAACAAATTATCTCCATCAGTACCACAAAAGTAAACAACAAAAAAAAAAAATTATTATTAAAAAGAAGAAGAAGAATCAATCAGATAATTAAACAGAAAAAGAAATATTAATCAAAAGAGGAAAAGCAAGAACAATTATATATACCTGCAAGATCGACAAACATGTTTAAGTCCATCAGTAGAAAACCCCGAGCACTTATCAAGCTTGAGAACCTGAAGAACGCTTCCACGAGCTCGAGCGAGTAGCTCAAGATCTTCATCGGTAACAATCATCCTTCTAAAGTGCACAGCCTTTAAGCATCTAAAAGATCTAGCAAATTCCTCTATCCATGGTTTCACAAACCCTCCCCAATCCTCAGGGATCAAGTTATACATGGCGGCGCGTGGTTTACCTTTGAGTTTCAAAGACTCCAGATACGGAAACCTCCGCCACAGCTGCTTAGGCGTGGAAGCGTAACACAAGGCGATTGTTACATGCTTCCTGGTCTGTGCATCTAACTCAAACCATCTCCGGCAGACCAAAGAGATGGACTGACGGTCACGGGAATCGTGTATGTATGAAATGACGCATTCGAAAACGACATCAGGCATGCGGCCAGTCCGGTGGAAGCTGGAACTCCGATCTTCTTCCATGATCAGATACGAATAACGAATCTACTTCATACAGGTGGAGAGATTTTGAAGAAATTGGTGAATGAGAGAGAAGAAGAAGAAGAATAAATTAAGATCCAGGACTAGGACTAGGACTGGGAGGGATGAGGGAGGACGCAGGGAGAGAGAAAGTTGGGTGTACGGGTGTTATTAGGGGAAGGGATGCGAGTGGGTAGACACTAGACCCACACATCTTTTTTTAATCATCTTAATTAATTACTATTTTCTTTTTTAAAAAATTCCATACACAATCTTGTAAATCTTCTAATTTTAGTTACTTTTATGTTAATTTACTAGGTTATTACCCATGTATTACATAAGTTAATTTTAAAATTTGATACTTATATATATATATTTAATATAAAAATTATATGAATAATAAAGTTTACTTAATTTTAGTTAGTTATTAAATTAATCCATATTAGATTTACATAGATTTGATTTTTGCTTTAAAATTTAAAAATAAAATCAGTAAATGACATGGCAAAAGGAGAGAGCGACACATAGCAAATTAAATGAGAGCATGTCATGTGACATTTGGTTACTCTTTTAATAGTATAGATATATTACGAGGGTGTAAGGTTCTGCGTTATGAATGAGATTATTAACTTATTACGTTATAATAACGCAAATAATTGGTCTAAAATGTTTGGATTGTATACATTAATAAGTGTTTATTTGCGTTTAGACTTAATCTTACCACACTTTTTCATAAGTTAAAAAATGTAGCTTATTTGCTTAATAAGTGATTATTTGGTCATTTTACAAGTTAAAATGCAAATCCAAACACTTTAAAAACTGATTATTTGACAATTACGATAGCAAACAGCAGAAGATAAACCAAACACTACATTTTCGGCAGCACTTTTTGTTACAGCTATTATCTGATTATTAATTTCCAAAACGCTACAGCACTTTTTCAAACGCAAAACCAAACACCATCTATGTATACATGTTATTTATTACCATTTATATCAGAGACAAGTTGAAATTTAGGTAGACAGTGCAAGTTCTGGAGTCTCCATTTAGAGCAAATGAGTGGTTTAATAGTAAGAGTAGGTTACTTTATCGTTTAAAAAAAATTTAATTCTCAAAAAATTTAACAATATCTCTTACATTTATGATATTTTATACAACTCATCAGTATATCACATTTATAATTTTATTAGTAAAAAGTAGGACCTTCTCATTAATTTTGATGAATCTATACAGTAAGTGTAATGTAAACTCTTTTAATACAAAAAAAAAAAAAAAAATTCAATGTACATAATAATCCTAGGTTTAAACAAACTTCTTATTATAACTTAAACTCATACATTATGAGAAATTGAAAGATGCTACCCTTCAAATATTAATCATGAAGGATTAAAGATTCTATAAAGAATATCTTTGAAGTTTGAGCTTTGTTGGAGAAGGTGAAAAAAATAAAACTTATGAATTGTCATGTTTCCAAAAGAAGCAAAACGCTACAATATTGTAAAGGGATTAGAAATTTAAAATAGTGGAACCCTTTATGTCTCATGGGTATCAACTACCACAATCAAATCACTTATAGCTTAATAGCAAAATATATCAGCAAATTAACTTAATCTCATTTCACCAAACATAAATAAAACAAAAAACCATTTAATAATCTCCAAATTAAAGTAACTAGAAGCTAAACGGAGAATTATCAAGTTGAAAATAAACCTAGGTTGTTAAAACGGTCATCTGTTGTAAACCATCACGAAATATTTTGACAACATTTTGGCAGTATTTTGGTTGTCACAAGCACTCATCCTTTCCTTGTTCAATGATTTTCCCAAATCTAATTCACAAGCTTTCTTTAATCAAATTAACATATGCATATGCAATATAGATTAAATGATCAATACAAACCCATGCCATTAAGTGTGCATCTCAAGCAATATATTCCTATATCACCTAAACTATGCATTAATATATGATTTACCTAATTCAAACATTCGGACATTGAATTAAATCTTGTTTTCACTTGAAGCTAAGAGTACTCGGAGTCACTCGTCCCGAACTGAAATCGGGATGCCACGATAGATTGACCCTGGCAAGAACACCACCCCGCCCCGACTCTCCATCTCTCTCTCTCTCCCTCTTTATCTCTCTCCACATTTAAACATTAATGGGTATTGAGATAAAATGATGAGTATTTCCAATATGGAATGATAGAGAGGATAGAAATAAAATTGATTTAACGTTGATATGACAAGAAAGATGATATTTGAGAATGATGCACCCTAATATGAGTTTAGTCCATGGTATGAAGATTAAAATCAATCCAAACAAAGGTGTTCATATAGAACAATAATAAAAAATGAAGAGATCAAGAGATTGAACAAAATTTGATGAGTTGGTTCCTCTTTCTTCAATCTTGCAATGGCTCCAAAATTTCCAAAGAAAACATGTTCTTCCCAAAATGATGAAATCTTCGTTTTTAGCTCCCAAATGATGAATGAACATGATGGTGATGAAAGAAATGGAGTAAACGATGAGAATTAATGATAGAGATCCTTTCTTTCTTTTTCCAAAGCTTTTTATATGAAAGCTAAAAAAAAGGTTGTCCTTGATGATAATTTCTTTCTTAAATCTTTCTGTGACACCCTTGCCACAACAACCACCATTTACATAACACTCAGGATTTAATCATAAAACACAAATACATAATGATCTGATAACCTAGTTTAAGTGCGGAAGCATTAAAATACATAAATAAAGTAGTGCAACAGTGTCAAACACCCTACGGTGCTACAAGGTACCAAGTCTAAGTCTACACACCCATTACAATTATTACAACATCCAGAATATATTACAACATTGTCCAAAAGCATAATTACCGATTAAATAGTACCAAATCTTCCCAAATGACCTAACTAGAAGGTCCGGCGGTAGACTTTCCTTTTCCTGTAAAAATAGAGCAACTGAGGTATAAGCAAAGGCTTAGTGAATACAAAGATTACGCATTTTATAAATTTTTATGAAGCCCCAAGGGTAACACCGATGACAAACATCGTATACCCTTCTTCGTACACCAAGTACGGACCAGAGCCGCAGCCCCTTCGAGCCCAAAGCTCGGCATTAAACCTACTATCTGAGACAAACGTACGATCGGGGATGACATACTGCCTACCGGGCCTAGGAGGGATCAGCTCCAGGTCATATATCACAGTAACATCAGAGTAATCGATGCGACCCACCGGTCCATCACTAGATGCACAACAATCGAACGGACATGCAACAAGTAAGAATGTGCATCTAAATCTACGCAAGTTAGTAGAATTCCAATCAAATAATGAAGCAACAGGTCTCAGCAGGCAAAGCTTAACATAAAACAGATATAAACATGCGAAATCTACTGTACTCACAGTGGGTGCGTAATTAAACTTTAACCGATATTATTTCTCCTCGGGCTTTCAACCGGATCCACCAAGTACCCCACTGTGGGTTAAACAACACCACAAGGGACCTGTTAAATTAGTTACAACAATACCTCGAGTCAAAAACTGTTTAAATTCATAAAACCAAGTTTTGTAAGTTTTGCAATATTTTCCCCCATCTTGGGTCTATGTCCAAATTCATAACACAATTAAGTTTGAACCCATCTCAAGTTTATATCTTGTCCTTTGTATAACTCTTGTCATTTTATGTGTTGTTTATAAGTTTCATTCAAAATACTCGAGTTTAGAGAGTAGATTTCTCAATTTTAGGCATTAAACTCGAATTTAATGGGTTAGATTCGAACCCACCTTCGAATCTATTGACTAAACTCGAATCCATGTGTAAACTCGAACCTACATTCGAATTTGGGGTAGATTCGAACCCTACCCCCTTCGAATCTAATGATAGACTCGAAATACACTCGAATCTAGTACCAAAATCGAGTTTGTTCTTGCATTTCGACTGTGTTCTTGGTATTTTCGAGTTTGTTCATCTTACAACTTTAAAACATACATTTCTAAGCCTAAAATCACCGATATATCATGTATTAAGCCTAGATTCGATTCTATTATGCATATACTATCATATTCTCGCAAGATTTCAAGCAAAACTAGCTCCAATTCACATAAAATAACAGATTCGATTCTATTATGCATATACTACCAATAATTCGCTCCTTAGAATAATTATCTGTCGCTTTTCGAAGCTGTTCAGTGCTAAACATAGTCACTGCCTGACTAACACTAGGTGCCTTGAGCTTTTGTTTTAAAAATACACCCCCGTTCTGTTCAAAGAACTTTTCTCGTAGCTTGATTAATTTCCTTTTCCTCAAGCCAAAGAAAATTCCAGTTATCACAATTACTATCGCCAGCGAACCAAACACTGAAGCTACATGTGAAAAAGAAAGAAGAAGTTCTAATTAATAATCGTTAAGGAAAAAAGAACATTTTGAAGGACGATTAAACGCATTAGTGCGATTTCATCTTGTGATTCCGCGGTTAGACTTATTATAGGAATTTATATGATCAACCTAAATAAATTCAAGGATTTAAGCATTTAACAAAATTCCTATGACTTGAGCAATAAAAACTTTGTACTTAAAAAATATTATAGTAAATATATTGATCGAATCAGTAATCATAATAGTTAGCAAATATTAATTAATTTGTTGATGTATGACATCACACAAATCATTCACTCTTAAGTAACATATTAACAAATAGAGTACTTAGGCATCTCTCCAATCAAGTCTAACCTATTAATTAATTTAGATTCAAATACAAAAGGGTTCCATTGTGACAAAACATTTCTTCATTAAGACAAATGGAGCAGAAGACCACCCCTTACGGGGCAGTGCTCACCAGTCTAGGTCCCATAATATGCAATATGATATCAACCATACTAAGATAGGGTAATTAAATTGCGGAAAAATAAAATTACAGAACAAGCTATTAGGATTTAAGTTTAATACAGATTAAGTTTTTAAATTAAACATTATAAAGGGCACAAATCTAATCTAATTCATGTTATCATATTATCAAAATAAATCTACCCAGATCACCACAATATCGTCATCCAATTAGTACCAAAATGAGATCGTTGAGTAGAGGTCTATGATACTTCTGTCTTGATCGTGTAAGACCTAAGAACTAGGTCCGGCAGGTGACTTTCCTTTACTTTTTCCTGTAAAATATTAAAGCAACATCTGTAAGCAAAGCTTAGTGAGTTTATAGATTTTCAATATTAACATGCGTGTCAAGCGGAGTCATAATTCTAAGCGTGATAAGTCTTGGCTGCCGCTACAGCCCTCATCATGATTGAGATATAGTATCTTAAGATCGGATGATGTTCAAACCACACTCACGCTTATATCGTGGGGATCAGCCACATACTGGGCTAGCTACCAGTAGGTCAACATGGCCGAACATCGGAGGTCATTACCAAGTTCGTGAGAACTGGTGGAATAGCCAGGTCTAGAACAATAGACCATAAGGGCTAGTCAAGCTGAATAAATCTTATCAAGTCTGATCAATGAAGTAAGCTTAAGTCTTAGAAGTCATGATAATAACGAATCATAAAGCAAAGTCTGAAGTGCTAATAAATGCAATATGAAATGATAAGCAAATAGCTATCATGATTCACTGGGCAACACCCATCCATGGTGTGCACAAGTCTCAATCCAGCTGATAAATGAATGTCAAATAATGTAACAGCATCAATATATCTCAAACGGATCTTTGCATGTTCAATTTGAATATCTATAACTCACAGGTCTGGGTCTTGGTCAAACAGATATGTGAATCTGCCACCTGAGTTATCTCAGGATTTTGTCTTTGTCAATCTGTAATCTGTAAATCAATTCTCTGACCCGCTTTAAATCTTTTAAAATCTTTGTCTTTATGTCCAGAATTTCACTGAACCTGTCCAGAATTATCATTTCATACCATATCAATATCATATCATCTCTTTCGTCGTTAAAATCTTTATTTTATCTGATTCTGATAACTTGTTCGTTCATAATTCATACTTTCATATATATTCGAATCTAGGATGATAGATTCGAACATATACATTTCGAGTTTGGGGTATTAGATTCGAAACACCTATCATTCGAATCTAATGGCTTAGATTCGAAGAACATACTAAATAGATTCTGGGGAATAGATTCGAATTAGTGATATAGATTCAAGCCATCCATAGACTCGAATCATACATAGATTCGAAACCCACACACAACTCGAGTCTAAGGATACAGATTCGAAGCTTAGCCATTCGAATCTAATGGCTTAGATTCGAAATTCACTCATTCGATTCTGTTCTAAGTATTTTTCGAGTTTGTTCTATGTATTTTCGAATCTGATCATAATGTTCTCGAATCTGATCATATTTGCAACTCTAAAACATGAATTTCTAAGGCATAAATCACAAATATGATCAATATTAAGCCTATGTTTGATTATATTATACTTATTCTAGTTAAAATTCATAAAAATAGCTTTAGATTTCATAAAACTTAACAGATTCGAAATACTGTATATGTATAAAACGTAAAAATATAAAAATCTTACCTCAATTCGTATGAACCCACGCAGGAATTAGTATATTCGCGTAGTATTCTCCGAGATCTTCCTAACGGTATATATATCTTGATAATCGGACGGTCGGTTTAGGAGAATTTCTAGAGAGAAGGTAGAGAGAGAAAGCTAGAGAGAGAGTTTAGAGAGAGAGAGTTAGAGAGAGAGAGCAAATTCTGATTTGAATCTAATTTCTCGTTTATATACGTCGTCTAGTTATATTTGCTAGCTAACTCACTTTCATTGTTGCATATTATATCTCTTTTATTTAATTCCCATAATAGTTTATTAATTCATAAATATAAATATTTATATAATTTAATAAATATTTCATCACTTAATTAAATTATAATTCAAATATTGTAACTTTATTACATTATCGGTTCAAAATATTACTGAATTTACGACTAGATAAAATTAGGTTGTTACAGAATGGGCTCCACCACGCACAAACTTCGTCCCCGAAGTTAGCTAGATTCGAATAGACCGGGATATGTAGCTTTCATAACATCTCTCAATTCCCAAGACTGATGCGAACCTTTGTGGTGTTTCCACTGGACGAGCACCATCTGTATCTCTTTATTCCGAAGCTTTTTGGTCTTCGAGTCCAGAATACGTTCTGGCTCTTCAACCACGCGAAGCTTCTCATCAATCTGCAGGTTAACATGTGGTATCTGAACTTCCCTTTCGTCAGCTAAACTCTTTCTCAAATGACTGACATGAAATACAGGATGTATTCCAGCTAAGTCAGTCGGTAGTTCAAGACGATAAGATTGATTTCCAATCTTTTCCACAATCTTGAACGGACCGATAAATCTTGGAGCTAGCTTGTTTCTCTTTATGAATCTTACCACATTCTTCATTGGGGATACCTTCAACATCACCCAATCGTTAACTGCAAAACTTATTGATCTGTGCCGGTTGTCATAATATGACTTCTGCCTGCTCTGAGCTTCAAGAATATTTCTTCTAACCAGTTGAATCTTCTCGTGAGTCAACTGTAGAAGTGCAGGTCCTGCTATTGGCGATTCGCCTGTTTCACGCCAACAGGTAGGAGTTCTGCATTTTCTTCCGTATAAAGCTTCAAAAGGAGCCATCTTGATTGTTGAATGATAACTGTTGTTATATGAGAATTCGACCAACGGCAAGTGGTCATCCCAGTTACCACCTAGATCAAGAATGCAGGCACGAAGCATATCTTCGAGAGTTAGGATAGTACGCTCACTTTGGCCATCTGCATTTGGATGATAAGCAGTACTCATAGAAATCCGAGTACCCATCCCTTCTTGTAATGCTTGCCAGAATCTGGATGTGAAGCGACTATCACGATCAGAAACGATAGACTTTGGCACACCGTGACGAGAAATAATTTCAGAGATATACAGCTGCGCCAATCTATCGAGAGAATATGTTTCTTTCATCGGAATGAAATGTGCTGATTTCGTTAATCGGTCAACGACTACCCAGATGGAGTCGTGCTGTCTTTTGGTCTTTGGCAGTTTCGTAATGAAGTCCATTGTTAAATGCTCCCACTTCCATTCAGGAACTGGCAGTGGTTGCATATCCCCGAAGGGTTTCTGGTGTTCTGCCTTAACCATCTGACATACTTTACAGCTTTCAACACATTTTCCGATGTCCTTCTTCATTCCTGGCCACCAATAGTCAGCTTTCAGATCAAAGTACATCTTTGAGCTGCCAGGATGAATAGATAACTTGGACTGATGAGCTTCGGACAGAAGAGTGCTACGAATAGAACCATATTTAGGAACCCAGATTCGGTTTCCCTTGAGACAGTGAAGTCTCAAATGGTTCAGAGTTAGAAATTGTAGTTGCCCTTTTAGATTTTCAGAATCTATGTTCTCTTCTTTCAGCGCTTCAGTTTGAGCAACTCGAATATCTTCAATAAGATCAGAAGAGAATATAACTGGAGTTAGGGCATAACAGCACTTTTCTGGATATACTTTTCTACTCAACGCATCCGCGACAACATTTGCTTTGCCGGGATGATATAAGATCTCGCAGTCATAATCCTTGATAAGCTCCAAGGATCGACGCTGTTTCATGTTCAGATCTTTTTGAGTGAAAAGATGTTTGAGACTCTTGTGATCGGTGTAGAGCTGACACCGAGTCCCATATAGATAGTGACGCCATATTTTCAAAGCAAAGGTAACGGCAGCCAACTCAAGATCATGAGTTGGTGCACTTTTCTCGTAGTCTTTCAATTGCCTTGAAGCGTAGGCAATTACTTTTCCCCTTTGCATAAGAACACATCCTAAGCCAGTACCAGAAGCGTCGCTGTAAACAACGAAATCGTCATTACCTTCTGGCAAGGCTAGAATCGGCGCTTGAATAAGCTTTTGCTTCAGAATGTCAAATGCCTCTTGCTGTTTATCAGACCAAACGAAAGGAGTATTCTTTCGTGTTAGCATTGTAAGCGATACAGCAATATTTGAGAAGTCCTTTATGAATCGCCGATAATAACCGGCCAATCCAAGGAAACTTCTTATCTCTGAGGCATTGCGAGGTGTTTGCCATTTCTGAACGGCCTCGACTTTCGAAGGATCAACGGAAATTCCTTCGCCAGAAACAACATGGCCAAGGAACTGGATCTATAAGAATCAAGATAGAAATTCAAATTCTGAGGTGAATCAAAGAATAATAGTTAAGGAAACAGCTCAAGACTTATATAATAGATATTATACCTGTCTGAGCCAGAATTCGCACTTAGAAAACTTTGCATAGAGTCTTTCTTTTCTTAATAACTCTAGCAACTGCCGCAGATGAATAGAATGATCAGCCTCCGTTTTGGAGTAAATCAAAATATCGTCTATGAATACGATAACTGATTTATCCAACATTGGTCTGCACACGCGATTCATGAGATCCATGAATGCCGCTGGTGCATTTGTCAAGCCGAACGGCATCACGAGAAATTCGTAATGACCGTATCTCGTACGGAAAGCTGTCTTTGGAACATCATCTTCCCTGACTTTTAACTGATGATACCCAGATCGGAGATCTATTTTTGAAAAGTAACTGGCTCCTTGTAACTGATCAAACAGATCATCGATTCTGGGCAGAGGATACTTATTCTTTATTGTAACCTTGTTCAACTCGCGGTAATCGATGCACATACGGAAAGTTCCGTCTTTCTTTTTAACAAATAGTACTGGTGCACCCCACGGAGAAGAACTCGGTCGGATAAACCCCTTCTCTAACAGCTCTTGCAATTGCTTTGACATTTCCTGCATTTCTGCAGGTGCAAGTCTGTATGGAGCTTTGGCGATAGGAGCCGCACCAGGAACCAAGTCAATACTGAACTCGACTTGTCGTTCCGGTGGCACTCCGGAAATGTCGTCAGGGAATACGTCTGGAAACTCACAGACGATAGGAATGTCGGATAAAGGTTTCTTTTGAGCTTCGGAGTTAGATTCAGATAAAACATAGCAAAGGTAAGAGTCGTGACCTTTAGACAAGTATTTGTGAGCCTTTTCTACGGATATAAAGCAATGCGCACCTTTACGCTTTTCGCCCTTGATCTCCAATACTCGGCCGTCTGAAGACTTGATTCTAATGATTCGCCGGTTGCAGATAATAGTAGCCTCATTGTTCATTAGCCAGTCCATGCCGATGATGACATCGAACTCTTTTAACGGTATCGGGATGAGGTCGAGATTGAATACAATATTATCGACTAGTAGTGTGCAGTTTCGATAAACAGAATCAGCCATAACATAGCTGTTACTGGCTGTCTCAATGTCAAGTATTACGGAAAGCTTCGAGGGAGATTTATATAGTCTTTGAGCGAAAGTAGTTGATATGAAGGAACGACTAGCACCGGAATCAAATAACACACGAGCAGGAATTGTATTTAACAGAAACGTACCGGTGACTACGTCTGGTGTTTCTCTCGCCTCTTCAGCTGTAATTTGGAAAGCTCGAGTCCGTGCAGTCGGCGCTGCAGCAGAACTTTTCCCTGTAGAACCTCCTGCTGATGATTGAGACTGATAACGCGGTCCGCTACGACACTGGTACATAAAGTGTCCTCTTTTTCCACACTTCGCACATCCTCGTCCCTGCTGCGGACATTCATCACTGCTGTGACCGATCATGTTGCACGCGAAGCAAGTAACGTCTTCTGGATTGCACAACCCCATGTGAGACTTTCTGCATCGCTTGCAGAATCGCGGCTCGTTTGTCAGTGAGTAGGCTTGCGCTTTCGGTTGTGAACTATGCTGATAGGATTGCTGAGACTGAGATTTATTTGGCTTAAAGAATCTGCCAAATCGCTGTTTCTTTGGAGGAGACGGATTCATCGGATTAGTAGACGGAGCGTAGAGCTGATCGCCGTACTCTAAGTACCCTCGTTCAATCTGTCTAGCTGCTTCTACCATTTCTAGATAACTCTTGTATTTAATCGCGCTCATCGGATGTCTGTATCTAGGGTTGAGTCCTACACGAAATCTATTCATCTTTCTCTCTTCGGTAGCAACTTGGTATGCAGAATAGCCGCATAGTCTTGAAAACTCGTGTTCGTACTCATCAACTGTCTTCGTCCCTTGAGTCAACTGCATCAGTTGTACTTCCATTTTATCTCGCTGGTCGACCGGGCAGTATTTCGCATTGAACATTTCAAGAAACTGCTCCCATTCTAAAGTCTGAATCACCTCTTCACCGTATATGCTTCGCTGTGTCTTCCACCATGCTCGAGCAGCTCCAACAAACAACGCAGATGCGTAGCTTACTTTCTTAGAATCTAAACAGTCAGAGATTCTAAATATTTCTTCCGTATGACTGATCCAATCCATCGCCTGAATCGGATCAACTGTACCCTCGAAGTTCAGGGCACCGCTGGCTTTGAAATCCTTAAACTTACAGCCTTTAGGCTGCTCAATTTGAGTTTCAGGGGTAAAGTTATCAGAATCAGATTCTTCATTCTGAACTTGTTTATCTTTTCGCTTATTTTTCTTATCATTACGTCTTTTGGCTTCGGCCTCATCTCTGGCCTGAAACTGTTCTTGCATGATCTTATTCTGTTGTTCTGAGTGTTGTGCTAGTAATTGTTGCATCATCTCAAACATTTGTTGTGGGGTCATGTTGTTTGGTATGTCACCTGATCCTGATCCTGACATCTTAACTGAAAATTAAAATCAATTAACTATCAGTTTATAGACTTAGATCTATGTACCCTTTTTCCCATCCTAATAGTCTGTACATCCTATCTCAGTTCAAACCACCTAAATGATTGATACATATGTATTGCTTCAGTTTGAGATCAAGTATACTCACGTAATACTTGATTCACTCAAACTATGGGCTCTGATACCATCCTGTGAAGGCCACCCCTTACGGGGCAGTGCTCACCAGTCTAGGTCCCATAATATGCAATACGATATCAACCATACTAAGATAGGGTAATTAAATTGCGGAAAAATAAAATTACAGAACAAGCTATTAGGATTTAAGTTTAATACAGATTAAGTTTTTAAATTAAACATTATAAAGGGCACAAATCTAATCTAATTCATGTTATCATATTATCAAAATAAATCTACCCAGATCACCACAATATCGTCATCCAATTAGTACCAAAATGAGATCGTTGAGTAGAGGTCTATGATACTTCTGTCTTGATCGTGTAAGACCTAAGAACTAGGTCCGGCAGGTGACTTTCCTTTACTTTTTCCTGTAAAATATTAAAGCAACATCTGTAAGCAAAGCTTAGTGAGTTTATAGATTTTCAATATTAACATGCGTGTCAAGCGGAGTCATAATTCTAAGCGTGATAAGTCTTGGCTGCCGCTACAGCCCTCATCATGATTGAGATATAGTATCTTAAGATCGGATGATGTTCAAACCACACTCACGCTTATATCGTGGGATCAGCCACATACTGGGCTAGCTACCAGTAGGTCAACATGGCCGAACATCGGAGGTCATTACCAAGTTCGTGAGAACTGGTGGAATAGCCAGGTCTAGAACAATAGACCATAAGGGCTAGTCAAGCTGAATAAATCTTATCAAGTCTGATCAATGAAGTAAGCTTAAGTCTTAGAAGTCATGATAATAACGAATCATAAAGCAAAGTCTGAAGTGCTAATAAATGCAATATGAAATGATAAGCAAATAGCTATCATGATTCACTGGGCAACACCCATCCATGGTGTGCACAAGTCTCAATCCAGCTGATAAATGAATGTCAAATAATGTAACAGCATCAATATATCTCAAACGGATCTTTGCATGTTCAATTTGAATATCTATAACTCACAGGTCTGGGTCTTGGTCAAACAGATATGTGAATCTGCCACCTGAGTTATCTCAGGATTTTGTCTTTGTCAATCTGTAATCTGTAAATCAATTCTCTGACCCGCTTTAAATCTTTTAAAATCTTTGTCTTTATGTTCAGAATTTCACTGAACCTGTCCAGAATTATCATTTCATACCATATCAATATCATATCATCTCTTTCGTCGTTAAAATCTTTATTTTATCTGATTCTGATAACTTGTTCGTTCATAATTCATACTTTCATATATATTCGAATCTAGGATGATAGATTCGAACATATACATTTCGAGTTTGGGGTATTAGATTCGAAACACCTATCATTCGAATCTAATGGCTTAGATTCGAAGAACATACTAAATAGATTCTGGGGAATAGATTCGAATTAGTGATATAGATTCAAGCCATCCATAGACTCGAATCATACATAGATTCGAAACCCACACACAACTCGAGTCTAAGGATACAGATTCGAAGCTTAGCCATTCGAATCTAATGGCTTAGATTCGAAATTCACTCATTCGATTCTGTTCTAAGTATTTTTCGAGTTTGTTCTATGTATTTTCGAATCTGATCATAATGTTCTCGAATCTGATCATATTTGCAACTCTAAAACATGAATTTCTAAGGCATAAATCACAAATATGATCAATATTAAGCCTATGTTTGATTATATTATACTTATTCTAGTTAAAATTCATAAAAATAGCTTTAGATTTCATAAAACTTAACAGATTCGAAATACTGTATATGTATAAAACGTAAAAATATAAAAATCTTACCTCAATTCGTATGAACTCACGCAGGAATTAGTATATTCGCGTAGTATTCTCCGAGATCTTCCTAACGGTATATATATCTTGATAATCGGACGGTCGGTTTAGGAGAATTTCTAGAGAGAAGGTAGAGAGAGAAAGCTAGAGAGAGAGTTTAGAGAGAGAGAGTTAGAGAGAGAGAGCAAATTCTGATTTGAATCTAATTTCTCGTTTATATACGTCGTCTAGTTATATTTGCTGCTAACTCACTTTCATTGTTGCATATTATATCTCTTTTATTTAATTCCCATAATAGTTTATTAATTCATAAATATAAATATTTATATAATTTAATAAATATTTCATCACTTAATTAAATTATAATTCAAATATTGTAACTTTATTACATTATCGGTTCAAAATATTACTGAATTTACGACTAGATAAAATTAGGTTGTTACAGGTATCCAATACACATTCCAGCTCCTCAATATACCGGAGCCTTTCATCAACTTGCAGCTCGGTGTGGTCAGCCCAATCTTCGTTACTAGTAGTAAATGACTTTCGGAGATTTCCAACATGAAATATTGGATGTATGCCTGACATCTCTTCAGGCAACTCCAGGCGATACGATTGATTTCCAACTTTTTCTACTATCTTAAATGGCCCAACAAATCTCGGAGCCAACTTGCCCCTCTTCAAAAAACGAGTAACACCCCTCATGGGTGATACTTTCAAGTAAACCCAGTCATTCACTTCAAAGCTGATAGGTTTGTGCCTTCTGTCATAATAACTTTTCTGACGGTCCTGGGCCGCTTTCATGTTCTGCCTAATCAACTGTATCTTCTCGTTTGTTTCTTGAAGCAAAGCCGGCCCAGCAATCGGTGTTTCACCAGTTTCTCTCCAACATGTAGGAGTCCTACATCTCCTTCCATACAAAGCCTCAAACGGCGCTTTCTTTATAGTTGCGTGATAACTGTTGTTATATGAAAACTCTATTAGTGGCAGATGATCATCCCAGTTGCCACCGAGATCTAGTACACACGCTCTCATCATATCCTCCAAGGTGAGGATTGTTCGTTCACTTTGGCCATCGGTTTGCGGACGATAGGTCGTACTCATAGCGATCCTTGTTCCCAACCCTTCTTGCAGTGCTGACCAGAAGTTTGAAGTAAATCGGCTATCTCGATCCGATACTATGGACTTAGGCACTCCATGCCTAGAAACTATCTCGTTCATGTAAATCTGAGCCAACTTCTCCAGCGAATAACTTTCTCTTATTGGTATAAAATGAGCCGACTTAGTTAACCGATCCACTATCACCCAAACTGCATTATGTTGACGCCTAGTTTTCGGCAGCTTTGTAACAAAATCCATCGTTATGTGCTCCCACTTCCATTCCGGAATGGGAAGCGGTTGCAGACTGCCATAAGGTTGCTGATGTTCGGCTTTCACAAGCCGGCAAGTCCTACATCGTTCAACATACTGGCCGATATCCTTCTTCAATCCCGACCACCAAAAATCTGCTTTTAAGTCATTGTACATCTTTGTGCTCCCGGGATGTACAGAAAATTTTGATTGATGCGCTTCTTCGACGATCACATTCCTCATACCACCATATTTCGACACCCAGATTCTTCCGTACACACCTTTTAAACCAGATTCGCTCGTTTCCATATTCTTTAGTTGTACTCTTATATCTTCATCACCAACATTTTCGTCTTTCAAGGCTTCCTCTTGAGCGGCCTTGACATCATCTATAATAGTAGACGTTAACATAGTAGACGTCATCATATAACAGCAATCCTTAGCATAAGCTTTCCGGCTCAAAGCATCGGCTACTACATTAGCCTTTCCAGGGTGATAAAGGATTTCACAATCGTAATCCTTTATAAGCTCCATCGAACGTCTCTGCCTCATATTGAGCTCCTTCTGACTAAATATGTACTTCAAACTCTTATGGTCCGTGTAAAGTTGACACTTAGTACCGTACAGATAGTGTCTCCATAACTTCAAAGCAAATGTTACCGCAGTCAACTCGAGATCATGAGTTGAATAATTCTTCTCATGCTGCTTCAACTGCCTTGAAGCATAAGCAATTACTTTCCCGCGCTGCATCAGTACAGCACCTAACCCCAGTCTTGAGGCATCAGTATACACCACGAAATCATCATTACCTTCAGGTAAAGCAAGTATCGGAGCCTCGCTTAACGCCTTCTTCAGAACCTCAAAGGCCTCTTGCTGCATAGTTTCCCATACAAACGGTGCATTCTTCTTTGTTAATGCAGTCAGAGGAACTGCAATCTTAGAAAAATCCTTTATGAATCTCCGATAGTATCCCGCCAACCCTAGAAAACTTCTAACTTCAGTAGCTGAACACGGCGGTTCCCAGTTCTTTATCGCTTCGACCTTAGCTGGATCTACCGAAATCCCAGCTCCATAAATCACATGTCCCAAAAACTGAATCTGTTGCAGCCAAAACTCACACTTTGAGAACTTTGCATACAACCTTTCTTTTCTTAACAACTCTAACAGTTCCCTTAGATGTTCAGCATGCTCAGCCTCAGACTTAGAGTACACCAGTATATCATCAATAAATACTATCACTGATTTGTCTAACATAGGTCTGCAAACTCGGTTCATTAGATCCATAAAGACAGCCGGGGCATTGGTTAACCCGAAAGGCATAACCAAGAACTCATAATGCCCATAACGCGTCCTAAATGCTGTCTTAGGCACATCCTCTTCTCGTACCTTCAACTGATGGTACCCTGACCTCAAATCAATTTTAGAGAACACACTAGCCCCATGCAACTGATCAAATAAATCGTCTATCCGTGGCAACGGATACTTGTTCTTAATCGTCAGCTTATTCAGCTCCCGGTAATCAATGCACATTCGCATTGTGCCATCTTTCTTCTTTACAAACAATACCAGAGCTCCCCACGGCGATGAACTCGGTCGAATGAAACCCTTGTCCAACAACTCTTGAAGTTGTGTCATCATCTCTTTCATCTCAGTTGGGGCAAGGCGATAAGGAGAACGAGCTACCGGTGCAGCTCCAGGGATCAAGTCAATCTTAAATTCCACTTGTCTCTCAGGCGGCACGCCAGACAAGTCTTCCGGAAACACATCCGGGAATTGTGAAACAACCGGCACATCGGCCAAAGTTCTCTTCTCAGCCTTAGCATCAATCGCATAAGCTAAGTAAGCGTCACATCCCTTTGCAACAAGCTTTCGAGCTTTTGCAATAGTCAACAAACATAAATCCCCGCTTCTCCTATCCCCGTAAATACAAATCTCACGCCCCTCCGGAGTAGTTATCTTTATCATTTGGCTCTTACACACTATATGGGCTTCATTCTCAATCAACCAGTCCATCCCGACTATCACGTCAAACTCACTGAACTCAATAGGGATCAGGTCCAAATTGAAGACTACATCTTCAATCACTAACGTGCAGTTACGGTATACGTGATCTACCTTGACTAGAGTGTTGCTAGCAGTTTCTATGTCAAGTACAGCAGATAATCTAGACAGTGGCATGACAAGTTGTTGTGCAAACATAGTAGAAACAAACGAACGATTTGCACCCGAATCAAATAAAACTCGTGCTGGCATAGAATTAACTATGAACGTACCCGTAACGACCTCCGGATTTTCCCTTGCCTCCTCTGCCGTAATTTGAAAAGCACGAGCCGGTGCCCTTTGTGACTGAGCCCGGCGGTTAACTGAACCACCACTCGAACCTCCAGAAGATCGTGTTGATGATGGAGCAGCAGCTGCTGGAGCATTCTTCCTACAGTTCCTACTATAGTGTCCCCACACCCCACACTTATAGCAAGCATCTCCTTTCCTTGGGCACTCACTCTGAAAATGGCCCAGCTCTCCACAGCAAAAGCAAGCACGTCCATTAGTACACTTGCCAAAGTGCTCCAGATGACACTTGTTGCAGTATTGTGGCTCGGTGTTGATAGAATAAGCACGAGCACGACCAGAAGAACTAGACTGACGGCGATAAGACTGCTGAGGTGAGTATTGTGAAGACCGGGAAGATCCCGAGTATCCTCCCTCCCGTTGGCGCTTCGGCGGTGACGGCTGTGTTGGGTTGGTGGAAGCAGCAGCAGACCCAATCGAGTAGCCCGACATAATTAAAATCTGCTCTACATTTCTGGCAGCCTCAAGTAAACCAGCAAATGTAGGGTAGCGAACGTTGCTCATGACTCTCCTAATCTCAATGTCAAGACCAGCCTCGAATCTGGTCACCTTCCTTTCCTCAGTATCGACTTGATGAGGCGCAAACAGACTCAGCCTCGTGAACTCCAGAGCATATTGGGACACAGTCTTAGTCCCCTGCATCAGCGCCATAAACTTCGCTTCCAACCTCCGGCGCTCATCAACTGGACAGTATTGCTGAGTAAATAACTCTGTAAACTCAGCCCAAGTCATTACAGAAACCTTCTCAATGTCAAAGCATTCACCATAGCGTTCCACCACATGATCGCATCATTGGTGAACATAGCGGTAGCATACCGAACCATGTCCTTCTCAGCACAGTCGCTGATTCGGAATGTTCGTTCGGTTGCCGTTATCCATTCGAGTGCGGCAACAGCGTCTCCTAATCCATTAAATTCTACAGCTTCGTTTCCTTTGAAATCCTTAAAACGACAACCTCTGGGTTTGTTAGATGACCCATTATTGTCATCTTGTTCCTCATTGTTACCCCCTTCCTTCTCCTTGTTCTTTCTCTTATCCTCTCTTCTCTTAGCATCGGCCTCATCTCGAGCCCGAAACTGATCTTGTATCATCTTGTTCTGCTCAGCCATCATGGCTAGCATCATCTCTCTGGCTTCTTCGGGTGTCATTCCTCCTCCAGACATGTTCTGAAATAATAAACACATAACTTGTTTAGTAACATGTCATCAATTTAAAGACACCACTCATTTGTCCCGTATGATAGTCAATCTCTTATAATTACTAGATCGTAACCTATCTTAGTTCAGATCATTACTTAAACCACTACATATCATTACCTAATGTTTGAGATCAAGACCTCACGGACACTTGAATCTCAAACTACTGCTCTGATACCATCTCGTGTGACACCCTTGCCACAACAACCACCATTTACATAACACCCAGGATTTAATCATCAAACACAAATACATAATGATCTGATAACCTAGTTTAAGTGCGGAAGCATTAAAATACATAAATAAAGTAGTGCAACAGTGTCAAACACCCTACGGTGCTACAAGGTACCAAGTCTAAGTCTACACACCCATTACAATTATTACAACATCCAGAATATATTACAACATTGTCCAAAAGCATGATTACCGTTTAAATAGTACCAAATCTTCCAAATCTTCCCAAATGACCTAACTAGAAGGTCCGGCGGTAGACTTTCCTTTTCCTGTAAAAATAGAGCAACTGAGGTATAAGCAAAGGCTTAGTGAATACAAAGATTACGCATTTTATAAATTTTTATGAAGCCCCAAGGGTAACACTGATGACAAACATCGTATACCCTTCTTCGTACACCAAGTATGGACCAGAGCCGCAGCCCCTTCGAGCCCAAAGCTCGGCACTAAACCTACTATCTGAGACAAACGTACGATCGGGGATGACATACTGCCTACCGGGCCTAGGAGGGATCAGCTCCAGGTTATATATCACAGTAACATCAGAGTAATCGATGCGACCCACCGGTCCATCACTAGATGCACAACAATCGAACGGACATGCAACAAGTAAGAATGTGCATCTAAATCTACGCAAGTTAGTAGAATTCCAATCAAATAATGAAGCAACAGGTCTCAGCAGGCAAAGCTTAACATAAAACAGATATAAACATGCGAAATCTACTGTACTCACAGTGGGTGCGTAATTAAACTTTAACCGATATTATTTCTCCTCGGGCTTTCAACCGGATCCACCAAGTACCCCACTGTGGGTTAAACAACACCACAAGGGACCTGTTAAATTAGTTGCAACAATACCTCGAGTCAAAAACCGTTTAAATTTATAAGACCAAGTTTTGTAAGTTTTGCAATATTTTCCCCCATTTGGGTCTATGTCCAAATTCATAACACAATTAAGTTTGAACCCATCTCAAGTTTATATCTTGTCCTTTGTATAACTCTTGTCATTTTATGTGTTGTTTATAAGTTTCATTCAAAATACTCGAGTTTAGAGAGTAGATTTCTCAATTTTAGGCATTAAACTCGAATTTAATGGGTTAAATTCGAACCCACCTTCGAATCTATGACTAAACTCGAATCCCATAGGTAAACTCGAAATCCCATTCGAGTTTGGGGTAGATTCGAACCCCACCCCCTTCGAATCTGAGGATAGACTCGAAAATACACTCGAATCTAGTACCAAAATCGAGTTTGTTCTTGCATTTCGACTGTGTTCTTGGTATTTTCGAGTTTGTTCATCTTACAACTTTAAAACATACATTTCTAAGCCTAAAATCACCGATATATCATGTATTAAGCCTAGATTCGATTCTATTATGCATATACTATCATATTCTCGCAAGATTTCAAGCAAAACTAGCTCCAATTCACATAAAATAACAGATTCGAATTCTAAGTTCTTCAAAACCAAAATAAACAATTTAAAAGGGTCGATTCTTACCTCAATCCGTACGAAATCAAGAATCCAATTGCAGATTGTTGTAATACTCCTCGAGATCTTTCCGATGACGTATAAATCTCGATAATCGGTCGGTCGGTTTGTGAGATATCTTAGAGAGAAGTAGAGAGAATTCTAGAGAGAGAATATTGTAGAGAGAGAGAGCATTCATAGAAATGAGAGGCTTTTGCCCTTTTATTCCCATTTTCACCATTTTGCACATTTCACCCCTCAACTTAACCGGTTCCATAAAATACTGATTTATTCTTAAATTTATCATTAATAACTTTTATAATTCATAATATTCCTTAATAATAATTTCCGAGTTCAAATTTTCTTAAAATAACAACAAACTTTCTAAATATCCCAACTACATAATCCTTGTTCATAATTCAACTTAATTATAAAATATTCATCTAATTAGTCCAATTACAATAAATAAATCCGAGAATGTTACACCTTCGGTCACAAAATGCTTCAATAATTCAAAAGTCCATTTTTTTGATATTTAAACCTACAAAGCACTACAAGATCATTACTCACTACTCGATCACAATTAGCTCCAAAAACATAAAAAATACTCACAAACAAACCTAAGACAATAGTTTTTTATAACAAAATAGAGAAGAATGATTATAATACTTTAAAATTATCAAATACCATTTCATTTAACACAGGCTAAGCAAAATCGATTTCCCTAAATTCAAAATATTCAGAATTCAAATCAAATGTGAAAGAACAGAGTGAAGCTAAAAGGAGTGAAAACACATACCTTTGTGAAAGAGAGTCGTTCTTGATAGATTAAGGATGTTCTCGTTCAACCAAAGTAGCTTTGGAAAATGTAAGGGAGGCTACAATGCTAGTACACAAAGAACTAAAGATGTCTAAGTTTGATATCATAACAATGTGAATCTGATATAGCAATGTTAAAACTTGAATCTTCATTCATCATCCAATTGGTTAAAGTTTAGATCAAACTATTCTACGATCTTGTTCCATCATCGCCTTGTGAAACTCAATTGTCGATCACCCTTTCTCCTCGTTAAACTCACTCAATATTAAACCATCGACTCTCCTCTTCAACGTCCGCTCGAGTTAGCGTATGTAGGTTTTTTATGAAGTGGTATCAGACCATTGGGCTTTGATAATGGATAGACATAACGAGTTAAGGTTAAAAAATTAACATAACCCATTCTAACATGTACAAAAGATAATAATATAAACATTATGGAAAATTATACAAAAAACCAACGTACTTTTGATTTTTTCGATTAAATCCCTATACCAAAAACATTTCCATAAAAGTCCTTCAACTTGAAATTTTTTACGAATTGTGTTGTTTTATGGTATTTTTTTTAAAGAATTTTTTAGAAATTTTTCATAAGATTTTGTTAAGTTAAAGGACTTTTGTAAAACATTTTATGTGTAGTGATTTTTACAAAAACATTTTTAAGTTGAGGGACTTTTGTGGAACGTTTTTGGTACAATTACTTATTCGAAAAATACTGAAAGTGTGTTGGTTTTTACATTATTTTCCTTAAATATTATTCATGACTTGACAATGTTATTATGCAGTAGAACAAACTTTTGAACAATCCTATTTACACATAAGTTTTGCTAACTTGTACATTTTATTATTTCATTAATTAATGATTTAATTAATTGTTTTTACATGTTCTTATTTTACTTAATCAAAATTTTGTTTTCTCAGTTAAAAAAAATCAACTATACCTTATTTACGTTGAACACTTATGTGATTTTTATTAACAGTTAGAATGTACCAATTATCTTTTACTAATCATATTTCCTTTTTAAAAAATGACAAAAAATAATAAAAACCAAGGAAAACATAAGGGTATTATTGTCTAGACCCTTTTTATATAAGAAAAACATGGTGGTCTGCGATGCAACCCATTGTGCCTCTCTTGCAATGGTCCCATTTTTATATACAATAATGCCACGTAGACATAGGACCCTCCTGCTACAGTTAGCCTGCCCCCTTGGATGGATCCACATCCATTGTAGACGGCTTCTTAAATTCGACTTCACTTCTATAATAAACTAAAAAACTTATTATTGAATGAAGGTTGATATATATATCAAAAATCCAATAAATCCTTCCACCACAAATTTATTTATTTACCAAATCAATGAATGTAAATAAATTTTCTTTCTTTCTTTATTTAATTAAACGAACAAGTATAAACATATAGGGGAAATTGCGCAAAAAAACCTATAAGTTGGATCATTTTTGCTATTAAAACCCCCAACTATTTTTCATTGCACAAAAAACCTCCAGCCGGTTAAAACTTTGTAAATTTGGGTGTTTTTCAAAAATCCGACTTGCAACCGGTTTAGCCGATTGCAACTTGATGATGTGTAAAATTTTTAAATAGATTTTTGCGTAAAAAACCCCCCAACTTGTTTAGTTTTCTCAATTAAAACCCTAAATCATTTTTCATTGGATAAAAAACCTCCAATCAACAAAGATAATTAAATTGAGTCTTCACTAATTGCATTTTGATGACATGAATATTTATTAAACAAAGAATTCGTTTTCCAATCAAACCTCCACCCTTTAGGCTCTAGCGAACCTCACTGCTCTGCTGATCATATTCAGAAGCTAAAATGGGACATAAATAAACAAAATTGAACATAAAGATGAACCTAAAAATGCAACTCGTGAACACAAAACAAAATCAATTCTGTCGGCACATTTGAAGTTAAAATTCAAGATTAAGCGGCAAAAGTTAATCGAACTACATACATAAAATAAACAACATTGAACATAAAGGGGAGATTGAGTAATCGAAGTTGCCGGAGGTAGAAGAATAGAGAAGAGATAAATATGATTGTTGGTTAGAGGTGAGAAAAAAAAATAGTTAAGGGTTTTAATCGAAAAAGTCACAAATTTCGGGGTTTTTTTATGTAAAAATTCAATTTAAGAAATTATACATGTATTGCCACGTACGCGACACGTAAGTCAGGTTTGTCATCTGGACGCCACGTGTGTGTCATGTAAGCATAGCAACCTATTATAACCGGTAACGTCCTAATTTCAGAAGATTTTGCCGATTAGAAGTTTTTGTGCAATAAAAAATGGTTAGGGATTTTAATCACAAATATGGTCTAACTTTAGGGATTTTTGCGCAAAATTTCCAAACATATACATTTCGTTCATTTACTGTAACATCCCACTTTTGAGATGGAGACATGAAATTATTTGACTGGTTGATTATAATATTATATTCGAGTTGGACGAATTATTGAGTTATACGTGGAACCGTCACGTGCTGGGATTTTGGGTTAATTGGGTTAGGGATTTAAGTTTTAATGAAAGATTATGATATTGGTGATTATAAATTAAATTTGGACCCGGAGATATAAAGTTGTGTTTTATGATAGTGGGATCGGATATTGGGTGTCGGACCGAGTTTAAAGCGAAAACGTATAAATGGGAGAGCTATTTGGTTGCTTGCTTTCATTATTTCATCTTCAATTCCAGAAATTAAAGGTGTGTTGTGTGTGTTTGAAGCTCCAGCAGCAGCAACCAAGTGATTGAAGCTTCAAAGGTTGTTATCATCTTCATCACCAAGTGTTCATCTACAAAATAAGTAAGTTTTGAGCTCCAAATCTTGAATCTTGAGTTGTTAATTGTAAGAGAAGATTAAAGTAAGTTTATATATGTGTTTTATTGAGTTTTTGGTCAAATTCGAGAGCTGAAAACGGACCAAAATCGAGTTTTGAGGTGTGAAATTGAAGCTGTAAAAAACAGAGTATTGCTGACAGTCAGTTTACGCGGCCGCGTATGGTCAGCTACGCGGCAGCGTAGATATTCGTTTACAAGCCCGTGTAAAAAGCTACAGGGTGGTGTAAAGCTTGAGCTACACGCCCGCGTGGGTTTTGTTTACGCGGCCGCGTGGGTTGCAGTCACACCATCTTGTAGAAATTCTACACCACCGCATAAAGAGACTGCTACACCACCGCGTAAGAAATCTTACACGGCCGCGTGAGAATTAAGAAAAATAAATATATTATAAGCGTTTATTTAGGGATGAGTTAGTGATATTGGGTTATTCCCTTGTGTTTCTAGGGTCTCGAGTTGATAGAGTCGGGATACGGGCAGGGAACCGAGACTTAAGGAGAGAGATTTCAGGGTCAGGTGAGTTTGCATGTTTTTCTGAGATAATTGTACGATTATTTATTTAATACTTGCATGATCTTTTACTGAGCTTTCTTACGAGATATTATGAGTTTTATTACGAGTTTTTTTATCGAGATATTATCATGCATGTATTATCGAGTTTTATTGTGAACTGTGTTTTACTATATGAGATTTGTGACACACGAGCTATCGAGTTACTACACCGTACGGCTGGCAGGGGTCGGGTCGCTCCCGATTCCCTTTTGAGTCCTGACGACAACTTTGTGCGGTCTAGGGATTTGGTTACGTGGATTCGTCCACACGAGTTGAGTACCTATTTGAGTATCATGTGGGATCTCAAATACTTGTTCAGTAGAGAACGCTGAACGTCTTTATTATTGAGCTTACGTGTTTTTACTGAGTTTTTATAATCGTACACTAACCCTTGCATTCTCACCAGCGTTAGCTGACCCCGTGTGTGTTTGTGTGTGTGTCTCAGGTGATCGGATTTCTAGTAGGCATGCTGGACCCAAGTAGGTTTACATCAGCGTGTTTGAGGAGTTAGCTACCTGTTTTAGAGGTAGTTATATTTTGGGGAATGTTTATGTGTATTTCGGATATTGTGTAGTTTGATCAGAGACTTCCGTGACTTAATTATGTGATTAAAGTTTTAAAATTATCGGGGTTTCCATATGTATGTTTTGGGATTAGCTAGGGATTATTATATTATATTCTTGTTGACGTGTCATTTACGTGGCTTTGGGAGTTAGTTCGAGGGTATTACATTTACATCCATAAACGTTTCTGTATATATATATTTTTTAAAATGTAGCAAATTTTGATTATATAACGTGTAAAGATTAAAAAAAATACTTTAATTTAAAAGAAACCAAAAAAATATAAATAATCTATTTTATGTTATCTTTTCTCGGCCTAAAAATTGTTTGATTACATTTATTTCAAATTTTATATTGAAAAATACTTAATTAAACTGATGACCAAATTAACACCCCTTAACCTGCTCTGAATAAAAAATTTATTTTCGGTCTGTATTTTTTAATCACTCTTTGTTCGATTGTATACAATTTTAATAAGTATTCAAAACTAGAATTTAATATGATTGACAATTTACAATTATTTTTTAAAATAATTTTGTTTTAAGATTTTCGCAAATCCAGTAGCTTTCTGAAAATGATACACAATAAATACTTATCAGAAGAGTTATTACACATAAAAATAATGTGTTTTCACGTGATTGTTAGCTACACATTATGTATTTTCAAAATTAAAGTTAAATACAAAAAAACATCACAAATATCCAATACGTTACTCTCAAAATATTATGCTTTTTCTATAAAAAAAATTAGTGACAACTGTATGACACACTATATATATTCAACAACGTTTATATCTATGTATATAATCTATATATATATATAATAAACGACTGCATCATATATCAACTAAAAAGATAAATATATTTTATTATTTTTAAAATAAAATAAAATATAAGGTAAATACAATTCATTATTTCTAATATGTATCAACCTTAACAAATAACTAACTTCTATCTACTATTTGATATTATCAAATATTTTTAAATATAGAATATATTTTTTTTCTCAAAAACTTTCATGCTACCAAGCAACCTTTTATCATGTCAACTTGGCAAGTATATATATACTTTTAACAAAGTGAAATTAAAATTTAAGAAATTAGTGTTAAAAAAACAAGTTTTTATTTTTCTTGAGAAGTGAAATGGAAACTTTAGAATTTTTCTGAAACTAATGCACTCTAATATAAGTTTTATAAATTTATCAAACTATAACAAATCAATGGTGCCAATGCTTCATCCCGTGTCCGGACCTCCATAACGGTAAAAAATGTGATTGTTCCATCCCAACGGTGTATGTATGTATGTATATATATAATTTGGATCAAGAAAGTACTATAAATAATCGAGAGTACCGGACAAACCTCCTTGTGAATGATCATTCACAGATTTTTTTATATAAATATGCATAAACCAATATTATAAGACTTTTTATCAAAAGAATTATATATTACTATAAACATTTACAAATCAATATTATATAAAATTATTTTGTATGATTGAAAAATTATTACGTATGAATTACCTCCTTTTTAATATATGATCGGTTGAGCTATCTTAGTTTGATTCATCATGCTTCGAAAACGTAATGGGTTTGGTTTTAATGAGTTGACTATAAAAAAATATTATTTGTATAATGATTACTTATATAATAATATTTAAGTTGGCTTTCATTAATAATTAATTATTATCTCATATGAGTGACACAATTAGATTTTGAAAATCTTATTAACAAAGAGTGACAAGCAAAAACTGTCATGGACCATTTCTTCAATTTGTATCAAGTCCTTTAAGGTTGTGTTTGATAGAGCGAATTGAAGAGACAAGAAATGAGAAAAAAATCTTAGGCTGCGTTTAATTGACGAAAACAAGCCGGTTTTCTGTTTTTGTTTTCAACGAAAACAGTGCTTAATTGAAAACATGTTTAATTTGACATTATTCTAATTTTTTTGTCATTTTCTAAATGTTTTCATTTTCTAAATTTATAATAGAAATTGGAAAATGCATTAAAGGAGTTTTAAACCATTTTTCTAATTTTCAAAAGTGAAAACAAGGGACGTGGTGAACACGTTTTCAAAATTTTCTCCTAATTTTCTAGAAATGTAATAATGAAAACAAATTCTGAAAAAGTGAAAGTGAAAACAAATATCAATTTTCCATTGCTATGAGGTAATTGAATTTTAAGCTATATAAAGTGAAAACAAATTTAGGTTTTTATGAAACTTGATGATACAATAATCTTATGATTGTTGTAATTCTATTTTCTTTAATTTTAACTTCTACTTAATTCTTCACTATTGCTATGAGATAATTGAATTTTAAGCTATATATTAATGCAACTTGAGATTTCATAGAGAATTGATATACATAATTCAAATATTCTAACTAATTAATAATTTAACTTCATTTCCTTTCTTTTGATTCTCTCTACCAAACACAACTTAAGAATATTTCTTTCGACTTTTGATCTAACTTTGATTATTATTTGTAATAATCAAGTCTTTATGCTTAATTGTGATTCAATTTGATTTGCCCTTGAAATAAACAAGAGAATCCGTATGTGTTAATGCTAAATTATACTATCACCTAATTTTTTTAAATAAAAAACCAGAAACTTATTATCAAGACAAGCACATGACTCATGTCTCATGTGACCGAATCGAATAAAATCATATCATGTTGGAATTGCAAACGATCAAAAAATCAAGGTACAATGTCACGTCAACAAGATTAACGTGTCATCTGAATGTTGATTGGTTATCTTTTTAACCGATTACTGAGACCGTTTTTTTTTTTTCAAAAATGAAATAACTTTTTATCTTCATAATTTTTCATTTTGTTCATTGTTAAATTTTATGCAACTTTCTTTACAATTTGCATTTTCAAAATAAGTTTTAAGTAAGAATAACCGTAAATTACTTTATTCTTCTAGAAACTAAATATTAGATAACAATATCTTAAAATCTTTTACATATATACCCTATTGATTTAAAAAATATCAAAACAACTAGATGTATATTCTTGTCACTTTATGCCCGAATGATGGAGTGGAGCATTACTTCACTCTTTATGCATTGGTCCCCTATATAATAAATTAAAAAATAACAAATAAAATAGGAGGTCTAATATCAAAAAAAAATCAACATATTTTTGCAGTTTAGTCCATCCGTGTTATTTTTTACCAATAAAATTCTGAAGTAATATATTTGTTTGTGATTTTTGAAATTTTTCTTTATTTCATCAAAAAAGTCTTCAAGTTTGTGCATTTTTCAGAGAAAAATAGTGAAAACATGTTGGTTTTTGTGAAAAAAAGTCAAGGTTAATTATGAAAAAAAACAAAACTTTTTCGAAAACTGGATTGAAAACAATAATTTGAGTACTTTATTAGAAAAAAATCACATGAAAGGACTAAATCGCAAAAAACATGAAAACATGTTGGGTTGTTTCATATTAAACCCAATAAAATATTAATAAAACAAAAAAAAACATACACTTTGATCAAGGCTTATTTTACAAAAGTTAAAAACACAATTTCATTACAAAAAACCACTGGAATGACTTTTTAATAAATCGAAACTGTCTAATGTTTTTGTGGGACAATTCATAATGTTTAGTGGTATTGGTTTCTAGATTTTATTGTAAATAGTTACATACTAAAAATTTTATCATTCGTGTATATTTATGGAATCTTAATAGCTATAGTTCATTTAAAATTCTAATGTTTGAAATTCCATTCTATTAACCAAAACACCGTTAAGAAAATGTAAGTTGAAATATCCAGATGTAGTTATCCAAAATTCAAAAACAAAAAAGGTATTTTTAAGTGATATTCTTGAATTTTGAATCATTTACATGTTTCACAAATTAGATCATATTCATTTTTTATTAACAAAAAACGAATCAGAAACATAAACGCAAATTAAAGTATTTCTAAAAAGAGAACAAATACATCAATGTCCATCATAGGTCATAGGTAAAAATGGAATGATGTTGTTAAGAGGGTAATTCTGGTGACTTTATGGGTTGTCTAGAAGTGAAAGAACAAAGCTTTTTACGTGAATCCAAAAGATCGGAAGAAGGTAATAGGTCAACACAGCCAACCATTCAGGGCACATTAATCATTGGGGGCC